>OZ012736.1:497852845-499052845 GCA_963859935.3 Lathyrus sativus | reverse complement strand
ACAACTCCTCTTCGAAAATTGAAACAAGATGACACTAGTTCGAAAAAATGTGAGTGTTTCTTTAAGTTGTGTGGTTATCTTTGGGCAAATAATAAATTGAGACTTAATGTGATTTGTGATTTACATAACTAAGACATGTGTGACAAGTTAACCGGTCATCCCATTACATGTCACCTTATGCCTTAATAGAAGCGGGGAAAACATTACATGACGTTGAATATGGTGCCACCCAAAAAACATACTTGCAACTTTGAAACATAAAAGACCCGAAAATATCTCAAATATCAAGCAAATATACATTATTCATGTCCTTAGCACCTTATTGTTAAGGAGGGATAAAACTAAAATGCAAAAATTGTTGAAACTTCTATATGATAACAACTATCTATACAGGTACTGAGTGTGCAAGGATGGAGAAACCATTCGAGATATATTATAGACTCACCCCAAATCTATAAATTTGTTCAACACATTTTCCATTGTACTCGTTTTTTATTCAATGTATATGAGCAACAAGTATAGGCTTCCACTATTGAAAATTATACCTCTACCAAAAAGATTTATTCAGTTGGATTTGTATTTTTGGGAAGAGAAAAAAAAGACAACATAACTTGGGCTTTAGAAGTGTGTTGGACAATGTTGAAGAACAATGAAAACACTCTGAAGGTCATTTTCACCAATCACAATACCACATTGATGAATTCAGTTGCAAATGTGTTTCATACTTCATACGCATTACTTCGTAGGTATCACAAGACAAAGAATGTGAGAAGTCGACTTAAATCCACTGTAGGGACCAAACAAATAAAAGGTGAACACAGAAAATGGGCAAATCTAGCGTCATAGTGGAAAGAATAATGGATACATGGAATGTTATAATAAACTCTTCTATGAAAGCATTATATGCTGATGATGTTATGCTTTTCAGGAAGGTGTGTGAGAAATATCCAGATTTCTTGAAATATGTTAAAAGTATAATTTTGGAACAAGTGAATGAGAAAGTTGTTTGCGCTTAGACCGAGCTGGTTAGATGCTTTAGAAATATAACAACTAACCAAGATGAGCCTGCCCATAATACACTGAAGAATTGGTTGGAAAATAGTAAGGAAAATTTATGTAATGATTGGGACTTTGTGAACCAAACGATCCAAAATCAGCATAATGAGATACATACAACATTTAGTTGCAACATCATATTGTTGGAACACAGATTCAGAGACAATAATATATATTCACAGTTGGTCGAGAACGTATCTTGAGCAGGATTAAATTTTATTTTTCACAAAGCCAAACGAATTGAGAATATATGTTTCGATAGCTCAAATTGTGGTTGCACAATTATGAAAACGTAGGGTCTCCCATGTGCTTGTCTAATTTCAACGAAGGTGAAACTTGATAGCCCAATATGAATGGATGAGGTTTACACTCACTGAAAAAAGCTCATGATTGATGATGAAGGATGGTAAATCAAATATATCTCTCTTGATTGAATGGGAAGACATACAAGAGAGATTTTTGAAAGTCGGTGACAATATGAAACTCCACATCAAAGAGAAAATGAGGAAGATTGCTTATCTAAATACCACAGATTTGAAACCACCATCTCAACCAATAAAAATAAAAGGTTCTCCTAAGAAGGTCAAACCAACCCCGAGTGACAATTCAACAATGTGATCACCTTCGTATTTTGAACATGTTGACAAATATTTTCTAGATTCTCCAACTTCAAAATCCAAAAAAAAAAGTATTTTCAAAGGAGCTCATATTAGCAAATCATCTCCTTCACCACCTTTATCAAAAATCCAATTCACTGAAGAGATGTCAATTTTTTATGCACAAATACATGAACGAATTGTCAAGGTTGAGAGTGACAATAACTTTGATTATTGAGTTATTTATGCTTTCCTCGGTAAAAGAAAGGACAATCAAACATTTATCCACTAACAACTTACAAAATATTTAAAGGTGCATAAATAATTATACACACGACTATACAGGAAAAAAGGAACATTTCAATGCAATTCATGAATCTCTTACTCCTTGTGTTAGCGGTCTGAAACCAAAGGAAAAATGGACGAGTTTCCTTGAAATGAGTCATATTATAGCAAGTATGTATGATATGATATGTATTGATCTGACAAGATACGATTTCTCATAAAAATAATTTCTACTACGGATTGTCCCACCTTAAAATCCAACCGATCATATTATATATATTGAGTGGATTTTGGAATCGCTGCACTTTATTCAAGTTTATTTGAAATCGGGATGCCATATACCACTAACATCATTGGAGTGGATAACTCATTCAACAAGGGAATCTAAAACTTGTCCGGATCATTTTGTTGTTCCTTTTGGACTTGTTGCATTATGCAAAACAATATGGAGTAAGTTCACACGGTTTCTGGTGCATAAGGGACACATGTGGAACACTATGTTCCAACATGTTCTCTACAACATATGGTCTCTGGTAACATACAAATGGTATTTCAGTTTAGGTTTAGAGTTATTTAATCAAAGATTCACTCTACAAAGAATATTTTTATTTATTGAAGAAGAGTTATTCTGGATGTTCTAGTGCAACATGTGGAACACGATGTTCCAACATGTGTGCAGTACAACATTTGACCTTGGTCAGTAGGTCATGATGGATGTTATTATGTGCAAAATTTATGATTGATATTCAATCAGACTTATTGCAGATTGATTGACAATGTTTGTGTGATTTGTTTAACAACTATTGAAGATCAAATGAGATTTAAATGTGATTTAAATTTAAATTTGAATTATAAAAAATCGTATCTTTTATTAGAGAGATTTATGGATCAAAACAAATTCAACTATTATTCTAGAAGAATTTAATTCAGATATCCAATGAGAAAAAACCCATAATACATTGTTATATAAGGAAACACAATTCTCATATTTTGACAAGGGTTTTGTGCGCTAGATTAAGTTCTTATTCAGAGCTGAATCATAGATAGAGGTAGTGTGACTTGGGAGTTAGAGAATCAAATGAAAGATTCTTATTCAAAGTTGTTTTTATTAGAAAATTTTCGAGGGTGAAAATTCTATAAGTGGAGGAGAGTTGTAACACTCTGATTTTTATTATAATACTTTATTAATTATTATAAAAAATTATTTAACTTTAGAATTTCTTAGAGTGATTAATTAATATTATATGGGTTAATAAGTTGTTGTGTAGAATTTTATTATATTTTTAATAATTAAATCATGTAGAAGTAAATAATATTGGTTTTAGTATTAAACTAGAATTTAAATAAAAATAAAGGAGAATTCATAGAATTTATTTACTTAATTTAATAAATTGATTATTAGAAATTGAAAGAATTTTTTAGTGGATAATTAAATAAAATTTTAAGTAAAAATAAGTAAGTGAGTAGAATCATGAGGAATTAAATGAATTAGTTTGATTAATTAAATAAAAATAAATAGGGTTTTCTATTGAAGTAGAAGGGAGAATAGAAAAAAAAAAGGAGTACGTAGAAGTTTTGGGAAATAAGGAGTAAGAATATAATGGAGGCAACCCTAAGAGAGCAAGTGAAGTAGAGAACCTCCATAGTCAAAGTTTAAAGTTTTTATTTTGCAAATTCGAGTTAAGTGGAGATAATTATTCAATATATGGGTATTAAGTATGAGGAATAGTGTGGAGTTCATACCCTCTTTTTCTTTTATGTTTCCCCTGTTGATGAAAGAATTGAACCTTGAAGGATTTGTGTAAAACATTTTTAGGTTGCTGATATTAATCATAATCTTCATGCTCTGTTAATTGCTGAAATTATAGGATATGTGTTAAAATGTTATGATTAATGCCATAGAGTTCTATGTTGATATGGATGTTATTAATTTACATATATGTGATAAGATGTTATGATAGATGCCATAGAGTTCTCAGTTGATATGGATGTTATTAATTGATATGATTTGTGTTAAAATTTTATGGTTGATGAGTTTTGAGTTGTGATGAGAAAATGTTGTTGTTGATGAACAAATGTTAACTTCTGAGTTTGAACCGCCCTGAGAATGAAAATATAAAGGTCTGGAACTATTGAAGATAGAAAAATTACAAAATTCCGAAAGGAAAAAAAATCGAAAAATCAACTTGGTGGCGGCTCGGCACGTCTTGGTAGCGGCTCGATTCGGCTTAGTGGCTGGACTTACAACAACGATTTTTCGTGGTCTTGTTCGACGAGTTTCAAGTCGTTTCGATTTCATACCCTATGTTTCATTTTCCGTGTTTTTGAGATTTCCAATTCAATTTACAAATCTTTGAAGTTATTATAGTTGTACTTTTTACATTTAGATTAAATATTAAGTTTTGCCAATAGAGTTGTTTAAACCCTTAGTATTTTAAAAATTAAGTAAAAGAGAAGGATTAGAAAGGCGGGAGTTTTGGAGCCTGTAGAGTAACTTAATGACTTTGAGTATATATTTATAAATAATTGGGATTTAAGTTATAGATATGTTTAGAGTTGAGTTTGATAAGTAATTAAGTTAAATTGGGGTTGTTCTTTAGATCTTAAAAGATATGTTTGTAACTCTTAAACTATGAATAAAAGTTATTAGAGTTAAATATGTGTTCTATTTTTTATGGTTGTTTGATGTTGTTTGATGAGTATTGATGAAGAATTATATATTTCTAATTATTTTGTTAAGTTTATGATGAATGCCTTATAAAGAGGAAAAATGTTAAGTTTTTGTTGAGATGTTTCGGTTCAATGAAAATATTGATGTGACCTTGCATTGACGATGATTTATGCTAAGTTTTAGGTTCGATAGGAACCAGCTACAAATATTGAAGTTGGAGGTTGAGACGAGTATTGCATATATTTGTGTAACATTCATGCATCATGTATATTAGATATAGGTATGACTTATGTCCAGTAACGAATTAGGACTTTAGTCTAGTGATGAGTATGACTTCGGTCTAGTGATAGGTTATTATTTCACTCCATTGACGAGTTAGATGATTCAGTAACACACCGTTGAATATTTGAATTTTGGTACCACATGCTTTGGAGTAGAGGAGATGAATACATTGCATACATAATTTCATTTGTTGATTAATTATTCTGTTGTTGGATTTGTATGATTGATTTAATTGTGATAATATACTACTCTTGTTGTTTATACACCGCTAATATATGGAATTTATTTCTCACCCCTTTTCTACTTGTTTCTATGTTGTTCTTTATGCCTACGGTGCAGATACTCTGGTAGAGACTAGGTAGCTTTAGTTGGTGCTTGTATTGTAGGATAGCATGGTTACCCTTCTTCATTATTTATCTTTTCGCGCTATTTGGTTTTTCATGTGTCGCTCTGATAGTGTAACACTGGGTTGAGAATACCTTATTATATTTTGATTTTTTAATTATGAGACTGTTTGAAGTGATATGCTGAGAAATGTGACATCCTTAGTATTCTTTTATTCTATGTGCTTTATAAATTATATGTTGGGGTTTAGTGTGTTACAATAATCACTTTATGTGGAAGACGACGTGCCCTTCTCGGGGACCATGTGATTGATCTAGACGGTATGTGATGAGTTAAAGTTTAGGATTGTCTGTATCCAATTGAACGAAGGTCCTCCTTTCTCGCACATGGTCCCCAATAGAGTTCTCTCTTAGGCCTCTCTTACTGGTCCTTTTAGGCGGCCCAGAATAGTACCATAGCTTGTTTCAATCTAGGGACCCCTGGGTTATGAGATAGCTTTTTGAGATGAGACCCAAGCATATTTAACATGGTATATAGGTCTTATTTTGATCCTCGTTAAATTATTTGTTTCTTCTGCTTTGAGTTCTCAAAAACAAAAGTTTAGGATGTGTTTGATTTGATTTTTCAATAATATGTTATATTGAAGTTTTTTTTAGTTGAATTACTAAATTATTCTCGATAGGTTGTATGCGACTTGCGTGTCCATGAATACCATAATTGAATTATATATGGTTTTGGTTGATTCTTTCACTATTTGTTCTAGTATTGGTCATGCATACCTCTCTCTCTCTCTCTCTCTCTCTCTCTCTGTATATATATATATATATATATATATATATATATATATATATATATATATATATATATATATATATATATATATATATATATATATATATATATATATATATATATATATATATATATATATATATATATATATATATATATATATATATTGTAAATTAGGATGTCTTAAAACAAAATATACTCGGTTTTTTTATGATCAAGAAACACATAAGGGTTAGGGTTCAGGAAAAACAAGGAGAACAGAAAGGATTGGTTATAACTGATATTCTTTACTTTCTCTATAAAATATATTACAAGTACTCAAGAATAACAAATAACTCTCTCATCCTAATTAGGTTTTGTTACACCACACTTAAGATGAGAGACTAATATGCTATTTATAATAAAACCAAACATACTAAACTAATGAGCTTTTTAGCAATTATCCATTACAAGCTAACTTAGGGTATAATCTAACTTAAACAATTGGATCCTTAACACAAGGCCCAATTCGAACTACATACTAGAACATAATTCGACTATAGCATGTAGGTCTTCGTCAACAGCATGTAAGCAAACTTCGACGACATGCTAACTATAGTTCGATCCAATATCTCATAAATCTCCACCTTAGATCTAACTCTACCATCAAGAAACAAACTAGCTTTCTTCATGCAGCTTTATCAACTGCGTACAGTGGAAAAAAATTTCAACTAGGCAACATCTTGGTGATCATATCAATAACATTATGATCTCTAGAAACCTTCAACACTTGGACTTCTATATGCTTGATTACCCCTCTGGAGAAATGCAGCCTCACATCAATGTGCTTGGTTCGCTCATGATAGGCTAAATTCTGCGACTGGTGTATTGCATTTTGACTATCACATTTAACAGTAACAACCCGGTCTTGAAGTTTCAGATCCTTTGCAAAACCTTCAAGCCACAATGCTTCCTTCACAGCTTCAGTTAGGGCGATATATTCTGCTTCATTAGTTAATAAGGCAACAACCTTTTGAAGTGTTGCTTTTCAACTGATTGCTGTGCCAAATATAGTGAACACATATCCAGAAATAGATTATCTTGTATATATACAACCTGCATAATCTGAGTCGACATATCCTTCGATTTTTACTTTATTATATTCATCCAAGACTCCACCATAAATTAGGACCTTGTTCAGAGAACCATTAATGTACCTTAGAATCCACTTCAATTCTTGCCAATGAGCCTTTTTAGGATTCACCATGTACCTGCTTATAAGACTTACTGCATATGCTATGTCGGGTCTAGTACAGACCATAACATACATCAAAGAACCCACTATATTAGCATATGGAATGTTATTCATATAAGCTCTTTCGACATTAGTATTGGGACATTGATTTATACTCAGCTTGAATTAAGGGTTTATCGGAGTCACAACAGGCTTTGAATTCACATACCAAACTTTTCGAGAATCCTCCGTAGGTATGCCTCTTGAGATAAGCATAATTTCGACTGCTTTCTATCTCTTCGGATGTCAATCTCAAGAATCTTGGACGCAGCTCCCAGATCCTTCATGTCGAACTCCTTATTGAGTTCAGCCTTCACCCTCATTACATCTTCAACATTGTTGATGGCTATTAGAATATCATCACATAAAGAAACAAAGTAACAAATGAATTACCATGTCAAAATCTGAAGTAAACACAGTGGTCAAACTGACTTCTAATGAAACTTATGCGTGCCATGAACTTGGAAAATCTCATATTCCACTGTCGAGGAGATTGTTTCAGTCTATATAAGGATCTATTAAGCTTGCACACATAATCTTCCTTCCCTTTTTTGACATACCCTTCAAGTTGCCTCATCAGGATTAATTCATTTAAATCACTATACAAGAACGCAATCTTCACGTCTATTTTTTCTAGTTCAAGGTCGAACTGAGCCACCGTGGCAAGCAATATTCAAATGGATCTTTGCATTACAATAGAAGAGAATACATAATTGAATTTAACACCTTCTTTCTGAGTGGAACCCCTAGCGACCAATCTTGCCTTGTATCTTTTCGACGCCACTCTTTCGATTCTAACCTTAACTTTGAAAATCCATTTACAGCTGACTAACCTAGCTCCAGCGGGTTTGTTGATCAGTTTCCAGGTGTTATTATCATGAATTGATTTCATCTCATCATCCACGGCCTTCAGCCATTCAGTCTTCTTTTGACTCCTTATAACTTCCTTATATTCTCTAGGTTCTTCGTCGAGAACCTCACTTGCAAAGATTAAGGCATAAGCTATAATATCTGCATACCCAAGTCTCTGAGGTGGATTGATGACTCTCATCAACCTGTCTCTTGGTAGCATGTAGTCATTATCAATCTCCTCATCTTTGACAGCAGCTTCTCCTTCTTCTTCGACTTCATCTAGGGTACGCAATTCAGCATCAACATGTTCCACCTCAACAGGAATTTCTCCCTGTTCTAGCTATTCGGCAGCATCATCGGTTTTCTTGAAATTCATCTCTACTTCATTAAAAACTACATCTTGACTGGTGATACACCTTCTGTAACCTGACTCTAGGTACCATAGCTTATAAGCTTTGACTCCTTCAGGGTATCCTATGAACAGGTATTTCAGGGCTTTAGGTTTGACCTTATCTTGCCTAATGTGAGCATAGGCCATGCAGCTAAATACTCTTGGTTAATCAAGAATAGGTGGATGTCCCGACCAAACTTCTTCAGGTGTCTTCATATCTAACGCAGTCAAAGGACATCTGTTTATCAGATATGTTGTTGTCGAAACAGCCTAAACCCAAAACACCTTCTTTAACTCAACACTAGTCAACATGCATCTAACTTTTTTCCAAAATAGTTCGATTAAACCTTTCTACAAAACCATTTTGTTGTGGAGTCCATGTAGTAGTTTTGTGCCTTGCAATACCTGAGGAAACACAAAAATTTCCGAACGCCTCATTGCAAAATTCAAGGCCATTGTAGGTTCTCAACCTCTTGACCTTTCTGCCAGTCTAATTTTTGACCAGAGTCTTTCCAATCTTTGAAATTATCAAAAGTTTTATCCTTAGTCTTCTGGATGAATATCCATAACTTCCTGGAATAATCATCTACTATGGATAGAAAATACCTTGCTTATGAATGTGATGGACACCTTACAGGCTCCCAAAGATCAGCATGGATGTAATCAAGGGATCCATGAGTTCTTTTTTTGCCTTTGTTGAACTTCACTCTGCAAGATTTTCCATGTACACAGGAATTCACAAAATTTCAGCTTTTCGACTTTATCTCCTCCAAGCAGATTTTGTTTCCCTAGTTCAACCATAACCCTTTCCTAACATGGCCCAATCTCATATGCTAAATTTTTGTTTTTGACAACGATTTCGTGGATGCAAGATTTGTTGAACCACTTACAACTTCGGCCTCAATGATATACAAGTCTTATTTCTTCACGCCTCTGAAGACTTCCTTCGACCCCTTCATGAATTTTAGGATACTTTTCTCTCCTTGAAAAGCATATCCCTTCCTATCGAATACACCAAAAGAAGTCAAACTTCTCTTTGAATTAGGTACATACCTGACTTCAGTCAATAACCTTATTGACTCATCGTGGAGCTTGAATCTCACAGATCCAGTACCTGTAATTTTGCAATATTTGTTGTTTCCCAGCACCACTGATCCACCATCTTGATCACATAGCTCCTCGAACATTTCTCTGTTTAGAATCATCTGTCAAGTGCAACCTGAACCTATAATCCACTCCTTTCTTGAGTTACCGCTTAAAACTACAAGAACATCAAATGATTCAAGGTCATCTTGAACAATGGATATGTTGTCGGTATCTTTACCTCCATGATCTTTCAGGCGTTTAGGGCACACTTTTATTATGTGGCCCTCCTTCTTAAAGTGATAGCATCGAATACCAAATTCCTCACCATTATAAGACTTTTGTTGACTTTTACCTTTCTTCTTGTCGAACTTACCATCCTTTCACAGGAATTTTTCCTTAACGGTCAAACCTTCACCAACCGTCAAAGGTTTATGCTCCTTTCATTTGTTCAAGTCCTTAGAACACAAGAGTGATTTAACTTCTTCAAAGCTCAAGGACTCTCTTCCATACATGAGAGTTTCTTTGAAGTAAGCATGTGTTCTGGGTAAAGCGCACAACAACAGTAGTGTTTAATCTTCATCATTAATCTTCACATCAATATTTTCAAGATCAAAGATCAGCTTGTTGAACATATCCATTCTCAGCCAACACTTTGTTTTCACTCATCTTGAATGAATACAAAGCTTGCTTCAGGTAGAGTCAATTCACCAGAGATTTGGTCATGTACAAGCTTTCAAGCTTCAACCATAACCCAAATGTCGTCGTCTCGTTTGATACTTGTCAAAGAACCTTATCGACAAGGCTCAACAATATTGTGTTGTGGGTTTTCTCTATCATGGTCGCCTTTCATCTTCAAGCGCTTTCAAACAACCCTGCTGAACTAGTAAGATTTCATCTTCAAGCGCCACAAACCGAAGTCGTTCACTTTGGTGAACTTTCCAATCTCATACTTTGTTGAAGGCATCTTTTCCACGCTCACCGCACCAATTTGTTGTGAATTAAGATGCCTTAAAATAAAATATACTCGGTTTCTTTATGACCAAGAAACACACAAGGGATAGGGTTAAAGAAAAATAAAGAAAACAACAAGGAATGGTTATAACTGCTATTCTTTACTTTCTCTATAAAACAGATTACAAGTACTCAAGAATAACAAATAACCCTCTCACCCTAATTAGGTTTTATTACACCATACCTAACATACTAAACTAATGGGTTTTTAACAATTAACCATTACAAGTTAACTTAGGTTATAAGCTAACTTAAATAATTGGATCCTTAACACAAGGCCCAATTCGACAACTACATACTATAACACAATTCAACTACAACATGTAGGTCTTCGACAACAGCATGTGAGCAAACTTCAACGACATGCTAACTAGAGTTCGATCCAATATCTCTCTCTCTCTCTCTCTCTCTCACACACACACACACACACACACACACACACACACACACACACAGATATATATATATATATATATATATATATATATATATATATATATATATATATATATATATATATATATATATATATATATATATATATATATATATATATATATATATATATATATATATATATATATATATATATATATATATATATTAGAATATTAATAGTAATTCATATTTATTTAGTTGTACTATTTTCTTAGCCCCTAAGTTTGTTAGAAGGTATTTTAGTATTTTATCTTATTCTAGTAACCCTAGTTTTAGCTTATAAATAGGGTGACAATCATTGTAATTTTTATCATGTTTTGTAGCTGTCATTCTTAATAGAATATTTCCTTTGTTCATCATTTATTCACCTTTGCACCAACAATTGGTATCTAGAGCTCCGGTTCAGATTCATTGGGGGGAAACACGAGTGAACGTGAGGTCTTGTGTGTTTGATTTTGATTCTTAGATTCGTGTTGAATCTTGAACAAAATCTGATCAGAATTTTATTCTGTGGGTTCGGAAACACTGTGTGAGAAATCTGAGTGTATTGTGCAAGGTGAAGATGAACGGAAACGGCAACACGAACACCAAGCTTCCAGTATTTGACGGTAAAAACTGGAATCGTTGGATGATCCAAATACGTGTACTGTTTGGTGCTCAAGATGTTTTAGATCTTGTCACTGATGGTTATATTCCGGTAGTAGCAGATGCAACGGATGAACAGAAAAACGCGCAAAAGGAAGTAAGGAAGAAGGATCAGAAAGCATTATTCTTTATTCATCAATGTGTTGATGTAAATGTGTTTGAGAAGGTTGCAGATTCAACGACAGCAAAGGCTGCGTGGGACACACTGGTTAGATGTTATGGTGGTGACGCATCAGTGAAGAAGGTGAAGCTTCAGTCCTTGAGAAAGCAATATGAGAATCTCAACATGAAGAATAATGAGAAAGTTTCTGAATACATCTCCAGAGTGATTCTGATCACTAATGAGATGAAGGCGTGTGGAGAAACTCTTTCTGAAGAAACAATCATGGAAAAGGTATTGAGATCCCTTACCTCTCAATTTGATTACATTGTGGTAGCAATAGAACATTCCAAAGATCTGAGTACCATGAGAATTGAAGAGCTGCAGAGCAGTTTAGAAGCGCAAGAGTTGCGTTTGACTGAGAGAACTTCTGAAAGGGAAGTAGAGCAGCAGGCTCTGAAAGCAACTTCTGATAGGAGGTATCAGAAGCAGTCAGAAGCCAAGAGAAGATCTGATGGTGGTCAGAAGTCAGAAAGCTCAACCTCTGATAGACAAAAGAATGCTCAGAAGAGAAAAGAGAAGTATGACAAGAAGAAGATCCAATGTTACTGTTGTAAGAAGTTTGGTCACTTTGCTAGAGATTGTTGGTCAAACAAGGAGAGAAAATCAGAAGAAGCAAATATAGCCAGAAGTTCGGATGACGAATCTGTGCTATTGATGGCCTCTGAATCTGATGATATGGATCTGACAGACTGGTGGTATATGGACACTGGCTGTTCAAATCATCTTACTGGAAACAAGAAATGGTTGGTTGACTTTGACTCTGAAAGAGAACAAAGATCAGATGTGCTGATGACAAATATCTTAATGCAAAAGGTATGGGAAATGTCAGAGTGATTCTGAACAATGGGAAAAAAGCATTGATTCAGAACGTGTGGTATGTACCTGGCTTCAGAAGCAATCTGATGAGTGTGGGACAATTAATTGAGAAAGGTTTTTCAGTTACCATGAAGAATAATCTTCTGAAGTTGTATGACTGCAATCAGAAGTTGATTATGGAGTCAGAACAAGGAAGGAATAGAACATTCAAGGTGAATGTCAGAACTGCAGACTCAGAATGTCTTAGTGCAACATGTGCTGAGAAGGAGAGTGAGTTGTGGTGTAACGCCCCGATCCTGAATTTCCTTTATTTTGAGTCCTTTCTGATTTAATTGATTGAATTATTATTTTAAATGTGGAATTGTGTGTTAATATGTTATTTGTGCATATTGTGCTATTTTTGCCTACTTTGAGAGTTTCGGGTAAAAATAGACCGGAAGGTATTTTGGGCATTAGTAATTATGTTAAGTGGATATTTTATGAGAATTGATTAATTAGTGTGTGGAAAGAATTTGAGAGGAAAGAAAAGAGAATATAAGTATATGAGAGAAAAAGAGAAAATTGGTAAGAGAGAGAGAAAAACAAAGGAAAGAAAGGAAGAGAAGAGAAAGAGGAGAGAAAGAAGAGGAAAAACCTAGAACTTCAAGAAATCATTACCAAAGCTTTCGATTGATCGGGTAAGGGTGTGAAACTTTATTATTCTATCAATGTGTATAATCATGTATGATTTTGTTGGATTGTTTTGGATTGTTGGTAGTTTTTCTACACTTTCCATTTTAGGTTGAATTTGGTTTAATCGATAGAAATCGTTGTCTAACGGTTAGAATCATGATTAGATGACGTAGATTAGTCGGTATATGTTAGACTAAGGCTACTGGATATGAGTTGGAGTTCATCGGGTGATTTTATCGGTGGTTTTGGATTCTGAACAGCGAGGAGAAGTGGAAATCGCAGACGCTCGCTAGCAGTTCGCTAGGCGAGCAGGTCGCGAATGGTCGCTGGTAGTTCGCTAGGCGAGTGCGCAGCGAACGGTCCCAGACTTGGGACAGAATGGTTTTAAGGTCCCTCATTGGCAGCGAAGGGAGTAGCGAAGAGCTCGCTGGAGGTTCGTTGTGGCGAACGAGGTCTGTAGCCTCTGTTCAGGCTCGCTAGCAGTTCGCTAAGCGAGGAGGTAGCGAACGCTCGCTAGCAGCTCGCTAGGCGAGCGTGTAGCGAACGTAGCAGGATAGATTTTCCCTGTTGCGGGGTGTTGTCGTGGCTTGGGGTTTCGGTTGCATTCGACCCTTGTTTGATTTAGTAGTTTATATGCTGGGTTGTGTTGTGCTGTGGGTAGCCGTATGGCGTGAATCCTAGATTATGAATTGTGGCCGCTTGGGCAATTATGTGCATTGTTTAGCCTGATTAAAAATCTATGATGATTGTATGAATATATGCGATGAATGTGTAGAATGCATGAGTATGTTTGTAAACATGTGTGCATTTTCAAGAGTGTCATGAGTCATGTTTTATGTGAAGCGTCATGGTATGCATTCTTGTGTCTATTGATTCCTCGATGAATCTGCAGAACCTCGTGTGCCCTTGTGGGGTGTGAGCGATGGTTAATTATTGATTCCTCGGTGAATCTGCAGAACCTCGTGTGCCCTTGTGGGGTGTGAGCGATGGTTAATTATTGATCCCTCGGTGGATTTGCAGAACCTCGTATGTTACGATGGTTATTTTGATTCCGCGTAGAATCTGCAGAACCTCGTGTGCCCATGTGGGGTGTGAGCGATGGTTATTTGGTTCCTCAATTGAACCTGCTGAAATGTGTCGGTACCGCATTTGCATCTGCATAGAGTCGTGTGTCGGTCTCTATGAGTTTCATGTTGACATCCTACATGGTGCATGGTGAATGAGCATAATTGTAAATATTTATATGAATTGCTGATGATTGGCATGATTGGTATGCTTGAAGACACATGTGTGTGTGAATATTTGAATATGTATGTTTTGTGTGTTTATGAACCGATATAAACATTGTTGACGCATATTGTATATGCATGATGTTCTATTTGTAAATAGATAACGTGAATACATTGCGATGTACGGTATGACGAGGTGAGTTGCGGCGAGAATACGAAAGACGTATATTGGATATTATGTATATATATGTTTATATGCGTTGTTTTTATGATATCGTTTCTCACCCTTCTGTGGTTTCTTTTAATGCTCTACGAGGCATTGCAGATTAGATCGCTGGAGGTATTTTTGTGAAGCGTGGCTTCTTCCCTTTTTGGTCGGTCGGCTCTGATATGTAGCACCGGGTAGATAGGATTTATTTTGATTCTTTTGTGATACATATGAGTATGTATCTGCTGTTGATAAGTTTTGTAAAACATGATGAATGATAATTGTATATGTGAATACATGTTTGGTGAATTATGAAATATTTGGATATTTCCGCCTTTGTTCTAAATATTCCTTGTGGGTGTTATCCCGATGTTGCATATTTGCTGAGCAGGTGTTGTATGTGTTGGAATTTTTATGATAATGTGATATTTCCCTTTTATGCCATGTTGCAAATGTGCTCTGATGAAATTTTAAATTTATGCCTAAATGATTAATTGTATTATTTGGGGGCATAGAAAGGGGGTGTTACATTAAGTGGTATTAGAGCCCAGTGTTGAGTCAGTTGTATCTGTCTCGCTGTTTTGTTGGTTGAACGGTTGTTTGACCCTGTTGTTATTTTTGGGAATAATCAGAATATGGCTGGTCGTAATGACAACGCGATGGCTGCGGCATTGGAAGCTATGGCTCGAGCGGTGCAGGGTGCGCCGAATGTGAATGCTAACGATGAGTTTAGGAAGAATCAACCGCCGGTATTCAAAGGAAGGTTTGATCCAGACGGTGCTCAGATTTGGCTGAAGGAGGTCGAGAGGATCTTCAGAGTTATGAATTGCGCTGAGAGGAACAAGGTGAGACTTGGGTCTCACATGCTGAGAGAAGAAGCCGATGACTGGTGGGTCGGCATAAGACAAATTCTTGGAGTTGATGATGAGGAAATAACTTGGGATTTGTTCCGCACTGAATTTTTGAGGAAGTATTATCCGGAGAGTGTGAAGGGAAAGAAGGAGATGGAGTTTCTAGAATTGAAACAAGGGAACATGTCCGTGGTCGACTACACGGCTAAGTTCACGGAGTTGGTGAAATTCCATCCTCACTATGATGCGGTGGCGGCGGAATTTTCCAAGTGTATTAAGTATGAGAACGGCTTGCGCCCGGAGATCAAGCAAGCTGTGGGATATCAGAGGATTCGAAGATTTTCGGACTTAACCGAATGCTGTAGAATTTTCGAAGAGGATAGTAGGGCTCGTTCTACTCACTATAAGAGTTTGAATGAGAGGCGAGGGAAGCAACCAGTAAGGAGTGGGCCTTATGTGACGCCTGCTGATAAAGGGAAGCATAGGGAACACTTTGTCAAGAAATCCGGAGGAGGGAGTTCTGGTCCCGTTAAGTGCTATAGGTGCGGCGAAGAGGGGTACAAATCTTTTGAGTGTAAGAAGGCTGGGGAAAAGTGTGCTAACTGTGGTGGTCTCGGTCATGCTACAACTGAATGTAGAAGGAATGTGATTAAGTGTTTTAACTGTGGGGAGGTTGGTCATATTAGTACGAAGTGTACTAAGGCAAAGCAAGCTCCGTCAAGCGGGAAGGTATTTGCATTAGCGGGTGCAGACACTACTAATGCGGATCAGTTGATTAAAGGTACATGCTTTATTAATAATATGCCCTTAGTTGCTATTATCGATATCGGAGCGACTCATTCGTTTATTTCGTTCGAGTGCGCTAAGCGTTTGGATTTGTGTTTTTCTTCTTGTGGTGGTGATATGGTTATTGAGACACCCGCTTCGGGGTTGGTAACTACGTCTTCGGTATGTTTGAGTTGTCCCTTGACCATGTATGGTAAGAACTTTATTATGGACTTTGTGTGTTTGACATTAGAAGGATTAGATGTGATTTTGGGTATGAATTGGTTGCAGTATAATAGAGTTCATATTGATTGTTATCACAAGTTGGTGAGGTTTCCATCTTCGGGAGATGAGGAGGAAGAGAGTTTTCTATCCACTAAAGAGTTGAAGAAACTTTTGGCGGATGAAGCTCAAGTGTTCTGTTTGTTTGCGTCGCTGTCGGTAGAGAATAAGGTTGAATTGGATTTGGTTCCAGTGGTATGTGACTTTCCAGAAGTATTTCCGGAGGACATTACGGATGTACCGCCAGAAAGGGAAGTCGAGTTTTCGATTGATCTAGTTCCCGATACTAGACCGATTTCGATGGCACCGTATCGTATGTCGGCATCGGAGTTGGTAGAATTGAAGAGACAATTGAATGATTTATTGGAAAAGAGATTTGTTAGGCCGAGTGTTTCTCCTTGGGGTGCGCCGGTATTGTTGGTAAAGAAGAAAGATGGGAGCATGCGGTTGTGTATTGATTATCGGCAGTTGAACAAGGTGACTATCAAGAATAAGTATCCGCTTCCTAGAATTGATGATTTGATGGACCAATTGGTTGGTGCCCGTGTTTTTAGTAAGATTGATTTGAGGTCAGGTTATCACCAGATTCGTGTTAAAGGAGAAGATATTCAAAAGACGGCTTTTAGGACACAGTATGGTCATTATGAATTTTCTGTAATGCCATTCGGAGTTTCTAATGCGTCGGGTGTGTTTATGGAATATATGAATCGTATCTTTCATGGGCAGTTGGATCGTTTCGTTGTTGTGTTTGTTGACGACATTTTGATTTACTCTAAGTCCCAAGAAGAGCATGAAGAGCATTTGCGGGTTGTGTTGCAAGTATTGAAGGAGAAGCAATTGTATGCTAAGTTATCCAAGTGCGAGTTTTGGTTATCGGAAGTGAGTTTTCTTGGGCATGTTATTTCTGGTAATGGTATTTGTGTTGATCCGTCCAAGATTGATGCGGTGATGCAATGGGAGGCTCCTAAGTCGGTTACGGAGATCCGAAGCTTTTTGGGCTTGGCCGGTTATTATCGGAGGTTTATTGAGGGATTTTCGAAGTTGGCACTTCTGTTGACTCAGTTGACTTGTAAGGGAAAGACTTTTGTTTGGGACATTAATTGTGAGAAGAGTTTTGTTGAACTTAAGAGACAGTTGACAACGGCGCCGGTTCTGATTTTGCCAAATCCAACGGAAGCGTTTGTGGTTTATTGTGATGCTTCTTTGTCCGGTTTGGGTGGTGTTTTAATGCAAGACAATAAAGTTGTGGCTTATGCTTCAAGGCAATTAAGAGTGCATGAGAAGAATTATCCCACGCACGATTTGGAATTGGCGGCCGTGGTCTTTGTTTTGAAAATTTGGAGACATTATCTCTATGGTGCGAGATTTGAAGTTTTTAGCGACCACAAGAGTTTGAAGTATTTATTTGAGCAAAAGGAATTGAATATGAGGCAAAGGAGATGGTTAGATTTTTTGAAGGATTATGACTTTGGGTTGAATTACCATCTGGGTAAGGCAAATGTTGTAGCCGATGCTTTGAGCCGGAAGTTAGTGCATATGTCTACATTGATGGTAAGGGAATGGGAACTTTTGGAGAGTTTTAGAGATTTGAGTTTGGTTTGTGAAATGACGCCAAGAAATGTAAAACTTGGTATGTTGTATGTTACGAATGATTTTCTAGCTACCGTTCGTGAAAAGCAAAAGTTGGATTTGAAATTTGTGGATTTGATGATGAATGAGAGTGAGGACTTTAAGGTTGATAATTTTGGAGTTTTGAAATTCCGTGGTCGTATTTGTATTCCCGACGATGTGGATTTGAGAAAGACGATATTGGAGGAAGGACACCGGAGTAAATTAAGTATTCACCCAGGTGCGAATAAGATGTATCAAGATTTGAAGAAAATCTTTTGGTGGTTCGGATTGAAGAGGGATGTAGCTCGATTTGTGTATTCGTGTTTGACTTGCCAGAAGTCTAAAGTGGAACATCAGAAGCCTAGTGGTTTGATGCAACCGTTGGATATTCCGGAATGGAAATGGGATAGTATATCAATAGATTTTGTTACGGGTTTACCAAATACGCAAAGAGGTCACAATGCTATTTGGGTGATTGTCGATAGGCTTACTAAATCTTCTCACTTTATTCTTATTGATATTAGTTATCCTTTGGAAAAGTTAGCCGAGATTTATGTTCGGGTGATTATGAAGTTGCATGGAGTTCCCAAGAGTATCGTGTCGGATAGATATCCTAGATTTACTTCGAGATTTTGGGAAGGTTTGCAAAAGGCTTTAGGTTCTAAGTTGAGATTGAGTTCGGCGTATCACCCGCAGACGGATGGCCAAACTGAGAGGACGATTCAATCGTTAGAGGACTTGTTGCGTGCTTGTGTGCTCGAGCAAGGTGGTGTTTGGGATAGCTTTTTGGCATTGATTGAATTCACTTACAACAACAGTTTTCATGCAAGTATTGGTATGGCACCATTTGAGGTTTTGTATGGTCGGAGATGTCGAACACCTTTGTGTTGGCATGAAACCGGAGAGAGATCGGTAGTTGGACCGGAAATGGTACAACAAACGACGGAGAAGGTGAAGTTTATTCGGGAGAAGATGAAAGCTTCCCAGAATAGGCAAAAGAGTTATCATGACAAGAGAAAGAAGGACCTTGAATTTCAAAAAGGTGACCATGTGTTTTTGAGAGTTACACCGGTTACGGGTGTGGGTCGTGCTTTGAAGTCAAAGAAGTTGACTTCTCGTTTTATTGGTCCGTATCAAATTATTGCACGAGTTAGTGTGGTGGCTTATCGTGTGGCGTTGCCTCCGAGTCTTTCGAATTTGCATGATGTGTTCCATGTTTCGCAACTTCGGAAGTATGTTCCGGATCCGTCACATGTGATTCCTATGGATGAGGTGGAGGTAAGAGATAATCTTACGGTTGAGGTTTTACCGGTTATGATTTTGGACCGCGAAGTTAAGAACCTAAGAGGCAAGGATATTTCACTTGTAAAAGTAGCATGGGGGGTGCTGCGGAAGGCAATATGACTTGGGAATTGGAGAGTAAGATGCGTGAGTCGCATCCTGAGCTGTTCGAATCAGGTAATATTTTCGAGGACGAAAATTCCTAAGTGGGGGAGAGTTGTAACGCCCCGATCCTGAATTTCCTTTATTTTGAGTCCTTTCTGATTTAATTGATTGAATTATTATTTTAAATGTGGAATTGTGTGTTAATATGTTATTTGTGCATATTGTGCTATTTTTGCCTACTTTGAGAGTTTCGGGTAAAAATAGACCGGAAGGTATTTTGGGCATTAGTAATTATGTTAAGTGGATATTTTATGAGAATTGATTAATTAGTGTGTGGAAAGAATTTGAGAGGAAAGAAAAGAGAATATGAGTATATGAGAGAAAAAGAGAAAATTGGTAAGAGAGAGAGAGAAAAACAAAGGAAAGAAAGGAAGAGAAGAGAAAGAGGAGAGAAAGAAGAGGAAAAACCTAGAACTTCAAGAAATCATTACCAAAGCTTTCGATTGATCGGGTAAGGGTGTGAAACTTTATTATTCTATCAATGTGTATAATCATGTATGATTTTGTTGGATTGTTTTGGATTGTTGGTAGTTTTTCTACACTTTCCATTTTAGGTTGAATTTGGTTTAATCGATAGAAATCGTTGTCTAACGGTTAGAATCGTGATTAGATGACGTAGATTAGTCGGTATATGTTAGACTAAGGCTACTGGATATGAGTTGGAGTTCATCGGGTGATTTTATCGGTGGTTTTGGATTCTGAACAGCGAGGAGAAGTGGAAATCGCAGACGCTCGCTAGCAGTTCGCTAGGCGAGCAGGTCGCGAATGGTCGCTGGTAGTTCGCTAGGCGAGTGCGCAGCGAACGGTCCCAGACTTGGGACATAATGGTTTTAAGGTCCCTCGTTGGCAGCGAAGGGAGTAGCGAAGAGCTCGCTGGAGGTTCGCTGTGGCGAACGGTGTGGCGAACGAGGTCTGTAGCCTCTGTTCAGGCTCGCTAGCAGTTCGCTAGGCGAGGAGGTAGAGAATGCTCGCTAGGCGAGCGTGTAGCGAACGTAGCAGGACGGATTTTCCCTGTTGCGGGGTGCTGTCGTGGCTTGGGGTTTCGGTTGCGTTCGACCCTTCTTTGATTTAGTAGTTTATATGCTGGGTTGTGTTGTGATGTGGGTAGCCGTATGGCGTGAATCCTAGATTATGAATTGTGGCCGCTTGGGCAATTATGTGCATTGTTTAGCCTGATTAAAAATCTATGATGATTGTATGAATATATGCGATGAATGTGTAGAATGCATGAGTATGTTTGTAAACATGTGTGCATTTTCAAGAGTGTCATGAGTCATGTTTTATGTGAAGCATCATGGTATGCATTCTTGTGTCTATTGATTCCTCGGTGAATCTGCAGAACCTCGTGTGCCCTTGTGGGGTGTGAGCGATGGTTAATTATTGATTCCTCGGTGAATCTGCAGAACCTCGTGTGCCCTTGTGGGGTGTGAGCGATGGTTAATTATTGATCCCTCGGTGGATTTGCAGAACCTCGTATGTTACGATGGTTATTTTGATTCCGCGTAGAATCTGCAGAACCTCGTGTGCCCATGTGGGGTGTGAGCGATGGTTATTTGGTTCCTCAATTGAACCTGCTGAAATGTGTCGGTACCGCATTTGCATCTGCATAGAGTCGTGTGTCGGTCTCTATGAGTTGCATGTTGACATCCTGCATGGTGCATGGTGAATGAGCATAATTGTAAATGTTTATATGAATTGCTGATGATTGGCATGATTGGTATGCTTGAAGACACATGTGTGTGTGAATATTTGAATATGTATGTTTTGTGTGTTTATGAACCGATATAAACATTGTTGACGCATATTGTATATGCATGATGTTCTATTTGTAAATAGATAACGTGAATACATTGCGATGTACGGTATGACGAGGTGAGTTGCGGCGAGAATACGAAAGACGTATATTGGATATTATGTATATATATGTTTATATGCGTTGTTTTTATGATATCGTTTCTCACCCTTCTGTGGTTTATTTTAATGCTATACGAGGCATTGCAGATTAGATCGCTGGAGGTATTTTTGTGAAGCGTGGCTTCTTCCCTTTTTGGTCGGTCGGCTCTGATATGTAGCACCGGGTAGATAGGATTTATTTTGATTCTTTTGTGATACATCTGAGTATGTATCTGCTGTTGATAAGTTTTGTAAAACATGATGAATGATAACTGTATATGTGAATACATGTTTGGTGAATTATGAAATATTTGGATATTTCCACCTTTGTTCTAAATATTCCTTGTGGGTGTTATCCCGATGTTGCATATTTGCTGAGCAAGTGTTGTATGTGTTGGAATTTTTATGATAATGTGATATTTCCCTTTTATGCCATGTTGCAAATGTGCTCTGATGAAATTTTAAATTTATGCCTAAATGATTAATTGTATTATTTGGGGGCATAGAAAGGGGGTGTTACATGTGGCACAGAAGATTTGGTCATTTGAATTTCAGAAGCTTAAAACATCTGAATTCAAAGAAGTTAGTACATGGAATTCCTGCAATTAAGAAGCCTGAAAAATCATGTAAAGTTTGCATGGAAGGAAAACAACCACGATTGCCATTTGCGTCAGAAGCTGCTCCAAGAGCAAAACATGCATTGGGAGTTGTACATTCTGATGTGTGTGGTCCATTTCCAGTAGCATAAATTGGAGGGAATAAGTACTTTGTGTTGTTTGTTGATGAACTCACAAGAATGACATGGGTATCCCTTATTAAATTTAAACATGAGGTGTTTGATGAATTCAAGAAGTTCAGAATGAAGGCTGAGAATCAGAGTGGTCAGAAGTTGAAGATTCTTAGAACTGATGGTGGAGGTGAGTATAACTCCAAAGAGTTCCAGAAGTTTTGTGAGGAGAATGGAATTGAGCATGAGGTTACTGCTCCTTATACCCCTCAACACAATGGTCTTGCCGAAAGAAGAAACCGTACTTTGCTTGATATGGTGAGAAGCATGCTAAAGGAGAAGAAGCTTCCTCAGAAGCTCTGGGGAGAAGATGTTGCCACTGCAACGTATGTACTCAACAGATGTCCTACGAAGAAGTTGAAGGAAATAGTTCCAATACAGAAGTGGGCTGGAGATAAGCAAAGTGTTAGTCATCTGAAGGTGTTTGGTTCTGTTTGCTATAAACATGTTCCAGAAGCCAGAAGACAGAAGCTGGATGATAGAAGCAAAGTGATGATTCTGATAGGGTACCACAGTACAGGTGCACACAAGCTCTATTGTCCAGAAACCAATAAAATTGAATTCAGCAGAGATGTGATTGTGAAGGAATCAGAAGTTTGGAATTGGGATAAGTCTCAATCTGATTCTGATGTTAGAACTTCTGAAGAAAGGTCAGAGTTAAGAATTTATGAAGTTGGAGTAAATTCTGACGTTGATTCTGACTCTGATAGTGATTCTGACTCTGGAGAAGACTCAGAATATGAAGGTGACTCTGATGATCCAGACTCTGATGGTAATCCAAATTCTGGTGGAAATTCAGACTCTGAAGATGGCCAAAACTCTGAAAATATGCCAGATCTTGAAGATGGTCAAAGCTCTAGAGGAAGTCAACCATCTGAAGCTGGAAACTCTGAAGCTCAAGACTCTGAACAAGTTCAGAGACCACAAAGAATCAGAAGCGTTCCTAGAAGATTTGCAGAATTTGACATGCTGCAAGACACTGAAGTAGACTCTGAAGGAGAAGTTATTCAGTGTGTCATGATGGTAGACTCTGAACCCATAAGTACAGAAGAGGCTCTTAAGCAGAAGCTCTGGCTGAAGGCCATGAAAGAAGAACTTGATGCTATAGAAAGAAACAAGACTTGGAAGTTGACAGAACTTCCAAAAGACAAGAAAGCCATCAGCGTCAGATGGATTTTCAAGCCGAAGTTAAAGCCAGATGGTTCAATTGGCAAACATAAAGCAAGGTTGGTAGCCAGAGGATTTCTATAGAAACCTGGGCTGGATTATTCTGAAGTGTTTGCACCTGTAGCAAGACATGAAACAATCAGAATGGTGATTGCAATAGCTGCTAACAGGAATTGGCCTCTGATGCATTTAGATGTAAAATCTGCATTTCTGAACGGTCCATTAGAAGAAGAAGTTTACGTGTCACAACCTCCTGGATTTGTGAAAAAGAATCAGGAAGGGATGGTGTACAGATTATACAAAGCTCTATATGGATTGAAACAAGCGTCCAGAGCTTGGAATCAGAAGATTGATTCATTTTTCAAGAAGCAAGGCTTTCAGAAATGTGAGATGGAGTACGGTGTCTATGTTCAGCATACTTCTGAAGGCAGTATGACTCTGGTATGTTTATATGTTGATGATATACTATTGACTGGAAGTTCTGAACAGGAGATAGCCAAGTTCAAGAAAGTTATGATGAATGAATTTGAAATGACTGATCTAGGCAAAATGACATACTTTCTAGGGATGGAGTTCAGATATTCTGAGAAAGGTATCATTTTGCATCAGCTCAAGTATGAATTAGATCTTCTGAAGAGATTTGATCTAAAGAATTGTAAGATGGCTGTCACACCTTCTGATACAAATCAGAAACTGGATTCAGACTCTGAAGGAAAGGATGTGGACGCTACAACCTTCAAACAGTTGGTTGGTTCTCTGAGGTATCTGTGCAATACCAGACCTGATATTTGCTACTCAGTTGGGATGGTTAGTAGGTTCATGAGTAAACCTAAGTGGTCCCATTACCAAGCTGCTGTCAGGATTCTGAGGCATATCAAAGGAACTCTGAAGTATGGAGTGTTATTTCCCTCTGGAGGAACTTGTTCAAATTTATGGGAGGTTCCATTTCTTGGTGTTCCAAGAAGCAACCTGTTGTGGCGTTGTCAACCTGTGAAGCTGAATACATTGCAGGTGCTGTTACTGCATGCCAAGCTGTGTGGATTCTGAATCTGTTGCAGGATCTGAAGATTAAAGTAGATAAACCTCTAAAGTTGATGATTGACAACAAGTTTGCAATCAATCTTGCCAGAAACCCAGTGTTGCATGGGAGAAGCAAGCATATTGAGACCAAGTATCATTTTCTGAGACATCAAGTTCAGAGTGGAGTGTTAGAAGTTGTACACTGCAGCACTCAAAAGCAGTTGGCAGATGTTCTGACGAAAGCTATCAAGACTGATCAATTTCTCAGACTAAGGGATGGAATTGGTGTTACAAGTTTTGATGGAATATGAATTAAGGGATGGTATTAGAATATTAATAGTAATTCATATTTATTTAGTTGTACTATTTTCTTAACCCCTAAGTTTGTTAGAGGGTATTTTAGTATTTTATCTTATTCTAGTAACTCTAGTTTTAGCTTATAAATAGGGTGACAATCATTGTAACTTTTATCATGTTTTGTAGCCGTCATTCTTAATAGAATATTTCCTTTGTTCATCATTTATTCACCTTTGCACCAACAATATATATATATATATATATATATATATATATATATATATATATATATATATATATATATATATATATATATATATATATATATATATATATATATATATATATATATATATATATATATATATATATATATATATATATATATATATATATATATATATATATATATATATATATATATATATATATATATTGAGATTTCTTATTTATTTGGTTTCATTTTTTATTTATTTTATTTGGTTACTTTAGTTTCATTCTCTTATTTTGTTGATTCCATTTTCATCGGCTCTTGTACTTGATTGGTCCTCTTTCTATTGGTTTTTCTATTTGGTTGTTTCTCTATCCATTAATTCTTCTATTTTTAATCCCCTCCTTATTGGTTGTTCTAGTTTGTTGCTTCTCTATATTAGTTCTTCTGTTTGGTCACTCCTCTTTAATTTGGATTGATTCTGTTTGGTTTGGTTTAGTTTGAATTGGAATGGATTGACTCAATTTGAACTTATTTGTTTTGGTTTGATTTAGTTTGTTTCGATATGTTTGATTCAAACTGATTTGGTTTGATTTGACATAGTATGATTTAATTTGGTTCAAATTGATATGATTTGGTTTTGATTAATTCAATTTGGATTGGTTTGGTTTGAATTAGATTGCTTTGATTTGATCTGATATGATTTGATTTAATTTGTTTTGTTTTGATTTAATTCAAATTAATTTGATTCGATTTTACTTGTTGGTTTGATTTGTTCTCTCTTTGGATGCTTCCTCCTCAATTGGTTTCTTTATTTGATTTCTTCAATTGTTGCTTCTTCTCTATTTAGTTGTTGTTTCTCTTTAAAATAGTTCTTCTTATTACTTGCTTCTTTTTTTTTTGTTTATGATGTTATTTAGTTTGATTTTATCGTATTTTTTAAGTTTAATTTGTAACAAATTTAAAATTTAACAAGCTTTAACTTAAAGGAGAGTAAGAGTTTTAAATTTATATTAGTTATTATATTTTTATTTTTTGTGCGACAATCTCTCAATATTTCATGTAAATATATTATGAGTTTGATGAGAGATATTAGATAATACTTCCTCCGTTTTTTTAAGTGTCATTTTTATGATAATTTTTTGTTTTTTTTAATTATCACTTGTAAAATTTAAAAAAATATTAATTGCACTTTTGTCAAAATTATCTCTATGTATTTATTGTAAAGAGAGAAAAAGTAAAATGAATATAACAAATAATTGAGACATTATAGATAAAAAAAAATTATAATTTGAAAAGTAACTGTTAAGTTAAATCAATTTATAAATTTTGTTATATAGACTAGTTGCAACCCTTATTTTCACATGTTAATTATATTATTGAAACTCTAATATATTTTTCATTTCTCTACTTTGATATCTCTACTATTAACCATCAATAACAAACAAATAACTCAAATATTCAATATACTAATGCACTAAGACAATAAATTAGGGTTCTTTCTCCTATTTGAACAAAATCAACGAGATCCAAAGTGTGATGTAATGGGTAATACTAACGCTTTAAAACCGTAGTACTTGATACAAAAGGTCTCAGATTTCTCACATTTAAATTTACTAATTTCTACCACTTCTAAAAAAAAATATGAATATTGACTTAAGATTCTTGAAGAAGAATTGAATAACATAAAAGTATGATTAAAATCACATGTGCCACGACACTTTTTATTAGAGAGGTATGTCTTTTTTTTGTTGTACTAAAATATTCAAAAATTATTTTCTTTTTGTATTGTTATCTAAAAACAGCAAACACAGCACAATTTCCAACACAACTGTCCCATTTGTCTGTCTGTTTTAATGCTACCTGCTGAAAGGATTTCATTTGTCATTTGTGGAAATAAGAATCATAACAAGTGTACACATAAGTAACATCCAACTATATTATAAAAAATCTATTTTGATATGACAAAAATATAGTAAATTAATTCTAGCTTTTTCAATTCTTACTTTATTCATGTGAAATTTCATATCAGCATTTCTACAAGGTTTCAAATTCAAATTTGTACAGAAGAATTTGAATACAATAATAATAACAATAATGATAATTATAATTATACAATTACAAACAACAACTAGATTTTGAATTCAACATGAAAAACTATCAATACTACTACTATACATACAACAACTCTCAAATATTTATATAAACATACACAAACTATCTTCATTTCCTTACAGAAAATGAGTTTTCTTTTTTTTACCTTTGAAGCTATATACCCGCCAAAAAATACAACAAAATGGTACTCATAATTTTTATTTGATTTTTAGTACTGTATAATAACAAACTTCATGGCCCCATTAGTACTCTTCCCATGTTCTGCGTGCAAGGATACGCGGAACGGTTCAAAGAAGACGAACCATCGTTCTTATTTTCTCTAGAACCAAATAGATTTGAACCGTTATTTAGAACACCGTAGTATACCGGAACCGATGTAGTATGAACAAACTTGAAATTGGAATTGCTTGTTTGAGTTTGACTGCTATTACCGAATTCGGAAAGCAGCACCTGCCTTCGCCCGTTCGATCTATTTTCAGTTGCTGAGTTGATTCCCATCCCAAGGTTAAGACTAACAGTGTCACTTTCTTCCAACTTTATCCTTGTCGTTTCAATTGATGCTGCGTGTCTTGACATGTCATGGCTGCTATTCCTTGCCGCAGGTACATCGTGGTTGTGTTTACCTTCGTATGTTGTTATCACAGCTTTTGGATCATGCGATGCCCTTTCCACGTGTTTTCTAACGGGGCAACCGGCATTTGTACATTTGTAATAACTCCTGCATAATCAGAATGATAGTAAGATACAGATAAGCAAGGAATATGTAGTGAAGTACTATGTTTGGAATCACGTTGCGTTTGATGAAATCACGGGGGCCCCGTGATTTTTCTGAAGCTCCAAAGTGTAGTTTTTGTAAAATCACATTGGCTTGCCGTGATTCTATCAAGCTCACCGAGAATTCAAACATGTACTTTCTCAGCACGAGGAAGTTATAATCATAAACACGTTAGTCACATATAGCATGTTGTATTTATCGACATCACTAAAGAATAAAACAAGAGATACCTTGGGTTAGGATTACCCCTCACCACCTTCTGTCCATATTTACGCCAGCGGTATCCATCGTCCAATATATCAACTTCGCTCATAGTCTGTACAACAACTCGCGGCTCTCGGATAGGCTTAACAATAGGAATAACTCCAGCATTTCCAACTTCCATTTTTCTGCTCATTAAAATAAAACATGGTTACTAAGCAAGCACACATGCAAAAGAAAACCTAAACCTTAACTGGCCTTAGTAATCATACCTTCGCTTGGAGAAGGGATCATCGTCATCAACCACGTCATTTGTCCTAGTCGGCGCAAATCCAGCACCGTCTAGACTAAGATTATTTGTTGCCACAGGAGATTGCTCTGGACTATTGGATGCTTTGTCTACCCTATTATCGGACCTCTCTCCTTGCGTAGACATAACAGAACCAGCAGAGTATCGGTTGCTTGGTTGAGGTTTAGGATGATCATGTGTCCCCTTATAAATAATCTCGGTGATTTGACCGTCATGAGAGCGTTCGAAAAGTTTTTTCACTTCACAGTTAGGATGCGTACATTTGTAATAGCTGCGCGGAAATTCACTCCCTTTAACATGTTTTTGTCCATACTTTCGCCAATTGTATCCGTCGTTTGAGGATTGAGGGCCATTAACTGCGTTGCCTTTGAGGTTAAGTTCATTCGAATTGACATCAATGGGAGCACAAGTGCCGGAACTAACCATTTGAACAGGTGATGATAGGCTTAATTCATTAGATTGATCATCTACCTCGTTTTCATTTAACGGCGAGGAACAAAACGATTGAACTTTTCCTTGACCTTCTACTTGAGTAGATTGTTCGTTTACATCGTTGTTGAAGTCTGCAGGAACCTTAACATGAGTGAATAGCATTGGATAAGTGCTAAGCAGTTAGTAATCTTCAAAACAATATAAATCAAAACACGATAACAATTTGTTTCCATCAAAACGTTACTAATATCAATTACCATATTTCTATCATGCGGTTTAAACTCAAAGAAACTTGATTTTCTGCCATTAACAGTGCTGGTATTGAAACAAGCAGAGGCTACAGAAAATGTAGCAGAACCAGGAGAAGCCATAGAACAATGTAAAGCTTGAAGAAACGACCCTGTAGTCGGCGATGGTTCCACCTGCAAAGCAATGAAACAAGTAATACTTAAACTACAACGCTCTACGTAACTACGCCCAACGACAGATGAATAAAATGAAAATCCTTTAATTCAAATAGACATAGATTGATAACCTGATAAAGATAGCATAGTTATAGTTCACTATAATACGTGGAAGTTACTTATATAATCAATCATATCTTAGAAAAGTAGCTCCAATACGAATGTCGCAAAGAATTCCAAACAAATAAAGACCGTCGTTGAGGCCATTAACAACTAGATACTTCTAGAAAATCATGTCCTATATTCTCTCAGTACACACAACTTAAATCAATCCATTAATCATTGGCAAAGCATTGATTCATCTGTCCCACATAGTGCAATACAAACCAGAAACACTTTTCTGTGCACTCAGCTACACCGTTAAATATTAAAAAGTGCAAGAACCAATCAAGATGAAGATTCATCATGTGCAAAAACACTGACAATAAAATAATTAAAAAACATGCAAGGTGGTTTTAAGTTTTTGAAGGCTCTGCCTAGATTAACCGCAGGTTAAGTGTGGGAAATAAAATAGTGGTTCTATTTTGTCATGGTTTAACTGCGACAAATCATTTATGAGGCCCCCGCCTTGCACGCCCTCAAAGACTGTCACGGAAGAATGTCATGTGATCCTCAACCATCTAAAGTCATTTGAGCATAAAGCAGCCAATACAGAATTCTATAAGCACAAGCATCAAAACCTAACCAACTCATACATAGATGAAGGATCAAATCAAAAAAGAAAAAAGAAACATTTTTAAAGATTAAAAAACCACCATTTCGCCACGAGACTAAACAATAAGCATATAAGAATCTATAACTTTATTATTTTTGGAATTTTCAGCTCATCAGCATTCAAATCTAGTAATAATCTTAAGTCATCAAATATTCCTTCGAACTACATTTTTTTTATACTATTTTACCCTCACCAGACACTTCAATTTGGAGGCAAAGAAGAAGCAAAAGAGAAAACTCACCTTCATGTTCGAAAGAAGAACCGGCGACTCCAATAACGACGTCGGACTAAGCCCCGGAGGTATTGTGATGTACGGCGACCGCGAGATCGGAAGCTTCGCCGGAGACAGAAGCTTGTACCTCGCCATTGAATTGAGACCCGACACTGTTCGATTCGCTTCGGTCTGGTTCTCCGAACTCGAGTTGGATTCGCCGGAGTTGGTGGTGGTAGCATCCATTGCGACGGAGGTGACGACGCCGAGAGTTGAGTTAAGATGGAAGAAGGGAAAAGGAGAGGGGTATAAAGGTCATTTCAAGAATGAGACTCAGTTGACTTGAAGCATTAGAAGAATCTCTCTATCTTGATAGAATCTCATTACAATGTTTACTTACTCATTCAAGTTCATGTGTGACTCAATGTTCTGTTCTGTGTCATTGCTTTGTCAATTTAAACTACTATTTTTCTGACTTTTTTTTTTGTTACTTCTCAGCAACTCTTTCCAACCGAAAAAAATTTAATAATCATTATCATACAGTAGTAATTAAAATTTACTCAATTTCAAGGTTAATATTAGCTCCTAGCTTTTTCTTTCTTTTTTTTTAATTTATCAAAGCTCCTAGGTTAAATATGTGAAGAGGATATGGTTGAAGATTGAGTTGGGTCTATTTTAATTAAATTTGTTTGATTTGAGTTAAATGTTAATCAATATTTCTAAATTTAAACGCGAACCAAACTAACCTCCTATTAATGAGTTGAATTGCATTAAATTATCTATTAAATATAAATTTTAAATTTTAAATAAAATATCAATTCAATTAATATATTTATTTTACAAAAATAATAAAAAAAATCATAAAATTTTAGTATTTAAGTTAAACAAAATGTATAGCTTAATGCTTAAAAACATTTTCACAATTCAAATGAAGGCCAAAATCAAATATAAATGGTGTCAAATATAATTTAAAGAGTAAGATGAATGTCTCTCTTTGAATAAAGGAATTTGATTTCTCAAATTTTATTTAGACTTAAATTTTTATAATTATATTAATACAATATATATGCATTTTAAAAATTATGTTAGATAGTTTATCAAAAATAAAATAAAAATAGCATGACATGTCAATGGTTGGGTTCGAAGGGGTTACGATTTTAAAATTTTAAACTCGTTATCAAAAGTCAGAACTAAATACCAATGGGTTTGAATGAGTTAGTTCGAGTTAGTCCCGCACATGATTGGGTTGAGTAAAAATAAGGCTTGGATTAGGTTAGGTTGGGTGAGTGGGTTCGCGAGTTGGTTGGTGCCCATGAACACCCCTAATGATGAATAGTCTCATTAAGTCTGCTTAATTGATAGCTGTGTATAAATATTCCTGTAGATTTGAATTCGTAACATCTCATTTGTTCACTTTTAAAAGGTGAATTTCAACCACTTAACTACTGAATTAAAAAAAATGATGAATATGTAAAGATAATGTCGATAGTTGTACATGGTAGTCTAACTACAAGAGTGTCGCTTTTGAATTTTATAACTTTGTTTAGAGTGTCTTTGTTTTTATTAGATGAGTTTTACACTAGGGAGCATTGAATATTAGGTCAAGAGCAATACAAGTAAGAGCCTCTCCTCATGTGAAAATTCTTTTGTCCATGTATATATGTACCGTTGTTAACACTTATTACTAGGCATCTCTTATTAGGTATTTCGAATACACCTCTTTCTTGGGCATTTTGATTTCAACGGGACACCACTTTCTAGGCATCATGATACCATGTTAGAGGAGTTTTTCACTAGGAAGCATTGAGCATTGGGTCAAGAGCAACACAAGTGAGAGAGACACCACATACTCACCCAAAATCTTAAGGTGATAGGTGTATGAGTCCTCTTACTTATAAATGCTCAAGTCACCACATTTCTATGCGATGTGGGATTATTATTCATACTACTCACACTTGTTATATTATTCTAACACTCTCCCTCAAGTGTGAGTTCACAATGCTCCCCTTTATGTGGAAACTCTTTTGTCCACATATATTTGTACTGCCATTGACACCACAACAGAACACGCCGCCTGACCATCACATTGTCAGGAAGTCTTTCGATACAAGGAGTCGATCCCTTAATTGAACAATCGGATCTGATACCATGTTAGAGGATTTTTACACTAGGGAGTATTGAATATTAGGTCAAGAACAACACAAGTAAGAGATACACCACATATTCACCTAAAACCTTTTTTAAAATTTCTTTTTATTTTTAAAAGTAATTTTTATTAAAAAAATTAAATATTAAAGTTTTTAATTTATTTTTTATTAATTTATTAATTTTTATATTCAATAATATAAATATACATTATTCAATATTAAAAGATAATCAAAATAATATCATTTTTAAGAATATATATCATAAAAATGATTTTTATGAAAAATTATTGAAAATAACTTCAAATTTAAGTTACTTTTTAAATTTTTATATTTTAGAAAAATTATAACAAAAATATGAAATAATTAATATAATAGTTTATGAAAAAATATTCAAATAATATTTCATTCAAAACATTTTTTTAAAAAAATTTAAACGAAAATATGTAGCACTATAACTTTTTTTAATTCAAATAAATGAACCCTTGACATGGATTTTTAATTGAAAATATGTAGCACTATATATTAGATTTTCCAATCCGGAGATATTCGTTAGAGTCTTCCAAAAACAGCCCCAAAGACATGGATTTTGGCAAATCACTTGCCTAAAAGCTAACAACTTAGATGGAGGTGATCGTGGCAAGAAGGAATGCTACATAAAAGAGAGGAGAGTAATGCAATGAAAAAAAGAGCCCTAGATACAAAGGAGCAGGGCAGGATGTCTGAAACCCCAGCCATCAGAAAAATTTGATCATAATACCATTCAGGGAAAAATATGCATTGAAACATACCTGAAGGCCTTTAGAAAATTACTCATTGGTGAACACGAAGAGGGAAAATATTACAAAAAGGTGTATCACTTGAGGGTCATTCTTGACCTTCTACCCCGTAAAATCAAAGGGATGTGACAGAAAGTGAACATGGAAAATGGTGCAAGTATCACAAGATAAAGAGTCACAATACATATCATTGTCACCACTTTAAGAGGGAAATCGATCAGTTCATCCAAGAGGGTTGCTTGCAAAGATACATACATGGGAACTATCAAAGCTTATAGAGAAGAACACCACACCCAAGAAGAGATCGCTAGAGAAATCCTCAATCAATAAGAGTTAGAAGTTGAGAAGAAAGAAATGATGTCGAGAAGAAACACCACACCTTGTACATGATCGCCCGAGGATTTATAGGAGGTGGAAATTTAAGCTTGAATTAGAAGAAATATTATTGCTAGATAATTCACATTTCTAGTGTTCCTATGAGAGCAAGAGCAACTCCTTCGCCCAAAATCAACTTTTTGTATCAAGATAGTGAAGGAATCTTATCACGGGAAGATGATATAATGGTCATCAGCGTACAAATTTTCAACTAGAACATCAAAAGGGTTTTGGTGGATCCCTACAACTCCTTTGATGTCTTTTATTGAAATACTTTTAAAGAATTACAAGTAGACCCTAAGGTTTTTCAACCGTTCAAGGGTTCACTAGTAGATTTCTATAGAAAAGATGTACAAGTTCGAGAATAAATCTCGGTTTTAACCACGTTTGGTGGTGCAGGAAATCCAAGACAATTAAAGTTAGGTATTTGGTGGTAAACGACCATTCCCTGTACAATGTCATCATAGACAGGCCAAATTTGTACACCCTTGAAGCAATTTTATCCACTCTTTATTTGGCCATAAGATTCCTCAAGATAATGGACGAATATTCCTGGTGAAGGGCATCATGAGGTGGCTATGAGATGTTATCGAGACAACTTAAATATTAAAAAGGGAAAAAAAGGGTAACTCCATCAGACAATTTCTACGATGTCAATTCTTGGATATGGATCTAAGGGCCAATTACTTGGAGAACAGGTTGGAACCAACAAAAGTTTTAAAGACAGTTTAAATAGGTCTCAAGAGCTCCCAGAAATACCAAGATAGAAACCTCTTTGATAGATACTGAGGTAGGTGTATCATGCAGATGCTCTATGGTAATGTGAATTTATTCGCATGGGCACCATCAAACATGCTCAAAATAGATGCAAACATAGTGTGTCATCACCTCGCCATCAAGCCCAAGTTTAAGCTAATCGCCTAGAGGAATTTAAAAGAAGGAAAAAAAATAAGTGAACAACCATCGTTGAAGAGGTAAAGAAATTTAAAAAAAAAATTGAAGTCATACATGATATCAAGTATTCTACATGGTTGAATAATGTGGTGATGGTGAAGAAGTCAAGTGAAAAATAAAGGATGTATGTCGAATTCACCGACCTTAATCAAGTGTGCCTTTAAGACCCATACATAATGCGAAACATTGATAATTCGATTCATGAAGTTGCAGGTTATTGAATACTCAATTTCATATACGCTACTCAGGGTATAACTAGATAAAGATAAACCTTGGTGATACACCCAAAATGGAGTTCGTGGCCACCCATAACAATTATTATTATGAAGTAATTCCTTTTGGCCTTAAAAATATTAGAGCTACTTATGAAAGATGGATGGATACTATCTTTAGTGTCTAGATCGACCATAATTAGAAGTTTTCATTGATGACATGGTGGTTAAGACCCCAGATGAATAAAATTGTGAGGATGATCTAAGAGAGCTCATATCATTAGTGAGAATGTATAATATGCATTTGAATCCAAATAAATGCTTGTTCGGAGTGCAAGATAAAAAATATTTGGGATTTATGGTGGCTAGAAGAATAATGGATGTGAACCTCTATAAGTGTCATGCAATCATCGACATGAGGAGTCTAACCATGATTTAAAAAGTTCAACAATTGACATGAAATTTTTTTGCTCTCTCTAGATTCCTCTCATGCTATAGAGAAAAATCCATTCACTTCTACATTGTCATACCCCAAATTTTATCCTTAGATTCTTTGATCTTTTATATAACATTCTAGGTCAATCATATTGCATATATAATCCAATTATCAGCCTTTGCTTTGTTTTGTTTCACTTGTGAATTAGGGTTTTCTTCAAGAGGCTCAACGAATTGATCAGTCAAAGTTTTGAATGGATCATCAATCAACCAAGTTCTCATACACTCAAGAGATATCTCTTCCTCAATAATACAGTGCAATATGGCTTCATCACAAGTCCTTCGAGGCTCAGGTCTTGCAAGACTGAATCAAGGATCAGGCGAGGTTATTAGGTCAAGGGTGTGTGAGGTGTGGTTTGAGATTCAGTGGAAGTTTGACCTAATCTTGGTCAAATAAGTGGTTTGTTTCAGTATCATGTTATCATGTTGTGGCAAAGATTCTGAATTAAGTTTTTGGTTCTCATCAAGTTATTGTTTCATCAGTATGCACTCAAGGCAGAAAGATTAGGGTTTCTCACTCTTTGTGTTTAAGATGAGCATGTGTCGTTCTATTCAGGTTCACTTGAGGCTAGTAGGTTAAATATGTGTGCAATGTTGCTTCAGTTCAATTGAGTGTGATTTGACCTTGGTCAAAAAAGAGGAGTGTGTTTCATTCTAAAGATGGGCTTGTCATGGATCATTACTTGATGTCTGAAGATCATCAAGTCAAGTTTTCATGTCAATTCAAATGGTTTGTTGAAATACAGATCCATCAAAGGTCAAAATATTGGTACATTTCAAGTTGTTTGCAAGTACTGATTGTGTGGTTCAGGTTCTTGTCATCGATCTAAGGATTCGTCAGATTTATTGATTAGTCAAGATCATTCTAAGATGAATTCAAGGTCGTGATGTCATACAAGATTGGTGGCATTCAGGTTTAATGATCAAGGTTTTAAATGTGGTTCAAATGTTGAGGCGTATTACAGAACCCATATCCAATTTCCTAACTCATTCCTAAACCATTTTTATTCTTTTAAACCAATTACACATTTCATTTATCCATTATCTAATTCAATTCCATAACCATTTTAATCCATTTTCTAAATCCATTTAATATCTATGAAAATCTACTTCATTCATCCATAAAACGTTTTTCATATCCAGTTTCATAATTATTCAATTCAACCTATCCACAAAATCTTTTTTTCTCAAATCCACATATTTTTTCAATTACTCCAAGAGTAATTTTTTTAACTTTCACCAAATCATAGCCTTTGGATTGAATCTAATCTAATGGTTAAATTAGTCTATTACTTAATTAACCATTAGATTAGGTTCAATTCAAATGTTATGATTTGGAGTAAGTTAAAAAAACTTACTCTTGGAGTAAATTGATCCCCACTTATATATATATATATATATATATATATATATATATATATATATATATATATATATATATATATATATATATATATATATATATATATATATATATATATATATATATATATATATATATATATATATATATATATATATATATATATATATATATATATATATATATATATATATATATATATATATGAATGAGTAATATGATGGTATTACTCATTCAAGTATATATATATATATATATATATATATATATATATATATATATATATATATATATATATATATATATATATATATATATATATATATATATATATATATATATATATATATATATATATATATATATATATATATATATATATATATATATATATATGAATGAGTAATATGATGGTATTACTCATTCAAGTTAGTGTTAGAGAGTGAGATAGGTTTCAAACAAATACCCTGACATGGTTCCAAATATTATAAATGTGAAGCAATAATAGTGGCTAGTTTATGAATGTTATGATAGGTTCAGAAGAAATAGTTAGGTCCTATAAAAAAAAGTACAAGATTCTTTTAATTGGGTGCAAAAAAAAAATATTGGTGCAAGATAGAATAAAATAAGATAATTATATGTGATTTGAAAAAGTTAGAGGGTGCAATTGCATCCTCGGGGTTGGTCATAGGTTTGCACTTGGTTTAGCATTTATATATATATTACCAAATATTAATGTTATTGTATTAGTTAGTAGGTTGAGAAATAATCTATTATTCAATGCGATTGATTTTACGTTGTTGATTTAGATATAAATAAAAAATGCAGAGTAATAGGTGATAATAATATTAATTGATTTTTAGAAATGCATATTACTGATCACGATAATACATGAAGCTAGGATTGTGAAATTTAAACATATCAAGATTTCTCATCAGTTAAAACACCAATTTCATTCACCATATTTTTATCATTAATATTACAACAAACAAACTTCTAAACAATTTTTCTTAAAATCATTGAAACTGTTGAATGGATTTTGAAATTGTATATATCCCTATGGAGACGATAATCTAAATACTTACTTTTGTTGCCACAACAATACAAGTCGAGCTCAAAATATAAATAATGAATGTGTTATTTCTCCTTTTCAAAGCCTTGTTCACAAGAAAGAAAACCTTCCAAGTGAGCTTGCTTTAGCTCTATCTGAAGAGCTTGCACAATAAAGACATGAGTTTCCACTGCCTCTTTAAGATCGTTGACTTTGGCCTCAAAACTTTTTCTTTTTATTGACTCTTTTTTTCAAGTTTGACTTAAGTATCATTATAATGTTTCTCAAGAGCAGTTACTCTCTTGTTAGAAAACATGAAATATGTTTCGTTAAGTTCATAATTCTTCTTCATTTTCTTGATGTTAGACTTAAGTGTTATTTCTCGTTTCTTAGAAAAATCTGAATCCTCAAACAATGCTATACCCAACACAACAGTATTCATCATGTGTGTGTTGAGAAATTAAAGCATTTTTTGTGAACATGTCGTCCTCTCCTTTTTAATATAACTGATCGTGTTGAGGTGATCATAAATGAATATCAGTCTATTAAATCTCTTCTCTTAAAATTAAAATCCTTCTTTGCCTCCTAGGCCCCGAAGATTCACTTTTTTGGAAGTTATTGTTACCACCTTCTAGAAAGCTCATTAACTCTTAATCTATATATGTGGTCTCATCCAAATTAGTCGGTCACTTGCAAAGATCCACCTTGCTTTTCTTGACATAAGGAGAAGTAGTATTCTCAGGAACAAGGGATGGTCACACAGTTGACATAGAAACGACATGGAAAAGTTTTCCTTCTAAAAGGCATATTCTCTTCTTAGGCTCCCAGATTTAAAATCCAGTCGAGTCACTTTAATTGTTAAACAGACCAACCTCTCCCCTTCGAGCTTTTGCCTTCTGTATCATCTATTTTTTCTCCACGATAGTAAAAAGGAGACATTCTCTTTGCGAAAATAAAAGTAAAATGTTATAAACAAAAGGGATCTTAAATTAAAAACCAAAACAATAGAAAAAAATCTTACCTAGGAACGCAATTAACACCTGACAAATTCCCTCGTATCGCATTAGATCTTTTACACTCATAATATGACCTTTTTCCAATAAATAAATCCCTTTTTTCTCTGTCTCACTAATTTTGTTATGATCACATACTTAATGGAAAGGGGACCACCTTTCCAATAAAATGGCAACCTTTAAGTATCATCCTCCTCATACATGAACTCCGAACAATGACAACTATCTCGAACACAAACAAATATATATTTATAATTCTTATAGTTTGAAGAGTAATGGGAGAGTAAAGCCCTACTTAGGATATCGCTCAGAGAAACCCATTTCCCCCGTCAATGCTCTTTGTCTCATAGAATGAGATTCCTCTAATAAACATAATGTTAAGTGCCCAACATAGAATCTCAAATCCTCAGACAAAGGCCCAAACTTTCAGATGAACCTGGGAGAGGCAATATTGATGACCTTTAGGATGTTAGCTTAAAATATTGTAAATATGATACAAGTTCATAGTTAACAATTATTATGAGACTATGGATATAGGAAAGAAATAAAATACACCGAAGAATAAGAAGTAATATCTGATTTCAATGATGTTAGAAGAATAAAGTTGCATGCATAACATAGAAGTGGCCAATAGAGAAGACAAAATGTTTAGCAAAGTGAAATAAAACTAAAAAAACGTTGGAGTTTAAGTACAAATACACAAACCTATATAAAGATCAAAACCCCTCAATAGAGAGTAGGAAACATTAATAACTATAAATCTAGGAAGTCGGAAAAATCGAGAAGTTAGATTGACACATTTTTCCACAGTATTTGTAATCATTATAGAAAAGTAAAATGATATTTAGAAATTTTCAAAAGGTAAAACAAGAAACCCAGTAGATTTAAACACGAGGGTATTAACTAGTTACTAAGCTTGACTATAGAACGAGTCCGACCAAAAATAACCATAGACCAACCATGTAAATCACCTTGTCCTTACATATGTTGTGCTTGTGGGACTATGTCATATCACGGCCTTCCACTTAAAGCACTTTATCCCTACACGGTCTTCTGTTTCACAAGAGTCTCAACATTGTTATATTGTTTAATTTTAATTGTATTGTATTATTTAAACTTTATATTATGTTTTTTAATTAATTAATTATTCATTTTACATATACTTAACACTTGACATATCAATGATATCAATAATGACACATGTGCTATATAGCACGGATATTTATTTAGCAAGAGTTATAAAAATATTGGGGTTAAAACAAGTAAATTCAAGAACATGTTCATAACTTATAGTGAGAGATAAGGGATAATAAACAATATGTGGTATAGATGGTTAAAGTTTACTATCACGAAACTAAACTATTTTGTACACAAATAATTAAAAGTTAGAGAAACGAGATGGGACGGAGAGAGGAAAAAATTGATAGGTGATTCAACTTTTAGACTTTTTAAAGTTGTGAGTGTGAGGTTGATGATTTTGTCACTGAATTATTCACTTTTCGACAAAGATTTTGTAACAAAATGATTGTTCTATTATTCATTATAATTATGTAATAGAATTATTAATATTAATATTATTATTATTGTTGTATTACTTTTCTGAAGCTAGGTAAGATTTGATAGTGAAAAGTGGTGTTACACTTGCAAGTACCAACTCAAATGTTACTCTTCACCATACACAATGAACATGAGTGATGTGTGAAAAACTACAAATCACTTTCTTGGTATTGAAAGCCAAAGCTAAACCAAAATTTATTAACCCTAAGTGCTAGATTCAAATAACTTATTCGTTTGGATAGGAGAGTGAAGCTCAAGGAAATGATGTGTGGTTTGTTGTCTATTTTATTTGAACTTTGATTATTGATTCAAATAGAAGATCGCACTGTCGGCAATAGCATGTGTGATGTGTGTGATTAACAAGTGATAATATATATGTGGATATTTTTGGTTACAAAATTTAATGTGATTCAAAAATAAGTAATATAAGTAAATTAGTATGTTGATCACTAGTTCAATAATAAAAAAATAAAATAATAAATGAATTAAATAGCAAGTTTGAAGATCATGAGGTATATTAAGTTTAAGTGAGATTAATTTAATCTTTAAAATACTATCTAAAAATATTTATGTGATTATATTTGTTTTTTAAAGGATTTTAAATATCAATAATTTGATTGTATTAATAATACATAGAGATAAAAGCATATCTGACTTTTGTTGATTTGTAAATATTTTACATAATTATTCAATCAAATTTTATAATGTGGACATTTTTGAAAATAGTACAATACATAATGTTAAGAAGAGGCCTATTAGGGAAAAGAAAAAAAAAATTTATTAAAATGTTTTTATGATTAGGATGGAGGTATTATCAGCAGAATTCTCCAAGTTTACTGTTTTTTTGTGTGGATATTGGTCCATGATTCAAGTTATTATCAAAATCTTAACTATATAAATTATATGTTGCTTTGAGTTGTTGGTAATGAAAATTCTAAAATGTTTATGCCTGATGCATTTCTCTTCTTATACAATTTAGATCTATCGTATAATTTAGTGTAATCTAACATTTGGTGCTTTCATCTCTTGTTCTTATGGTTCCACCTAAACCTCCAACCCTTCTTTAAGAGAAGTTGTAGAAGAAGTTGTCCAAACTTCTCACATTCACCTTAACAATGTTATGACCCAAATTTAACAATAAATGAATGAAAGGTATGACAAGGTTAATGCAGATTTGGAACAACATATAGGTCAGATCCACTCCAGAATGGATAATGACAAACAGATCTCTGATTCTAGGTATGAATCCATCATGTCCACCCTGCACAAACTCCTTACACAAATGGATGAGCAACATCCTGCTACTGTTCATTCAGCAGCAATTTCTTCAGGTATTACTCAACACTTTTCATCTACATCTATGATTTCCATCTTTATTATACATATTCCTTCCCCTACCAATACGCCCTTAAGACAGTCAGCAACCTTTTCTAACACACCCCCACAACCCACTGTAACAGCCATGATGAGAAACATACCTACTCATCCACCACCTCATTTCTCACCTTACATACCTTCTCAAACAACTTTTCAACACACCCCAAATTATAATATTCACATTTTTTAGCAAAACCTTTACCCTCATATTCCCCCATTACCAGCCTTTTGTACCCCTAAACTTGAACTTGCTATGTTTGATTGTTCAAATTCACTAGAATGGTTATTCCAAGCTGAACCCACGTCTTTCGCGGGGCAATTTCGCCCTTAAGAACGAGCAAATCCACTACGAAGTTCGTGGGGCAGTTGATCCAAGATGAAGACCACGTGTTGGCCTTCCTACTTTCATGTAGGATCCTGTCAATCATCTATTGTGGGTCTAACGATCCAGCCCACAACATATGACATTTGGCCCAGTGTTGGAGGCTCACAAAAAATACTCTCATTTGCAAGAGGGTCAGGTATTATGAACTCATTCTCACTATCTTGTACTTGCTCTTTCTCTTTTCACTATGAACCTTACTTTGGCATCAAAGTGCCTTGCAGGTACACCCCTTCCTCTTCACCATCACCGACGAATTTGGAGTCTACGACGTGTTGTTGGTTGCTGATTGAATCTCTAATCCTGGTAAGATCAATATACAAATCAAATATTATGCTTCCCATCATTGATGTGCTCTTGGTCTTCCTCCTCGTCATTGGCAAGAAGGTTGGGAGTTGCAACTAGCTGGCCATCGACCACCATGTGCAGGAACCTAGTCCCGTCATGGCGAGTAGGGATGGCAAACAAACCCAGGCCCGCCCCGAAATTAACGGGGGAAATCCGATTTAATTGGGTGCGGGTGAAACCCGGTTCTTAGCTACGGGTGCGGGTGCGGGTAGACACTAAGACTCGCCCGCACCCGCCCCCGCCCCGCCCCAAATAATATATTTTATTTTGATTTCCTTATTTTATTTATTTTAATATTTATTTATTAATTATACTTTTAATTAAGTTATTAATATTCTTATTGCAATTAAAATAATAAAATTAATAAAGTTAATATTCATTTATTAATTAAAATTTTAATTAAATAATTAATTAATTTATTAAAATAATCAATTTTTTTAATTAAATTATTAATTTTTATTATAATTAAAAAAATAATAATTTTTTGCGGGTGGGGGCGGGGCGGGTGCGGGTGCACCCGTTTTCTACTGGGGGCGGGTCTGGGTGGTAAATTTTCACCCCCGATTGAATTTGGGGGCGGGGGCGGGTCTGATACATGGAGGCGGGTGCGGGTGTGGGTATAGTTAAACCCGCCCCCGACCCGCCCCGTTGCCATCCCTAATGGCGAGCTTGATCCCGGAGTTCGTAATTTGGAGTTGAGCCACAACATTCTCGAAGCTCATCTCTACAACATCCATGTAATCCTGCTTAATACTTCTGATCCTGGAAACCAGCTCAGCTCTGGTCTGCAAGGTCTTCAGGTCATCATCCTCGTCCTCGGCGGGGGCCGCGATAACTTCTAAAGCAGAAATCCTGTCCATGAAGCTCTTCTTCTCAACAGCGTGCTCGAGCCTCAAGGCATCCATGTCCGCGTTTAACTTGGACAATTCTTTATTTTCGCGTAGCTCGGTCAGAATCTCGCCCTAGATCCTGTACTTCTCCTTGTAGTCACCAAAGGCGGTCTCCAGCCTGATCGCCTCCATTTCGAGCTTCGCATTCGCTTCCCGCTGCTTCTCCAGCTCGGCAACAGAGCAAGTCTCCTCGTCATTGAGAACCAGGGCCACCTCTAGGAACCTCATCAGAGCGGCCACATCCTGAGGCAATGCTTTTCTTCTGCCCACCGCGTCGAGGTCCAGGATGGCCGAAGAATCCGCTTGAGGCACGAGAAGAGAAGAGCCCCCTTTAAAGAACCCCCTGTTGGAATAGCAAGGGGGCAGTGCGAACTTGTCCCCGGCAGTCTCCTCCGTAAGGTATATAGCCACAACGTCACCCGCACAGTGTTGTTTCTTGGTCGGGGTGTCCTTGTCCTGCTGGGGGGAAGAATGGTCGCCCCATGGGGAAGAAGAAGAACCGAGGCCAGAGTCAACCTTGGACTGGGTTAGGATTTGAAAAATCCTATTCTTGGAGCTCCTCTTCCCGCCCTTTGAAGTATTCCCTTTGGTCAACGCCATGTTGAGCACGCGATCCTGAAGGTTCGCCATGTTATCTACAACAAATGACGAGCACAGGTTAATATATCGAGAAAGAATAAGTACACAAACAAATCAAAGGAAAAACAACTACCTAAAAGCAATCTAGCTTCGTCAACAGTATTGCACTCGAGGAGCTTCTTAGTGTTAATATATCGAGCTTCATATATGGGTTTGCCCCGCTCGTCGAGGACAGCCTCCCCATTCTTAGTCTGCCACTGAGCGGGAGCAAAGCCGTCGACGAACTTCAAGAATTTCTCGAAGCCACGCTGGTCCTCGTGGTCCAGCTAGTTAGGCTTAATGATGTAATCATTTGTGCCCTCCTCAAAGTGGGTGTTACTCCATTGAAGGGTGAACTTCGAGACCAGCCTCGTGACCTCGTCCCCATCCTCGTCAAGACGCACACTTCCGTCTTTCTCGGTTACATGCACACACTCGAACACAAAGTCGATGGCTGCTCAAAACACGTGTTTGACCGTATAATACATGTTCTTAAATGTACGAGCAGAGTCGGTGAACATTTTAAACAGTTTCTTCGGCTGCTTGAGGGACACCCTGTTGTGCTTCCCATGCGAATTCTATCATTGAAGGTGGAATCAGCGGAAGAATAGGGGAATTGTGACACCGATATCAAGGTACTGGAACACGATCTCGAAGGCCCAGATAAATGCGGTCGAGTTTGAATGCAACTGAGAGGGTGCTAGCTCCAGTCGATCAAAAATTTCCACTTGAAGGTTGTTGAATGGCAACCGAAGCCCCAACTCTTTAAAAGAGGACTCGTACATAGTGAAACGATTCCCTGAGAAAGGCGAGCAGATTCGTTCCTCCTGGCCAATCTTATAAACTTCCCAATTCTCCGGAGCCCCCAAAAACCCAGTACCTTCCTCGACAATTGTAAATGTTGTTTCAGGAAAATCTGTGAAACGCAAGGCTATCCCTCGGGGTTCCGGCCTGACCCAAGCCAAGTCAGGATCGGTGATGGTGTCGACCAGGTGAAGACCCTCAACGTTGCGAGCCATTGAAACATGAAATGCTTAGGACAACAGTGAATTCGACAATCAAATTAAATCCCCCCTTCCACTATAAATCAAGTGAAAGGGCGAGGAGAGGCACGAGAATGCTACCCTCTACCAAAGCCCTTGTTTAACAACAGGAAAGGGAATCACAAGGATCTTCTCCTCGACAGAGGTTTCAGCTGACTCATCAACATAATCACGAGGAAAAGCCTCTTCGACGCGAAGCCCATAAGGAAATACACGAATCTTCATTGCAAATTCATGAACTCCGCGAGGAAGAGCCTCCTTGACACGAAGTTTCATTAGAAAATTCATGAGCTTCGCGAGGAATAGCCTCCTCGACACGGAGCTTCATCGGAAAACTCATAAGCTCCACCGACTCAGGTCCTATTCATCGCCTTAACGGTGGTGCCGAAGCGGTTTTCAGGAGATTTATCACACAAATACCATCTTTCCTACTCAAAATCGCGGTGCTAACGTTAAAGCCCTCCCAACCGCCGGTGTTTGGAAATGGTCAAACCACCACCAAACACCAACATTCGTCAAAACAAAACATGAAGAGAAAGCTAACCTACATTCTAGAACTAATCTACGTTCTAAAACTAACATGCAAACTGAAGATTAGATGAAGAAAGCTTACTTGATTTGAAGATGAAATAAAAGTTGATTTGAAGATTAGATGAAAGTTGGTGACGGTGGCGGCGACGACGGCAGACGGCGGAGACATTGCTCTAAATCTCGAAGGAAAATAGAGGAAAGAATGAAGCGAAATGTTCAAATGGCCTTCCGCTTCTTCCTATTTATAAGCTAAATTCGTGGCATATGTAAACGTGTCGCCGCCTAGCTCATGAGTACCCCTACTCATAGGTCATAATTATGCATTAAATGACTTTGACACGTGGCTCGAGAAGACGGAACGTTGTCTCTTCAAGTCTCGTCAATCGTCCGGACTCTAAGATGTCGAGCACGACGAACTTTCGCATTCATTCGCGAGCATGGGCCTAGCAAAAAATTTGAAGCAAATTTACGAGTAGCTTGACAACTAAGGAGCAGAGCCAAACGCTCAACGCAAGCACAAGTTAAGCTCCTGACCACAGTCCCTGCGCGATGCATCTTCTTCGAAGGAAAAATTCAACGACTCGCGAGCAAAGCATTGCCCCCGTGGGCGTAAACTCGCAGACAACGTCCACGTCGGCGCAAGCTCACGATCGTGAGCCCCAAATGAAGGCTTTCCTCACGCAGAGTTCCTTGCTTCTCCTCGACACATGGACTAACTCTAAGTCATTGACCACATGCCTGGGGGCAACGACTTGGAGGCTCCTGTTCTAGACGCGACCTGTGGCTGACCCAACGTCGAGCACAGTCCAATCCAGTTCTACGTCGAAGACGTCTCAGAGTGTTGGCCTAACCCTTTAATGCTAGTGGAGAACATGTTCCCCATGTGCCCCTCACCCGAGGACACGTCACCAACTTACCTGTACACCTCGTAAAACCATTATGTCTTTCGTAACGGGCAAGTTCGTCCACTATCTGGGGTGTGCAGAGTGGTTGACCCAAGACGATTAGCACGAGTTATTCGTCCCTACTTTCACATGGAAGTCCTGATAGTCATCCGTTGTGGGTCTGAACACTCAGCTCACAACAGAAACCATTGGCCAAGCGCTGAATGCTCACTATAAAAACCCTCCTCTGCAGAAAGGTCAGATATTTTATTCTTTACCCTTTCTTACTCACCTATTCACTCAAACTGACTTAAGTATTAGATTGCCTATAGATACACCCCCCTCTATGTCAACCGCTCAAAAACACGGACGTGTTATCATAATTAAATAATTAAGTAGGATTCATTAAAGAACTAAAGTGAGTGAATAATTTAGTTATTATAATTTAATGAAAGTATTGCACTAAGTAAGCATTCTCAAAGCAAGTAAAAATTTGTTTTTTCCATAGGGACAACTTGCCAAAGTGAAAGATAATTTGATGACAGGGTTACTTCACTATAAAAATAAGGATTTTTTTTTTAAATTTTGTTTAGAAAATGGGAAATTGTACTAACTAACACTAAACATACAAACGCAAGATGTGTGATAAATCAACAGACATTATAAAACATAGTGCTCTTTTTCCTGTGTTGCATATATCACAATATCAACATGTTCTTTTGCAAAGATGCTGTCCATTTGAGAACTTCATAACAAGAATAATGAAAGCACAGAAAACTTGTTAAATAATTCTAGACTAAAACTACACATAATACGAAAGTATAAAGTTTCTATTCTAGCTAGTATTATTTTCCAAAACCTGTCACGACTGATCTAAAATGAACTTTTCCGATGCAAAATGATGTAATTGAAAAATGAAACAAAACAATCGGCAGTCACAATTCTTGATTGTTTAATCAGATTCCTATCCTACAATATTGGAATTAAGTACTAGAAAAAAAAACCTATTGAGAATAAGGTGTTCCGTAATAATGTTGCAGACCATAGCCGCCAGATGCAGACGGTTTCGGATGAGAACCACCTTGATCGACATTGCCACTGGAACTCATTGGGGCATAATAACCTGGCATAACTCGTGGCTCTGGCGGATTGGGAAGAATACCACCTTGACCGAGGTTGCTGTTGGAGGCATAATAACCCGGCATAACTAGTGGTTGTTGTGATGAATTCGGATGAGAAACAGATTGATTGAGGTTTCCTTTGGTAGCCATTGAGACACCATCAAGACCATAAGGCGGTGCCTTCATGCCAAACGGCGCTGGTGGCATGCTCGTGTATGGATTTGGATGTTCCGGCAACAAACTTGTGGGCTGGAAATGAGGTTGTTGGTATTGGTGTATGGTTGATGCAGGACCAAATGGAGCAGCGGTTAGAGGACGCTTGATTCCACTTAGTTGCTGTTGTTGAAGAGTGGGCTTTGAAGCAAAACCCGGTGCAGCAGTTTTTCCACCTACCCTGCGCTGTTTATTCAATTCATCTATACGTTGTTCAATGCTTGCACGCGGAAACTCAGAATCAAGGTTATAGCTCTCAATAACCTTTATCACTGATTTCAATGCATGGACTTCTCTAGATTTGATCTCATTCTGCAAACAAACATAAAACGAGAAAAAACTAAATAATATAACATAGAATGTAGCATCATCCACCATGCAATCAACCAAGGGATGCGAGCATACATACATATGATTTTCCCTCAGAGGCAAGTCTTGTAGTGAGTTTTTTCACATCATCGACGTAAGCTTTCAAAATGGGAACTGGTGGCATCTTATCGGTAAGTTTGAAGTGAAAAATATACTTGACAGCTAAAATATGTTTGCTTCTTTCAATAAGTTTCTGAATAATACCTGAGAGACACAGAAAAATTAGTCTTACAAACAAATTAAACAACCAAAAAGGGTGACACAAGAAATCAACGAACAATATCGGTTTAGGGCCACAATTTCACCGCATTTAGTTGTCGCTACAACCGCTATAGCTGACCACGGCTTGCAGGCCAAAACTGTTGCACTGAACCCTACCATCACTATGCTATTCCACTATAGTGTGCTATACCGCACTATTAACAACTCAAAAAATGAACCTCAAATCAAATCAAATCAAATTCAACTAAGAGTTGCAGTGAACATACTACGACAGATGCAAATGCAGTATACCCGCTCTCAATCCTAACTTCTCAAAAATGAAACCTTAGAATCAAATCAAATTTAAATAAGGGATTGTTCCATCAACTATTAAAATGCTACAAACACAATTGCACTATAGCGGCTCCTAATCCTAACACCTCAAAAGATGAAACCTTAAATCAAATCAAATTCAATTAAGCATTGTGTCACAACAGCTATTAACATGCTACAAACACAGTTGTGGTAATCATCTCCTATTCTTAACATCTCAAAAATAAAACTTTTTCTAAAATCAAATTCAGTTAAAGGATGTTCACCTTGAACTCTATCTGATAAAGCAATAATCTGGTACAGGTCAGTAAGATCATCACTAGCAGAAGCAGTAGCAGAATAAGCAGCAAGTTCAGCCAGATTCAAATCAGATAGAAAACCATAAACAGCAACAAATTGTAAAAAAGCCAAAGTCCAACACGGCTCAGAATTCTCATTCATCAGGTTTACCTTCCACTCATTAAACAATCTCTTAGCTTTCTTCCTAACATCAAAACTAACATACGGAGAAAAAACCCTCAATTGTTGGAACAAAAAATTGAAACTTTTTTTAATAAACCTAGGTTCTTTTCCATCAATCACTGCATTTGCAACAAAAACACCCTCAATTGCATCAAGAACCATGTCAGCAGGATTAGACGCAGATTTGAATGCACTCTGAAGTTCATCTTTCATTATACCCTTGTCCTTAAAATTATCCCCAATGTAAGTCCTCAACCCTTTTCCATCATTGTTCTTACAAAATGCAGTCAATGCTTCCAGGTGAGTTGTAGGATTAGAAGACGAAGATGGGTCATTAGGGATTGACGTAAAGTTTTGATTTTTGGGGTTTGGGTTAGGTAATTGAGAAGGAGAAGAAGATGGGTCGTTGTGGTTTTGATGTAACTGTGATTCTAGGGTTTGGAGATGGAGGAAACGTTGAGAGAGAGTGTTGTGGAGGGTGGTGAAGTGAGAATCAAGGTCTGGCCATGAAAGGGGGAAGGAAGAGAGGAGAGAGGAATGGGATTGAAGATCATCGTATGCTTTTTTGAGATTTTGTTTCTTGGTGTCAACGAGTTTGAGAGCTGCTGAGATTGTTTTCGATGTTGCCATGGTTTGGCTTTGAGTTTGTAGATGGAATTGAATGAATGGTGGAAGTGATTAGTAGGAGATAGGTTGATTCAATGGCATTGTTTTGGAAAAGTGTGGGGGATTAGGGTGTCTGAGTTGCAGTTGAAGAAGATGACTGAGGAAAGAACCAATAACAAACAATGAAAGTACAAACAAAAATAGGTTTTTTTTTATAAAAAAATAAGTTGGGCTGCATTGTGTCACAATACTTTGGGCTGGCTGCTCTACTACAATCATGACCCAATGTATTTTGAAACTTGTGTTATATAGAAATTTCTTAATGCTTCCCATGGTTATGCATTATGAAAATATAATAATATTTCTAGATTTTGGTAATGCATTTTTTGATGTACTCTAAATTAATATATTTTTGAATTGGGTTCTAAGTCAATCGGAAAAAATATTGCAGAGATACATCTTCGTATATATTACAAAGATGCATCTTCGAACGTTATTTGTTCAAAGATGCAACAAAACCCTTTCACATTTCCCATTTAAAAAAAAAACTTGAAACCACTAAATTTCTCAAACTCACTTAAATCAGATTATCTCAATCATTCAAGTAACTTCAAAGCTTCTTCCATCAACATCAAGTCCATCAAAGAATTCATCCAACATTGTTTTGTAAGTTATTGATTTTTCTAAATTTTTTTGAGTTATTCTATAAATTTGTAGAAATTGATTATTAGATTATGAAATAGATAGTTTATACATGTTTGATAGCTTATGCATAATGTGAAATGTGTTTGACAAGTAGTTTTGTTGATCAATGCCTTGTTTTTTTTAATCATTTGGAGGACTGCATTTCTGCCATTGACGTTGGTGAGATTTGCGGAAAATTTCAGAGATGCATCTTCGGAATTTTGCAATGTTTCGATTTCCCCATAACCCCGAGATGCATCTTCATAGTTCACCGGTCTGCATTTTGTAAACCTTTTTTTTGGCTTGAACTCATTGTATAACACTTGTTATGTGGTTTACTTACAAGCATTATGACTGATATACAATACCAATTGAGTCACGCCAGGATTGTATAGTTGATGCGAAGGTTCTAACTTATGTGGCTCATGTATCTCAACCTTTTTTTACTATAGGAGACAAATTTCACCTCATTATGCATCCCCGCCTTCATCTTCTCGTAGGCTACAAGTTTTGCATATTCAGGAAACCGAGACAACAAAGGTACTCAAGTCACCGGAGGTGCCTTAGACACTAGAGGTACATGAGGCACCCCAAGCAAAAGAGATAACACATGTACCTGAAGCACCCTAGGCCCAAGAGGCAACATAGGTGCCTGAGGCACCACAGGCCCAGAAGGTCCCACGGGCACCGCAAGGGTTTGGAGGAGGCCCGTCAGACTTGTCACTACTGTGTCTTTACTCGGACCATACTATCAGACATGTCTGGGACAAAGAAGTAAAACTTAGTTGGATTTATACATTTTAAATTATGTTTATTATAATATTAGAAGCTTCGGACGATGATTAATTTTCCTACAAGATCGTGATCCTCTAAAATTCATCAACCATGGGCGGAAGATTACTGACCCGCAGTATCCTAATCATGAGTGGTTTCAGGATGTTTTGCAGTTATTGGGAATGAGAGATTTGTGCAAGACCGGTTATGTTACGGTTAATCACGGGATGCTTAACACATTTTTAGAGAGATGGCACACAGAGACGTCACCATTTCATCTACCACATGGTGAGATGTATATTGCAATAGACGATGTCTGTTGTCTGCTACATCTTCTGATTATGGGAAAACTTTTAGATCATGTAAAGATTAACAGGGTGGGGAACTAGAGTTGGTGTATATAGATAAGATACTTAGAGTAGAGCAGGCTACTAGTGATGATAAGTAGGTAGTGCATCATCGAGCGTATTTTATGAGAGCATAAATGTTATATTTAGTTGAAACTGGCATTTTTATGGACAAGAGGGTCGCTTATATGGATGTCATCTACCTGTGTTGCTTCGATAACTTTAATCGAATTCATGAGTATAATTAGGTAGCGCTTGTTTGGTCTACTAATACTCTAAGGTATCCAAAGGTTGTATGTGGTAGGAGAAATAGGTGACAGGCAACATCACACTATTGACGATAATATTTTAGTCTTTTAGTGCTTGTGTGTCATTTTCATAACATTTTTTCAACACCATTACTAATGATTCATATGTTCTAACACTTTTCAAGCTTGGATCCTCTAGCACTTTCCACACATCTCTGGCTGGTCATGTGTATTGACCTATAGTGAGGACATTCCACGTGTTTTAGCATTCTCCCCTCTCAGAAGGAACCAGGCGACAGAGTCGTTTAAAGTGTATCTTGACTACTTGGTAGGAGATGGTATAAATTCCCATTCTTACGTTGATCACCGTGAGATGTGTCCCTTTGACGAAATAGTCTTATACTCGGGACGGTTGGAGTGTGGTTCACGTATGACATTTCTTCATCTGCTTAAGTGTGTCATGTGTTAGTTTGAATACATGCAATACATTCCCAAAGACCTTTCTATGTCTTCTCTTCTCACTATGACACATGGAAATATGGATATTATGTTTGATGATTATCTTGATAATCTGATATCGAAGGAGGCACAAAGTACCATAGCTGAGAGCAATTGGAGTTACGTAGACAGGTACGTCTGGTAGTTCTTCAGGGTGTCACATCCTTATATGGTAAAGGATGCTCCAGGAGATCCGCCGAGGCTAACTCATCAGGATATACTAGTGGATGAGCAAGCTAAAGCAGATCATGTTGCTAATGTGTTGCCTAGATATCGTCATATCATGGAGATTGGGAAGGAAAGCATTGACGAAAACTTTTTCGAGTCCATCATATGTAATAGTTTATAGTATTTGTACTTTATATTTATTCTCGGTTGTATTTTATTTTGACTTTGTTGTGTACTCTAGATTTATTACTTTATACATGTCATTTTTAGAATATCGGTTGTATTGTCTAATTCATCATAAATACGTTTACTATATCACCAATTTCATCTTGCATCACTAAAACAAACTTAAAATTTACTTTTTGTTCTGGTTACGAAGATGTATCTTTGGGTTTTTTTTATGTGAATACGGAGATACATCTCCAGAATAAATTTTGGAAAATATATTGGGTGTGACCAAGTGTTAACGTTTTTGGCTAAAAATAAAGGTGTGTCTAAAGATGTATCTCTGGAACCTGAGGGGCAATTTTAATTTCCATAGGGTGATTTTCAATCACATAGGGTTTATTGAGAAATTCTCATGTTATATTTATTAAATGATTACTCAATGCACCAATGTGTTACTCACACACCTTATTCAACGCATAACATCCTATGAAAATTCCAAAAATAACTTCAGTTTTGAATTTTAAAATTCGAACGCACTTAAAACATAAATAAGTTCTGGATATTGGAAAGCACCCACAAAGTATGTTGTTAAAAAAAACTCTAGAGATTAGAATCCAGACTCATTTAACAGAAATCATCCAAAATGGAATCAAAACCACACAATTTTCAAACCAATTTGGATTTCAAAGTCCGAATTTAATTCGAAGATTGAAGTTTGGACACTTCTATTTATGTAACTCACACCTTTACCTCCCTTTACATATTCATTCCTGTAAAAGAGCACAAATAGAGAATACGAAGAGCGAATACTCATAAGCAGTTATAGAGTAATTTCTCCTCATTTTCAAGTATTTTCATAGCTTTTCATTAAAGCTCTACTCCATTGTATTACACTTATTTGAAATTATTCTCTATTGCATTAGTAAGTTAATTATTATTTTTTATTTCTCATTCATGCATTACTAAAATAGACCATAGATATGATAGTTTAGACTTAAATGAAATATAAATGTTTGTTGTGTTTATCCTAAATTTCTTTGCATTGATAAGGTGTTTATTAGAAGGGGAAAAAAAAGAGAAATCGTCAAAAAAAAAAAAAAACAAATTGAAGTTATGAAAACAAAGGGTGGGAAAAAGTATTTATGTACATCCTTCGTTACATGAGTTTTGAGTTTTAATTCAACTAATCTTATCAGAAAAAAGATAAATATTTAATTTTTTGCGAGTATTATTTGTGACTAACATGAGCTTGAGAGTATTTAATTTTAGAAATAGGAGTTTTTTAGAACTAAATTAATATTTTAATATATATTTGTGGTTTTCATAAATTAAAAAAATATATATCATAGTATATTAATCACATTTTATTTATTTATAAAAACATTTTATAAAGTAATTAACTTTTGAAGAAAAACACATCCCTTTTACCAAACAAATTCTTAAAATTTTGGTTATCAAATCAAACCTCATTAAAATAGTGATGGGTCTTCGAGGTTTTAACTTGTCACCTTCTACCTTTATATTTGACACCCCCATTTAGACAATATTAACCTTAGAATATTGTTCACTTTTTCTAAAAATTTACTAAACAAATACGCAAATTTCAAGTTCTCTGAGCGATACTGAAAATTTCAATTTTATTTTTGAAATTCTCGAAAGCAGTATGTATTTTACATAAAATTTCAAAATTTATGGGAAAATCAGTTGTAAAATGTACCGTGAATTTGAAAATTTGCAGTATTTTTAAATACATTTTTTATCGGAAATTTCAGAATTTCCTGTATAATTAATATGCATTTTTCTAGAAATTTCAGAATTTCTAGTACAATTGATATGCATTTCCCCAAAATTTTTAGAATTTCCAATAGTTAAAAAAATATTTTTTTCCAGAAATTTCAAATTTTCTGGTGAAATTAGGGAAGTTTCAAAATTTCCAAAATATATATGTTTTTTTTTTCTTTCGGTTTTTGCAGTGAAATGCAGGGGAAGGGACGACACTATTGCAAGAAAAGCGATAGATAAAGCGGAAGCTCAGGCTAGGGCTGTTGAGGTTAAGTCTTCCCAGATACGGGCTGGACGGGTAGTTCCAACTGGTTTACACCATAAACAGTTGGCTGAGCAAGGGTAGTTTCATGCACCCCGTAGCACCCGACGATGAGCGACGAGATCAATTAAGCAACCCATGGATGATGCTGAGGTTGTTCATGCTCAGGATGTATAGTTTCAGGATGTTCATGATCCAGCGATCGAGACAGATATGACATATGTTGTTGTTGAGGTTACTGATGAAAGGGCAAATGAGTTGGTCTAGCGAGATGCCCATGTTGCAGATGAGGTGGTCCACTCAGATGTTGGTGTTGTTAATGAGGTGCCTACCACATAACCGGTCTTATCTGCTATTGTTGACACATAGGTTACGTCTCCTTCGGTGATGCCGTTTGTGTATGCTGATGGAGCATTTCCGGGAGGACTTATTGACCGGTCGGTGCTTACCAAGTATGTTGACCATGTAACATACCGACTATAGCAAAGACAAGTATATATATTTTATGTTTAACTTTAATTTATTTATTATTGTTCCATGAAAGCTAACTGCTAATTTTTAATTTTTTTATTACAGGACCTTCCAACGCTGAAGGTGACCTTCCACGGATAGAAGATGAAGAACTTTTTGAAAATTTTAATGCTTGAGCAGGTCAGGTGAATTGTACAAAATTTTGATCTCCTTGCATTTAATGACTACTCCTTTATCATGCTTGACGTTTCACTTGTTACTGCTTTTGTTGAGCAATGACACAAGGAGACATCTTCCTTTCATCTTTCCTTTGGAGAGATGACTATCACTCTGGATGGTGTCTCCTTATTGTTCCATCTCCCCATCACTGGTAGAATCTTCACGACTCCTGTTATTAGCCTGTTGCTTACATGTTTGACTACTGTGCAAGATTTGGGAGTTTCTGAGGAGGTCGTGCTGGAGAAGTTTGACTTTATAGGGAAGTTCACCTTCGTAAGTCTTGGCTTTAGTATAGGTACAAGGAGCTTGTTGCAACACAAAGGTATGAGGTTTCTTATAGGGTGTACATGTTACATCTAGTAGCATGTGCTCTCTTTGCGGATAAGTCAGGTGTCTATATCGATGCCCAATACATGTGGTTATTCAATAGCCTTGACGATACTAGTTAGGCTTGAAGGAGCATTATTGACCATCTTATATACAACACTTGGAGTTACGACAGTCTTTGAGACCAGACAACTTGTTGGTTATTTGAGTTTATTACAGGTATACTTGAAATTATTATTTGTAATTTAGCTCTTATTTAATTGTTACGAATAACATTTCTTTATTATTATTTGTTGTGTCTGTGTTCTAATATTAATGTTTGATATACGAGTATTTCCCCACCATATGTGACAAGAGAGTGCCGCATTCCCTTGTGGAGGCCCCACGGGCAAGGATATGGAATGTTTGAACACTAAATAGATGAATTGTTTGATTGAGTTTGCGCCTGAATGGACCATAATGAGTTGGACCATTAAGTTAAGCTCAATGAGAGGCATCTGCCCTCAGTCGTTTATTGTTATATACTACATTAAAAAATAGTTTTACGAGAATATTTAAAATCTTATAAGAGTTTTATTTTGAAAAATCAAGTAATTTTATTAATTTGTATAATTGTAATCTCACATATTATGAATATAATTATATAAATTTTTTTTATTTTAAATAAAATATAAGCATTCTTAATTCGTATGATTATAACTCACCTATCGTGGGTACAATTATACAATATTTGTTTAATAAAATAATTAAATTCATTTTAATTATAGTAAATATTATATTGATAATTGTTATACCCTATTGATATGTCATTACTAATATAATTTGTTGAATGTACTTACGATTTATGATTATGTAAATTATTGTTCGAGTACTTTATTGGTATTAGAATTTTTTGGTGATATAATATTTATACATTGTTATATTTCTTATTTAATATTGTTGAAAGTATTATTTGAGAAATAATAAATTATTTTAAAGACATGTATTACTTTATGAAATTCAATAATTTATTTTCAATAATTTTTATTAGAATGAATTGTATTTCCCTTTGTATTATGTAAGTAATGGACATATCCTATCAGTGTGACATTATTTGACATGATCATTTTGTGATGGAGAAAATAATTGAATATTTTTTAAAAATATTTGTAAACTTTTGAATTAATAATTCAATTATTAGTCCACTACTACGAAAAACACATATACGCTCGCATTGTTACGAATATTCAATCAACCGTTGTAATATGTGATCTTTAGGCGCATGCATTTTTTTAAATTTTATTTAACAACGTATAACCACGGTTGATTTAATATCCGTGGTGAAAAGTGGCGTATGGTCATGAGTTCAAATCTCAGCACTATCTTTTTTGGTTATTTACTTATTTTTTAAAAATATTGACAGACCTTTCACCATGGGTATTTAAATCAATCGTGGTTATATGTGACACCTTTTTTTAAAGATATATATATAACGCTTTTAGTTCATTCACTTTTGTCCTAGACGTACTTAGACAAACTTCATCTTCTGCCTCCAAACTTCTTCCATTTATGAAACATTATTCATCCATTAAACCAAACTTGAAAAACACCATTTCTTCCACAAATGAAATTCAGAAAAGTTGCTTCCATTAACGTGTTATAATTTGTTCCTGTTTAACGATTCTACCGATAAAATGATATTGTTTGACGATTCTATTTATTTTTATTTTTTTAATTGTTGTTCGTGTTATTTTTGTTGTTGTTGTTGTTGTTGTTGTTGTTCTTACTTTTGTTGTTGTTCTTGTTGTTTTTATTGTTGTTGTTATTGTTGTTATTGTTCTTGTTGTTGCTCTTATTGTTCTTGTTGTTATTCTTATTTTTATTCTTCTTGTTGTTATTGTTCTTGTTATTTTTTGTTCTTGTAGTTCTTGTTATTGTTGTTGTTATTGTTCTTGTTGTTGCTCTTATTGTTCTTGTTGTTATTCTAATTTTTGTTCTTTTAGTGGTTATTTTTCTTGTTGTTCTTATTATTGTTCTTGTTATTGTTCTTATTGTTGTTGTTATTGTTGTTGTTGTTGTTGTTGTTCTTTATGTTCTTGTTGTTATTGTTATTGTTGTTGTTATTGTTCTTCCTGTTATTGTTCTTATTATTCTTTTTAATCTTATTGTTCATGATGTTGTTGTATTAAAATATTTAATAATGTATATTGTGATGAAAGTTATAAATGTAGTCATGAAAAATATGTGGAAATAATATAAAAAAATGATGACAGACCTTTCACAACGGATATTTAAAACAATCGTGATTATAGGTAGCGTGCTTTTTAGTTTTCTACAACGGTCATACGACCGTGATTGTAAGTAACACATATACAACCACACGCTGCTTAACAATGGTAGTTCATGCGTGATAATTTTTTTTTTAACCGTTGTTGTAGGTATTTTTTGTAGTTGTGGTCTCTATCAAGTGGGAGAATTTAAAACGGATTGCAATTCTTCTTGTATTGTGTAAGTGACAAATATAATCTATCTGTGTGACGTTACTTGACATGATCCTTATGTGATATAAAATATAGTTGAATATTTGTTTGATTACTTTAAAACTTTTGAATTGATAAATCAACTATACTTCTCTATCAAGTGAGAGAAACTAGCCTGTCAATTTTATAAAATTGTCATTTTTATAAAAATAAGAAACAAATATGATTTGTTTAATAAACATCTATTTAGTATAGAGACTTATATTGAACAGATGTTTATTAAACAAATCATATTTGTATCTTCAATAAATCTAAAGTTAAAGTCTCTTTTATTTCCGCTGCGTGTAATCTAATTATGTCACAAGTGTGTGTGACTTTAATTGTAACACTTGAATTTTGAGTGAGCTATTAAAATAATCCATATACTCTCATTTTAAAATTTAAAATATCATACTATTTTATGTGAAGGATATTTTGTTTATGAAAATTCTTTTAAAAATTTTATTTGTTATAAGGAGATTTTTCATTATAAATTTTAAGTGAAAATTAACAATCTCCTTAATTCTAAATGTAGAATATTTAGTTAACTGTGAAACTCAAATTTTGATTAAAAAAACTTGTCATTGATAAATATTGAGTTTTATATTGTTATTCTGTAACCACTTGTGTTAATAGATCTGATATATTCATGTGCAAAATAAGTAGTTAAGTTTTTTGAAATATTGATAAATTGTACAACCATTTTTGTCGATAATTTTGCACTAGCAATTAAGTATTTCATTATTGAGTATTATATCATTAAAGTATTTAATACTAGCAAACTCTGATGAGTTCTTATCCTACTTATACATATTGGATTAGTGGAAGTGCATAGGTACAAAATCATATAATTTAAAAAAGTTTAGATTATTATTCTCATATTGTCATATATTCCGGTGTGCACTATAAAACATGACATATTTTAAGAAAATTTCAAAATATTCAATAACTCTAAGAAGTTTTATTCTATTATACCGAGATATATATTATTATTCTCTTAATCTCGAGAAAATCATAATTTGATGTTTAAGTCACTCTTGTTGAAAAATGCATAATAATTCTCTAGCATGCAATAATATTGTGTTATTATGTCACTAACATTCCACATTACTCTTCTTATGGTCAAAATAAGAAAGTACAAATATTATATCAATACTCCTATCGAGTATGATATTGTGTAATGAAAATACTTATACTTAATTATAATTACTATTTAACTATATCAATGCCTATATGTAATTATTATTCTTAGACCTATGTAGATATTCAATGACATTTAATTTGAAAACTCATTTGTATAATCATTAACCAAAGACTTATACACATGAGTAAGTCTTATGATATTTAGGGTTAGTGGAAGTTTATCAATAGCATTTTTATATGCTTTGACCATTCTTTATAGCATATTACTCTTAACTTAAATATGTTACTCTAAATTCATCATTATTTATATAAAGTTATGAATTTTAACAAGTATGATTTGTCTTCTCTATCAGATATAATTTCTGCAGCGCTGAAACTTACTTCTTTTTTTATTGATTAGTGTTTTGACCATTATTGATATTTTAATATTAAAATCAATATTTTTTAATAATTACTTATTGTCATCCAAGTGAGAGATTGTTAGATTAATTATTAAATTAATCAAATATGGATGACATAATTAATTATATTATAGTCTATTGTTATTAAATACTAAATACATGAATTGTTTGATTCGGTTTTGTGCATGAATGGACCGTTATGAGTTGGATCATTCAATTAAGTTTAATGACAATGAGGATAGTAATTCTCTTATACACACTCTTCTGATGACCTCTTTTAAATCCTACAAGATACATCGCTCTTATCATATAATAATAATATGCTATAATTTATATCTATGAATTATCAATTACATATGTTAAATCATTCATGTCGTCCAAAATTATCGATAAAATTTACAGTATAACATAGTATTTTTTAATATTTACGATAATATTACAAACTCACAAAAATTTAAAGTATAACTTAATACTTTTTAACATTTACAATAATATTGTAAGTTTACGGAAATTTCAAAAAATTTAGTATACCAAAAATTCTAAATATCGAAAATTTTATATGTAAACATGTTTTAAATTAAAAAAAAAAAACAGTTATAAAATTATGAAATTATAGGGATGGAAAGTTAAAGCTCTTAATATTCTAGATAATTATGGGTCACACTATTATTCCTTCTACTTACTCGAAGAGAAATCCACTTGTCAAGTGTCACCCCTCCTCTATATCTCAACTTCAAATGCCATTTATTTCAATTTTATCCTCTCAAACTATCTAGAAAAAAGATCTTCAAATGTTAAAATTAGATAATTTGTTTACTGATTAAAAAGGTCTTTTCAATATTTTAACAAGTTTTGAATAATGGAAAATACAAGTGAGGAAATATAATTATTATTTGTCTTTAAAAGAAAACATGTGAGAAAGCCACCAGGGGATTCCTCTTACATGAGAAATTGTGCAAGCTATCATGGACCTTATAGTAGTTAAGATAAGGCCCAACTAGCCCAAGTTGTTACACATTGTAATGTATATTTGATAAATTTTCAATCTTTTATTATTATTATTATTATTATTATTATTATTATTATTATTATTATTATTATTATTATTATTATTATTATTATTATTATTATTATTATTATTATTATTATTATTATTATTATTATTATTATTATTATTATTATTATTATTATTATTATTATTATTATTATTATTATTATTATTATTATTATTATTATTATTATTATTATTATTATTATTATTATTATTATTATTATTATTATTATTATTATTATTATTATTATTATTATTATTATTATTATTATTATTATTATTATTATTATTATTATTATTATTATTATTATTATTATTATTATTATTATTATTATTATTATTATACCCACTCATAATAAGTTAATTCTATTTTTTTTTATAATTTTTATTCTAAATTTAAGTTGCGTTAAAATTCAGTAAAATAAGATAAATCAATTAATTAATGATTTACTTATATAAAATAATAATAATAATAATGTATGATATAAATAAACTATATTTTTAACATTAAATAAAAAATAATTAATTGATTAAAATAAAAATATTTAAAAATAAATTTATTATATAAAATGTCAAAATAGTTATTAATTCTTTAGTTAAATATAACTTTCTTGAAACAAAATTTTATCATTTTTATATAATATATAATTATTTTATATAACATACCTAACCAATATAATACAGATGCTTATTTATTTAATTTTATAAAAAAATGAAATTGGTTAATTAATAATGTTAATAAATTTTAAAGAAGTTATTTAAATATGTTTTATTATTTTTATTATTTTTTTTAAAAAAATTAAGTTATTTATTTAATTTAAAAAATAATTTTATCAATATATTTATTAAAGCCTAATTTTATAATTTAAATTTTATATATCACTATTAATTTTATATGAAATAAATAAAAAGAAAAAATATTCTTATCTCATGTTCATTAAAAAAATATGATGTAATATCGTCAACCATGTCATTGTGATATCTTATACTAAAAACACTTTAATAATTTAATTTAATAAATAAATAAATAAATAAATATTATCTCCGATCTTTAATATATAAAAGATGTTTATTTTTAAATTTATTGAAAAATTATCCAAACTCATATAATTTAAATATATTAATTATTCAATAAATTTAAGAAGTAAATATTTTCTCATATTAAAGATCATAGTAATTTGTAATAATTCATATTGTAAAATGTAAGTGCACTCTTTTGTATAACACTTTCTCAATCTCACTTTTTTTGTGGATATGAAACACCTCCATGTTGGTGCAAAGGTAGAATAAATGATGAATAGAGAAATATTCTATTAAGAGAATGACGGCTACACACAACCACACCAATTGCAATGATTGCTACCCTATTTATAAGCTAAAACTAGGGTTATTAGAATAAGATAAAAATACTAAAATACCCTCTAACAAACTTAGGGGCTAAGAAAATAGTACAACTAATAAATATGAATTACTTCTAATACCATCCCTTAATTCATATTCTATCAAAACTTGTAACACCAATTTCATCCCTTAGTCTGAGAAATTGATCAGTCTTGATAGCTTTCGTCAGAGCATCTGTCAACTGTTTCTGAGTGCTGCAGTGTACAACTTCTAGCACTCCACTCTGAACTTGATGTCTCAGAAAATGATACTTGGTCTCAATATGTTTGCTTCTCCCATGCAACACTGGGTTTCTGACAAGATTGATTGCAGACTTGTTGTCAATCATCAGCTTCAGAGGTTTGTTTATTTTAATCTTCAGATCCTGCAACAGATTCAGAATCCACACAGCTTGGCATGCAGTAACAGCATCTGCAATGTATTCAGCTTCACAGGTTGATAACGCCACAACAGGTTGCTTCTTGGAACACCAAGAAATGGGACCTCCCAGAAATTTGAACAAATACCCAGAGGTACTTCTTCTGTCAACTCTGTCTCCACACCAATCAGAATCTGAATAACTCAGAAGTTCTGACTCATCCTTTCTTCCAGAAGGAAACAACACTCCATACTTCAGAGTTTCCTTAATATACATCAGAATCTTGACAGCAGCTTGGTAATGGGACCACTTAGGTTTACTCATGAACCTACTAACCATCCCAACAGAATAGCAAATATTAGGTCTGGTATTGCGCAGATACCTCAGAGACCCAACCAACTGTTTAAAGGTTGTAGCGTCCACATCCTTTCCATCAGAGTCAGAATCCAGTTTCTGATTTGTATCAGAAGGTGTGACAGCAATCTTACAATTCTTCAGTTCAAATCTCTTCAGAAGTTCTAATTCATACTTGAGCTGATGCAAAATGATACCTTTCTCAGAATATCTAAACTCCATCCCTAGAAAGTATGTCATTTTGCCTAGATCAGTCATTTCGAATTCATTCATCAGAACTTTCTTGAACTTGGCTATCTCCTGTTCAGAACTTCCAGTCAGCGGTATGTCATCAACATATAAACACACCAGAGTCATATTGCCTTCAAAAGTATGCTGAACATAAACACCGTACTCCATCTCACATTTCTGAAAGCCTTGCTTCTTGAAAAATGAATCAATCTTCTGATTCCAAGCTCTGGGCGCTTGTTTCAATCCATATAGAGCTTTGTATAATCTGTACACCATCCCTTCCTGATTCTTTTTCACAAATCCAGGAGGTTGTGACACGTAAACTTCTTCTTCTAATGGACCATTCAGAAATGCAGATTTTACATCTAAATGCATCAGAGGCCAATTCCTATTAGCAGCTATTGCAATCACCATTCTGATTGTTTCATGTCTTGCTACAGGTGCAAACACTTCAGAGTAATCCGACCCAGGTTTCTGTAGAAATCCTCTGGCTACCAACCTTGCTTTATGTTTTCCAATTGAACCATATGGCTTTAACTTCTGCTTGAAAACCCATCTGACGCTGATGGCTTTCTTGTCTTTTGGAAGTTCTGTCAGCTTCCGAGTCTTGTTTCTTTCTATAGCATCAAGTTCTTCTTTCATGGCCTTCAACCAAAGCTTCTGCTTAAGAGCCTCTTTTGTACTAATGGGTTCAGAGTCTACTATCATGGCACACTGAATAACTTCTCCTTCAGAGTCTACTTCAGTGTCTTGCAGCATGTCAAATTCTGCATATCTTCTGGGGACGTTTCTTATTCTTTTGGTCTCTGAACTTGTTCAAAGTCTTGAGCTTCAGAGTTTCTAGTTCCAGATGATTGACTTCCTCCAGAGTTTTGACCATCTTCAGAGTCTGGCATATTTCCAGAGTCTTGAACTTCAGAATTTCTAACTTCAAAGCCTTGGCCATCTTCAGAGTCTGAATTGCCACCACAATCTGGATTACCATTAGAGTTTGGATCATCAGAGTCACCTTCATCTTCTGAGTCTTCTCCAGAGTCAGAATCACTATCAGAGTCAGAATCAACGTCAGAGTTTACTCCAACTTCAGAAATTATTAACTCTGACCTTTCTTCAGAAGTTCTAACATCAGAATCAGATTGAGACTTATCCCAATTCCAAACTTCTGATTCCTTCACAATCACATCTCTGCTGAATTCAATTTTATTGGTTTCTGGATAATAGAGCTTGTATGCACCTGTATTGTGGTACCCTATCAGAATCATCGCTTTGCTTCTATCATCCAGCTTCTGTCTTCTGTCTTCTGGAACATGTTTATAGCAAACAGAACCAAACACCTTCAGATGACTAACACTTTGCTTATCTCCAGTCCACTTCTATATTGGAACTATTTCCTTCAACTTCTTCGTAAGACATCGGTTGAGTACATACGTGGCAACAACTTCTCCCTAGAGCTTCTGAGGAAGCTTCTTCTCCTTTAGCATGCTTCTCACCATATCAAGCAAAGTGCGGTTTCTTCTTTCAGCAAGACCATTGTGTTGAGGGGTATAAGGACAAGTAACCTCATGCTCAATTCCATTCTCCTCACAGAACTTCTAGAACTCTTTGGAGTTATACTCACCTTCACCGTCAGTTCTAAGAATCTTCAACTTCTGACCACTCTGATTTTCAACCTTCATTCTGAACTTCTTGAATTCATCAAACACCTCGTGTTTGAACTTAATAAGAGATACCCATGTCATTCTTGTGAATTCATCAACAAATAACACAAAGTATTTATTCCCTCTGATTGATGCTACTGGAAATGGACCACACACATCTGAATGTACAACTCCCAAGGCATGTTTTGCTCTTGGAGCAGCTTCTGACGCAAATGGCAATCGTGGTTGTTTTCCTTCCATGCAAACTTTGCATGACTTTTCAGGCTTCTTAATTGCAGGAATTCCATGTACCAACTTCTTTGAATTCAGATGTTTTAAGCTTCTGAAATTCAAATGACCAAATCTTCTGTGCCACAGCTCACTCTCCTTCTCAGCACTTGTTGCACTAAGACATTCTGAGTTTGTAGTTCTGACATTCACCTTGAATGTTCTATTCCTTCCCTGTTCTGACTCCATAATCAACTTCTGATTGCAGTCATACAGCTTCAGAAGATTGTCCTTCATGGTAACTGAAAATCCTTTCTCAATTAATTGTCCCACACTCATCAGATTGCTTCTGATGCCAAATACATACCACACGTTCTGAATCAATGTTGTTTTCCCATTGTTCAAAATCACTCTGACATTTCCCATACCTTCTGCGTTAAGATATTTGTCATCAGCACATCTGATCTTTGTTTTCTTTTCAGAGTCAAAGTCAACCAGCCATTTCTTGTTTCCAGTAAGATGATTTGAACAGCCAGTGTCCATATACCACCAGTCTATCAGATTCATATCATCAGATTCAGAGGCCATCAATAGCACAGATTCGTCATCAGAACTTCTGGCTATATTTGCTTCTTCTGATTTTCTCTCCTTGTTTGACCAACAATCTCTAGCAAAGTGACCAAACTTCTTACAACAGTAACATTGGATCTTCTTCTTGTCATACTTCTCTTTTTCCTTCTGAGCATTCTTTTGTCTATCAGAGGTTGAGCTTTCTGACTTCTGACCACCATCAGATCTTCTCCTGGCTTCTGACTGCTTCTGATACCTCCTATCAGAAGTTACTTTCAGAGCCTGCTGCTCTACTTCCTTTTCAGAAGTTCTCTCAGTCAAACGCAACTCTTGCGCTTCTAGACTGCTTTGCAGCTCTTCAATTCTCATGGTACTCAGATCTTAGGAATATTCTATTGCTACCACAATGTAATCAAATTGAGAGGTAAGGGATCTCAATACTTTCTCCATGATTGCTTCTTCAAAAAGAGTTTCTCCATACGCCTTCATCTCATTAGTGATCAGAATCATTCTGGAGATGTATTCAGAGACTTTCCCATTATTCTTCATGTTGAGATTCTCATATTGCTTTCTCAGGGACTGAAGCTTCACCTTCTTCATTGATGCGTCACCACCATAACATCTCACCAGTGTTCCCACGCAGCCTTTGCTGTCGTTGAATCTACAATCTTCTCAAACACATTTACATCCACACGTTGATGAATGAAGAACAATGCTTTCTGATCCTTCTTCCTTACTTCCTTTTGCGCGTTTTTTTGTTCATCCGTCGCATCTGCTGCTACCGGAACATAACCATCAGTGACAAGATCTAGAACATCTTGAGCACCGAACAGTACACGCATTTGGATCATCTAATGATTCCAGTTTTTACCGTCAAATACTGGAAGTTTGGTGTTCATGTTGCCATTTCCGTTCATCTTCTACCTTGCACAGTACACTCAGATTTCTCACACAATGTTTCCCAACCCACAGAATTAAAATTCTGATCAGATTTTGTTCAAGATTCAACACAAATATAAGAATCAAAATCAAACACACAAGACCTCACGTTCACTCGTGTTTCCCGTGTTTCCCAATGAATCCGAACCGGAGCTCTAGATACCAATTGTTGGTGCAAAGGTAGAATAAATGATGAATAGAGAAATATTCTATTAAGAGAATGACGACTACACATAACCACACCAATTGCAATGATTACTACCCTATTTATAAGATAAAATTAGGGTTAATAGAATAAGATAAAAATACTAAAATACCCTCTAACAAACTTAGAGGTTAAGAAAATAGTACAACTAATAAATATGAATTACTTCTAATACTCCACCATATGCTATAGTAGTAGTTTTGAAGAACAATTTAGTTTATTTAGTTGCCTTTTGGCATGGATTTATGGATACACAAAGGAACATGTGATATGATAACCACCACAACTTGGCTTTTGCAACTATATACAAAGCATATTATGATGCTAAAATCATGTGAAAATCATTGCTGTCTATATACATCCTTTCATACGCATTTTATAGCTAGATCGAATATCTTGAAAAGAAAACTAATTAATTACTAGTTATTTACTTTACAACTATATATCTTAACGTTTAATTAGTTTTTCTTGCTCTTGTTGATGAGAGAAGATATATCTTACTAGATATTGTGTGTGCTTCTTGTGAAGAAGGAAGATGTCACATGTATGTAGACATATTAATTTTTTTTTTCCATATGGGTTTCCTCACGTAAGAATAATGTGATATTTCCTTTTTTTAATGCCATATTTTATAGGGAAATTCTATTTTTAGTTTGAGACATATATGACCGATTCATTATTTTGTGAGTTGTAATTGTACGCTAATGGATTCTTTTCCATGAGTTTCTTTTAGAAAAAATTTAAAAAATATATTAAAAAGTTATTTTAAGCATAATGTGTTATTCTAAGTAGAAAGGGTGTCTAGAAAGCATATAACAAAAGTCAATTACAAAAAAATAATATCAATAATAAAAAAGAAAAATATTTCAAAATTATGATAAAGTAAAACATTGGATTGAGGCATTGGGATTTAAATTATAAGTAAAATTAGACTATCATATTTTATTTATTTATTTTGTTATTGGTGTACTGGCTATCACTACTAGTTAATTAATAATTATTGGGAGAGGGAGTGTGGTGACCAAAGTTCAAATCCAAATCACCATATAAGTTGTTCTCATAGTTAAATTACCAGGAGATAATACCGAACGTACTATTAATTAAAATTATGTGATTAAATCTACTATATTTTATCTAAAATTATGCTATAAAATCTACTACATTTTATTCTAAACATATCCCCTCCAACCCAATGGTCACACTAAAAAAAGACCATCATCATTTGTAACAATCCTAAAAACAAAATCATTTTAACCATCATCCACGATCAACACCCACCCTTCCCTAACAACCTGCAAATCCTTCTACTAAATTGATATCATATCACCATCTCCCTCAACCTGATATGGACCGTCTCCTATTTATGAAATCAAATTTTAAATTATAGTTTATTGATCCACATCCATAACCACCCTCAACCTCCAACACCAATTATCTAAAAATGCATGATTAAATTCGTGCACTCGAAGGATGCTTAAACCACCTTTATTTTTATCTAAATAGAGGATAATATATTGTGTGTGCACATCATGTTTTTCCTCCCAAAAAAAATATTTAAACATGAATTTAAATTTAGAGATAATACATGAAGAAGCTTAAAAAAAGAAAAAATATACTACGACAAAGTAGATTTGAGTAATATTAACTAAACTCTCGTACACAAATTATAATAGTTACACTTAAAGAGCATTTTTTTTAATTATTTCAACAAGAAATTTACAAAAGGACAAGCGATAAAGATTACCACTTATTAAAAGACTCAAATCCTTATATTTCTAACTTTGTTTTCTTTTTTTCTTTTCTTCTATAAAGTAGTTTTCTTAATTTTTGCAAATTGATATTGATTTTTTTTACAAATTCATCAATTCTCTTTTGCCCTGCTCTTTTCTCTTAAATTAAAATGAATCAAAATAATCATGATTAAAATTTATACTCCAAAATAATTGAATTTGAAGGATCGGAAATCTGTTCTTCCACTAAGTGTAACTTAAAATTTTCACCATTGGTCCTGATTTTAACACAACACTTTATAAAGTACATAAATATCGTCTGAATTAGCACTCTTGCTTCTCTAATTTCATCTAATGTCTTACAACTGAATGCTTAGGTTTCAAAAGTCTTATTTCATGATTCATTATTTTCTTTTATTCTCTTTGAATCTAGTTGCATTGGATCAAACTTTATACATATATATCTTTTGTCGGATTAGCGAGGTCAGGAAAAATAGTTTACATGTTATCAGGAATAAGCAACCTGCCATCGTGAATGCATAATTTTGAAGTTGGTAAAGTTGGCATGTTTTATATGAAAGTGATCAGCCATGATAACTCCACACCATTTGTCTAACCAAAAGTTGATGTTATCTCTAATTCCTATGAGCCAACATGTGTTCCCTTCAAAATGTGAGTAGCCCTCCTTCGTGCCAATCCAAATGGAAGTTGATATGTGATGTCTGATAGACCATCTTGCCTTTAAGAATGTTCAACATTGATTGTTAGAATTAGTCATTTTCCAGCATTGCAAGACATTTGATGCTACATGTAAAGACACCAGGGATCTAATATTAATCCCACATGTCTAAATACTTTGAAAAGATTTCTTCCAAGTTACAATTATTAGTTTCTCGGTGGACGTGTCTCTACTCTAGATAAAGTTCATGTACCATTTTTATGTGTCCTTATGGAGAAACCTTGGCCAAGAGTAGACCATCTGAGTGTGCATTAGCATTCCTTGAATAATAGTTTTAACTGGAAGCATTCTACTAGTAATGGAAAGAAATGATGCTTTCTAGGTGTTTAATTTTCCTTTTAATCTATCAAAAATAGGTTAGAAGGAAGATGCCCAATGCAGAATCCCAATTTGCCAGCTATCAAATGTTTCCTTTTGGGGGGTTCATAGAACCTGCATAGATGATATATTTATATGAGTTTATGTGACCCACACAATCAGTTGTTTAGGTTCAGCTCAACACAAATCTTAACATGTTTTTTACGCAAAGCCTCCATAGTTCTGACACCAACTTTAATTAATTTTTCAGTGGATGTAGAAGAAACACTGAGCACACTTTCATCATAATATCTCATTCCTAATTTAGAGATATGAATTCAAGATCTCCTACTATCAATAATACCACTTTTTGAGTCGGAGTCTAAAATCCAGTTACAAGATGGTGATCAAATATCACCCATAACCCATCTTTTGTAATTCTTTTTTGTTTCCAATCATATCAAGCTTGACCGTGTAAAAGTCACACCATGTGTCCACCAAATCTATATCACTCACTTGTTTCCATACTACCTCAAGTTGATCTTGCATGGTAAAAAAATCAATAGATTTCTCGAATGATTTAACAATCACCACATTAATACAAGGCTTTCTTAATTCGTCAATCACTTGATCTGCAATCGAGCAGTGTAGCTCACTATTTTCCATTTCATTGCAAAAAAATTTATGGTAAATCAAATCAATAATTTTTCATTTAGGCAAACGCGTTTTTGAATTAAAAAATTTGTATCAAAATATTATTTTTAATTTCGAAATCACGACTTCCACTATCATCAAATGATTTTGGTAATTATTGTTCTACCATGACATCGTTTTACTAGAAAAATTTATCTTCAAATGCTATATACACTCTACAATCATTATTATAAATAAATTTAATGTGTTTAGTTAATTTAATAATTAATGTATTTAGTTCATATATAATCTACATACATCATTTGTTAAATGAAGAAAAAAAAAACTTATAATATTATAATAATGAGAAAGTGTTTTTTTCTATTACACTTTATAGTGTATAACTTAATTATTTATCTTTTTAATATCACATTATATCCTTATTCAATTTTATATTTTGTTTAATTATATTTTATTGTGTTTTATCCGTATCTTGTTAAACCACTTTAAATATATTCAATAGTAATCTTTTCAAAAAATTTTCATAAGGATAACTTTTTGATAAGGATAATCTCTTGAGTTATTAATATCAAATTTTTTAAATAAAAGAATAATAAATTTTTGAGAAATTAATGAATATGTATTGACATAGTAAAAAGTTTTATATTATCAATTTATCACCATCATCCGTTTATATTATTTTATAAATTATTAAAATAAAAATCAAACTTTTTTTTATATCTAACATTTATAATTAATTGACAGTATAAAATCTTTTTTACGGTCAAAGTATTTTAATTAGGATAATGCTAACCTATGTCCTTGGGTGCAAGTTAAAAACTAAATTAAAAAATATCATCTTAAAAATGGTGTACAAACTTTAATTAAAATATAAAATTATTTTTTCTAATATAAATTTATTATAAATAAATTTCTTAACTTACGTCCCAATGACACAAGTTAAGGTTACCCTTTTAATTAAATTCTTTTTTCAAATATGTTACCTTTCAAATGCTCAATAAATTTAAAAAACACCTTACAACAAAAAAGGTAACCACTTTTCCACTTGATTCTTTCCTGTCAACAACAACAAAAAAGTGATTCTCAAGCAACCAAATTAATTTTATTGAACACTTTTTTTTCCAATGATATTTTTCTTTTTCTTAGTTGGTCCCATGAAACATGCACTTTCTTCCCTACTATCTGGAATAAAGGTTGAAGCATCTCTCTCAGTTTTAAAAAGGTTGAAGCCTCTTAAACATCAAATTTTGTCCCTTCTCCCATGTTGGCGCGTGTTTAACACGCGCTTCCATAAATGGCTACACAAGTTGACCCAACAAACCCCTGAAAAAAATAATTTCTTTAATTTACTTTTGTATTATTTGACTTTTTTTTTGTATTACCATTCCAAGAAAACAATAAAACAAAAATAAAAACATGATATTATTATTATTAAATGACTAAACGTGTGTCTATCAAATTCAATTACCTGCAACAACCAATGTTCAACAACGCGTGGCTCAACCAAATCTTAAAGTACATACTTACCTGCCCAATTTGTTTTTTCTACAATAAAGGTAATTTGTTTTTATTTAAAAAACTACTTTTTTTAAATCTATTTTTAGGAAATAAACAAAAAATTACATTTACTTTTTTGAATTTCATTATTCAATAAACTATTACCAGTCTTTTTTAATAAATAAAATTATATATATATATATATATATATATATATATATATATATATATATATATATATATATATATATATATATATATATATATATATATATATATATATATTATGGAGGAGAGAAAAAAAATTACATATAATTTTTATCATTTATTTTAAAATTTAATAATTCATATTTATTTTCATATAAAATTATCGATCTCATAAAATATGTTTTATATATATATATATATATATATATATATATATATATATATATATATATATATATATATATATATATATATATATATATATATATATATATATATATATATATATATATATATATATATATATATATATATATATATATATATATATATATATATATATATATAATTTAATAAATCTCATTAACTTAATTAAATTGATAAATAAATAAAAATAAATATTGACTTCAGAAATCAAACATAATAAATTGTATATAATTTAACTAATTTATAAAACTCACTAATTTAATTACATTGATAAATAAAGATAAATAAATGCTAATGCGAGAAATTAAACCTAAATCTCACTAATTTATAAATTATATTTGTTATTAGAATAATTATTTAAAAATAATTTTTTAAATATAAAATTTAACAAATGAATTTTGACGAATGACACGTCAAAAACCTAAAAGGTATGTTTTCATTTAAAAAATTAAATTTCAAGAAATATTAAATTAAACCAACAATAATTAGTAACAAACTTGTATTTTAATATTTTTTTTACTATGTCAAACAATCAAAATTATCAAATTATTGACAAAAATATTTTTTAAATTAAAAAAATTAATTTAAATTGTTATTACTTGTATTTCAAAATATATTATTGGCTATAACTTGTTGAGGTAGTATAAAACTTTTAATAATACCTTTTTTATTATATAATGAAAAGACATCATATCAAAAAAATTTATTCAGAGAATCAATTTTTTATTTAAAAATAATTTTAAAATCAAACATTTAAAAAAATTTCACCTTTTTTGCACAATTTATATATTTTTAAATAATATTCCATTTTTAAAACTTGATAAATCATCGCATAAATTTTTTATGAAATATTATAGATAAAAAATATAATTAAAAAAAATGACACTTCATGAATTTATATAGTGTAAAAAAATAATTAAACTGTTTGAAATTAAACTAAAAATTAATTTTATATAATCAAATCTATAATTTATCCTATGAAAAATAATTCTTTATGAATAAACAAATTAATTTAAACCTAAGTAAATAAAAATTCTTAAAAAGTTAAAACAAACTTTCGTAAAGCAAGCAATATTCTATTGAAAGTAAAAAAACTACTCTATCATTTTATTTTCAGTCAAACCTTATTGAATAAAAAGTAATTCCTTTTATAAAAAATAAAATAAAGTATAGTATCAATTTAATTATAAAAACGACCAATTTGAGAAAATAATATTAAAAAAAACAAAAAGGCAATCGATAAGAAAACCGTTGAGATATTGTAGTAAAAGTTAAATTACTTCAAATCTGGCTCCTTGATTTCTATATAAATACTCACACATTCATTCACCAACATCCTCCTCTCTCTCTCTCTCTCTCTCTCTCTCTCTCTCTCTATAAGCAAACAGCTTTCTTAGCTTCTCTTTACCGCCGAAAGTTCCAGATTTTCGTTTCTGCTTTTCTCGCTTCATTCAATTCGGTTTTCTTCATGGTAATTATCTCAATCTTGCTCCATTTTTTTCATCATGTTCTATTATAATCTCTTTGTTAATCGTTTCAATTTTCAAATATTCATGTAATTAATTCATCAAACTGTAATTAATTCTTTGTTACTTAGTTATTCAGTTTCATACGCTTTGCATCTTCAATTGTGTTATTTGATTCATCTCATGAGTTACTCTTTGATTTTAGATGTTATTACTAGTACATGCAACAGTTTATTCTTTTTCATGACTTTATTTTATTGATTTTTTCATTGATTAAATTTCCATCCAGAAGGAAAACATATATTTAATTTCCCTTTTTGTCCCTCAGAATTGAATAACATGCTGAAATTGTTCTCTTAAAAATTCCACATTGATGATATTTGATTTTGATTTTGATTTTGATTTTTTATTTGACTTATTTTTAGTTTTTTGGTGATTTCTACATTCAGATGAATTATATTTTTAAAAATTACTAATATACAAACATTTGTTATTAATTTTATTAATTGATTAATATTTGATTTGATTTTGATTTTTTCTTTTACTTTTTTAAAAAAATATTTTTGGTGATTTCTACATTAAATCAACCTAATATGTTTATAAGTTCGGTATTGACACCAGCACGACACCGACCCTTGTCATTCCGATTAATTTATTTATTTTTTAAAATTATTACGTGTGTCTGTGTTTGTTTCTTCTTCCATGTTTCATAGTTTATAAGAACTAAAATACTAGTATTTGTTTGTAAAAAATTGCTAATAACTTTATATGATCATTGTGGTAATAGATGCCGACGAATGTGAACCCTGATTCATCCGACAAAGACTCTGAGGTATTCGCGGAAACTGATCCAACCGGTCGATACGGTAGATACACCGAACTATTAGGATGCGGTGCGGTGAAGAAAGTGTACCGAGGGTTTGATCAAGAAGAAGGAATTGAGGTAGCATGGAACCAAGTGAAACTAAGAAACTTCTGTGATGAGCCTGCTATGGTAAAGAGGCTTTATTCTGAAGTGAGGTTGTTGAGAAGCTTAACAAACGAAAACATTATCGAGCTGTATAGTGTTTGGACGGATGATGAGCGCGGCACGCTCAATTTCATCACTGAGGTTTGTACTAGTGGGAATTTGAGAGAGTATAGGAAGAAACATAGGCATGTGTCGATCAAGGCGTTGAAGAAGTGGTCGAGGCAGATTCTGAATGGGTTGTATTATTTGCACACTCATGAGCCTTGCATCATTCATAGAGATCTTAATTGCAGTAATGTGTTTGTTAATGGGAATGTTGGCCAGGTAATTCACCATTCTTATTCTGTTTTTCTTTCTGTCATATATAAAACATTAAGGGAAAATGATTGTTATAAAACGGGACACGTCTAGAATTGATTAGATTATTTCCAACTTCTGGGTGGTAGATGAATATAGGTATCTTTGATTTTCAATTCCGTCTTTTATAAATTATGCGTGCGTTGTCCGTGTTTATGTTTGTGTTTGTGCCTCTGTATCATTCATAGATGAATTTATGTATCTTTGATATTCAACTCAGTTTTTCTATAAATGATAAATGACGTCTGATGTTTTGACAATACTTAAAGTGTTCCACGTCCGTGTTTGTACGTGTTTCACTCATTGTGTATAAGTTGTGATTTCCGTACGTCTAATGAACTTGTTATATGATAATAGCCGAAAAAATGTTATTAACAAATTTTCTTTCATTCAATTGCTATTATCAGGTTAAGATTGGTGACTTGGGTTTGGCCGCGGTTGTTGGGACAAATCACATTGCACACACAATTCTCGGCACACCGGAGTTTATGGCACCAGAGTTATATGATGAAGACTACACAGAACTGGTGGATATATACTCATTTGGAATGTGTTTGTTGGAGATGGTGACTCTGGAGATTCCTTATAGCGAGTGTGACAATGTCGCCAAGATTTACAAGAAAGTGTCTTCTGGTATTAGACCTGCTGCCTTAAACAAGGTCACAGATTCTGAGGTGAAGGACTTCATTGAAAAGTGTCTTGCTCAACCAAGGGTTAGACCTTCTGCTGAGGAGCTTCTCAAAGATCCTTTCTTTGATGAACTTGTTGACGACGACGATGATGACGAAAATGCTGGTTATGCTGATTCATTCTAAAAAAACAGTTCTTATCTTAGTTTTTTTAGTTTGACTTATTTACCATTTTTAGTTTATATGTTAATTGGCAATTTGGGGGAAGGGCTATATGTTGTGATTTGGGCTATATGGTATGATTTGATTTGATTTTTTCCCTTCTGCTATGGCTAATATTAGGGAGGGCTTAATTGGGGATGTTGTCATTTTGTACATAGGAGATTTTCAACAAATGTTGTGAAGCATATATATATTGAATGATGATTCTATAATAAGTTGTCAAGCATATATATTGAATGATGATTCTATAATAAATGTTTTGATTCTTATCTTTTACAATGCCCGATTTCGAACCGAGTGAATAAAGGTCGAGATGCATGCATCAAACCAACCAACCAATCGAGAAGACGGCGATTCATAAATCACAAGGAAGGAGAATTTGTTGTTACCTTTTTTCCTTCTAAAAGTTAAAATCACAAGAAATGAATTTGAAAATTAATAGGGTTATGTCATTTTCACCTTCCTTTATAAAAATGAGATTTTGAATCAATTTGAAGCAATGTGGGTGTGAAAAAGGTTTTATTTATCATTTGATTTGAAGTCAAAGAAATGAGGGAAGTCATAGGTTTGAAAACAAGTTGAGCAACATAGTACTATTTGTTTGGAGGCCAGCCAATAGATGAAGATTTCAATGACCATAGTGATGAGTTGTTCACATTTATAAATTGGATAAATGGCTATTGGAGTAAAGGTAAGGTTAACTTAATAATAAAGAGAAGTAAGAAGGTAAAGTGCTAATTTTGTTGGGAAATTAATTATGGTGGATACCCATTAAGGTGCCACATAATTTATTTCTCCTTCAAGCAATAGGCAAATTAGACAATGTTTAATATTTTGTCAATCATGGTTGGTCGGTTCTCAATATTTCTTAGAAGGAATTTTTTTGAGTGGTTTTCAATATTGATTTGAATTCATTTAGGTGAGATTATACTAGTTCTTATAAAAATTGGGTTGGACTAGACCTACTATTAACATCTCTATTTGATTTTTTATAAATAGTATTAATGAAAACTTTACAAATTACCATTTTATTTAAAAATATTAATAAAATATATATTTAAATATGAAAGCTTGATAAAATGAAATGTATTTAGATTAACAACTACACTTATATTAATCTGTTTCTCAACAAATAAATAGCTGTGAAAAATTAATATTTATATAAAAATGATTTAAGAAAATGCATCTAAATAATATATAGAAGTCAAGTTTCATCGTCATCATGATAATACATTGTCAAATATCAAATACTCGATGTGATATGTAACATTGTGAAAAGATTAAAGCAATCGTAAACATATTTATTGATTTTGTCCCATCAAATATAAGTTTATTTCTTGTGCTCCAGGTTCCACATATTTAAATGAGTTACATTATTTATCTCAATAATCATATTTTATATAATATTTAAGAAATTCACATTATCAATTTTAAAAAACTTTGTAATGACATTCGAAAAGTCACATTGACGCAAAATAGACACAACTCATAAGAAAAGTAGTAAACAACGAGTAATAGTTTTGACATTTCCAACAAAATAAGGATGCAGGAGAAATATTAACAGATTGATATTGCATGGCTAATTTGGTTAGAAGAGAGATATGACAAACCTTTTAAATAGAAAAAAAAAAATGAACGGTTACTACTTCCCCATATCCAATTCGAATAATCATTAAATTTTCAATCATGATGCATAAATGACAACCAATAAACCCACTTATCGTAGTAGATACGCCATTAAGATTTTCATTCTGCAATTGACTGTTTTCAACAAAAGTAAGAAAAATTTGTGGCAATCTCTAGTTAAAGTAGTAACTTTTGGAGGCAACGAGAGATTTAAGTATACAATAATATTTGTATCATCAATTCATAGTTCATTGATATTTAATCCGGGACTTAGTTAAGAGTTAGCCTAGAAAGGAAAGGCTTTGAAAGCAAGTCAAGCATTCCAATCCCAGCGGATTAATCAATAGCAGTAGAGTCGTAAACAAGAACAGCAGAGACTGAACAAGTCACTTCCTTAAAGCGTGAACAAAACAATAAGTTAGGTCGTTTGATTATAAAATTCCTACTTTTTGTTTAAGAGATTTATTGAACAAGCCTTCTAAATAAAGGCGAAGAAGAATCATCGAACTAATGGACTTACCGCTCGCTCCCAGCCAACAAGAGTGTGAGATATCTTGGATAATCTAAAATAAAACATGTTTTAAGAGTTATGATTTTAACAACGCATTGATTTCTTCATCTCCTATATTAAAAATGAAACCATCTTTATGAAGAGCTTCGATAATGATATTTCATGTAGACGAGCTATCTTTCTTTTATATCTCGAAACATATCACTTCTAGAGAGATATTTATCTCTCAAAAGTGAAATTCAAATTTTCGTATGTGATTTCTTTAAGCTCCAAACAAGTTTACCTAACAAAGTAATGTTTTGCAGTCAGGATGGACGAGTCCCTAAACCACCTAACTTTTTAGCCGTAGTAATCTTGTTTCAATCAACCATATGCATGGATCAATCCGTCTTCCAATGCCAAAAAAGATTCTTTAAAGTTTTATTCAATGTCTCACAAACATATTGAAGAAATTAACAAATTTGCATACTATAAGTAGGTAAAGAAGTAAGAACAACTTTGGAAAGAGTGACATACCCCGACTAGTTTAAGAGTCTATCTTTTCAACAAAAAAAAAAAAATCTATTTCCCTGTTTGCGTGTATTTCATTTTGAATTCCAAATATTTCTAACCAATGGGTAAAACCTAATACTCGTGAGCTTTTCAATATAATTTTTAGTGTCTCGACAAACAAATTTAGAAGCATATGCTCTCTTAGCTAAACTCAACTTGACACCTGAAAAAAAAAACAATTTTTTTTTCAATTGTTAACAACTAATTTTTCTTTTACAAAAAGAATAATGAGATATTTTAGGACCATAAAAAATGATGTGCAGAGGTTGCGAATGACCAAAATTGCTTTATTAATCAAATCACAAAACTTTTTCATGCAAAGAACAAATTGATAAATAGATAAAGGATATCCTTTTAAAGGCCACTTCATTGACAACTCTAATCATATCATATAAAAATATTAAATTTGAATTTCACTATATTTGATATAGAAATAGTCTAATATTTTATTTAATGGAAAATAATTTAATAATATGATAATATCACTCGAATTAAGAATGAAAATAGGTAAGTTTGACTTATAGTCATAGAAACATATAACTTGGCCTATTTAAAACCCGATCTATTTAATTAAAAGAACAAACTTAGATTATTAAAAAACATTAGAAAACTTATAGACCGACTTTTATATATATATATATATATATATATATATATATATATATATATATATATATATATATATATATATATATATATATATATATATATATATATATATATATATATATATATATATATATATAGGTCGGTCTATAAAGTTTTATAGGTCAAATAGAAAATTTAAAAGCCTTAATGTAAATCAAATTTTTAAATAGATCTTCAGGTCAGACCAGATTTTTAAAAAGGTCAGAGCAGTCAAAACAAAAAGTTTATAATAGATTATTGGTTAGACTCAGGCCTTACAAATTTATCGTAAGTCAGACTCAAACCTTCTAATGTCCGACTTGGTCTATTTCTACTCCTAACTCGAATATTAATTAATATATATTTTTTGACAATTTAATTAATATATTTTGAGTTCTATATGTTCATATGTTAAAATATACTTATTTTATTTTTATTTATAAAAAAATTATTTTTAGATTCATTAATTAAATAATGGATTTTATTTATATATTGTATAGATACGTTGTTTATTAGGGGTGTAATCAGTTCGTTTGGGACTGATTTTTGGTCAAAACATTGTCTGAACAGATGATATCTCCATCGATTTAATTTGGTTTGATTTTTAGTATTTTTTAAAAATGAAATCAAACCAAAAAATAATCTAAAAATCGATTTTCGGTTTAAATGATTTTTTTAATCAACTTACACCCTATTGCTTATTTAGTTAATCTAAAAAATAATTTATTTTATAAATAAAACTAGAATAATAATTAAAGATTTGACCTTGTGAAATATAAATAAGTAAAAAGCAAAGATTTGGCGCAGGAAGAGGTGGAAAAGTCAATGCATTATTTATCCACAATGATTGGCTATTCATATGTCATGCGGTGGATGATGGATGGTAATGCTACTACTAATCCACTAGTTTCTGAAGATCGTAATCACATGTTAACATTTTATCCTGCGACAAATATCCCAAATTTAAAACAAATCATAATATTTAGTTGATTTTAATTCATGAATTAAATTAATTTAAATTGAACTATCAAAATTCATCAAATCATTGATTTGGCTAATGAATGTTAGATATGCTTGTGGGTGCAGAGTCATAATATCCCTCCTCTGAGTGATAGTTTGCTTGTTCAAGATGATTTTAAACACACAAATAGTAAAAAATAGATATTTTGGTTATAAATAAAATTATTATGGATGTCTATTAATTAGGAGATTTTATATTTATTATATATATGTTATATAAATAAGAAATATAGATTTGGATCTCTCCTTTTTTATATATCATGTCATCTCTTATGTTTTAATTTAACGGTTCAGAATTTACAATAAATAATTAAATAAAAAAAGTTATTTAATAGGAGAAAGAAATGAATAAGTAATTTGTCTTTGTTATTTTTGTCTAAGTTATTTAATTATTCATTATAAATTCTGAACCGTTAGATTAGAAATATGAGAGATGACATGATATATAAAAAAAGAGATGATCCAAATCCATTCTCTATATAAAGAATGCATCACCTTCGTGAAAGCATGCTTTAATTGGGATTTGGATGCTCTCCTTTTTTATATATCATGTTGTTTCTCATGTTTTTAATCTAACGGTGCAGAATTTATAATAAATAATTAAATAAAAAAAGTTAGTTAACATGAGAGAGAAATGAATAAGTAATTTGTCTTTGTTATTTTTGAAATTTCTTCAACATTTTTACTATTAAGCAAAAATAAATTCTGAATCGTTAGATTAAAAATATAAAAGATGACATGATATATAAAAAAGGAAAGGATCCAAATTCATAGAAAATACATGTACCAATTTCATGAGATAAGAAACTAATAAATATTCAATCGTGCTCTAACCAAAACCTCCCCTAAAACATTAGTTGTAATTTAGGACAATATAGACATTGCTGATGAACCACTAATTCACAAGCACAAGCATAATGTATAAAATGTTTCAATAATAATAAGTGTTATGAATTAATCCATACTTTCAGTAGAACAACAAATTACTTTCTACCACCAAAACATATTCATATTCCACCATTTAATTAATAATTAACATGTAAGTTAAGATATAACACCAACATATAATTTTAGTTCAGTAGGTTATCAGTAGCAGTATAATCATTATAATCAAAAACTTATAATGAATCACTATAATTATTATTCAGTTCAAAAATTATTAAGTTTGAAATTTGAAATTAATACATAACATACATGTTTATAAAAAATCATTTCAAAACATAGAACTACAAACAACAACACACTTTTTTGAAAATTCAGTTCATAATCCTACACCTACAAACAACAACAACATGCTCTTTTTAAAATTCAATTCAAAATCCATAACTACAAACAACATCAACATACCAATTAAAGTTAGGATTTCAATTTGAGATATTCTTCATTCTCAAAAAAAGAATTGATTTTAAATATTACTTTGAAATTGTACCTTGAAATAATTTATTGTAACGATTTCACAACTTCGTTTTTTGAAATGATGTCGCTGTGTCGAGTGTCTTTTGAGCTTCACCGAACTCGTCTTTTGTCTTCTTCATTTTTCTCTCTTCTTAAAATACTATTTATGGGTTTCCCTTTTTTAATCTCATATTATAAATCATATTAAATTTATGTTGAATTCCATTTTATTACTTTTATTTTACTTAAAAGATACACAATTTAATTAACAAATAAATATTCCATTTGTCTTGTTCCAGGTTATCAACATTATGCCACGTACAAACAATAATGCCACGTACAAACAATAATGACACCTCAATATGTTTTTAAATAAAATTGAGGATGAAAGATCAAAGCTGTTTAGAATAATATAAAGGGACTAGTTTCACGAATAGAGCACAATAGAGGGATTAAAACTATAGTTTAGCTAAAATTTTATTAATAAACTTGTAGGATATTGAATTTGTATTGCATTAATATGATTATTTATATAAATATATTATATCATTTCTACAAAATTTTATTATTTTTAAATATTTTAATATTACGATTTAAAAATAATATACTGAATTGTTAATCTTTATCAATGTAAATAATGATTTTTTAGACAATTAAATCATTTTAGAATTTAAATTCTTTTATATATAGAAGTTTTATTTATAGAAAATATATAATATAATAATTTTTAAATAAAAATATCTTTTTATACTTTTATTTTTGATATTATTCACTTATAATAATTTTTCTTTATAATTTTTTTCTTTTATCTAATTTATAATAAAGACAAATATTAAATAAATATATTTTTCTTTGTTTAATTTTCTAATGAACATATGTTTATTTTTTATTTTATTAGGTTATTTTTCATGCATAAAATTTATGGAGTTATATATATTTGTTGAATAACTTTTTGTATTTTAAATTCTATATACACAAAGTGTAAGAAAATGTAGTAATGTGTTTCATGTATTATGTGATTATTAGTAAGATTTAGAAACTGTTGATTTAGATGTCTAAAGTGTGGCAGAAAAGTTTCAATGTTAAAAGTTCTTTATTGAGAAAAGGAATAAAGTTAAAGATGACTCAAGTGAGAATATGAAATTTCTAAGAGCACTTTGAAATAATTTATTTTCAGTTTCAGAAGAACTAATCAAGTACTTAAAATATGAAATAAAGAGATCTCAGTAAATGATGTCATGAATAAAATGTGATGGAACCGAAATTAAGATAATTAAAATAAATTTAATATCGACAATGTTTCGGTATATAATATAGCACTAAACGTGATAAATGATAAGGAGGGTCATGAGTCAAAGTCTATTAAAGATTATAGACAAATTGAGAATTGACCCAAATGAATATATTTAATTGAAGACAAATTGAACTTGCTTTACGAGTGACTCGATTTTGGACCTATAGCCCAAATACCTCAAGGTGTTAAATCGATGATATATAAATGAGATTTTATGAAAAAGAAAAATAAGAATGGTATAAATCTTGATTTGTTGCTCAATGATTTTTACAAAGGCTTAAGATTGATTTTGATGAAACATATCCACATGCAGTGGCTTCACTTAATTTTTGATATTTAATTAGCCTTGTAGCACATGAAGGGCTTAACTTGAACATGATGGATGTTATGACATCTTATTCATACACTCACTTGATTGTGACATTTATTGAAGGGTTTAATTTTGGATCTCGAGAAATCTACTCCATCAAATTGAACAAGTCTCTCTCTGAGTTAAAATAATATGGACACATGTGATATAATTGTCTCAATGAATATTTTTTAAGGGAGAGATATACAAATAAGTCCACATGTCCTTGTATTTTTATGAAAATATTTAGAAATATTTTTCTATAATAATTGTCTATATAGATGACATAAAATTATTGGAACCCCGGAAGATATTTCAAAAGTTATAAATTATTTAAAGAAATTATTTGAGATGAAGGACTTGGGAAGAAAAAGTCCTTAATAAATGAACATTTAGGCAATGAAATTTTTATATACCAAGAAGATTATATAGAAAAGTGTTAAAGAATTTCTATATGACAAAATGTCGTATATATCTTAAATGTTAAAATGTTTCTATATGGACAAATATTATATGTTATCTACCTCTATGATGTTAGATCATGGGATGTACAGACGATTCTTTTAGACCTCGAGAAGAGGATGAAAAACTAATTGGTCATGAAGTACCATATTCTTGTGTAATTTAAGCCCTAATATATCTTGCTAATTATACCCACCATGATATGTTAATTTCCATAACTCTACTACCAAAATATATTTTTTCACCTACACGAAGACATTTGAACATAGTCAAACATATACTCCATTATCTTAAGGGTGAATAAACATGATCTTGTTTCATTCCAAAATGTCCAAATTATAATTAACGCATTATGTAGAAATAAGTTACTTGTTAGAACCTCATAATGGTGGATCACACAGATTGTTTGTTTACTCGTGGTGGTACAACTATTTCATGGAGACCTACGAAACAAATCATAGCAGTAACTTCATTTAATTATAAAATAATTCTTAACACTACGTAAGTCAAGTCGAGAATGTGTTTGGTTGAGATCAAAAATTTAACACACACACACACACACACACAAGACACGTGGTTTGACTTCTGGTAAAAGAATTACAACCACCATATATGAAGATAATACTACATGTAACACCTCAATCTAACCCGACGGATAATTAAGGAAAACAGAATTAGAGTGCAACAAATTTTGTAAACATGACGGTCGTAAGGGGCTGTCACGACCGTGACGGTCATGACGATCGTAAGGAAGTTGTGACGACCGTCACATCAGCAAATTCTGGGCGTTACAATTTCTACTCAAAGAAACATACATTTCACAATTCCATTAAACAACATGCATTTAGTAATGATACATAGCACAGAAGTTTGGATGAACATGCAACAATAACTTGATTAACATTTTGATTACAAGGCGTCTTATTAATTTGCAACGGAATATAAAACATTTTCAACATTTAGAATGATTAAAGCAAGACTGTGAAACTTGCAACAAAACTTCATTAAAATTCAGCAAGTAATTATCTTGCATCAATTCAACATAAACAACGAGTTTCAACCATAAAAATCAGCACTACTAATTCCTCGGTATAATGCATCCAACCAACATTTGGCACTTAACAGCTGCCACTAATTTAATGAAAATACTTGATAAAATTCAGCAACAAGGAAATTAAATAAAAGCAATAATATCAATCGTTCATCCCCCCAAGAGTGCTACGTATCAGAGCGACAACAACCTTAAACAAAAAGCTACACTTTATTTCGGATTACCTGCAAGTTACCACCAATGGAGGTAACATACAACATAAAGGGTGAGATATCAACAATATAACATAAGGCATGATAAAAGTCATGTCAGAATATTATCACAACATTATAATTCCAACAGTTCGCATAAATATTAGTAATAATAAACTACAACCACCCTTTATTCATAACCACAACAATTATCATCATATCTCAGCAACTCATCAAAACAACTCAACAACGCAACTCAACAATGCGACTCAACAATGCAACTCAACTGTGCATATGCATGTGGTACTATTTTGGGAGACAACACTCCACAATAATTTGGGAGACAACTCTCCACAATAATTCGGGAGACAACTCTCCATAATAATTCGGGAGACAACTCTCCACAATCATTTTATTTTGTCATTAAAGACACAACCGTCGCCAATCCGGGTCAAATGATATGCTATGAGATGCAACTATTATGGACTATAACACAACAACAACAACTGTGCAACAAGGCATCACGCCTACAACCAATTATCCATAACAGAAACATCACATTTCGCATACAACATGTACTCACCACTTCAATCTGTTCATATCAGAGAACTACCAACAATATCGTTCCTACAAGTAAGACTCTAACACATTTTCGTAGAGAACAATTAAAAACAACCTCGTCTCTACAATTGAGAACTCAACCGCATTTTCATGTCAGAGAACAACTGACAACATCATTACTACAAATAAGAACTCAACACATTTTCATATACCTTCATACGGGTAATATAACTACAACTTACCCACATAATCCAAGGAGAATATTATAATAACATTTTCTCAACAGTGACATAACAACTTCATATGCATCAAGTATTCATCATTTCAATCTGTTCATGTAGGGGAACAATAACAACATACTTTCGACAATTAAGAATTCAACACATTATCGTAAGAACAACATTACAACTTTTACTCACTAAATTAATTATAGTACCTGAAAAGGTTCGTTAACTACGGGGCAACTAATCTTGCCTCATTAAGGGCAACCATACAGCATTGTACAACACTGACGATATAACACATTCATTCCTACACAGAAAAACCTCGTCCCTAACATTTATCGAGTCACGAGAACTATATCTATGATTCGATTCCCTACCTGAAGTCGATCAAGTAAGAGCCTAATAACAACCTTTTCTCAACAAATGGGAAATTAGCGCGTGTCGGCGCCGACTCCCAACATTACTACATAAACTAATGACATAAACGCTAATGCAGGCGTAGACAAACATTAACCCTTAATATTTCTCAACCTACGGGAACATTTACCCTTAATATTCTCTTAATATTTCTTAACCTACGGGAACATTTACACTTAATATTGCTCAACTTACGGGAACATTACTACGGGAACATTACCACGGGAGCATTTCCACGGGAACATTACTACGGGAACATTTTCACGAGAACATCACTACGGGAACATTAATCTTAATATTTCTTCAACTTACGGAAATATTACTACGGTAACGTTACTACTGGAACATCACTACGGGAATATTAATCCTTAATATTTCTTCCACTTACGGGATTATTACTACGATAACGTTACTACGAAAACGTTACGGGAACGTTAACCCTTAATATTTATCGATCTACAGGAACATTAATCCTATGATTCCATACCCTTCATGAAATCCATCATACCCACAGTTATAAAATTGAACCCCACCCTTACCTTAGAATAGAGGCCAATTCCAAGCTTCCGGTTCTGGTTCTGCTCTCCGGTGACTCTTTTACAACTACCTTCAATTCTTTCCGGCGGTTAATTCTTCTGTTCTTCCTTTCTCCACAGTCACGTACTTTTTCCTCTTTTCTCAGCCTTTTTCCTCCAATTTGGTTTTCTGAACAGTTATCGTTCTTTTGCTCTTTCTCCCACAACTTCTCTAATAACTCCTTAATTTCCTTTATTCTCTCTACTACTACTACTAATAATAATAATAATAATAGTAATAATAATAATAATAATAATATAATATTATTACTAGTTATTAAATTATCATCATTATTAATTATATTATACTATTATCAAACTCAATGATTTATTAAATGGTTTCCTATACTTCAAGGACACTCACCAACGCTCTCAGACACACTCCCACATAAAGGCATACCAACAATTCATAAATAATTTAATTAAAATGAACGGGCGTTACACTACACACATTGCTCAATTGAAAGATGGTTACATTAAAGGAGATCGAACGATACACATTTCTCCAAATTTCTTTTTCACTCATGATCTTTAAAAAAATGGTGATATAAGTTCCACCAAATTTGTTCATGTGATAATCTTGCAGACCTTATCACAAAGTCACTAGATAGTGAAACTTTTAACTAACTAGTGCAAAAGGTTGGTCTTCGTCATCTAAGAAATGATCGTTCAGCTGAGAGGGAGAAATGAATTCGTTCAGCTAAGGGGTACGATAAAAATTAATTTTTCTTAAAAGGATATTGTACTCTTTTTTCTTTACTAGAATTTTTCCCACTGAGATTTTTCTAGTAAGGTTTTAACGAGGCATGATTATGGATGTCCATCATTTAGGAGTATTGATTTTCTATTTATTATATATGTTCTATAAATATGTCTCATATTGTATTTGAATCACTTATTCATAATGAGAATAATATAATAAACTCTATTCTTCTCTTTCTCTCCTTCATCTTTACTCTTCTATTATACTGCTTCTTATTAATTTCATAACAATTTTAAAGTTTAATCTAAAATGGTGACATTATGAAATTAATTTGTTAAGTGTTTGTATGAAAAGTTTTAGAGTTTATTTGTTTTAGTTTTATTTTTTTTTATATTTTCAAAAATAATTCTTTAGAAAATCTTTTTTAAAATAATAAAAGAGTTTTCTAGGGGGAATTGCTTTTAATAGAAAGAGTATACACTAGACAAGTGAAAAAGATCGGTTGGTTCGTAAAACTACGAAGAAAGGCTGGCAAAGACAAATCCTAAAATTGGCTGTTGTTGGAACAATTTACTCTATATGAAAAGCTAAAAATGAAATAGTGTTCTTGCAGGTGCCAATCGATCCTGATATCACAACAACTGTTATGATGAACATTGTTATGAGATGTAACATGTACATAAAGCTTGGTAAGTGTTCGCTGCTACGAAAAAAGGAAGCCGATGAAAGACAGAAGAGTCGCCACTGTTCGTTATTTATCCCAAAGAGGAGGAAAGGAAACAATCAGAGAAAACCTATGAAAAGGGGAAAAGACAGGTCATCGCAACCAAATCTTGGGTTCGGGAGTCGGTTACGCAAGGGAAAGGTATGAGCACCCCTCGCGTCTGTTGTACTCAACGGGATCCACGCTTGTTATCTATCTAAAAGGGTGTTGAACTATAAGGCTGTCCACAGGGACAAAAGAAAACAAAAGATACTCGATAGAGCATCACCGCTCTATGCCTACGTATTCCCTCGTGCAATGGGAAAGTCAGAGTCAACGTAGTTCGGAAAACTACGGGTGACGGGGGGAAGGTTGCTCGCCAAGACATCGCCGTCTTGTGCCTACGTATCCTCATCTGGTACGAGAAATCAGAGGAAACGTAGTTCGGGCTGACACGACCACTGGTTGGTTCAAGTGTTTTACCCGAGTAGGGTTAAACCTTAGTTATAGCAGTTAGGTGTATGTTGCTCGACCATTGGAGACTTAGGCGCTACCTGTTTGCGGTAGAGCCAAGAGTTAACAATACTCTCTTTATGAAAATGATTTTCCATTAATCTCGAAGGATAAAAAGGTTTAATGTTTTTGTTTTGTGTTTTTAAAGACAAGAAGTGAATTGAGTTATGGTTTGAAACTCATGTCGCACTAAAGACTATGACTCGAGAGCGAATGTGTCGCATATCGCCCAAAGGGCATACGCTAAACACTCTAGACAGTTGAGAGGAGGCCCATCAACCATCATTTCTCAAGTACTTAAGGCTCGTAGCGTACAACACAAATTATTCTTTATTAAGTGTTTTGAAGTGTTTAGGAGGTGAGAAGAGAAAGACACAAACTAAAGGGGGAACTGGACCCTAATATTGTCATACACAATGCTCCTAAAGTTGAGATGAAGGGTAAAGGTAAAAGATACCATATGTAACCACATCAAAAAAGAATCACTTAAAAAAGATTAAAAATAAAAGAGTTATGTTAATTGAAAATTAAGTAAAAATTAAATAAACAAGTGCTAAAAAAGAAGAAATGCCCCACCCAAGGCTTGAACTCAAGACCTTGGGGTTATAGGCTCAAAACTAAGTCAATCCAACTATTTCACGCACTTGCAAATTGATGGAAAGAGAAAGTAAAATAATGAAAACATGGAAAAGTCACAAAAAAATGCAAAAAGCGCCCTCGCTGAGGGTCGAACCGATGATCAATGGCATGGCAAGGTACTTAAGGCATGGAAAATAACCACTGGGGTGGCGATACATCCGTTGTATCAAGCCACCCTAGCTCAACATATACCAAAACAAGCGCGCAGGCTGGGCCAAATGCAAGGCAAGGCAAATGAAAATCACAAAAACGATTTGATCCCAATTCACTCAAAACTTAATCGATTTCAGTGAAATAAAAGTCTAAGTCACTTGAAATTTTATGAGGATTAAGATGGTGTTATCCATTTCGTGAAATAAAATCCACAATTCAAAACACGAATGCACATGCTAAAATGAAGTTTGACACACATTTGAGATTTTCAAGATTTGAAACAGATGCAAAAAACTTTATACAAAGGGTCTGCCCTTTTTCAAATGCAAAACCTATGATGAACAACTTGGTTCCTTAACAACATGATGGTTGTCAAAAACTGGAAATGATGAATTGTCCTCTCTAAAGAAATTTGCATCTTGACTAAAGTAAACAAACAACTAGACCAAGCACACACTATTCTAAAACAACACTGCCAAAGATCAAAATTCTATTCATATCTTGCAAAGATTTAGAAATGGACTCTCAATAATATCAGAGATTGACAAACCTCTAAGCAGATTATTGACAAAAACAAAATGCACCAATATTCACAACAAATTGGCAGCAAAGCATGCACCTATGTAGAATGTTTCTCAGACCAAAATTTTAACCAATGTGTTATGAATTCCAACAGAACTAGCACAACAATAGGGAATACTTATTGAGTCCTATCAATCCAAACTCAAACAAACTACCTAGAATACCAACAAGCCTCTAATGGTAATAGCAGCAAATGAGCTCCACATAAACCAAACAAACTCAAACTGAAACAACCTAAAGACACTAAACTAGATTGTAGGGGATCAAGAATTCACTACAACAAAAAATGAACTTGAGGGTACCAGAGATCATTGAGCCACAGAGCAGTAAGGATGGCAGATTTAGTGTACTAACTTACATAGGCAAAGAAGACTTACTGAGTCCTAAACCCCTAGTCCTATCTAGTCTACTTAGAACCTCTCTTTCCAATGCCTGGAAAACATGAGGCACACCACAGTCTTATCAAATGCAGAGGGCTGACTGTACTAATCCTCATCTCATGACAACAACAATTTGGGTCCTCATAATGCCAGAGTTCTAGTACTGATGTCTAAAGAGCCTATATGAATAATATTCCATATGCTAGTATAATAGGTTCTTTGATGTATGTTATGGTTTGTATGAGGCCAAACATAGAATACTGAGTGAGCCTTGTAAGGAGGTATATGTTAGCTTCTTGTGGTATTTGGATCAAACTCTAGAGTTAAAAATGGTAGCTTCTTTGTTTGACATGAGTTATGAATGTTGTAGTCGAAGTCTGTTCTAGCATACTGTCGAAATATGTTAGCTTTGTGTTTAAGTTAACATGTCGAATTGGACCTTGCTTGTAAGTCCAATTCTTAAGTTAACTTGTAGCCTAAGTTAGCTTAGTAGTCTATAAATAGACTAGTTCTCTAAGGTTGTTGAGAGAGGTTAATTGTTGGTATTCACTTGTAATCTTTGAATCTTATTGAGTAAATGAATAGTAAAACAGTTTTAACCAATTCTTATTCTTCTTCTTCCTTCTTCTCTATCTTTTGTAAAACCTAATATGGTTTCTTGTGTTTGTTCAAGAAACTCAATCTCTATCTCATATTTGGCTTTGTTCTTGACGACATCAATTCATAACATGACATAACAACTACTAACACTGTTAATTTGAATCCATGTTTTCCTTGCCTTGTTGAAGTTGCAGAATAAATGATGAAGTTCCAAAACTTGTTAATGAAATAAATGATGTTTTTTAGTTTTGTTTATGTAATAAATGACATTTTTGAGTTTGATTTAGTGGAGAAATAAAGTTCGTAAATGGAATATGAAATTTGGAGGTAGAAGATGAAACCCGTCTAGGACAAAAGTGAATGAACACGGAGTCTTATATATCTTGGAAACATAAAATTCGGAAGGCACTATAAGACTTCTAATAAGTGAAAAGTTTCCATGACATGTCGTGCCAGAGAATGTGGTTGCGCAAGAGGGAATAAAAGTTATTATTGATTTGAAAATAGTGGAAGCAATGTGTAGCCAAAGAACCAAATATTCTAGCACCACAGGTTGAGAGGGTATAAAACTAATTAGAGGGAATAAATAAAATGTAATGGATTTTAGTGAGTTTCTCTCCTCTATTCTATACCCATTGGTTGGGAATTACTAAGAAGTTTCCTTTACTTTTCATGTTGAATTTAACATTGAACAAGTAGCTCAATAATATTGTATTAGGGATAACTTCCATTCTCAAATAACACAGTGTTTTCAAGTTCCCCATATTCTGTTAAGTCATTACAACTTCCACTTTATTTATAATTAAAAATTATAAAAAAATAAGAAGACTTCACTTTTCACCGCAGCTGGGATTCCAACCTTAATAAAAAACGGCTTAAAAATAAATAAGCAACAAAACTGTCGGTGTTGAGATTCAAACTCATGACCAAACGTCACTTTTCACCACAGTTGAAAACTTTGACCGTGATAAAAAATGACTTAAAGATTAAAATGAAAAAAAAACTAAATGAATAGATTTTACCATAATAAACATTATGACCGAGGTGAAAATGTATTACAAAATATACATTTTTATATTAATGAAAATTCTTTGTAATTTGTTTTAATAAAAATATATACTATAAAAATTGTCTTGAAAAAAAAACTGAAACAAACAAACTCTTCTACGCTCAATTTAATTTATTTTAAGTTGCAAATTCTCAAAATATATGAAAAAAATCCAAAGCTTGAATTGATTAAAGGTGATATCTTTTTTAAAGTCAATATTGTAACAAAATCTAACAAACTTATGACTTTTATCGTAGGCAAATAACGACTTCACTTAATTGTTTTCGCTATCTATTAAAGCAATGGTTGGATTTTCGTGGTCAAGATAAACCAATAGAATCTTCTAATCAAGGAAATTATTTTGAAATGCTTAGACGGTATGTTGACAAAAAAATAAAATAATCTGAGGCGAGTTGTAATAGAAAATGCTCTTGAAAATTTAAAATTGTCTTCTCCATCAATTCAAAGAGATATTATTTAAATTGTTACTTTTAAAACTAGTAAAGCAATTATTAATGATCATGTAGATGGATTATTTTCTATTCTTGTTATGAATCTAGGTATATATCTAATATGGAGTAAATGGTTGTTATTTTACATTATAATAACAAATGTAGAATTATTGTTAATTAATTATTGGATATTGCTCATGTTAAAATTACAACATCCATATTGCTTAAAATGACTATATATGATCTCTTATGCAACATGGATTTACTATTTAAGGAATGTGAGGAAAAGGTTATAATGGTGATAACAACTTGCAAGGAGAGGTTTCTGGTTTTAAGAGTTTGAAATTAAAGAAAAGTTCTTGTGTATTTTATGGACATTGTTTTCCTTATTAATTAGAATTTATGTTAGTTGATATTGCTAAAAATCACCTTTAAATTTACTCTCCTTTTAGCTTAATACCCACTTTAATAAATATTTTAGAGGATCTTATAAAAGGAGTGACATGTTACATGAAAGATAAATGATTAAGATTACAGATACATTGAAAAATGGAGAAATCATTAGTGGGAAAGGTTTGAATCAGAAAACTATTCTTAAATGACATGCTGATACTCAATGGAGTTCCCACTATGCTACTTTGATGAATTTGATATTGATGTATAGTTATGTTGTAGGTGTGCTTAAAATTTTGAAACAAGATATATCAACTAAAGATGCAAGAGGAGAATCAAATGGACTTTTACTTTTAATGGATAATTTTGGTTTTGCACTCTACATTTAATGAAAAATGTCTTAGGTATTTCAAATATGTTGTCACAAGCATTGCAAAAGAAAGATCAAGACATCCTCAATGCTATGAACTTGGTTAACATATAAAGTAAATGATTTCAAACTCTAAGACAGGACGAGTGGAAATATGGATGACAATGGGAAGAGTTTGGACAGAGTATTATAGTACTCGTCCTCATATTGTTGTTTGAAAAAATCCTTGTACTCAAGCCCATACCCATGTGGTCACTAATGTTTGTTATTATACTTGTATTCAATTGACACCTAAGTACCAATACTTGTACCCATTACCTATATTTCTAGTAAAAATAAATAGATCAACTATAAAATATCACATAATTTTAAAACTCTCTTTATAATCTATCAATGTGTTGATCCAAATAACTTTTAAAAGGTTAGTGATGTAGAATCAACACAATAAGCTTGGAAGATCCTTGAAAAACCGTTTGGAGGTGCAGAGAAGGTGAAAGAGGTGAGGTTACAAACTCATAAAAGGACTTATGAATTGCTTCAGATGAAAGACAATGAAAGTATAAAAGATTTCTTCACCAGAGTTACAAAGCTGGTGAATCAAATCAAGGTATGTGGATAAGTATTGACATCAAGATCAGTTGTGTCAAAGACCTTGAGGTCATTGTCTCTAAAATTTTACCACGTGGTAGTAGCCATAGAAGAGTCGAAAGACTTATCAGTATTAATGAAGGAAGAGCTTCAAGGGACGTTCAAGTCTCATGAACAAAAGATGACTGAAAGAGCTGCAGGAAAGTCAAATAGTGACATGGCTTTGCAATCGCAGTCCGAAAAAGAAAGAAAATACAAAGGAATATGGAATGGCAACAAAGGTAAATGAGGCTACACCAATACGACTGGTCAAAATCAGCATGAAAGAAACTGGTCGAATCAGAGAAAACCCTAGAATCAAGACAACCAAGGAGATGGTGCTTCAGGTAGAGGAAAAGGTGGTGGTTGAAAGCCTAAAAAAGTCACATTCAATGTTTCAATTGTCAGAAGTATGGTCACTATTTTAGAGATTGTCTAGAAAAGAAGAAGAATCAAGAAACTGATGTAAAGTTGGAAAAACATGAAGAAGAAGAAGAAGAGATGTTACTGATGGTCATAACAAGACGAAGAAAGATTCTAGGACCAATGGTACTTGGACTCAGGATGCTCATTACACATGACTGGAAAGAAAGATTGGTTTGTCAACATGAAGCCCTCGACGAGAAATTTTTTGAAATTTGTAAATGATAATATTCTAGCAGTTGAAGGTATTGGTGATATTCTGATTATGAGGAAAGATGGCAAGAGGTCAACAATTTCTAATGTGTTGTACATATCAGGCATAAAGAGTAATTTGCTCAATATATGGCAGATAGTAAAAAAAGAACAACAAGGTGTCGATCAAAGACAAGATGGTGAGAGTTCTCGATGTAGGTGGTAGGTTGATCTTGAAGGCTTCGATGTCTCAGAATAGGACCTTTAAGATTATAAGACCTTCAAGATTGAAATCAATATGATGGAGCACAAGTGCCTAGAAACTGCAGCCAGCAAAGATGAATGGTTATGACATTTTTGACTAGGCCATCTGTAGCTACTCGAAAAAATGAAACGACAGGGAAGCGAAAAAGATAGACAGAAGAATCGCTACCGAATTTTATTTATCCCATGAAGGGAAGGGAAAATATCTATAAAACCTTGAGAAAGAAATGGATAAGATGGTCTCGCGACCAAGAACGGATTCGGAAGTCGATTATACGAAGGGAAGGTATTAGCACCCCTCGCATCCATCGTACTCGATGAGAACCATTTGTTTATCGACATGTGATAATATTTGCTTAAAATAAAATGTTAAATAAGTGTTCCAAGAGATGAAGAAAAGGGTTAGAAATGGAGAAAGGAGGGATGACTGAAAATGAAGGAGTCGGTAGGACTTCGCGGTCCTAGGCCTACGTATTCTCAACGGATATGAGAAAGTCAGAGTCGACGTAGTTCGGGGAACTACAGATAAAAGTGGGGAATGTGCTCGCCAAGACATCGTCGTCTTGTGCATACGTATTCTCATCTGGTACGAGAAATCAGAGCAAACGTAGTTCGTGATATGGTTAACCGGTATTTTTATGGAGGATGTTAGCGTGCACATTCTAGCAATTTAGGTATATTGTTGCTCGCTCGTTGGAGACTTAGGCGTTACCTGTTTGCGATAGAACAAACGTAACATATCCTTTTTGAAAGATTAGTTTTTGCCATACGAGGCAAGATGTCACATTTGATTTGTGAGAGTTGTTTTTAGGGGTGAAATATGTCATCGGATAGTAACCCCTTGCCGGTAGTTGATGCGCCCGCAAGTGTACGGAAATATCGAAGTAATATAAAAGATTTGTCGAACCCACAGAGACCAATGTCAACCTACCGCTATCTATTGTTGCGGCGTAAAGCTAAGGCTAATGGAACTAGGAAAGTTAAATGCGATATCGGTATGTAATGCTTTAGTTTTCGTGGATTCGACAGGTCACCGGTGCTTTTTAGTCTATTGCAAACACTTTTCAGGAGAAAATAGTCGTTTAAAGACCTTTGTCTCACGCTGGTTGTTGACTCGGGTCGTAATTCTAAGGCGGAATGTACGCTCTCGCAGTCCCATTTGGGGTTAAAACTACTTTTTGAAAACAAATAAATTTTGATTTCTTTTAAAGCGTTTTCGCTGTGTTTAAAATTAATGCCTAGTTTTTACTATCCGGTTCAAACCCCACGCTTTCACGTGCCGACTTGATCCTTAATATGGTTTCCCACTCTCATGGCAAAACCAACGTAAATAGCTTCACACTGTCATGATAAAGGTTTATTTAGAAATTTAGATTAAAAACTACGGCCAAAAAGATTGTTTGTAAAAAGGTAAGGTGCACCGGGTATTATCGAATCTCGTCCTACTAATTCGGTTACTGTAACACGGTGGGAGAACTGACTTTAAACAATGTTGCGGATAGCAAGAGTCGCCACCGACTTTTATTTTATCCATAAGGAAAGGTTATAAAAGAACAGGAAAGACCTTAGAGAATATTTTGGGTCCGGGGGGTAGGTTATGAAAAGGGAAGGTGTTAGCACCCTTTTCATCCATGGTTATCCATGGGCTCTTAGGTACTTAAGCTCACTTTTGAATTGTTTTGAAAGTGTAGTGTGTGAATAGCAAAAAATTTCAGAATAGTTTAATAATAATCCGTGTATGGATGTGAAAAAAACTTGTTTGAAAATTTTGTTGGAAATTTGTTTAAGTGTGAAAAAGTTTTGAAGTGAGCAAGTATCTAGGAGTAGCCTACCCTAATGTTTAAAGGTCTTTCTTATTCTTCATTCTTTCCTTTAGTAAGACTATCCCTACTATAATGGAGTAGGTAGTCCTTACTTTGGATGTTAAGGGACATGTGAGGGACAATTTGACTTTGAAGGCCATTGTGGGATGTAATAAGCACGTATAAGGGACCATCATCATTTTTCGAAAGGGACTCGATTCGTAAAGGCAACCATAAGGGACTTTGATGATTTTTCTATTTGAGGGACTTGCTTTATACACCCCACTTAACCATTATTCGTAGGCAACTTGAGGGATATCCTTAGGAAGTGAGACGGCGATTAAAATCGACTTACGTGTGTGACGTGTTTATTTTAATTATCTTTATTTAAAAGTGATCTAAATTTATTTTAATATTACATACATGTTGTTACACTCCCTAATTACTAACCATAATAATAATTAAATACTTAAACAACTTTACATCCAAGAAACAATTACAAAATAATAAGCAAAATAATTAAATAGCAAAGATAAATAAAATATAAATAAGCAATAATAAATAATAAAGGGGGTTAATTCTAAGTTTACTCGGCAAGACATCGCATCTTGTGCCTACGTATCCTTACGGGAGTGGAATCAGAGTAATCGTAGTTCCCCTCAATAGGGAGGTTAGAAACTTCTTGACTGTGGTCAAGGTCTCAAGGGGAATAAACGCATCTTAAGGACACGCTTACGTGGAGTGTAGAAACTCCAAATCTCTACGTTGAAATGTTAAGTTGTAATTAGGGTTAAATTAGGGATTCCACGGCGGGAAACCCTAAAATGAGCGTGGCGGCTCTTTGACCTAATGCTAAGGGTAAAATTGTAATTTTGCCTGCGGCGAGGCATTTGTGAAAATTAGGGTTTGTAGTTTGTAGTTTTGAGGATTTGAAATTGAATGTGTGAAGTTTTACGGACTATTGGCGCGGCGGCCAAACAGTTAGACCTAACCTTTGGATGTGTGCAATGTGACAGAAATAATAGTAAACGCGTGAGATAATTGAATCATGCAAACAGAGAGATAATGTCATAATTTAAACCATGCAAGCAGAAATTTAAAGGCAGAATTTAAAGAGCGATTGTTAAGTTCGCGAGGTTACATGAGAGGAGCAGATACAATATGATAATGAAATTTGAATTGAACAATAATAAAATAAAATAAATAACGGTTCTAGTTATTATTTTAAAAAAAAGATTTTAGTTATTATTTTAAATTTATCTAAAAAAAAGTTTTTCTTAAAAATAATAGGTTTTCATATTAATTTGGAAAAGATGTTAATGTTATTTATTTTAAAAACAGATTTTTATATTATAACAAATTTTAATAAATTAATGATAACAATAATAATAATAATGGTAATAATAATGATAATAATGATAATAATAATAAATAATGATAATAATAATAATAATAATAATAATAATAATAATAATAATAATAATAATAATAATAATAATAATAATAAAGCAATAACGAATTTTAAATGTGCCAAATAACCCAACAATGTTGCTAACGCAGAAATGCGCTCATCGCAACCAGATCTAAATCGGACGAAACAAAATTTATCGCAAAGAAAAAGAAATTAAGCAAAAAATAGTATTATTGCTCACACAAAAATGCGATCATCGCAACCGGATCGAACTAACACAAATGTCACGCGTCATGCACACAAATGTGCAAACATCGTATCGACATAATTCGATCAAAAATCTTATATATATAAACTCTAACAATTTAAAAATTATATATATATAAACGTAACAGTAATAGATAAAGAAAAAGAAATAACGGTAATAGATGAAGAAAAAGAAATAACGGTAAAAGATGAAGAAAAAGAAACAACAGTAATAGATGAGGGAAAAGAAATAACGGTAAACGATGAAGAAAAAGAAACAATAGTAATGGATGAAGAAGAAAACTAAATAACGGCAAACGGCACTCACTCCTCTTAGGTTTTTTTTATTCTCTCCCTTTTTTCCAACAAGGCAACACATGTATATATAGGGAACAAATTAGGGTTAACACCAAATTGTCAATAATGTCCCTAAAGCCCATTTTAAAGCCCAAACTAAATAATTAGTTAAGAAAAAATAAAATTTAAATAATTTAAAATAATTAAAATAAACTTAAAATAAAAACTAATAATCCTATTGATTCCTAAAATAAAAAATATTATAAAAGAACAAAAATTTTTTTCAATATTTTTTATTTTATGATTTTTTGGATATTTTTATGAATAATTTAGAAAAAAGTGAAAAAAATAATATTTTAAAAAATGATTTAATTAAAATACGAAAATAATAATTAAATAATAATAAAAAACTATTTTTGTTATTTTTTTAATGAAAGATAGAAAAATTTAGAGTAAAAAATAATAAAAAACAAAAAAAAATGACAAAGGTGAGATTCGAACTCTCAACCTCTCACACTCATAACTCCTTACACATGTCCTCCTGCCAATTGTGCCATTTTTACTTTTTAGAAAAAAATGCATGCCATATGATATTTACCTGCAAAAAGTCAAACGACTACACAAATTTGTTAGTAATTGATTAAATGCAATGAAATGCGACGACAAATCTTAGGGCAAAATTTGGGGTATTACAGTTATTATGATAATATTTCTCACCCAACCTCTCTTTGATGTTGGCAAAAAAAAAAAATCATGAAGTTTGACTTTGGTTTGACCACATTTGACCTCAGTTTGACCTTTTAACTGCATTGACTGCTTTTGACTTATCTGATCATCTGACTGAGCAAACTTTTGAGAAAAGTCTTGAAACTTGACATGGGGGTTCTTATACACATATAAGATGTTATGAAGCTCACTTGAAGTCTTGGAAGTCCATTTAGCCTGATTAAAGTCAAAACCCTAGTTTTGGATGCACTGCTTAGGAGGTGCATTGTCTGAGGGAATTGTCAACTCTTCTGACCAATTATGAATTTTGTGAACCTTGTGAACCTTCTTGGAACACAAAGTCTTGTATTGTGAGGGCAAATTTTGGGGTGCAACAGCTGCCCCTGTTCAATTTTCTGAAACCTGAGGGGTTAGATTGGTATATTTGCCAGTCGTAACCTGGAAGGTTGAAGGGGATTGAACACAAAAGCCCAAAAATTTGCACTCACCAGTGCATGGAGTGATATTGATGGTTGGTTGAACATGATTGAGTGGGCTTAAAGATGCCACTAGGGGAAAGTTCTTCAGTAGTATAATGAGAACTGTCATGAGTCTGGAGTAATACTGATGTAACAGCATGTCTTCATGAGGATAGAGCAATCAATAATGATAACCCTAAAGCAGTCTTGAAGTGATAAATCTGACCTCAGGAGGATAGAGCAATCAATAGCTCTAAAGCAGTCTTGAAGTAATAATGGCTTCAGGAGGATAGAGCAATCAATAGCTCTAAAGCAGTCTTGAAGTAATAGAATGGCTTCAGTAGGATAGAGAAATCAACAGCTCTAAAGCAGTCTTGAAATAATAATGTGATATGTCTTCAGGAGGATAGAGCAATCAATAGCTCTAAAGCAGTCTTGAAGTAATGATTTCAGGAGGATAGAGCAATGGATAGCTCTAAAGCAGTCTTGAAATAATAATGTAATTTCAGGAGGATAGAGCAATGGAGAACTCTAAAGCAGTCTTGAAATAATAAGATGGCTTCAGGAGGATAGAGCAATGAATAGCTCTAAAGCAGTCTTGAAGTAGTAATATGACCTCATGAGGATAGAGCAATGAATAGCTCTAAAGCAGTCTTGAAGTAATAGGATGATTTCAGGAGGATAGAGCAAACAGTAGCTCTAAAGCAGTCTTGAAGTCATGAGAGGCTATCAGGAGGATAAAATAACCCTGAGGTTACAATAAAGCAGTCCCAAAGTAATAAGAAGCTCATCAGGAGGATAAAGTAACCCTGAGGTTACAATAAAGCAGTCCCAAAGATCATAAGATTGTTTGTTGGATAAGTAACCTGAAAACAAGGTAGCATTCTGTATAACAACATTAGTTTATGCTTTATGTATGCATGTATGACATGATGCACTTAGGTAATGTACTATAGACATATATGTTATGGTATGATGTAAATGATGTATGTATGATATGACACTGCTGGAAGTGTCTGGATATCCTTGTATAACAACTGCTGGCCAAGGAAAATAAATCCCGATTTGTTGAAGAATATATAACCCTCCGTCTGCTGGGGATAACAAGGTATAGATAACCTCCCGTTGTTGGGGATAACAAGGTATAGATAACCTCCCGTTGTTGGGGATAGTAGGGTATAGATAACCTTCGTTTTCGTTTGATAGTAGGATAAGTATAACATCCCGTCTTCGTTCATCGTGCCTTTATTGGAAAGTAATTTCCCGTATATCCGTATGAGGATAAAAGAGATGGATATAAATTCCAGGGGAGATTAGACTTTGTGAAAATGGATTAGTCCTACTGATGGTTTGTAACTGTCTTGTAAAGATGAACCGGCGAAGCTTCGTTGAAATCCTTCCCTCGTTCGTCCTTAGTAAATACTATTACTGCATTTTCATGCATTTCTGGTAAACATCAATCATATTAAAAGGCATACATACATTCAAACACAACCAATGGACGTTTCGCTTATGTAAATAGGGTAAAAGTAAATCTGGATTCAAAAGATGGAGTTTATTTATATCAAAAGTGACCCATACACGGGTAAGTTTGTACAAGGAGACATAAACCCTAGTAAGAGAATTTTGTCATGAAGTTTTACAAAAAGAATCGGCTATGCGGGAAATAATCCTATTGAGTTTCAATTCTACTATTGCCACTCAAGTATCTCATCTTCTTGCTGTTGAGACGGAAACGATTGGATTGAGCTTCATCTGTTTGAGCTTGAGTAAGTAGTACAACTGGTTGCAGTTTCATGTGTGATCCAAACGAGACATAGTCATACGCTTTAATCCCTAACTTTTGCCTGGATTGCCCTTTCAGGTTTTCAATCCACCGGGATACCCTTTTTTGCCCAAGCCGCCTTTTCAGGTTTTCGACTTGCCGGGTGTACATCTTTTTATATATATATCCCTAATTTTTGCCCAAACCCTTTTGGTTTGCCGGGATGCCCTTATTTTTGCCTAGGCCTGTCAACCTAGCGGGTCTCTTTTTATGCGTAGTATTTTTTAACTATGTCTGCGTTTACAGGTTGTGGGAAGTCTTCACCATCCATTGTAGTCAGTATCATGGCACCTCCTGAGAACACTGTCTTGACTACAAATGGTCCCTCATATGTTGGAGTCCACTTGCCCCTAGGATCACCCTGTGGTAATATGATACGCTTGATTACCAAGTCACCAGCCTGATATACCTTTGGCTTAACCTTCTTGTTAAAAGCTTTGATCATCCGTTTCTGGTACATCTGGCCATGACAAACTGCTGCTAACCTTTTCTCATCAATCAAATTTATCTGGTCAAGTCGAGTCTGAATCCACTCATCTTCATCCAAGCCTGCATCCTTCATAATTCTCAAGGAGGGGATCTGAACTTCAATAGGCAGAACTGCTTCCATACCATAGACTAAGGAGAATGGGGTTGCCCCTGTTGAAGTACGTATTGTAGTACGATAACCATGCAGAGCAAATGGTAACATCTCGTGCCAATCCTTGTAAGTAACAGTCATCTTCTGTACAATCTTCTTAATGTTCTTATTAGCAGCTTCAACTGCCCCATTCATCTTTGGACGATACGGAGAAGAGTTGTGATGCTTAATCTTGAACTGCGTACAGAGATCAGTAATCATAGTGTTGTTCAGATTAGAGCCATTGTCAGTGATAATCCTTTCAGGGATACCATACCTACATATGAGATTATTCTTAATGAACCGAGCCACAACATTCTTAGTCACAGATGCAAATGAAGCTGCCTCTACCCACTTCGTGAAGTAATCAATAGCAACCAGGATGAAACGATGCCCATTAGAAGCAGTAGGCTTGATCTCACCAATCATATCAATGCCCCACATGGCAAAGGGCCAAGGAGCAATCAACACATTCAATGGAGATGGAGGTACATGTACTTTATCAGCATAGATTTGACATTTGTGACATGTTCTGGAGTGTTGATAGCAATCAGCTTCCATGGTAGACCAATAGTAACCTGCTCTCAAAATCTTCTTTGCCATGGTATGACCACTAGAATGAGTGCCAAAGGTCCCATCATGCATCTCTTCCATAATTTCTGTAGCTTCCTTCTTATCCACACAACGAAGCATAGTTGAATCATGATTACGCTTATACAGAATGCCATTACTCAGAAAGAACTTAGCAGAAAACCTTCTCAGGAACTTCCTATCTTTGACAGATGCCCCTTCAGGGAACTCCTGAGCTTCAAGATAGTTTTTCACTTCATAGAACCAAGGCTTCTCCTCTGCCCCTTCAGTGTCAATCTCATTGCAGTATGCAGGCTTCTCAAATCTATCAATGGTAATCTTGGGAGCTTCATCATCCCAGCTGATCTCAAACATAGATGCCATGGTGGCCAATGCGTCTGCCAATTGATTCTCTCTTCGTGGAATATGTCCAAAAGTAATCTCTTTGAAATGTGGGATCAAAGACAACACATGTTCTCTGTAAGGAATGAGATTATCATGCTTTGTATCCCAATCTCCTTTAATTTGACTTACTACCAGAGCTGAATCTCCATACCCCTCAAGGAACTGAATCTTCATATCAATAGCAACTTGCATACCCATGATACATGCCTCATACTCAGCCATGTTATTGGTACAATAGAAACAAAGTCTGGCAGTAATCGGGGTATGACAACCTTCAGGGGAACTAATCACAACTTCGACTGGCTCTTCCTGTGGCTGTATAGCTTTCTCTTCTTGTTGTAACAACCTAGCAAGCTCTACCGGTATTTCACAATCGTCCTCGTTTCCGTCTTCAGTTAGATAGATCGGATTCTCGAAATTGTAATTGGCAATAGTAGAACTGTTATCAACTGGATCCAGAGTGGATGAGGATCTGCATTTTAGTGACGTGGGTGTGTGTAAGAACACATAGCTGATAAAGCAAAAATAAAAGAAAAAGAAAGACAAGGAACACAATATTTACGAAAACGAAACGTCCACTGATTTTATTGAATGAAGTATGCAAATGAAATGACAACCCGCAACAAGCACACCATTGTGCCCCAGGTAAGGCACATGGCTTGAAAGTTTTAATTGTTCCAGAAAATACAAATTTAAAAACATAACACAGTAATAGTATTTACTCCTGACTAAAGGAGATAGGGATAACATCTTCAGCTTTCCAATTATTGAGTCCAGCACCCACAGTAGGAAAAATCCATGCCTCCAAGTTGTAGTCTTCATCTTGATCTCCCACAGCATTGATAGCCCCTTGATTGGTGATACGAACAGCACGGGCACGACGGACAGCCTTCTGGGACTCTGCAGTGAAACCCAAACCAAACTTGTCAGACTCGTATGGCATATCAGGAAGCTGACCCCAAATAGTACAACCACCTTCTCCCACCACAGCTTTTGCATCATTGAGGGAGGCCATTGCCATTGTTGGAGGGTTTCTGATGACCACAGGAACCTTCTTCACAGCAGGAGGAGTCACACAATCCTTAACAGCCCAGGGAACCACTTCAAATGACTAACATGGAGTTTCAATGTATTCACCTTCTACTTCCAGATACTTGAAAGTGTTTACATGGCTGACAAAGTATTCTTCCTCTCCAAAGACAGTAACAACTTTTCCATTCACCGGATATCTCAACTTTTGATGTAATGTGGAGGTCACAGCACCTGCCCCATGGATCCAGGGACGACCAAGCAGACATGAGTACGAAGGACGAATATCCATCACATAGAATGTAGCAGTGAACACCTGAGAGCCAACCTTGATTGGAAGATCAATTTCCCCATGCACTACTCTTCTAGAACCATCAAAAGCCTTTACCACAATATTACTGGGCTTCAATACCGTATCTTCAGGACTCAGCTTGTTCAGGACTTCCTTAGGCAACACATTCAGAGAGGAACCATTGTCTATCAGCACATGAGACAGGGTAGTGCCCCTGCATTCAATTGAAATATGCAAGGCCCTGTTATGATCCCTCTTGGCAGGGGTCAAGTCAGCATCAGAAAATCCTAACCCGTTGTCATAGGTCAGGTGAGCAACACAATTCTCAAACTGGTCCACAGAAATTGCACTGGGTACATGAGCCATCTTTAGAAACTTGATCAATGACTTGGCATGAGCCTCAGAACATAATAACAGGGAGAGCATAGAAATCTTTGAGGGAGTATGCCCCAGCTGATCAACAATATCATCATCACTCTTGCGAATGATTTTCAATACTTCTTCCATCTGCTTAGAGAGGTCATCAGCAGCTGGCACATCAGTAGATACAGGCTCAATAACAGGACCCTTGCCCCGAGCATCAGTGGTGGAAGTAACAGCAGGAGTAACTGCACTTTTAGAAGCACCTGGAGGAGAGAAGACTCTTCCACTACGAGTGATCTTGCTAGATCCAGCAATATTATCAATGTCAACAGGCATATCAGGTAAAGGCTCCTGCTTGACACCATGGATGTAAACATCAGACCCATAGTGCCAAGGCACAGCTTTGTCAGATGTATAAGGAATAGGACCAGGAGTGGTAATGATCAGAGGAACTACTCTGGCTTCAGCAACAACTTTCACAGGACCTTCAGCAGTAATCTTGATTGGGCCCTGATGAGTGATTTTAATGGGATCCTTTGAAGTGATTCTTAGTGGTACTTTGTCAACCATATCAACCTCTTCAATCTTCTTACCCTGAGTCAGATGATCCACCATACTTTCTACAGATGCTGGTCTTCTTTCAAACACTATAGTATATTTATCCATGAGACGTTGAATCCCATCTCTCAAAATGAAGCAACTATCCGGCTTATAGGTACAATATAGACAATCTTCATGACAACCTGGAAAGATCCCAGCTTGTACTAACCTCTTTTTGATAACAGACAATGGTGTGCTCAACTCCATAACTGAATAGACATGCAGATCTTCATCAATATCTCCATCAATGGCGTTGACAGTCTTCTCGTGATTTGGCATTGGAGCTGTAATCACATTTGGAGTACCTGGTGGATCAAACTCAATTTCTCCAGCATCAATCATATCCTGAATTTTGTTCTTCAAGACCCAGCAGTTATTAGTATCATGTCCTGGACAGTTTGAATGATATGCACATCGTGCATTGGGATTGTACTTGGGAGATGTAACATTGGGATTCTGAGGAGCCTCCCTCAGGGTAATAAGTTCAGCTTTCAACAAGTGTTGCAATGCCTGAGCCATTGACATGTTGATCTTCGTGAACTGTCTTCTAGCCCTCTGTTGGTTGCCTTGAGGCTGCTCTGTTGTTGCAGGAGTTGGATTTGAAATATGAACTGCACTAACAGACTGATGCCTTCTGTTACGATCAGGCTGACCATACACAGCATTAGATTCTTTCTTCCCAGTGGGAGGCTTCTTTGCAGCACCTGATGAAGAAGTGCCCACTTGGATCTTACCACTCTTGATACCATTCTCTACTCGCTCTCCTGTCATGATCAACTCAGTGAAGCCAGATGATGAGCTTCCAATGAGATGACTGTAAAACGGACCATTCAGCGTACACATGAACATATCAACCAACTCCCTATCAGTCAAAGGGGGTTGAACTCTTCCAGCTAAGTCTCTCCACTTCTGAGCATACTCCTTAAAGCTTTCTTTGGCACCCACAGACATGCTTTGAAGCTGCATGCGAGTGGGGGCTAAGTCAGCATTGTATTGATACTGCTTGTAGAAAGCTTCAGCAAGGTCATTCCAATCTCTGATGTTGACACTCTCCAACTGATAATACCACTCTAGCTGAGCTCCAGATAAACTCTCTTGAAAGAAATGGATCCACAACTTTTTATCAGCAGTGTGGGGTTGAATTCTTCTGACATAAGACCTCAGATGCAATTTGGGACAAGAGACCCCATCATAGACAACAAATGTAGGAACTTTGAACCCAATGGGTATGACCACCCCAGATATCAAGCTCAAATCCTCAAAATCCAGCCCAGATGATTTCTGTAATTCCATAGCATCCATTCTATCCACCAGCATCTTGAATTTGTCTTCGTTAGGCTCATGGTAGTAGTTAGCCTCAGAATCAGAGTCCCCCATAGTGTTGTGGAGACTGCCTCTCTCCTGCTCAGATTCTTCAGATTCATAGTCTTCAACATGTTCCTTGGTCTTGACAGGACCTTTGAACCTTCTTCCCATGTTGAGCAACCCAGCAGACCTTCTAGCCTTCTTAGTCTTCTTGGCCAGCAGTGTCTTCAATTCATCCTGCCCCTTGGATAGGTTCAGGATCAGCTCTTGGAACTGTGCATTCTGTGCCTGGAGATCCTTAACTGATTGTTCAAGAGCCATTGCTGAAATAAACAGCGAGAAGATGAGAAACCTGTGCACAATTATAAACCTGTGATGCAATGATATGGGAATGCATATGCAATGTTTTCAAGGACCGCAGGATTTAAATTTGCTTAAACAAACAAGAAAGTAACTTTTTATTAGTAATAACTTGTTTTGCCTTTTAGGCTTACAAAAAATGAAAACGAAATAAGTACAAAAGATGGGGTTTTAAGTCTCCCATGGACGTTTCCTCTTTGTGTTGAGGTATGAGTTGAGGTTTCGTTCCTCATGAAGTAGCTTTGTTAGCTCTAGGATCCTTGCTTGGCTTGCTTTGTAATGAGCCTCGAAAGTATCCCTTTGCTCTTTCAGTTGGATCCATGATCTCTGCAAGTCTTCCATATCAGTAGGCATGTCTGGGTGAAGGATGGTATAAGCTGTGTCTCCTTCAGCAACAGGTTCCATGGTAACTGGTAGGACGGCAGGATATGGCATCATGAGTGTCTGAGCACGAGATCGTACCCATCTGAGATAAGCCTCCATAGGAATAGTGTACTTAGGCTCCAGTGTCTTGCTGTCAATCCTGTTTACCTTTCCCCAAGCTCGTATGAATCTCTGACGGTAACCCTGAAGATCGTTGTCGTAGTCAAACACAATGCCCTGAATCAACATGTCATGTGGACCATCGCTCCGGGCGTAACCAAACTGTCGTAAAGCTAGAGATGGGTTGTAGGTGATGCCTCCTCTTATGCCTAGAAGTGGCACATTAGGAAACTCCCCACAACGGTCAATGATGGTGACATTCTCCATAGATCTGGAGCACCAATGGATGTCTGAGTGAGAAAGTGACATGATCCTCTTGGACCATCTGAACCCTTGCTCATTCTTCATTACTGAGCGAGGAAGGTGAGAAATAAACCACCTAGAAAGTAAAGGTATGCAGCACATCAAAGTTCCTCTTGCCCTTGTAGTACGGGTGTGAAGAGAATGTAGGATGTCTCCAAGTAAGGTAGGCACTGGATTGTGACTCAGGAATATGTTGATGGCATGAACGTCTATGAACTGATCAGGATTGGGGAACAACACTAAGCCATAAATCAATAAGGCTAAGATCTCCTCAAAAGCATCGTAGCTCATAGCTTTCAAGAACATTTGAGCTTTATCCACTAATACCTTGGCAAGAATACCTTTAACTCCACTTCTCGTCTCTAGAACAATGTCAGACTTCTTCAGATGTAGAGCTGCAGCAATAACTTCTGGTTTAAGCTCCTTCTCTAAGCCTGTGAATGGCTTCTGATCAAGAACAGGTATACCCAGAAGTTTAGAGAACTCCTCCATGGTTGGAACCAGCTGATAATCAGGAAATGTAAAGCAATGGTGCTTAGGGTCAAAGAACTGAAACAGCACACTCATCATGTCTTCACTGAACCCTGAAGTAACTAGATCCAATAAGTGACCATGTCTCTTGTTGAACTGGGAATGATCAGGCACTAGGGAAACCAACTCCTTGAGCTTAGCAGGTATCCCTACAAAGTTGATCCTGATGGTGTTTCTACGAGCAGAAGCCATGACCTGCAACAAAGAACAAAGATAAATCCTTTGGTCCTTGAAATGGTTAGGGAAAATGATATGCTTATGATGCATGATGATGTCATGATGTCATGCTCAATCACAAACATGTGGCACACACAAACAAGTCACACCATAGCCCTAGGTTTAAAGGCTTGCATGAGGTTCAAAGGCAAGTACCCTCCCCTGAAGTTAGATGGTTCATCCTGTCCTACAAAAGTAACCAGGTTCTAAGGGATCTCAATATCATTGATCCTTCACAAGGGTGGTTGTTCAGAAGGCAACTTACTTGCCAACCAAAACCCTCCAAGTTTAAGATCTCAATGAGCGTAGTATCGAGTGTCAACCAACTTCAGTCTGCACCAAAGCCGGTTACCTCACTACTTTCTAAAGGCCAAGATGAGTTAACTAGGGTTCTAAAAGTCAGTTAGTGCATTGACAACATATGGCAGCCTCAATATTATCCTCAACTTGACTTAAGGAATATAAGCACCAACCAAGAAGTCGCACTAACTATGGCCACCAGATCAACCGTATCGATATACGTCGTACAGTTTCCTTGGTCTATTGCCATTTACCTAAGGTACACTAGATCCGGGTTAGGACCTTTCACACATAAGAGCACCCCAACAATATAATAATAAAGCAAACAAGGCAAACAATTTAAAGTGATCTTAATTCCTAAGGGTACCCCTCTTAAATAAGTCCCCAGCAGAGTCGCCAGTTCTGTAACACGGTGGGAGAACTGACTTTAAACAATGTTGCGGATAGCAAGAGTCGCCACCGACTTTTATTTTATCCATAAGGAAAGGTTATAAAAGAACAGGAAAGACCTTAGAGAATATTTTGGGTCCGGGGGGTAGGTTATGAAAAGGGAAGGTGTTAGCACCCTTTTCATCCATGGTTATCCATGGGCTCTTAGGTACTTAAGCTCACTTTTGAATTGTTTTGAAAGTGTAGTGTGTGAATAGCAAAAAATTTCAGAATAGTTTAATAATAATCCGTGTATGGATGTGAAAAAAACTTGTTTGAAAATTTTGTTGGAAATTTGTTTAAGTGTGAAAAAGTTTTGAAGTGAGCAAGTATCTAGGAGTAGCCTACCCTAATGTTTAAAGGTCTTTCTTATTCTTCATTCTTTCCTTTAGTAAGACTATCCCTACTATAATGGAGTAGGTAGTCCTTACTTTGGATGTTAAGGGACATGTGAGGGACAATTTGACTTTGAAGGCCATTGTGGGATGTAATAAGCACGTATAAGGGACCATCATCATTTTTCGAAAGGGACTCGATTCGTAAAGGCAACCATAAGGGACTTTGATGATTTTTCTATTTGAGGGACTTGCTTTATACACCCCACTTAACCATTATTCGTAGGCAACTTGAGGGATATCCTTAGGAAGTGAGACGGCGATTAAAATCGACTTACGTGTGTGACGTGTTTATTTTAATTATCTTTATTTAAAAGTGATCTAAATTTATTTTAATATTACATACATGTTGTTACACTCCCTAATTACTAACCATAATAATAATTAAATACTTAAACAACTTTACATCCAAGAAACAATTACAAAATAATAAGCAAAATAATTAAATAGCAAAGATAAATAAAATATAAATAAGCAATAATAAATAATAAAGGGGGTTAATTCTAAGTTTACTCGGCAAGACATCGCATCTTGTGCCTACGTATCCTTACGGGAGTGGAATCAGAGTAATCGTAGTTCCCCTCAATAGGGAGGTTAGAAACTTCTTGACTGTGGTCAAGGTCTCAAGGGGAATAAACGCATCTTAAGGACACGCTTACGTGGAGTGTAGAAACTCCAAATCTCTACGTTGAAATGTTAAGTTGTAATTAGGGTTAAATTAGGGATTCCACGGCGGGAAACCCTAAAATGAGCGCGGCGGCTCTTTGACCTAATGCTAAGGGTAAAATTGTAATTTTGCCTGCGGCGAGGCATTTGTGAAAATTAGGGTTTGTAGTTTGTAGTTTTGAGGATTTGAAATTGAATGTGTGAAGTTTTACGGACTATTGGCGCGGCGGCCAAACAGTTAGACCTAACCTTTGGATGTGTGCAATGTGACAGAAATAATAGTAAACGCGTGAGATAATTGAATCATGCAAACAGAGAGATAATGTCATAATTTAAACCATGCAAGCAGAAATTTAAAGGCAGAATTTAAAGAGCGATTGTTAAGTTCGCGAGGTTACATGAGAGGAGCAGATACAATATGATAATGAAATTTGAATTGAACAATAATAAAATAAAATAAATAACGGTTCTAGTTATTATTTTAAAAAAAAGATTTTAGTTATTATTTTAAATTTATCTAAAAAAAAGTTTTTCTTAAAAATAATAGGTTTTCATATTAATTTGGAAAAGATGTTAATGTTATTTATTTTAAAAACAGATTTTTATATTATAACAAATTTTAATAAATTAATGATAACAATAATAATAATAATGGTAATAATAATGATAATAATGATAATAATAATAAATAATGATAATAATAATAATAATAATAATAATAATAATAATAATAATAATAATAAAGCAATAACGAATTTTAAATGTGCCAAATAACCCAACAATGTTGCTAACGCAGAAATGCGCTCATCGCAACCAGATCTAAATCGGACGAAACAAAATTTATCGCAAAGAAAAAGAAATTAAGCAAAAAATAGTATTATTGCTCACACAAAAATGCGATCATCGCAACCGGATCGAACTAACACAAATGTCACGCGTCATGCACACAAATGTGCAAACATCGTATCGACATAATTCGATCAAAAATCTTATATATATAAACTCTAACAATTTAAAAATTATATATATATAAACGTAACAGTAATAGATAAAGAAAAAGAAATAACGGTAATAGATGAAGAAAAAGAAATAACGGTAAAAGATGAAGAAAAAGAAACAACAGTAATAGATGAGGGAAAAGAAATAACGGTAAACGATGAAGAAAAAGAAACAATAGTAATGGATGAAGAAGAAAACTAAATAACGGCAAACGGCACTCACTCCTCTTAGGTTTTTTTTATTCTCTCCCTTTTTTCCAACAAGGCAACACATGTATATATAGGGAACAAATTAGGGTTAACACCAAATTGTCAATAATGTCCCTAAAGCCCATTTTAAAGCCCAAACTAAATAATTAGTTAAGAAAAAATAAAATTTAAATAATTTAAAATAATTAAAATAAACTTAAAATAAAAACTAATAATCCTATTGATTCCTAAAATAAAAAATATTATAAAAGAACAAAAATTTTTTTCAATATTTTTTATTTTATGATTTTTTGGATATTTTTATGAATAATTTAGAAAAAAGTGAAAAAAATAATATTTTAAAAAATGATTTAATTAAAATACGAAAATAATAATTAAATAATAATAAAAAACTATTTTTGTTATTTTTTTAATGAAAGATAGAAAAATTTAGAGTAAAAAATAATAAAAAACAAAAAAAAATGACAAAGGTGAGATTCGAACTCTCAACCTCTCACACTCATAACTCCTTACACATGTCCTCCTGCCAATTGTGCCATTTTTACTTTTTAGAAAAAAATGCATGCCATATGATATTTACCTGCAAAAAGTCAAACGACTACACAAATTTGTTAGTAATTGATTAAATGCAATGAAATGCGACGACAAATCTTAGGGCAAAATTTGGGGTATTACAGTTATTATGATAATATTTCTCACCCAACCTCTCTTTGATGTTGGCAAAAAAAAAAAAATCATGAAGTTTGACTTTGGTTTGACCACATTTGACCTCAGTTTGACCTTTTAACTGCATTGACTGCTTTTGACTTATCTGATCATCTGACTGAGCAAACTTTTGAGAAAAGTCTTGAAACTTGACATGGGGGTTCTTATACACATATAAGATGTTATGAAGCTCACTTGAAGTCTTGGAAGTCCATTTAGCCTGATTAAAGTCAAAACCCTAGTTTTGGATGCACTGCTTAGGAGGTGCATTGTCTGAGGGAATTGTCAACTCTTCTGACCAATTATGAATTTTGTGAACCTTGTGAACCTTCTTGGAACACAAAGTCTTGTATTGTGAGGGCAAATTTTGGGGTGCAACAGTTACATATCGATAAAACTAATTTAGTTAGACATGATAATTAATGCAAATGGAAATAAACATAAACAACAAAATAATAGAACATGCATTATGACAGAAAATAAAGTAATAATTCAATTAATAAGAACCTGGAAAGTAGTACTGAAATTGAATTCTTGAGTAGTCCTCCACAATGTCGGCAGGATTCTACTATGGCGAAATAAAATTGCAGAAAGAAATACAATGCTCTGAACTAAAGGGAAAAAGGAAAGGAAATAAAAGAAACAATAAAAAATAGCTTCGACAGAAATTTTGGCAGCACTTTGATACGTCGAAGGCTCCCCCCAAAGCTGCGAATCTCAGGCCTATTTATAGGAGATATTTCATTTCTCAACTTCTAGAGATCATGCATGAGTTATGGAGGAAGTGGGCGTAACTTCATGTAGTGGGAAGTTAGTGGAGAAAGTGTAGGAAGAAACTAAGTTGAGAGTGATCGTGGCCACTTCTGTTTTGGACGAACTTCTGATATTTGGTTCATGACGGTCGTGGCACTCTTGTGACTAGGGTGTTGAACGTGACGATCGTGAGGTTTTGTAACGATCGTGAGGAAGCTGTGACGAGCGTCACACACACAAAATCTGTTTCTCTGTTGTTTTCTGTTTTTCTTCTCTCTTTTCCTTTATTTTCTTCTTCTTTTCTTTCTTTAATCCAAATTCTCCATAATCTGCAAAACATAGTAACTTAACCGTATAATAGAACATAAATCAAGATAAATTAACAATAGTAGCAAATAAATTTATGTAAATCGAATCGAATAAACGATATAATTTCACTTTATCAGTAGTACCCAATTCTTTATCTCAAAGTTTTGTTATGAAAATGGTGTGTCGAATACAAGCGTCTTCATATTGAAAGACGAGTATCGAGGCCACACACTCTACAGTGAGTATCCTGACACTCGAAGAGGAATAAGTCTACACTCAATCCTCTCTCTTTAATTCAATACAAAGAGAATCTCATTCTCTTTATTAAAGATGTTTTTGGTTTTAATGGTAAGTGCTTTGCGACAGTGAACCCTACGATAATGTCAAGCACTCGGGATAGGAGAAGACTTACGTCTAACCATTCCATGACCATTCAAGTTTTGTTGTGAAAAAGGGTTTGAAAATTCACTCGATGCGGGACCGAGGTTTTAGGAGAGAAAGTGAAATGAATACAAGCGTCTTTGTATTGAAAGACGAGTATCGAGACCACACACTCTATAGTGAGTATCCTGACATTCGGAGAGGAAGAAGTCTACACTCAATACTCTCTCTTTAGTTCAATACAAAGAGAACTTTATCCTTTTATTAAAGATGGTGAATTGGTTTAACAATTGTTTGAGAAAATTCGCTTGACGTTGGATCAAGGGTTTGATTGCTTAAAAAGTTTGAGGTGATGTGAACAATGTTGACGACGATGCACAAGGTAATCGACTTACAAGGTCAAAAATGGTTCGATGAGAATCAAGAGCTTGTTTTCTTGAAAATAGTTTTTTTGGAACCAAAAGTCAAAAATGACCAACAATAAACACGCACGAAAACCATACAAATACAACGGGTTAGTCGGCTTAAAAAACACAAAATACGAAGAAAAAACGGCAAAAATAGGGGCCTGACACGGCCGACCGTACTAGATGACACGACCCGTGTCAAAAAGTACCCACAACAACGATTTTATGAGGTAAACAGGGGGCTGACACGGCCGCCCCTGTCAAGAAATGCCCATAAAACTGATTTTTAGAGGCAAAACAGGGAGCTGACACAGCCGGCCGTGTCAGCTTTCACGGCCCGTGTCAGCACCCCTGGGAGATGCGCGCAAAGAAAACTCAAACATCGGGCTGACACGGCCGTCCGTGTCAGCTGACACGACCCGTGTCAGCCCTGTTGGGTAAAAATTTGAACTTTTCTCTGTGTTCTCTTTCTTTCTTGTGGTTCTTACATAAGGTTTCTTTGTCCCTCTTGGAACCTCACACAGGGTACACAGCATAAAAACAACTTAACAAAGATAATAAATGACAAGTGCAAAATATAAAGAGAGGAAAGTTTGAAGAAATAGATACCAAAGAGTTGTCCTCCTTCTTGCAAAACCCCCACTGATTTTGCCTGGATGTTCTCTTCACTCTTCACTCTATATTTTGATGGTTCTACTTCTCAATGGTTCTCTTGTGTTTCTATGTAACTCTCTTAACTTTGCTGGCTTTCTTTCTCTCTATTTTTTTGGTTTTTGTTCTCTCTATTTTTTTGGTTTTTCTAGGGTTTTTCTTCTTGCTCTCAATATCTCTCTATGTGTTAATGTGTGTGAATGAATCTCTTGTTTGCAGCCCCCTCTCCTCTCTACAAATACCTCCCTAGGGTTTTTCTGTTCTCCCAAAACATCAGATTTTTTTTGGAGAAATGTCCCTTGCCACTTTCCTCATGTCACTCTCTTTCTTTCCATTTCCATGTATGTTGTTATACTGCATTTTTGCTGCACTACTTGCCTGTGCTGTCTTTTTTTTGCTGCACTTTGTATCTTGTATCCTTTTGTTGGTTTGTGCTTGGACAGCCCCTTGTGGTCAATGCTACTACCTTTTGGACAGAATTTGAAAATTCTGATATTTGATGTGTAGATGTATCATCATAAGTCTATTCTTTTGGTTTTGTGACATGAAATGGTTTTGTGATATGATACAAATTGTCACTTCTTGCATGGGGCTGTTTTGGATCACATTCAAATTGCTCATGAATACATGCATAACCTTGATCTTGAAATATTCCAACATTGAATTAACTCTTAAATATTTTCCTTGCATGTTTGTAAGCACAAAGAGGATCATGTGGACTTGATGGGGGCATGAAGGGTACCATATCATGAAGTTAATTAGAAGCTTGAATTAAGACTATAAATAGCTTAATTTTCTAAGCATTATTAAGAGTTCGAAACTTTGTAACAAATGTGACATTCTTGCAAATGTCATGAAATTTCTCTTTGTAATATTCTTGAATCTAGTCTTGAATTCATGAACCTTGAATTTGGAATGATGGGTTTCCCTTATGCCATTGAATTTGAAAGGGATGAAGGAATGAGGGCACATTTTGGGGTGCAACACCATCTCAACTTCAATGACATCAGAGAGCTAAAGATAAGAAATATGGCTTCAGGATTACCTAAACTCGACATTCCAAGTGAAGTTTGTGAAGAGTATGTTCAGTTAAAACAACACAAGAAAAGCTTCAGCAAGGATTCCAGAAGGAAGTCGAAGTCAATTCTGGAAGTCATATACTTTAATATATGTGGTCCAATCTAGGTGGATTCGATTTCAAGCAACAAATAATTTGTCACGTTCATAGATGATTACAATCGAAAGTTGTGGACTTACCTCATCAAGAAGAAAAGTGATGTGATCGAGGTATTTTCCAGATTCAAATCTATAGTCAAAAGACAGAGTGGTCGAAAGCTAAAAAATTTGAGGACTGATGGTGGTGGAGAGTATGTATTGAAAGAGTTTGATGCATTATGTGAAAAATAAGGGATTGTGCATGAGGTGGTGCCACCCTACACTCCACGGCAAATTGGAATTGCAGAAAGAAAGAACCTAACTATCATGAACATGGTGAGAAGTATGTTGAATGGAAAGCATCTACTCAAGGAAATATGAGAGATTTCCTTATAATCGAATTCTACAAGAGTATTAGAGGTTTGACAATGCACCAAAGAAGATATGCAAGCAAAATACTCAAGAGATTTCAGATGCAAGATTGCAATCCAACTTTGACTCTAGCTAAGACCATATTGCAAATGTTGAAGGATTCAGATGAAGATGATGTCGATCCAACCCAATATAAAAAACTTATTGGGTCAGTATGATACCTTTGTCACACAAGGCCTGACTTAGCATACAGTGTGGGTATGGTAAGTAGATTCATGCAAAAGGCAAAGGTATCACACCTAGCAGGAACGAAGAGAATATTGAGGTATCTGAAAGGAACTATTGACTATGATATTTTGTTTCCTGCAGCTGACTAAGGAAAATAATGCAAGTTAGTGGAATACACTGACTTAAGTTGGTGTAGTGATGTTGAGGATAGAAAATCCACCACTGGCTATGTTTTTATGTTAGGTGGTGCACTAGTTGCTTGGAGTTCGAGAAAGGGGTCAGTAGTGGCATTTTCATCATGCGAAGTAGAATACACAACTGCTTCTCTTTGTGCATGTCAATTAACATGGATGGTGAACCTAGCCGAAGAGATTACAGGGAAGAGTCATGGAGCAATTACTATGAAGATAGACAACATATCAGCTATCAACTTAGCGAAGAATTCAATGACACACGGTTGAAGCAAGCACATCGAAATGAGGTTTCATTATCTTCGAGAACAGATAGCAGAAGGGAAGATGAAATTGAAACACTGCAGAATTGAGAATCAGATTGCAGACATCATGACGAAGGAAGTGTCAGTCGAAGTATTCAAGAAGCTAAAGTCTATGATAAATGTAGATGGTTTAGACATAATGAATTAGGTGGTGTGTTAAGTATGTAATTCATTGTTTAGAAAGATTAAATATTTTTGGGCTTATATAGTTTGAGCTTTAGCTTTAAATATAAGTTAACGTATATCTATAAATAGGGAGGAACATTTTTTATTGTAATAATCAAGTTTGATAATCACGATTTTGTAGTTGCAAAGTGATAATAAAATTTCACAATTGTGGGCAGAGAGTTACTCTGTAGTTCATACTCATATTCTTTAAACGTGTTCTTGTTTTTCTTCAATGTCATTAAATAACAATCTTGAAATCAAGATTGAGAAGAATTCACCATAGATCGTGGTTGAATTCCAACAATATATAAGACAAAAAAGATATTAAATCATATATTTATACAATTTATAAGTAATTTTACATTCTTTTAAAAATGTTTTTGAATAATTTTGCCAGAAACTTTTTCAACAATACCTTGTAGTTTTAAACAAAAATGTAATCTTTAACTTATTTTATATAGTTGTTCAAAGTCCAATGAAAAATCTCGAATTTCCTCATAACTAAAGACTTTGGATGATATAAATATGTTTGAAAGTGGTATTTAAATTTTAAAATTTTTGTTTTTTTATATTGAGATTCTACTATTTACCTTAAATTTTTAATCAAAAAATATTCAAAAAAATTAAACTTATATGTTTATTGAAATATAATATTTAAATAGATTATTCTCAAAAGACAAAATATTATATTGAAGTCTAAAGTTATTTTATTTATCACCTCCTATTTTTATGCATTTATATTTATAATAACATAAGTATGATATACAAGTAAGAGTCTTGAGAAGACTCTGGGAAGTACCTCATAAATGATGGCGGACTTAAAGCGACTTTAAACAAAGTTAGAGGAGTGTAATTTTGAGTTTACTATTTAAATTACTCTGCTCTAACTTATTTTTATATTTGAGGAATTGATACCAATTGGGGATGGTAAAATGGATGGATTGAATGAATATGGATTGAATTGTTAATGAATGGATCAAAACAATTCATTAGTCCATTAACAATCCATTAAATTTTTTTTTTAATTATCCAATCAAATCCATCCGTTAAGAATAAAAAATTGATTTTATTTTATTTTTGAAATTTTCATTTTTTTTGTATTAAATTTTTTTTTAAATATATTCATGAAAAAAATTAGTTTTTTGTATTTTCAAGAAAAAAAATCACTCTTTTGTATTTCCAAAAAAAAATCATATTTTAATTTTAAAAAATATGGGTTTTTTTCAAGAAGAAAATCTATTTTTTATTTAAAAAATCATTTTTTTTCTGGAAAAAGTCGGGTTTTTATAAAAAAAAAAATCACTTTTTTATTTTGGAAAAAAAATTGACTTTTTTCAAAAAAAAAATTCAATTTTTTTAAGAAAAATTTTGGATTTTTTTATTGGAAAAAAATCAATTCTTTTCTTTTAAAAATCTATTTTTAATTATTTTTTAAAAAATCTATTTTTAATTATTTTTTAAAAAATAAAAATAATACATTGAATCCTTAAAATATGTTGGATGGGTTGAATCCATCCATGCATATAAATGAATGTATTTAATCCAATCCATTAACTTATTTTTTATGTGGTGGATGGATTGGATGAATTTTTTTATGGATGGATTTGATGAATTTTGCCTTAATGGATCCAATTGCCACCTCTAGTACCAATATGTCTATAACAACTTATGTCCTCTTACCACACATGAAGTTTGGGCAATACCCAAAAGGCAGAGCGAGCTTAAGGCAAACAAGAGTAAGTTCGGGATATTAGTCCAGCTGTGTTTAGTCATATGTAACTTGTATCATATACTAGAACACAGACACTAATGATACTTAATGGTGATAACTGCATGTTGGCGAGGTGGCTCTTAAACTTGATATTAGCAAAGCTTATGACTGAATTGACTAGGATTCTCTCAAGGATGTTCTCGTAATAACGAGTTTCAGTCAAAAGTGGATATGATGGATCATGCATTGTGTGGAAACTTTGGATTATTCTGTGGTTGTGAATTGTTTTATGGCAGGACCTATTATTTTAGGTTGTGGTTTAAGGCAAAGTGATCCCTTGTCTCCGTATCTTTTCATTACGTGTTTTGAAAGTCTCTATGCACTCATTAAATAAGGTGAAGCTAGATGGATATACATGACATCAAAATTTGTAAGAATGCTCCTACTATATCTCGTCTTTTATTTGTTGATCATTGTTTCCTTTTCTTTCACGCCGGTGTGAATGAAGCGAGTGTGTTGAAAAATGTTCTTGAAACTTATGAAAAATTCTCGAGACAAGCCACTAATCTTAAAAAATTAGAAATATTTTGTAGAAGAAATTTCTCTAATAATGTTAACGGCAAGGTTGCTAATATTTTAGGGGTTCAACTAGTTTTGGGAACAGGAAAATATCTCGGTTTACCATCCATGATCGGAAGAAGTAGAAAAAGCCATTTTCCAATTTATTAAGAAAAGAGTTTGAAAAATAAATAAATTCTTGGAGTAGTAAGTTCCTTTCTCAAGCGGGAAGGGAGATTTTTATTAAATAAGTTATTCAATCTATTCACTCTTATGTCATGAGAATTTTCTTATTGCCATCATCCTTAAGCGATGAAATTGAGAAAATGATGAATTCCTTTTAGCGGTAGTGTAATAGGAATCATGCTATAGGTATTCATTTGTTATCTTGGGACCTCTTGTCTATGCATATGAATGATGGAGGTATGGGTTTCAAAAATTTAAGTACCTTCAACTATGATATGCTTGGTAAACAATCTTGGAATTTTATGACAAGTCTAGGTAATCTGACACACATAACCCCAATTATGTGTGATGACGTATTTGGAGTTCTAAGTTTGTTGTGCGAGCAAGTTATAGGTGGATTATTGGGTAAGGATAATCTATTCCCATTTGGGGGCACATTTGGTTGTATGATAGTTAATCGTTAGAAAATCTTTGGTCATCCATGTCAATAGTATAAAATCTGAAGCTCTATGATTTGATGGATACATATGGTAAATGATGGAATTCTAATTTGATTCATACTCTTGTGAGAAGTAGAAGTGAAAAAGTTCTTAAAACTCTATTATTTGAAGTTGTCCAGGTGGACAAAATTGTATGGAAGTTTGATAAGAATTCCATGTATACATTTCATAGTGCCTATAGTTATTGTATTGAAAAGGCTATCTAAATAAATCATCTTAGGGTCCGTAAGAATTGGTAGATTCTTTGGAAAATAAAAATCTCTCCAAGGGTAAACTCTTTTTCTTTGGCATCTCTGTAGGAACTGTGTGCCAACAAGAAAGTGGTTGATAGATAAATATGTTTAATTCTCGATCTATTGTGGTGTTTATGGACAAGCATTAGAAGATGATAAACATCTTGTCTTCTATTGTTCAATAAGTATTTCTTGTTGGGAGCTAGTGGAATTATGGCCTATTATAGGTGGCGAGAGATAACATCTCATTCACATTTATTGTTTTCTCTCTTTTGTAGGATTTAAGTCAAGACCGACAAGCTTTGATAACAACCATCATTTGAAGCATTTGGAAGACTAAGAGTAATCATATTTGAAACCATATTGAATAGTCAACAGAAACAATTTGTGATTGTGCCTCTTACTTGCTATTGGGATTGAGAAATACTCAACATCTCCAAGTGAGAAACTCTATCCAAAATGAAATCCCTATGAAAAATACTTGGAGAAAGTCTTATGCATGTTGTCTCAAATGTAACATAGACACTTCTTTCTCAACGACTTTTAATAAAGTAGGTATAAGTGTTTGTGCTCGAGATGAAGATAGAGTATTTTATGGTACCTCGAACAGAGTGGGTGTCACGTATTACCAAGGTTGATACGGGGGAGACTATAGACCTTCTAGCAACCATCAAATGGGTGCATGGGCTCAAATTGGATGCAGTGGATTTTGAGCTAGATTAAAAAAACGTAGCAGATAATATGAATAGTCAACAATATAATTTGGCAGAGTTTGACGAGATTATCATAGAATGTAAACGCTCAGTAATCCGTTACTTTATGAACTTTCATTAAATTCGTTAGGAAAAAAAACTAAAGTTACTCATCTTTTAGCAAGGTGGTTCTATCACTTGTTAATTTTCAAATTTTTATTCATATTTTAACTCATTCAATAGTTTCTTATTAGAGATTAATTGAAATATATTGTTAGTGTAAAAACTACTTTACACTATCATCCAATTAGAGTAAATCATTTTGACACGCGAAAAGAGAGAAACATGAAAGAAGTAATTATTAAAATAATTTAATTATAATTTATTTTTTTTTTAAATATAATTATGTGTCGTAATGATTCAATCTAATTAGATGATAGTATAAAATAGTTTTACACGGACAATATATTTCAATTAATCTCTTCTTATTAATGATATAAATTAATCTTTTTTGTTTTAAAAAAATCATTTAGCGTCATAACCATTAAATAGCCATATTCGACTATATATACACTCATGCGAAAACCAAAAAAAAGACATTCACAAATCTTCTTAGCTTCATTGATTCTAATAATAATATAGCTTCTTAGCTTCATTGATTATAATAATAATATACTCTTTTTTTTCCGAGTACTACTTATAAAGAGATAAACACAGACAATAAATTTCTTAAGAATATCTACATATTAAATCACATCTCATTAATCTATCACTTATAAAAATAAACGAAATACGAATTCAAAATCTTCACCTATTAGATAAGGTAATTGGTTGTAAATCATATAATAACATGAGGAATATTTACTTTGACGGTGATCCTTTCTTATGTTTCACACACGAAATGTCTTATTTTATCAAAAGACATGAAAAAACAACGATAATAACAAGTGTTACGAAATAACGATAAAAACATCGAGCGTAGAATCCTATGATGACTATGCACATTTTCTTATCCATAGTGTCAACAATATAGACGCACGATTCATTCAACATCCTTCCACACAAAAATGAAGAACACAAGAGACTTCACAATATTCTTAATATCTTTCCTCATGGTCATGTTCTATTCAAGAGGTGAGTTGTTATCATCATTAGAGTCTCATTCTTTCTTCACTTTCCTTAAAGCTCTTGATTTCAACAATGTTCTCAACATTACCAACATATCAAATCCATGTTTCAATAACAAGTTCAATGGTGTAATTGTAACATGCAACTCAAATGCTACAAATATTATAGAGATAAACCTTGATAACATGAACCTTAGTGGCATATTTGATGTAGATTCATTATGCAAACTCCAAAACCTTAGAGTTGTTAGTTTAGCTAATAATAATAATCTCAAAGGGAACATTTCAAACTCTATTTTGCTTTGTAGAAGTTTGGTTTATTTAAATGTAACCAATAATAAATTAACTGGTAGGTTACCAAAGGCTTTGAAAAGATTGAAATATCTTAAGAATTTAGATTTATCTAACAATAATTTTTCTAGTAGTTATATGGTTAAAATTAGTAAGTTAGAGAGTGAAAGTGATGTTGCATATAGATTAGAACCAACACCAAGTTATTTAAATTTAAATAATAGTAATACATCTGAAAAGGGAAAGAAAGCATGGTATTCCCATCATATTTTGCTATGGATAGTTTTGGGAGTTGGATTGCTTTTGTCATCACTATACTTTATGGTGAAGAAATCATCTAAATTTATAGGAGATAGTAAGATGAAGAAGAAACATATAGTTTCTCCTATGAAAAATGTGACAAGTGAGGTGAGATTAAAGGGAGGTGTTAATAGTAATTCAGAGCCTGTGTTCTTTGTTGAAGATCATGAAAGGTTTAGTTTGGAGGATTTATTAAGAGCTAAAGCTGATTTGAGAAGTGAAAACTTTTGGAGTAGTCTTTTTAAGGTGAAACTTGAGAATAATGTTGAATATGGAGTGAAAAGAATGAAGAATTTGAAGGTTAGTCCTAAGTTTACTCGCCAAGATTCGCATCTTGTGCCTACGTATCCGAGGTAGAAGATGGAATCAGAGTAATCGTAGTTCCCTTCGAAAGGGAGGTTAGAAACTTCTTGACTGTGGTCAAGGTTTCAATGGGGAGTAAACATCTGTTAAGGAAACGCTTACGTGGAGTGCGACGACTCTTATTTCTACGTTGAATATTTGAAATGAAATGAAAAGGGCTGATTGGGTATTCCATGGCGGGAAACCCTAAAACGGAGTGCGGCGACTCCTTGACCTAATGCTAGGGTACATGGTATTTATGTCCACGGCGGGACACCTAGGCAAACTAGGGTTTTTGAAATGGTTAAAGTTTAAGGTTATTGACTCGGTGGTTAAACGACTGGACCTAATCCTTCGGAGGGTTGGACAGGGATTACTGCAACAGATGAATTATTATATGGCAGACTTAAAGTACGAAAAATAAGGAAATCGGTAAAGAAAAAGTGCAACGCGACGATCACTCGCGTAAATTACAACTATGAAACACAATGCAAAAATAAAGGACGGAATAACGTGCGACAATTACCTCGCATAATTACAACCGAAAAAATGGGAAATATGAATAAAGAGTTAGTAAGCAGAAATGAATAGGGATCAAATGATGGTCAGACGACGCATGAACAGGAAACTCAGGAACTCCTTCTTTTTGATTTTTACTTAAAAGAGAACAATTAATTCGAATTTTTTTAAAATGGCTTGATAAAATAGACTATAATCCTAAGTGATTAAAAATATGAATTTAAACTAATAAAATTGGTTTTTATTTTACAAATACCACGGTTCTAAAAAATGCTTTAAATTCTATGTTTAAATTAAGAAAAATATTTTAATTTTAATGTTAAATTAAAAAATGTCTTGGTTTTAATACTTGATTAAGAAAATTATGTTAATTTTAATGTTAAACTAAAAAAAGGTTTGTTTTAATATTTGATAAATAAAAAAGTTTAGCTTTAAGGTTAAACTCAAAATTAAAAATAATTTTTGTGATTTTTTGACTATAAATAATTTTAGTTTATTTAATAATAATTAACAAGTTAATGGCATTTTCTAAAGTTTTGATTTAAAACATTATTACATAAATAAAAAAAGAAGTAAAAAAGATAAATAAAAAAGGAATATAAATGTAAATGGCCTTATGTGAGACTACATCTTCTTCTTCGTTGGGTCTTGCCGCCATGGTTGACCCTTCGGAGCTTTTCGTTCCCTTCCATTTAGCTTGCATGCTCGATATTCTTCTTTCTTCTTCTTAACCTGCAAAACAAACACCAAAAGCCCGACTTGTTAGTCAATTGCTCACCTCTTTTGAGGTTGGGAGCGGTTGATTCGCGGCTACGAGGTCGATGAAGGCGATGATGATGGAGACGAGAAGGTCTCCATGAGCCTTTGGATCGTCCGCGATGCTTTAATGTTTTTTTCGAGAAAACTTCCTCTTCTTCTTTTTCTGGGGGTGATGATGATGGAACTCTATGGGTTTCTGAATCCCCCTAGGGTTCTTGCGGCGCCATTTTGAGTTCCTTCCGATCCCTCCTTCTGATGAGTTTTATATATTTTTTGATTTATGGGCTTGGTGTTTATTTACGGTTTTCTTGTTTCTTTTTCAGGATTTATTTGAGTTGATTTTTCCCAGGAAAGATTGATTTTATCTAAAGACATGAAAAAACAACGATAATAACAAGTGTTACAAAATAACGACAAAAACATCGAGCGTAGAATCCTATGATGACTATACACATGTCCTTATCCATAGTGTCAACAATATAGATGCACGATTCATTCAACATACTTCCACACAAAAATGAAGAACACAAGAGACTTCACAATGGTGTTAATATCTTTCTTCATGATTATGTTCTATTCGAGAGGTGAGTTGTTATCATCATTAGAGTCTCATTCTTTCTTCACTTTCCTTAAAGCTCTTGATTCCAATAATGTTCTCAACATTACCAACACATCAAATCCATGTTTCAATAACAAGTTCAATGGTGTAACATGCAATTCAAATGCTACAAATATTATAGAGATAAACCTTGATAACATGAACCTTAGTGGCATATTTGATGTAGATTCATTATGCAAACTCCAAAACCTTAGAGTTGTTAGTTTAGCTAATAATAATATCAAAGGGAACATTTCAAACTCAATTTTGCTTTGTAGAAGTTTGGTTTATTTAAATGTAACCAATAATAAACTAAGTGGTAGGTTACCAAAGGCTTTGAAAAGATTGAAATATCTTAAGAATTTAGATTTATCTAACAATAATTTTTCTAGTAATTATATGGTTAAAATTAGTAAGTTAGAGAGTGGAAGTGATGGTGTATATAGATTAGAACCAACACCAAGTTATTTAAATTTAAATAATAGTAATACATCTGAAAAAGGAAAGAAAGCATGGTATTCCCATCATATTTTGGTATGGTTAGTTTTGGGAGTTGGATTGCTTTTGTCATCACTATACTTTATGGTGAAGAAATCATCTAAATTAATGGGAGAGAGTAAGGTTAAGGTGAAGAAGAAGCATACAGTTTCTCCTATGAAAAAAACTACAAGTGAGGTGAGATTAAAGGGAGGTGTTAATAGTAATTCAGAGCTTGTGTTCTTTGTTGAAGATCATGAAAGGTTTAGTTTGGAGGATTTATTAAGAGCTAAAGCTGATTTGAGAAGTGAAAACTTTTGGAGTAGTCTTTTTAAGGTGAAACTTGAGAATAATGTTGAATATGGAGTGAAAAGAATGAAGAATTTGCAGGTTTCTTGTGATGAGTTTGGAGAAATATTGAAGAAGATAAGTGAAGTGAAACATGAAAATATTCTCCCTCTTGTTGGTTATCGATGTACAAGTGAAGAAAAACTTATCATTTACAAATATCAAAGCAATGGAAGTTTGCTCAATCTTTTGAATGGTAAGTTAAGTTTGTAAGTTTTCTTTTGTTGCAAGACTCTACATTCTGATCACAAACGTGTAATATATTTACGCACTCACACATAAATGCATATGCATTTCTTCGTTAGTGTCCAACACTTATATGTCATATGTATGTTATATGTTAGAAAAATAAGATAAATGTTATAAAAACACTATCATATAGGTAGAAAGTGTCAGTGTTTTATATTTTTTTACATTATCAGTGTTAGAATATTATCAGTGTTAGAATATATCTGTATAATTGATGTTTCATATGATATGCACATAAACATCTATTAGACTCAAATTCATTATAGTAAAAGTGTTCATGTATTCATTCGATTGGTAAATTTGAACGCAAGAGAAGATGAAATAACTCAACTCGAGCAATCAAATTTGAAATGTGAGTTGTTCATCTAATAGTTCAAGTTTGCCAACTACAGTGAATGCGTGAATTGCTAATTATAGAAAATCCAAATTCGTTTCGATCGCTGATTATTTGCATAATACTTGTTACAACTTTATTTAAATTGATCTAACTAACAATTAACAAAGAGATATTGTATTTATGTAGATTATATAGCGAAGAGAAAAAAATTTCCATGGAAGCTTCGTCTCGAAATAGCACGTGGAATTGCAAGGGGTTTGGCCTTCATATACAAGAAGTTAGACGAAAGAGAGATCAATATTCCTCATGGAAACATCAAGCTATCAAATATTCTTCTTAATGAGAAAAACGAAGCACTAATAAGCGAACATGGTTTATCGAAATTCTTCGATCCAAATAGAGGACCTAATCTCTTTTCCTCGCACGGACACACGGCTCCCGAAAAAACATTAACCGAAAAAGGCGATGTCTATAGCTTCGGAGTGATTCTATTAGAATTACTAACCGGACAAAGCACAGAAGCTAGTAGAATCGATCTTGTTAGATGGGTGCGATCAATGGTGAGAGAGGAATGGACTGGAGAGGTTTTCGATAACGAGGTTAGAGAGAATGATCAACAAGGCGCATTTTCGATGTTGAATATTGCTCTTAAGTGTGTGTCTGGTTTACAAGAAAATAGACCAAATATTGAAGAGGTTTTGGAGATAATAGAGGAGGTTATGAATGCACATGAAAAACATGAGATGGAAGTTTCTGCTTCAAAATGCTGTTCTAATGGATCTAATCAAGAATGTTGTTCACTTCATCAAATTATACCTGATACATGGGATTCTCCAGGGTCAAATTATTGATGTTTGTGGTCTTAATGAGATATTAAGTATTGTTTTAGCATAAATATTAAGGTGATTCGTTCATATGTACAAACCTTATTAGTTGGGCGATTGATGAAATGTTGTTTGTATAATTTAGGAATATACTTTATGTTTGTTGTAATATTTTGTTGCTTTATAATTATAATTCTTATTGAAGAATATTACTTGTTGAAATTCGGCCTATTTTGACTAACTGAGGAAAATGTATATTCACGTTTTGTTCTCGTTCTGTCTGTCCTGCAAAAGTTATAAAGAAAAACAGTACAGGACGAGATGAACATAATTGATGAGGAGGGTTTAAAGTTCTGTTTCACATCACAAAAATATGGCGGGACAGGGTGTATTGACTGACATCGCACATTTTAAGTTTAAAAAATACAAATTTTATGTTAATGTATGCGTCTCAAAACTCACAAAAACAAAACATAACGGGATGAACCAGATATGTTAAAGAGTGCAGATCTAAAATATTGATCAGTCTCATAAAATAAGTGCGGGTTAAAAGGATATGTAGGAACGAATCGAACTCGTTTTATCACCTCTAATTTTAACCAACTATATTATATCATATTCATAAGCCCATAACATTATTTTACACGGCGGGTTAAAAGAATATGTAGGAACGAATCGAATTCGTTTTATCACCTCTAATTTTAACCAACTATATTATATCATATTCATAAGCCCATAACATTATTTTACACGGTGGTCGCTAAACGTTTTAGAGTTAATTTTAACCAACTATATTATATCATATTCATAAGCCCATAACATTATTTCACAGGCTAAATGTTTTAGAGTGAATTTTTTTTCACATTGTAACGGAAAAAATAGTATCAACCCTACTTATAATGTCCAATATCGTTTTGTGGCGATCTAATTTGCCTTAATAGACTTTTATTTAAACATGTGATTTATACAAATAGTAGTATAAATGATTCTTATCCATGCAAGTAATAATATAAATGCAAGTAGACGTGGAAGTAGTAATAATAAACCATTTGAACCACTTTCCACATCTATTGATTTGGAACAAACAAGATGAATGTAAATGATTGGATAAATGCAGCTATGGTGCATGCTTTGATCTACCATTTATATTTCACACAATTTATACTTTGTTAATGGTAATCCAATATAATAAACAATAATAAACTTTAAACATCTTTTCTTCTCAACTTCTAATGTTGAATGGCTTTTCCTTAATGTGTCTATATGAATTTTCATTTCGATGTTCCCGACTGGACAGCATTATGGGCTACTGGCTGCCACCTTATTTGGACTTGGAGAAATAAAAGGCACAATGATTCTCTTCTCGTTTCTCCTCATAATATGATTAGTGAAATTCGCAAGCATGACTCGTTCTACAGAATTAGTAGAATCTTATCAGAAGATCGCGTCATGTTACAAACACCCTATTTCCTTGCGGTGGTATCTTCCCCCTCTAGGATGAATCAATCTTAACTCGACGGTGCATGTAGGGTTGTGGGGGTCTCTTCCGGAATCATTTTGGTAGGTAGATGGTGGTTTCCACAAATTCTTTGAAAAGTGCTCTAGTACCTTGGCTGAATTTTGAGGTGTCCTTTGTTGGTTTAAAGTGAAATACAATGTAGTGTAAATTTTTGATGTAAAAATATCGTTATGAAAAATGCTCATTCTTAAAAGCAATAATAATCAATTGAATATTTGTTAGAACAAAATTAAATACTGTGCTTGTCTTAGAGCAGAAAAATAAAAAATTGAAATGTGTATTACATAGAATCAACTTCCAATTGATGTGGGAGTATATCATACAGAACCATCAATTTAATAGTACACTCTATGACGAGGAAATATCATCTAATATCATCAATTGAATAGCATACTCTATAGTAAGTGACATATGATAAAAAGCAAAACCATAGATTGAAAAATGAATGTTGCAATCAAAATGGACACTCTCCATATGAATTTTGGACCACTTTATCACTTGGAATCATATCATAAACAACAAGAACTTTTTTGGTAGATGAAATTTGATTTCTCAATTATTAACATTCAAAACAAAAAGAAACACAAGATTGTAAAAACAGAACAAAAGTTCATATAGTAGTTAACATAGGACCATGTCCATAACAACATAAAGTTAAGATATGGACCACACAGGATCATGATCATATCATACTACATTATTGCATTTCATTACTGGTAAAAAAAACTAACTCAGAAGAAAGCTCTGCTACCGTAAAAGACGCGCGAGTTACTACTCTTTGATGATTGTAATTTCGGTTCCGAGGTTGAGTTTCCCGAACTAGTTGGTCCATTTTCAAAGTCCATAGGAAGTTTCATTTTCGCTAATGACTCCGTAAATTGCTGCATACTTTTCATGTACATGTCTACTATATCCTGCTGCACCAACTTTGGTTCTGGCTCAATATTCACGCTTGCAACCGGTTCTGGAAATGACTTACTCAGCAATGTGTTCGACGAATCAGGCTCACCGTCTTTGACATCAACGCGTTTCTCTTGATCGTTTGAGCTTGCAGACGGTGAAAGCGAGGAAACTCCGTTTGTTGATACACTGCTAGGTGGTTGAATAGATTCAAAACTAGATGCTGATAAGCTTTCCACAAACTGAACACCTCTTTCGGAGCCGAGGCTTTCAGTATCAGTAGTGGCCAAACTATCCGTGCCGAAGTATTCTGAAACCATTAAATTGTCTTCGTTTTCAATTTTCGGATCCGGGAACTCGATTCTATCTAAATCTCTCACAAGCGACTCGCGTGTTTCAGAATCCTTCTCGGTTCCGTTTCTGTCCAATTCAGCATTAGGCCATGAGGAAATCACCATAACATCAGGAGAGACGCCAGCATACGATATAGATAATCGAACAAAACCTGCGGGTGAATGGAATAGATCGGTCGAAGAAAGAGAGAACTCTTTCTCTAGTTTTCTGTCTTCCATCAAAACATCACACAAAGGTACCAAAACAAAACCAAGCAATTGATCTTCAAGATAATTCTTCACCCTGCTAAGCATCCAAATCTCACATTTGAGAGAAGACTCGACGGTCCTAACGCTTAGACGAAGATTATCGTTAAACACGGGGTTCCTTCCTCCTCCGTTGATGATTTTGGTCGAGACAGAATTCTCGGGATCACCGGTTAAACAAACCTTAGCATAAACATCTTGCTTATGATATATGCAGATGTTATGAATGTCCCTAGCTTGATGTATGTAAACATCAACTACTCCAACGAATTCGTCGCCGTGATTAGACAATGCAAGAGCTTCTTTTCTATTGACTTCAATGTCCTTAGACAAAGGACATGAGGTTTTTGTGAAAACATCAGATTTAAACTTCTCAGTATCTTCCATGAGAGAGCTCTTGAATGGTGACACAACAGATTGTGGAGATTCCATGATCTCACAGTCTATAGGAACCTAGAAAAACACAAAAAATAGAAAAGTAAACTTTCAGGATATCAATTCACCCTATGTTAAGCAAAGCTTCAAACTAACTATACTAATAACTATGCTAAAGATTATAGTTTGAGCTGTAACACTAATACCTCTAAACGTCTAACATAGACGTGTCAGGTGTCCGACGCTGATACACGTGATTATGTTTAATCTGTTTATCTTTTTAAACTAACTATACTATTGATTAGATTCCAATGAAGCCACCAAATTTTTTTGTTTCGGTTGATCCACCTTGAAACACTTTCACCGGAATTCTAGGAACCATGTCAGAGAATCTCAAAACAAAAATAGCCTAAAGTCTGCTCTAAATCACTCAACAGTCAACACAGCGACACCAAAAATAAGAGTAAAACTAAAAAATACATATAGAAAATTCAATTTTGAGGCAAAACAAAAGATGGAAAAAAACAATTTGAATAAAATCAAACATGGATATAACGTTGTTATGGTTTTACCTGTGTTAAGGAAAGTTCAGTTAGCTTGGAGAGACAGAATCAAAGTGAAATATAGTATTGTATTTGTTTCTCGTGTTACTAGGGTTACTAGGGTAATGTTATTGAAATATCTTGAAGTGAGTGTTTGGAACTTGTCTGAAGTGTGAATGAGTCCTTGTGTTGTGTGTAATTTGGGTCTTGGAGATCAATATATAAGTACTCCCCCATAGGTTACTATAGTATATCAGATAAGAAAAAATAGATTGATATTCATTCTGTTTGGATCGCTTTTTGATAAAATAATGTCTGAATGACGATATATTAATTGATTAATTAGGCTGAAATTAATTTAGTTTGAATCGGTTTTTGATAAAATAATGTTTGAATTTTGATATTTCTATAGGTTTGTTTTAATTTGATTTTTAGTATTTTTTTTATAAATATAACCGAGTCAAACAAATTGATTTGGTTTGGTTGATCAATTTATAGCATTTTTTTTCAAACATTATTTTTATACTATTATGTTTTTTTATGTATGTTAGGTTGTTGTTTTTTAACTTTTTTGAAATATGTCATTTTAATTTTTTTATTTAATTAACGATCGAAAAACTGAAAATTTAGTAATTAAATTTATGGTTAAATAGATAAAAATGATTAACATAATATTTTTTAAAAGATTAAAATGAATTTCAAAATTAAGAGAAGGATAAAAAGAGAATTATATCTAAATTTTATTAATTTAAAATTTGAATCATCTAATTTTGAATCATCTAATTTTGAATCTAACGGTTGAGATTGTGTAGAGAGTCAAATTGAATAAACCTGCTGCTGCACAGAATCCCTGTTATGTGTTTGTGAGAAAGAAGGAATGGGGTGTGGGAAAGGGCAAAAGTTGACCAATGAAAATAGATTGATGTGCATATTGCAGTTGAGGGTGGGGTATTAATGAATATGACTTTTTCTCTCTTTTTCTTCTTATGCATTACTAGTATATCTTTTTTAATTCATTATTTATGACATGATTTACTCACATTATTTTCATTCATTATTTATGACATGATTTACTCACATTGTCCCTACAAATGACTTTGAGTGACTCAAATTCTGTCTTCTTCTCTTATTAGATTGCCAACACATACTTGTATTGATTCCTTCATTTAGGGTGGTGTTTTTTTATATTTTATATTCCAATTATTGATATAGGATGGCAATGCATACCATGGGATGGGTGTTAATCTTCCATTATCCGTCTCATGTGATCTGATAATATAATATTTATATTTGCTTTTTACTTGTGCGAATATTTATCAGATGAATATTTGTGAATTTTGAGATATTTATATGTATTTACAAATTCATAAATAATATTATTTAAATATTTTTTTTAAAATATAATTAACTAAAATTTTGTGTCCCTAATAAAAAAATAGTTTCAAATCTAACACATAAAAATAATAACAAAAATAAATCACATTTATTTTTTCTTTTATCAAATGATTACACTAGATTCAACAAAATAATAATATTTTCACTTTCGATAAAATAATAATAATAATAATAATAATAATAATAATAATAATAATAATAATAATAATAATAATAATAATTTCATATTTAACATAATAATAATAATAATAATAATAATAATAATAATAATAATAATAATAATAATTTTAAATTAAATTAAATATTTAAGTAATTTTGCTAATTATCAACAAATACAGAAATTTGTGGGTACAAATACTATCAAATTTGTATTCATGTTTGTAAGAAAATGAATAACTAAATATCTGTTTATTTTATTTGCGGATACTCATTAGACTATTCAACTCATGCTCGTGACAGATTTTATCAACGGGTATTCATATGTATGGGATTTTTTTGCCATCCTTACGTATAGTATACATACATTCTAATTCTGCTACCGACCTCATGTTTTAATCTCTCTTTGAAATAAATCGTTCTTACAAACGTCATGTTTGAAAAATTGTGTTCATTCTTTTTTGCTACAAACATTTTTATATAATATGTACATTATATTTGAAGAATTGTGTATATTTTAATCTCTCTTTAAAATAAATCGTTCCTACAGACGTCATGTTTAAAAAATTGTGTTCATTCTAATATTTCATCTAAAAGCATTTGGATTGAACTCGAACTCAAATTTAATCCATTTGTAGGAAAATACTACGTCAAATAACTTTTAATGGACTGAATCAAGACAGTCCCAAACCGAATACAACACACTCCTAATCATTATCCATTATAAATATAAACAAAATATCTCGAGCCATTGATTAACTTTAAAAGGCAGATCTTGGACAAGAGAACATGAAACTTAACTCCCTTTAGTGCTTTCCGCCAACTAGACAAGATAACATGTATCATAATAACAATTAAATTAACATAAAACTCGAGACGAAGAAGTTTCTAAAAAAAACTATCAATCACCAAACATAGGGATATACACTTTTAATTTGATTAATACCTAAAAAAATATTTCAATTTTGAATGGACCATATCATATCGAGTTATTAAATTAGCGTACCCAACTTGTAGAATATATATTTATTTATTTTAATATATATTTATTATTGAAATTAATATAATTAAGCAATATTTGAAAAAAAAATGTACAGAACTTAAAAAGAACACGTATTATAAAATACAAGGGAGGAAAGGGAAAGACTTTGAAAAAAGGAATGATATAGTGGAAATAATTGAAATATTTTGGTTGGGAGGATGTTGGAGAGTTTGTTTTTAATCATAACACGAAATTTGTCTAATTTAAAAAAACTCAAATTTTGGATTGAATTTGTGCTTTGAAGAGTTTAGACAAATTATTCAAATACAATAATTTTTGTTATATAATTTCAAAAACTAAAAATAGGTTAATGATAAACAGTCTTTTATCATTCTATACAAAATTAATTTTTTAATAAAAAAATTTTAAAATTTTTTTATATTTAATCTTGTTTCAAAGTCCACCCTCCGTTTCCCAAACAAAACGTAAATATTTGATTTAAATTTTTTATGATAATTCATGTCAAGAACACAATTGTGAAATATTGGATTGAACTCTAATTAGCCTGTCGTCGAAGTTTGCTCACATGTTGTTATCGAAAACCTACACACTAGAGAAAGCTCACAACGCAGTATCGTTGAGCCTTGGTGATAAGGTTCTTCGGCAGGTATCAAAGGAGACTACGAAATCGGGGTTATGGTTGAAACTTGAAATTTGTACATGACCAAATCCCTAGTGAATCGACTCTACCTAAATCAAGCTTTGTATTCGTTCAAGATGAGTGAAGACAAAGTGTTGGCTGAGCAGTTGGATATGTTCAACAAGCTGATTCTTGATCTTGAAAATATTAATGTGAAGATCGATGATGAAGATCAAGGACTATTGTTGTTGTGCACTTTTCCTAAAACACATGCTCACTTCAAAGAAACTCTCTTGTACGAAAGGGAGTCCATGAGCTTTGAAGAAGTTCAATCAGCCTTGTATTTTAAGGACTTGGACAAACGAAAGGAGCATAAACCTTCGACAGTTGGTGAAGGTTTGACCGTTAAGAGAAAATTATTGTGAAAGGATGGTAAGTTCGTTAAGAAGAAATGTAAAAATCAGCAGAAGTTTTATAGTTGTGAGGCATCTGGTATTCGATGCTATCACTATAAGAAGAAGGGTCACACAAGAAAAGTGTACCCTGAACACCTGAAAGATCACGGAGGTAAAGATAATGGCAACGCATCCATTGTTCAAGATGACTTCGAATCATCTGATGTTCTTGTGATTTCAAGTGGTGACTCAAGAAAGGAGTGGATTATGGATTTAGGTTGCACTTGGCATATGACTCCAAACAGAGAATCGTTCGAGGAGTTATATGATCAAGATGGTGGATCAATGCTACTAGGAAACAACAAATCTTGCAAAATTGCAAGTATTGAATATGTGAGATTCAAGCTCCATAATGAGTTAATAAGGTTATTGATTGAAATCTGGTATGTACCTGATTTAAAGAGAAATTTGATTTCTTTTGGTGGATTCGACAAGAAGGGATATATTTTTCAAGCAAAGAAAAGTATCCTAAGAGTCATGAAGGGGTCGAAGGAAGTCTTTAGAGGCATGAAGAAATAAAGCTTGTATACCCTTGAAATTGAATTTGTAATTGGTTTGAGAATTGTTGCATCCATGAAACCGTTGTCGAAAACAGAAATTTAGCACATGAGATTGGGCCATGTCAGTGACAAGGGGATGGTCGAATTAGGGAAACAAAATATATCTGTTGGGGAAGTCCAAGAGACTTCCTCTTTTTGATTTTTATCAACTTATGTTATCTTAGAAAAACATATAAGTTGGAAAAGTTTTTTTATGACAATGATTTAAAGTTAAATATTTCCTTATGAGTTATTGAATTTATAAGAGAGATGATTCATGTTGGGATTAGTTGAAAATATACATATTGAAAAGTTCAACATCGCAGAGTTTTGTGAATGAATAAAGAGTCCAAGGATATATATATAGAATACAAGTTCTTTAAAATTTCACATCGCTTAGTTTTGTGAAAGAAGAGGGATTCTAAAGTTATACATAGGATTCAAGTTTTTCATTTCAAGATGCACTAGTCAAAAGCACTTTAAATTTGTATTTGACTTTCTTTGTTCTTTTATACTATTGTATTAAAGTGATGTGAGATATAGTTAAATATTTGTTTTGGAGGGTATGGGTGTATTGGGGGTCTGAGTTAGTTGAGGGTATATTACATGTTGTAACAATTTTTACACAGTGTTATTCTATGATTGTTTATTGACAACGACCGTGATTTTTTCTCCGGTTTCAGAGGTCCAACGTTATGTTCTTGTGTTGTGATTGTATTCCTCCTTTTTTTCTTTATACTTTGTTTGTTTTTTCCCAACAACTGATATTAGAGTTTTTTGGTTTGATTTGGAGATAAGTGTTCTTAGTATGCTCTGTGGTTATAGTTTTTTACGATCTTCCACATCAAAAAAGAAGGATAGTGTTGTGAAATAGTTGTTGAGTTGCAGTCACAAATTCTACTGTGTAGTTTGGGATAGAGAAAATTTATGGAATATTTTTTTTTATTTATGGAAAATTTAAGTCAAAGATGTGTTGATAGAACCAATATTACATAATGTGCAAGAGTGTGTCGGTGGTTGAAGAGCTTTCTACCAACAAGGAGGTTTCACAATAAATTTTCAACTTAGTTTTTTACATGTGAAATTCTTTGAGTGGTTTAGCTTTAAGTAAAATTTATTCTTCATGATAAAGCATATGATTGTTGGTGATGATAATGTGAAATTCTTGAAGTAGTTTTATCTTCAACTGAAATATATTCTTCATGAAAAAGTATGATAGTTTTTAAAACTATGATTGTAGGAGAAGATAATGTAAAAGTTTTCAGAGTGGTGTAGCTTCAAGTGGCTACTTTTTATGATGGAGTATTATTGTCGGTGAAGACAATGAAAATTGATGTATTATTTTCAATCAAAGTGTAGATTATTGAGATTAATTGAAAATATACACTTTGATAATCTTTATGGTGGAGTATGATTGTCAATGACGACAATGAAAATTTATGTATTATTTTCAATCAAGGTGGAGATTGTTGGGGTTGGTTGAAAATATACATGTTGAAGAAGTCACACATCGCTTAATTTTGTGAATGAATAGAGAGTCAAAGTCTATATATAAGATACAAGTTCTTTGAAGTCCCACATTGCTTAGCTTTGTGAAAAAAAGAGGGAGTCAAATGCTATATATGTCGGGTGCAGGTGTGAGTAGTTAAAGTTCTATATTGCATATGAATGGGTGTAATGTTGGATTTGTAAGAGATGTGTCCCATTTACTTAACATCTAAACGTTTTGGGTTAAGACGTGGTGTCTCACTCTCTTGTGGTTCTAGAAAATTAGTTCTATTGGTGCTCCGGACTCTCCCAGTTTCCCCAATAGTGGTATCAGAGTTGTGGTTTGACTTTGTGAGAGAGCATGAGCTGGATTCGATGCTGAATCCTGTTATAAGTTATGGGTGACTCACACTTGTGGGGGAGAATGTTGGGTGAACGGGAGAGTAATTAAAGTTCTACACTACTTATGAATGAGTGAAACAATGGATTTATAAGAGAGGTGACCATTTACCTAACGACTTGAGGTTTTGGGTTGAGATGTGGTGTCTCCTCTCTTGTGGTCCTAGAGCATTAGTTCCATTGGTGTTCCCGAATCTCCCGGACTTCCCAACAATATATAAGATTTAAGTTCTTCATTCTAAGATTCACTAGTCAAAAGCACTTTAAGCTTGTATTTGACTTTCTTTGTTATCTTATACTCTTGTATTATAGTGTTGTGAGATGTAGTTAAATATTTGTTTTGGAGAGTGTGGGTGTATTGAAGGCATGAGTTAGTTGATGGTATATCATGTGTTGTAACAATTTTCACATAGTCTTATTCTCTGATTGTCTATTGACAACGGTCATGGTTTTTCTCCAGTTTTAGAGTTTCCACGTTATATTCTTGTGTTCCTCTTTTTTCTCTATGCTTTTTTCTCAACAATCATACCTTTATTTCCTTATAGTTTTTGGTGGATATGTGGCGCCAAGGTCTCTTAGACCCCAGACGTTTAGCATATTAGGACGCTTGGGCCTCATTTCCCATACTTTCCCAACAAGCAGTATCAAAGTCCGGTTGACTCAATGGGGGAGCGGAATCGGTTCCTAGTGTGGATCAAGGCTACTGATGTGGGTTACTCACACTTGTGGGGGAGATTGTTGGGCTTAAAATGTGAGATTTAGAGTCCCACATCAACTAGAAATGAAGGAAATGTTGGGTTTATAAGAGAGGTGATCCATACCTCATTTTCTTAAGGTTTTGGTGGATATGTGGCGTCAAGGTCTCTTGGACCCTGGACATTTATCCCATTAACACTTTCGAGCCCCGCTCCCTAGACTTCCCCAACAGATATATCTTGTAATGTGTTCTTTGTGACAAAATGGACACATATGATACCTGTTATAGTTAGAATGTGAGTGAACTCTTATACAAGTTGATTATTGGTTTTGTAGAATATCAAATCTTTGTAGAATGGGAGTGAATTGAATGGAAGAAAAAAATATGGCTTTTGAGATTTCTTATCTAAGTTGACTATTGGGTTGGTATAATATCAAATCCTGAAATTGGTATCCATTAATTCAAAAGAAAGAGTTTGAGAATCTTGGGAAATAAAAATTGGCAACTCTTTCATATTGATTGAATTAAAGCTCAAAGTGAGTTAGTTTTACAATATATATATAACCAATTTTCTAACTGACTACACTTTAGTGCTAACAATTTCGTGAAAGCTTCTCACTAAATCATCATGTTTAGATTGATTTAACTAACTCCTCGAGCTATAATCACTTGTAATTGGTAGCATTATGATCATGTCATCATCTTTACTTGATCAATGAGGTATATTCATTTTTACTAGCTTTCTCAAGTTATTAATCATGTTGAATGTTGTTTAATAGCCTTTAACAATATGAAGCATTTGAAAAGTTGCTTATAACAAATCAGACATTATTTTCATCAGTTGGCTAGGCTATAAAAAATTTTTTTAGGTAATTTTGTAATGTAAAAACATGTCGTAAAAGTATTTTACGTGTGTGTGAGTTGCCTTAGCATCTTAGGAGTTACTATCCTAATTTCACAAGACTCTGGTCACTTAAACACATACGATCAGACGAGCTTGCACACTCAATCTCTTTCACAAATCTGAAGCTTTCAAGTTCCTTTGCAAGATATACCAATCATAAGAATACTTCACCAAAACCTTGAATCTTATACTTTATGAGGATTGAGATATCTTCAAGTTAATCACTATCATCAAAGAGTTTGATGAAGGTGGGAAAAAAATACATAAGAAGGGGGATTGAATTGTGCATTACAATTCATTTTCACTTTTGGATATCAACTTTAGAATCTAAACAAGTTCATATTCTGATCAGAGATGTTAGCAGTGAAATGAATAACAATTAGAAACAAGAAGTAAATAGCACACAAATTTAAATTGGTTCCTCTCCTAAATTGAGAGTAGTTCAGTCCCCTTGTTTTAATAAGAGATTTTCACTATAATCAAACTGACAGCACTATGCTCAAGCAGGCTAGGAAGAGACTTCAATTTCTCAATCAAACTAGAAAGAGACTTCCGCTCTAGCAACCTAACAAGATACTTCTGCTCAATCACACAGGCAAGAGACTTCCACTGCTCAAACAAATCAGCAATAGGCTTCCATTGCTCAATCAAACTAGCAAGAGACTTCTTCTACTTTAAACACACAGTTTAGTAGAAAAGATTAACAACTATATTTGACGTTCAATCAAAAGTATAGAAGTTATATAACAACCACAAAGGTTATTAACACTTAAAATTTTTAAGATATACAAAGATAAGAAATCTTAAGAGCTTATACAATAAAAAATTATAAAAACTTTAGCTCAAAGTTATGCTCATTGTTGTTCAGTTGTAGTGTTGTAACCTTCCTACAAATCTTCAACTCCTTTTTATAGAGGCAGAAAAAGAGTCTTCAGAAGGTGACTTACATAAGAGTTATTTGTTTAGAAACATTTCAAGAGAGACGTTAGAAGATGAAGCTTGTTTAAATTTTTGTCCATTGAGTAATAGCACTGTCCACAGTGTCTTTCTTATAATATGTATCTACCAAGAAGTTGGGGCAAACTTAAGAGGTCACATTAAATTTTCTTGAGCCATGCACATAGAAACCCTACTTGACTTTTTCCATATTCTGGAATTTGACAAGATTAGTCTGCTTTGGATACATAGTATGGATCATAAGCTGAGCACCTTTAGTTGAGGTCTTCAGAGTCTGAGTTATCACCAGATGTTGAAATGCCACATTCAGATTTTGATCCTTCAGAAGCTGAGTTACCAAGTTTAGAGTCATCATATTCTGATCCTTTAGAATCTAAGTCTTTTAGCTTCTCTACATAAGCTTTCATCAGTGTCAATTCAGAGTTGAACTTTAAGATTATGATCCTGGATACTTGAACATATGTTAGTATGTCCAATTGTTCTTTAAGTACTTTATTATCATCAAAAAATCCAAGGGATATGAACAATTTTGTTCAAACATTAGAAGTATATCACCACCGAGTTCAATACTCATCAGTATTATCGTCGTCAAAACATCAAGAAGGTTGGCAACATCATGATCATCAGCTTCATACCTGCAAGCACATAGATCTACGTGTTCGGTTTGGTGAGGGAGCAGGAGGTAGATCTGGTGTTGGATCATGTTATAATAATGTGAGGACTCACACTTGTGGGGGAAAATGTTGGATGGAAGTGTGAGTGTTAAGTCACACATCGCCTATGAATGTGTAAAATGTTGGATTTATAAGAAAGATGGCCTATATATCTGATGCCTTAAGGTTTTAGTGGAGAAGTGTCGTCTCTTACTCTTCTAGTCCCAGAGCATTGGCGGTGCACTCATTTTCCCCGATCTCCCCAACAGGGGTGGGGGTTTATGTGTGTCTGGGTTAATAGAGTCAATGAACCATTTGTTTGTTCTTTGCGAGGTGTCGCCTACAATTTGGTGTAAAGTCGTTAAGTGGATGTGTCAACCTTTACATTTTCCCCAACCAACTCTAAAGGTGTTTGAGGTTTTTCTAGGATTTAAATATAAGGAAAATGGTGGCTCTAGGGTTAGCTTTAATACGACTCCACTTATGTTAATGCTCTTTCTTGTCTTTCCAAGCTTCTGGCTTCAGCGAAATTTCTTGCCTTTTTTTTCCTTGATAGTTTTTGTTTTTGTTTGCCTTTTCTTTATAGTTTTTAATTTTCAGTAATATTTTTTTTTAATGTAGTTAATACTTTAAGTAATTTTTTGTGTTTAAACTTTATATATATATATATATATATATATATATATATATATATATATATATATATATATATATATATATATATATATATATATATATATATATATATATATAATTAAAATATAATGTTTTAAATTTATTCAACTAAATTTGATGTTCTTGAACGGTATGCCACATATGCCTATTACTTTAGGTAGGTTTCTTGACCTTGAAGAATAAGCCAATTAAGAAATTTATTTTAAGTCAATTAAGAGTTTAATTTGTTAAGCAAGTTTATTTAAATAGAATTTAAGTATAATTTATAATTCAATTTTTATTTTTGTTGATCTATTAAATAAGTGTTTCTATTTTTAAAATTAAAATAATTTTGATTTCACTCGCGTTTTACCTTTAAATTAAACATTGCATCTTTTGTAAAACGTGACAAATCATACTATAAAATTACAAAAATTTTAAAGATTAAAAACATATGTAGCACCTCATTAAAAATTAATATTTCATGAAGTTTTAGTGCAAAATGTAAGAAATGATTAAAATTATTTAATTTTGAAAGAAAAGATTAATTTTGTAATTAATATAAAATACAGAATCAAAATTATAATTAAGTAATTTAATAACTATTAATATTTTTCATTTTTTTATTATTAGTTCTTTTGCCACCTTCATACAAATTAAGACATAATTATTTGTTGTATAAAAAAATTAGAAAGAATTTTACAAATTTAAAATTTATTTATAGTATGTTAAAAATAAATTAAAAGAATAAAAGAAAATACAAAATGTAATTTAGTATTTTTTTTTCTTAAGTTGCGTATAATAAAAAACGAAATAAACTTGAGAAAAAGAAGAAAACCCACCCACTCTTGTCCTTTTGCACTTTATTAGTTCTAGAAGTTTTCTATTTTTCTTCATTTGTGGATCCCATTATACATGATTCGTTAACGTATTGTTCAACTATTAATATCATATCCAAAGTCTTGTACATAAAATCAAAGATTAATAATGGTGAGGTCTTGTACTTTGCTTTACTCATCAACTCAAAATGATTTTGAGTACTCCTCCATTCCCTTATATATATAGTCTAAATAATTCAAAACGAAATAATATTAATAAGTGATTTTATAACACCACTTTAATTCGGTAAGTAGAAGACACCACTTTCTAAAAACTAATTTGATTCAATTTTTAAAATAGCTAAATTGATTTTATCACGTTTGATTGTTAGCATTGATTTTACTTTTTTAACTATAGCTAAAAACAATAATTTAAATATTTTAATTTTACAATTAAATTTAAAACTAGTATACATTGGCTTCCTAATTCTCAGTAGGAAATTTCAAACTAATCTCAAAGATTGAAATAGAGTCTTTTTTGTTTTTTTTGGAGTGGGGCGTAGGAAACATACACATCGTGGCCAAGAATTCGACCAAAAAAATTATTTATAATCCAAAATCAAAGAAGAGATGTTCTAAAAGCCAATGAAAAATTGGTTCAAAAGCAGCTTGAGCAAATCCTAATCAAAAAAGACATGTTCTGGATGGAAAAGTTTAAGGTCAGGTGTGTAATTGCGTGAAACATTTTTATTGAGGAGAGAAAGAGAAAGAATGAATAATAAAGATTGTATTATTGAATTATGATTGTGTTACAAAACTGAATTACAAAATATCTATTTATATACAACTAAATGACTTGACTATTAAGTAATAAATATAACAAACCTTAAACTCTAATTATCTTGGGTCTTGGGCCACACACAACTTGAATTATATTACTTATATATGAACACGCCCCCTATAATCTAAGTCGTCGAACATATGCTAATCATGGTTGATTTGAACTATTCCTAATTTCTTTCTCAAATTTAGGAATCTGTCGATCTTCAACCCTTTGGTGAAAATATCGGTCAACTGTGCTTCATATGAGCAATGCCTCATTTCAAGTTCATCTTGATTTACCTTTTCTCTTAGGAAAAGAAATCTAGCTTCAATGTGCTCACTTGTTCAATGCAAAACTGGATTCTTCGCAATATTTATGCCTAACTTATTGTCAATCTGCAACATCAAAGTTTTTTTTCACTTCGACCTTAATCTCTTTCAGCACAAATCTGATCCAGGTTACTTGACATGGAGCATAAGATCCTGCTATATATTCAGCCTCACACGATGATAATGCAGCAACATGTTGCTTTCTAGAGCACCATGAGATTGGGGCACCAAATACTTGAAAGAAATAACTAGTTGTGCTTCTTTGATCTTCCTTATCTCCACACCAATGAACATTTGAATAGCAAGTAACCATAACTTATTTGCTTTTAGAGTCTCGTCGAAATAGAATTCCATAGCTTATTGATCTTTTTAAGTATCTCAAGATTCTTCTTGCATCCTTCAAGTGTGACACCCTTGGTTCTCTCATATATTTGCTCACTAATTCGAATAAGAAACCTATATCAGGTCGACTGTTGCACACATATCTCAATGATCAGAAAATTTGTTTGAACAAAGTTGCATCAACTTTGTCTTCCTCTCTATGCTTCTCCAACTTCAAATTTGGTTTGACATGCGAAGATGCAAGACTCGAATCGTCCATCCTAAATCTCTTGAGTATCTCTTTGACATACTTTTTTGATGTAGCACCATACCTTACTTTGACATTTGAAATTTTATGCCTAGGAAATAAGACAGGTTTTCCAGATCCTACATTTCAAATTCCCCCATCATCATCTCTTTAAACTTCGACAAGTTCTTCAAGCTATTTCCAGTTACTAACAAGTCATCGACATATAAGCAAATGATTGTTATATTTTATGCTACAATATAGAAACCATATTTAGATTTTCATTTGATGAATCCCAATTCAACCAGGTATGAGTCGATCTTCTTGTTTCATGCCCTAGGTGCCTGCTTGAGGCCATAAAGCACTTTAGGCAGCTTATACACTTTCCCTGCTTCTTATATTACAAACCCAAGAGGTTGTGTGACATAGACTTATTTTTCTAAGGGACCATTCAAAAATGTTGATTTCGCATCTAAGTGAAATTCGATCAACCTTGCTTGCGTGCCAAAGCTACAACAAATCTGACAGTCTTTAATCTTGCGATAGGTGCATATACTTCAGAGTAGTCAAGTCCTACTCTCTGAAGAAATCCTCGAGCTACCAATCTCTCCTTATGTCGTGTTATTGACCCATTAGCATTGTGCTTTAGCTTGAACACCCATTTCACTTCGATAGATTTTATATGTGCCGACGATTAGACTAACTCCCATGTGTCGTTTCTTTCTATTATGTGTAAATCTTCGACCATAGAAGACTTCCACTTCATATTCTTTAAAACCTCACTATAGTTGATTGGTTCAACACCTGCAAGTAAAGCAAAATGAACTAATTCTCCATCTGGTGTGACTTCATCATGATCAGTCACTTCGTAGTCTTGAAGTCTTGTTGGACGAACTTTAGTTCTTTGAGGTATTCGGGATGTGCTAGCCTCACCCTCTTCAAATTTTGCTGTGTTGAGAATGTCAATATTTGCTTCGACTTCGATTGGAATGTCGGTAATTGCTTCTACTTCAACTTCATTGGTTTCTTCATCGACACCATAGGTCATCAACGGCTTGTTAATTGCATCACCATAATTCCAATCCATGGCAGAAATTTCATCAATAACATTGTCTTGACTCATCAAAATCTTATTATTTATTGGATTAAATAGCCTTTAAGCTCCAGTTTTGTGATATCCTACCAAAATCATAGGTTCACTATTGTCATCAAGCTTCCTTCTTCTCACATCGGGAACATGCTTGTAACAAATAGAGCCAAACACCTTCAGATGACTCACTGATGGTCGTTTTCCATTCCACACTTCTTTAAGAACCTTGTTCTTCAGCTTCTTTGTAGGGAAAATTTTCAGAATATAAACATAAGTGGAAACAGCTTCACCCCATAAGGATTTTGGCAAATTGTTATGCTTCAGGATGCATCTCACCATGTCCAATATGGTCATATTTCTTCTTTATACTATTCTATTATGTTGAGGCATGTAAGGAGAAGTTACCTCATGATCAATACCATGTTCTGCACATGATTATTCAAATATCTTTGATGTATATTCGCCACCTTCATCTGTCCACAGAACCTTGATCTTCTTTTCACTATTGTTTTCGACAAGTATTTTGAATCTCTTAAGGATTGCAAATACTTTGCCCTTTTGCTTGATCACATAAATCCAAAACTCTTAACTATACTCATCGACAAATGAGTCAAAATAATTATTCCCACCAATGGTATGATCCTCAAATGGGCCACATACATCTGAATGTATTACTTCTAGTATGCAAGAGGATCTCATTGGCATAGTCGAAACAAAAGATTTTCTGGATTGCTTTCTAACTAAGCAACCTTCACAGAGTTTGTCGGGCATCTCAAGACTTGGTATACCAATTACCATATCTTAAGTAATCAGTTGATTAAGTAATCGAAATTTAAAATGTCCAAACCTCAAATTCCACAGCCAACTATGTTTGTGGTCGATAATAGTTTTTAGACATTGTACTTTAGTCGAATTGATCATGGTCTTGAATGTCTTATTCTTCGATAAAGGAGATTTCAAGACCAAATTATTCTGAGTGTCAAACTGTTCCGAGGCTCCATCTTTCATAATCACTGAGAAACGTTTTTCGACCAGTTGTCCAACACTTAGTATATTGCACTTCATTTTAAGTACATATAGTACATCTTTGATCATAGATTTTCCTCAACTTCTCCTTTAAATAACCATGTCGCCATACTTTTCCTTTTTTAAAGATTCAAAATCTTTTAACCATACTTTTCAACCAGTCACGTGATTCGAGCATCCCGAGTCGAGGAACTAGATCTTGGAGTCGACATGTTTATCTACAACTGCAACCATAACCACTATATCTTAATAATCATCAGAATCTTGGCATGCAAAATTTGCTCCTTCCTCCTTGACTTTTCCCACTCCCTTGTCTTTATTGTACCAACAATTCTTGGCCAATTGACCCCACTTTTCACAGTTATAGCACTGCACACCTTTTTTTCTTTCTCTTTCTGATAGGAGTTTCCTTCTCCTCTTTTCAAGGATTCAGAAGCCCTATCATCAATCTTATGATTTTAAGGGTTCAACCAAGACTTCTTACTCTGAGTCTTGTCTCATTTTCCTTTGAACTTCTCAAAACCACCATGCTTCTTCCAAGCTTGAGCCTGAAATGCTTGTATCGAATCTTGAACCCCTTTCCTTTTGACAATTCGAATCTCACGCGCCTCCAACAAACCAACCAAATATTCCAGTTTCAGGGTTTCAAGATTGTTGGATTCTTGAATATCAATGATAATATGATCAAAGTGAGAGGTCAATGTGTGCATTACCTTCTCAACTATCATCTTATCAGTTAGGGCGTCACCACAACCCTTCATGATATGGACGAGATTTTGTACCTTCGACATAACCTGCAATCTTTTCATCTTCTCCCATCTGCAAGAATTTATACTGACGTCACAAAGTCTGCAATTTGACGACTTTAACTTTCTCATCTCCTTCATAGTACTTGACAAGAATATCTTATGCCTCATTCTTCGATTCAGCATGAGAAATCTTGTCAAAATTGGTCTAATCTATCGTTGATTGAATGCAATATGCGGTCTTACAATATTTCTTCTTGGCCTCCTTGTTTGTGACTCCCTGAGTATCACTTGCATTCCTAGTAAGCTCAGCGACGCCATTAGTAACCACTTCTAGCGTTTCATGAAATACGAACAAGGATTGCATCTACTTGCATAAGGGTTCCATTTTTGCCATCAAGAATTGGAAGAGAATTCATAATGCCATTAGTATCATTCATCTTTGCACTTATTGATTAACAAACCATTATCTCGAAAACACGATCACTGACGCGTGATTCTTAAAAACACGATTAATAACCTAACCAAAGCTTTAGATACCAATTTGTTAGTGCATAAGGTAATTTCAGTGTGGAGATAAAGAGATAATGAATAATAAGGATTGTATTAAATTAAATTATGATTGTCTTACAAAACTGAATTACAAAATATCTATTTTTATACAACTAAGACTTGACTACTAAGTAACAAATATAACGAACCCTAAACCTTAATTATCTTTGGGCTTGGGCCACGCACAACTTAGATTATATTACTTATATCTCAACAATGTGTCATTTGAAAGGAGATAAAAACACAATTTCTTTCACATAATGGCTTAAATTAAGAGTTTTAGAAATAGCATCACCTTCTTAAGAAATGGAGAGGATCTTTTCATGATCCTGCTGAATTGGCCAATCACAATGTTTCTTATTTTACTAACATGCAGATACTTCTCAGGATCCGTCTATGGTGGATGAAGTCATCCCTAATTTGGTTGACACCAACACTAACACTTTGCTCACCATGCTTCCATCCTCAAAAGATATTACTTAGACTATTTTTATCCTCAACAAGGATAGTGCCTCAAGCCCTAATCATTTTGGTGGTGTGTTTTTCAAACTTATTGGTCTATCATAAAAATAAAAAAATGATATTTCCTATGCAGTTTTGCAGCTCTTTAAAAGTGGCCGGGTAATCCTTAAGTTCAACTCCAACAATATCATCATGTTGCTAAAAACCAAATAAGCAGATTCAATGGACAAGTTCAGACACGTAGCTTTGGCCAGTTTCAAGTTCAAAATTATTTCTACAACCCTTATTGACAAGTTAGCTCATATCATACCAACTTTAGTTTCTAAGGAGAAAATAGGCTTCATTCATGGTAGAAGTATCAAAAACTACATTTCCTTTGTATCTGAGGCTATAAACCATTTGGATGATAAAGCTTTTGGATGCAATCTCGCTCTCAATGTTGGTATAGATAAAGCATTTGACACTATAAGTTGAAGATTTCTATTTCATGGGCTTCATAAATTTGGTTTCAATCAAATTTTGTGCAAATGGATCCAAACCATCCTTTCTTCAGCCTATCTTTTAGTGATCATCAACGGTGCTCAATATGGGTTTTTCAACTGCATTAAGGGGTCAGACAAGAAGACCCTTATCTCCTCTATTTTTTTTTCTGGCAAAAGAAGTTCTTAGTGCGAGCATTGTAAAACTTCTAACTGTGGCACCTTAAAACTCATAAAAGGTAGAAAAGACATTATATTTACTTCTCATGTTCTATATGCAGATGACATTCTCATTTTCTATAAGTATTCTCAAGCTTCAGACTAGGTGATTAACATAACTAAATCTTTCATTTTTTCTAGATTCATTCCTAATAGCAGACTTGTGCACATTCTTCAAGTCATAGGATTTTCAAGGGGTGATCTACCTTTCAACTACCTAGGAGTTTCTATCTTTAAGGGTAGGGTCAAATCTTCTTATTTGCAACCTATTGTAGAGAATATTATTTCTAATATGGTTGCTTGTAAGGGTTTCATTATTCCAATGGGTGGCAGAATTATGCTATTAAATCCGTAATCCAAAGCATGCTTACTTATTCTAGAGCTATATACTCTTGGTATGTTGTTTAACTGAAATACATAAAAAAAATGCTTCTAGAAACTTTATATGGAATGGAGATGTCAATAAGAGAAAGGTTGTCATGGTTGCTTGGAAAAAGGTATGCAAGTTCCAATCCCATGGAGGCTTAGGTATGAAATCTCTATCTAACTAAATAAGGTAGTCAACCTCAAGATTGGATGGGGTTTTAATAGTGTAACATTTAAATTTTTTACGTTCATTTAAAATAAAATTCAAATTATTCACAAATGTTGAATATAAAGAGATAAGGAAATAAAGATTGACACGAGGAACTTATCTTGATTCATCCTATAACTTGGAGTTATGTCAAGTCCCCTCACACTTTACATATACTATAGATTTATCAAACACAAATAACTTAAACAAACTTTTTATTTTTTTCCTTCTCAAAGAATTTAGCTACAGGTTATCCATTTGAGAAAATACAATCAAATAAATATATAATTGTTTAGTTGTTTACAAATTTCTCTCAACAGATGGTTTAAACATATTTAAGTAAAAATACAAAGTATTTAATCTTTTAACATGAAACAAACACTATGAATAATCTGTTTATTTCTTAGGAGTCGAGGCCAAGTGTAGATTATATACAACGTTCACACTCTTCAATCTAATGAGACGCCTTTTCTGATGGACAAAACTGAAGAGGCTTCTACAAACATCAAAGTAGAAAATATCTTGTAGATGTAATGTAGTGATAACCGATCTCATTAGAATGCTCGAGGGTCATATCCCTTACCCCATTTAATCTCAAGTAGGGGGATGGGGGCTAATTTTTCTATACACTAGAAAAGCCTTAGGTTGCATAGAAATCGAGTCCATAAATAGTTTATATACAATATTCACAATCATTAATCAGTCATGGTGCCTTTCTTTTCATTAGATGGAATGAATATGGATACATTTTAGAAATGAATTTCTCATAAAGTGATAAGACTCACATTAATTCTAGCACTATCAGCTACGAGGATGTAGCTCACTCTACGAGTAGGAGAAACGTGTTGCATAATAGTTTTAAAAAAGTTCCATTTGATGAAATGATCTTTTGTGTGAAGTGCCCGAGTGTTACTAAGTTTCTATTAATTTTTTCATACCCATCGTATGCCCACGACAAAGAAATTATTGTATTTTATATTATTCGATACTAGTTTTTTTATTTTAAATTCAAATGATTTTGTATAGAAAATTGATGACATGTCATTTATATTTTTTATTTTTCAAATTTCACAAAAAAATTTATATGAAAACTTATCAAGTATCACATTTAATATATTATTTAAAAATAAACACATAATCAATTTTAAATATAAAAATATAAAAGAGTCTAAAACTATTTAAAATAAAAAAGAAATTAATTTTGTAAATCAGATGAAATAAAAGATTAAAATTGAAATGAAGTATTTTAAATACAATCAAAAGGCATTAAAAAAAATCAAATTTATTGGCCATAAGCATAGTATTGTTCTTGTAAATCTATACACTATGTACTATAACTTAGAGTTTCGACTTGTCAAAAAGAAGAAAAACAATCCACTTTTGTGCTTTTCCACTTTATTAGTTCTAGAAATTTTTTATTTTTCTTCATTTGTGGGTCCCATGGTATATGATTCGCTAATGTATCGTTGAACTATTAATATTATATCCAAAGTCTACATAAAATCAAAGGTTAATAATTGTGAGGTCTTGTACTTTGCTTTACTCATCAACTCAAAATGACTTTGAGGTATCTCATAAATAACTCACTTTTTAGAAGGATTTTTTTTTTCTTTTACAATTTGAAATTAAGAAAATTGTTAGCGGTGCATTGTTGCCCACTTATATTGATTAAGAACTTAAAAATAAAAGAATATTAACGATATAAGTATAATTTACAACATCATTTTATGTTACTTCTATTTAAAATCTAATTCAGTTCCACTTTTAAAGTATTTAGTGTAAACTTGATTTCACGTTGGGTGCGCCCAAAATATATTTTAGATGTGAAAAATTAATTTTGATATTTTTAATGGTGTTTTAGTATAATTTTCATATATTTTTTAAATTTAATTCTATTTAAAAATGTAATTCGTACATTTTTTAGTCTAAATACAATTTTTATATTGAATTTTTTTGTTCAACTCTATTTTGCAAAAATTTATTTAAATATAAGTTATTTTATTTTTCGCTCGAATCAATTTACTCTAATTCAATTTTTTCCATATAATCAAACACATGCTTAATTCAAAATGTGTGGAATTAATTCTTATTATGTTTGGAATGTTCTTTTGATTAAAATTAATTTTACTAACATAGAATTTATTTATTACATACTTTTAATTAAAATTTAATCTCACCTGATTAGAAGGAGTCACTGGCCGGCCACACGTCTGAGCTGTCTGACTGCTGGGGAGAATGGAGGGGGTGTACCTAAAACACACTCCAGTGCCAAAGTAAGAGTCGGGCAAAGTGATAACAAGTACAAAAAGAGAAGTAAGAATGAGATTACCTGAACCTCTAGTGAAAAAGGGTATTTATAGTGTGCCCCCAGCGCAGGGCCAACGATTACTTCGCATTGGGCTGGGTTGCTAGACCCAATGCTGGTAACTGCTAGGGCTGACGTGGCGTCAGGATGACCAGCACGTGGTCTTCTCCCTAGTGTAACTGATATGTGTTATCCGGGAGGTGGAGGACCGAATAATCAGAGCACAAATAGTTACCTGATGACGTGTCTTCGTGTAAGGGACACGTTGGGAACGTGGGGGAGGTCAGAGGAGCCCTCTAAGCTGGATAGGGTCTGCCTGACGGTTGGACAAAAGGGAGCGCGTGTCTGGCAGAGGTGAGGTGCCTGCTCGATTGCCAAGAGGTTCGTGCTTGACGGGAGAAAGGGTTCTGCCCGACGGGATAAATGGGTTCTGCCCAACGGGGAGGCGGTTTAGGTCTTATTGGACATTCCAACCTGATGTGGGGTTAGGCCTGCTCGGCTGTGGGCCAAGTGTCGGCCCAGTCCATAACAATATTCAACAATCACAAGGCCACATGCGCCTTATTCTCAAAGTAACACAAAAGCCACACATGTTTCATATGATATCTCACATATCCACTAAACAACTACTTGTCAAGGATGCACACCTAGACATCACATGCACAAGTATCATCATCTAAGTCATTCATCAATTCCTAGTTACCTCACTAAATCATTCTATTGGGTTTTAATAAGGTTTTCCTCGTTTTTCTTAATACTTTTTAATCACATAATCATCATTTTAATCAATCCATCATCCATAAACCCACATGTATGTTATTCATATTAATTGATATAAACAAGATATGGTAACCATGCACATGCATGTGAAAAAACCAAGCAAGCATCAAAATAAAATGTGAAAACACTGCCAAATTCGCAGTGTGAAGGCCAAGCGAGGCCCCTTCGCCTTGAGTTCGTTGTGCAAACTCTGGACGAGGTAGGAAAATTAATGGCAGTGGTAAAAGCCCTCAGTGCTCGTTGTGCGAATTATGGGCGAATGTTTGCTTTCACCTTGCAGTGCAAGCATGACAGGATGTCACGTTCTCCTGTAGTTCGCTAGAGCTCGCAGTGCGAACCCTGCAATTTCTACAATCTGTCCAATAGAATAGGACAGTCTCAAGGGGTTTTTAAACCCCACTCTTATCCAACCTCAATCCATCGTAAATGTTAACATATTCACACATGAAACAACATTTTAACCCACAATCTCACATCAATATCATGAATATAACATGAATCATATATTTTTCATGGAAATGGAGCGAGAACACCATAACCTAACTTTTCCCATTATATCCAAATACTCTAACCTTGAGTGTCTACCTAGAACCCACCTCTAACACAAGATGAAGAAGTTGTTGATGATGAATATAAGATGATTTTGATTAAGAAATGATGAAGTTTCAAGCTTTTCTTTCTCTAGGGTTTCCTTCTTTTTATTTCTCTTTCTCCTTCTTTTCTCTAATTCTCTTACTATCTTTTTTCTCTATGTTGCCAAATAAAAGAAAAAGAGAAGGAAAATGATATAAGGAAAATATCATTAAAGTTAGTAAGACTAACTTGGTCAAATGTCCAAATTTGAGAGTATCCAAAATGTCTATATTGTACCAATTAATAATACCTCAGAGTCAGATAATTTTAATTAAGTCAATTCTGAGTTCATTAGTTACTCTAATTATTCCAACAGATAACTCTCAGAGCACGTCGCAACCCAGTTGATCTCAACTAATATTATTTAGAGCATTTTATTAAATATGGGGTATTACATCCTCCCCCCTTAAATAAAAATGCATCATTAAATTTAAATATTACTTGCAAAGGTGAAGGTAAGCATCCCATATCTCAGACTCAAGCTCCCAAGTAGTATCACCCGGATGTGTCTCATCCCATAGAACCTTAACAAGATAAATTTCTTTATTTCTCAACACCTTAGCTTCTCTCACCACAATATGGCTTAATAGAGGTTCAAAAGTTAAATCTGCTTATATCTCAATTGTATCTGGTAGAACTGGTTGAAGAGGATCGTGCGAACTTTCATATGAACTTTCACTTCTTGATTGTGTATCAGATGAACTTTCACTTCTTGATCTTTAATGATTTCAATCTCTTGAGCTATTTGAACACAATTGATGGACCTCAAATAGTGTATTTGAATGTCTTGAATCATGTCTCAAGACTTGAGATCATGTCTTGATCAAAAGTCAAAGATGCAATTGATTTTGGTTGAAAAACCCTAATTTCATGGCCAAATGAATTTGAATCTTGAAGAACTTGTAATTAAGTCATTTTGCATTTGATTTTTGATGAAGGGAGACCTCTTAAATATATGAGAACTTCATTGGTTGATGATTCATCCAAAACTCTGACTGGTGAATCCTTTAAGCCTATTAAGGCAAACCATAATTCACAAGTGAACAAAACAAAACAATGTCTGATGATTTGGTTAGCTATACATAAATGATTGATCTAGAATAACATGCAAATGATCAATAAATTTATGGATAAAATTTGGAGTATGACACATATCATGTCACATTTTTATTATGATATATTCTTTTATAAAATTAGTTTTTTAATAGATTTTACTTACAAATATCAGGATTCAATTAAATCTCATGGTACTTAAAATTAATGATTTTTATATTACAATACTTCAATTGAAATCATTTATTAAATAAATATATTTTTGAAAAATTATTAAATATATCGATTTTTTTAAAAAACTAAATCCTAGTATTTTAAAAAAATTAAAATATTTATAAAAATTATTTTTACTGATAAATAAAATTAATTGAATATAATTTTCACTCATATTAAAGTTTAAATATTAAATTTATTTTATTTTACTTTTCGAAATAATTGTACAAATATCACTGTTATATTTTATATTTTTTATAACTACTAAAACTATAATTTTTTTTATTGAATATAAGAGTAAAATTAGTTTAGGGTCCATGCTCTTTACTTTGACTTTTTTTTATATACATTATTGATGTAAAGAATTTTTATATTATCTTTACAATAACTTTTTCAATTATGATACTAAGAATGTATGAAAAATGTTCTAGCATTTCGTTAATTAAGAAACAATTTTAGTTCTTTAAAATGCAAAGTGAAAAAGTAATGGGTACATAAATACAGTAACCACATATGAGTTCTTGCTTTACTCATGCGGGCCAATTCTCAAACAAATAAATATTTCCACACATCTAGAAATTCCAAATAATTTACAAATATAATGTGTATATTAAATATTAATTATTTGAACAAAAGATATCTTCAATTTAATACCTCGTTTTTATTACCCATAAAAACTGAATTGACTCATAAATAATAATTTTAAATTGAAAATTTTTGAAATTTTACAAATCAATATAGATAGATATATGCGGTCAGCCCATTTAATATTGATATCTAAGACGGATTTTACAATGAGATATTTTTTTAGCCAAAATAACTAAGAGTCAGTTTGTTTTAACTTTAAAAAAATTTTTTTTTTATATTTTTCAAAATGAATTCTATAAAAATATTTTTTAAAATATTACAAGTTTTTTTTGTCTATAACATTAATATACATTATTGAAGATAAAAATATAGTCAAAATTACAGTTTTTTTTTCAAAAAATTGTATTTCAAAAATGATATTTATAAAAAGCTATTTGAAATAGCTTTAAAATTAAGTGATTTTTTAAAATTTTGATATCCAATTTGTTTTTTAATAAAATAATGAAATACATAAAATTTTCATTTGAAATTTTTATGAAAAGTTTTTTGTAATTTTTTTTTCAAAAGATTATGTTATATAATAAAAAAACATTGAAAAAAAATACAAAACAAACGGGCCCAAAATTAATTCATAAATAATAATTTTAAATTGGAAAATTCTAGGAGTTTACAAATTAATATAAACCTAAGATTTTTATAAAATACGTAAGATCCAACATACCCAAAAAATAACCAATATTTTATCCAAATATCTCACTTTTTTAAAAAAAAGAAAAATATTCAAAACAATCCACTTTTCACCAATTCCAAAATAATCTAATTGGAAACAGTGTGTTAAATTTGAATATTGTCATCAATTCATTTGGAGACAAGGTGCAATGTGTAATTTTACTATAAATAGAGGTGGCGTGATCAATTATTTTCACATCTCTTCTCATATTCTTATATTAGTGATAACATGTATCGTCGCCGCTACGGAAAAGTGATTTTTTTTTTTTGTGTGTGTGTGTGTGAGAGAGAGAGAGAGAGAGAGAGAGAGAGAGAGAGAGAGAGAGAGAAACCTTTGATTGAGATGTTCTTTTGGAAGATCCAAAGTTTCAAGCAACTACAAAGAGAGTTGAATCGTTGGTTAGACGAAAACATGCTTGAAGGAGAAAAAAATTCAAAGTATTGAGAGACTTGATGCACTGTGTAGGTGGGTGCGAGTTAAGAATGACACGAATGACAAGGGTGCGAGATATCGACCCACAAACACACAAATCCACAATTCAAACATGTCAGACACTCAACCACAATACCAAGAGTGTTCCCCATACCATCTCCAACAAAATGACTATTATTAAGACATCCAAAATACATATGCCCCAAACACAACATCAAGATATAGTCAAAACGCAAAGCATCATACTATAGTCAAAACGTCCAAACATCGTACCATAGCCAAAACGCTTAAACATCACACCATAACCGATACACACAAACATCACACCATATTTGACAAACACAAACATCACAACAAGTCATTCACGCCAATATCCCCTTTCAATCGTCCAGGCTGCACATCAACGACCCCTTCACCATATCCCAACTACTCTAGCATGGGTTGCGAACTCAGTTACGGTAATGTGTCGTCGCTCCATACACAAGACTTCTTAGGAATGCAAGAACTTATTAGGGATCCTGCTGATGTTCCTAAGACCTCAAATCCTCAAACACCTGGAATGAATCAACAACGAGGACAGCGAGTGAGGATATCTATAGGATGTGGAACCGGTGGTCGGTATGACCAACCCAACAGTCATCATTAATTTATATAATATTTTATTTAATTAATTATTAATGTTAATTATTTTTGCTTAAAATTTTATGAATACACCTTGTCTCCAAGTGAATTGGGGACAACATTCAAATTTATCACGTTGTCTCCAATCCAATTGGTAACACCTCTTAAGCCTACAACATTGTCGCCAATTAGTATCGAGACAACGCTTAAATTTTAGGAAATAATCTGAAAAGTGGGTTGTTTTAGGATTTTTTTTTGAAAAGGTGGGATATTTTGGTAAAAAATTCAAAATTAACTTTCAAGAATAAATGTCCAAATCGATTTTCAAATTTAATAAAAGTTTAACCTCAAAAACACAATAAAAAGATATGTATATGGATGACAATGAACATGGTTTGGGCATGATACAATAGTACCCGTCCCCAAACCCGTGGTTTAAAAAAATCTCTGTACCCGAGCTCATACTCGCGTGACACCAACGTTTATACTCGTACCCATAACGTATAAATACCATAGTACCCATACTCATACTCGTTTATCTGCATTTCTAATAAAAAATCATCGAACAACTATAATTTATTATGTCATTTTAATTTCTTAACAACATTTAAAAAATTTTAAAGATATTATTGTTGAGTTAAGAAATAAACAAATATTTATATTAAAATGCGTAGAAATTTAATAGTGATGTATTTAATAAAACTGATAGATTAACATATGTACATAATAATGAAAATAAAAATATATAAATATATATCATGAGGGCATGGAGCGGACTGAGAACTAAGATACTCATACCCGCTTACTTTAATGGGTAATTATTTGTGCCTGCACTTTTACTTATTTTAACGATACTCAGAATGGATACAATTATCATCTAATGCAAAATAAGTTTTTTCTTTTTTTAATAAATAAATGAACTCAACCACCAATCAATAATATGGGACATTATTTAGGTATTGATATGTTTACTATTTGAATATTAGGTGTTGATGAACCTATTAAAAGTTTAAGATATGATTTGAATATAATTAAAACTAGTATTTGAATTGGTTTGAAGAACAATGACTTTCTATTTTAGTTTTGATGTATTTAACAAATTTTTAGATAGAAAAGCTATAACCTCTTTCTAGGTTTACTGCATCGATAATTACAGTAATCACATATGAGTTATTGCCTTTTCCATGCGGGCCAATTCTCAAACAAATAAATATTTTCTCACATCTAGAAATTTTCAAATAATTTACAAATATAATTTGTATATTAAATATTAATTATTTGAGAAAAATTATTATCAATTTAATACCTCGTATCTTTTTTTACCCATAAGAACCTAATTGACTCATAAATAATAATATTAAATTGGAAAATTCTGAAAGTTTACAAATAAATATAGACATAAGTGGCCAACCCAATCAATATTAAGACTACTGACAAATTTTATAATGGAACATTTTTTTAAGTTAATAATAAAATTAACATATGTTTAATTAAATTTTATTTTTTTAACTTTTTAAAATGCAAAATCATTTATTAAATTATTATTAAACCATTTTTTTTTCAATTAATATTTAAGTCAGTCTATTAATAAAAATTGGTAACATTATTTTACCTATATCAATAACTTTTATAACCTTTTTCATTAAAAGATCTCTTAAACTTGTATCGATATTTTCTCAATTATTTAGATTATATAACTTTTTTAGTGGTGTTTACATTATTTTATATATATTTTATTGTCATGTCTAAGTTGTGAACTCTACCGACATTATAAATATATTCTACTAATAAAGTTATATTTTTTATTTCTTCATGGTTAAGTTGATCGAGTAATCACCTGAATTTTTAATTTAATTTTTTTAATAAATTTATATTAAATTTTTTTTACCTCTTTCTAGAATTTAATATTACCTTGATTAACCTCTGAATCTGTCACCGAAAAACATCTAGAATCTTCCGCCCCTGCTAAAGACGGATGACACGTCGTCTCCACCAAATGCTCTTGCTTCTTCGAACTACCTTGAGATGATAAGGTATGAAAAGAGGAAGGAACACCCTTAGAATAATTAAAAGATAATCCATTCTCTTGAGTGGAAGGCATGACGACACCAAATGTTAGAGAATGAGAAGGAAGGGATATACTATCAGAAAGAGATCTATCCTCGAAGAAATTTGAAATGCTATCAGAAATTTGAAATGCTAAGTTAGAGTAATATATAAGATTATCGTTTTCACATAGACTAATGTCAAGTTATCTATAACTATTATTACGGTGTTTTATTTTAGGTTAATCAAATAGAATTGTAGAGTGCACAAAAAATTAAAATAATAAAAATAGAATAAATTCAGGGAAGCAACACCGGAATGCAATTCACATCGATCAGACAATACTACCATCCTGTCTAAATAGAAGTATCTATGGTACAATATTTTCTTCTTTGAAAAAGAAGTAATTAAAAAAGGGTCATCGCGTTAGCGTAATCGGAATCAGATTTGACTTCTAATCTATACCAACCACTCACGCTGCACTGGTCGCGTATTGCGTTAAATTGAAAATTCTTTCTTTTATGTAACTACTTCTAAGACTCAGTTTAAAAGTGCTTTTGATCGAAAACTTTTGACACAAAAAGGTTTTCGGCATCTGAACAACACAAATATAAAATACAAAAAATAAAATTAAATTAGAAAAGTTAAAAAGATTAAAAAAAACATAACCAGTGATTAATGCAAATTTACAAATGATGAAATAAAAATGTAGCAAAAAGAATTAGAAAGATTATTTATTCTATTTATTATATAAAAATATTTTTTATTTATTAAAATGGTAGATAAAAATGACATAAAGAGAAAGTACACTTAAAGATGGTAGACATTGATTTAAAGCAAAAGTAAAATTCTGTATGGACGGACTCACACAAAAATTGATTACACCAAACAGAGTTTAAATATGAGACTTTGAGAGAAACATATTCTTAAAATCTAAATCTCTACCGCTAGATCAATCCTTGGAGTTTAATTTTCTCAAATATTTATTACTAATATAAAAAATTTAAGAAGTTTGACAACTAGAGAATTGGCGCATGATTAATAAAACATGTGATATGTCTCACCCATCCACAAATTTTCTAAGAATCACTCACCTTTTAGGAATGTCTTGCTAGTTCATTTTTATTGTTGGACTAATATTTTATCATTATTTTTATTACCTCATCATTTTTATGGTTGGACTCTGACTAAAGTTTTATGTTAATAATAAATGTAAAAATGATAGACAAATGGGATTTCAGTACTAGTAATAGTAGGATGTTATAATCTCATTTATTAATATGAGAATATTTTATTACTATTAAAATTTTGAAAAGTAAGACAAATGGGAAATTGGAGAGATAAAAAGTGTTTACAATCTCATTCATTAATATGGATTATATATATTTTTAGTGGTGATTTGGTCATTCTTTAATGTGGATTTATCTCTGAGTAGTGTAATTTGGTCATATACATTTTCTGCTAGTTTTTTTTAAGCTTGATGACTTTTTGCTTGTAATCTAATGATCTTGTTAGCACTACTTGTACTCTTTTGTCTTTAAAAAACGCAAGCCATCGTTCTCAAGTTTCAACTACTAATAAATATCTCGTGTATTATAAACTAATGGCACTGATAATCTTTCTCCATTTCCTACACCAATTATGTCATCAATGTTATTTTCATAACAAAAATTACAAACAAGTATACTCAAACCAACACATGGATGAAAAATTGAAGATAATGTTCTTGAATATTACCTCAAACAAGTGACACAAACAATTCAAAAAAAAAAAAAGAAAATGGCCTAATTAAGTTTGGTAACAAGATTGGCTTCATGCTATGCAAGCATATCACCCAATTAAAGAAAAATTTCAAGATGTGAAAACTCGCAGACTAAAATTGGATATCAAGAACTTAAAGAGGTGAAATCGAAAACGAGAAACTCTGTAAAGATTAAGAGTCGCTTCAAGTGTCGGTGATGGCGAGAACATTATGATCAAAATGGTTATGGCGAGGTGAATAGGTTATGTGCGACTGATAGATTTTGCAAAAAATAAAAGAGATATTTTTATTGTTTGAATGAGAACAAATGTCTGAAAAAGAGGAGATTACATTGGTATTAACTAGGAAACAGAGAATCACAACCCTTCATTCTCTAACAATTGAGAAATGAAGTTTGGACAAGCATCAAAATTACACATAAATTTAGGGAGAGTGATTCCCTTCCTAGCTAAGGCATCAACACAATAATTGGCCTCCCAATACACATGTTTAATTTGAACGGTCCAATCTTATGACAAAAGAGATCTAATTTTCATAGTGATATTCCTTCTCATGAGACAACCACTATCTTTGTCGTTGATGACATTCACTACTAATTGAGAGTCAATGTTGATTTCTACAACTTCAAAACCCATAGATTCACAAGCTTCAAACCTTCAAATAAGCCTCAAAGTTTCTCTATATAGGCCGAACACTCACCAATGGAAGATAAATGTTTTTTTGTTTCCCTGGGTTGATAAAAAACATGGAACGTGCATTGATGAAGAAGATGGAAGGTAAAGTCTGAAGTAGAGAAAAATAAGAATTTTTTTTTAAAGTAGCAATGTTATAAATTTTATTTACCAAACAAAATAATGTTTCAATTAATTTACGAAAATGGCAAGGTTTTGAAAGGTGGAAGCAGTCAGTCGCCAGGTGAATTGGCGAATTAGGCAAATCCCATTTCAACCCAAACCATAACAAACTCGCCACATGAATTGGCGAATTAGCCAAACCATAACAAACTCGCCACATCATTTGGCGAATTAGTATAACTTTATTTTTTGTTTTTTTTTTTCTTTTTATATTATGATTTCATATTTTTAAAGTTTAAAAATTTATTTGTTTTTAATTATTATTATTACTAATTTAAGTTTAATATATTAATTTATAATATAATTAATTTATAATATAAGTTTAATTTTAATTTAAGTTTTATTTTTAAAGTTTAATTTTAATTTTAACTTTAATATAAGTTATAATTTTAATTTAAGTTTTAAAATATAAAATATTTTGATTATTATTTTGAATATTTTTTTAAAATAACCATGTTAATTAATTATTTAATATTTTAATATATTTTAAGTAGAAATTATTTAAATAAAGTTAAATTTGATTCAAAATAATTATTAATATAAAGTTGAAATGTAAAAAAATATATGATTAAACATAGAAATTTAAAATTAAATTTGATTGACTTCCTAATTAAAGTTACAAAATATTGAACATTACGATAAAATGAAAATTACAATATAATTATTGTCCGGCTCTATCTAAGTGACCACCAGTGCCACACCGGGGGGGTTGTGCGTTGCGACGAGGTCGACGACTAGGTTGCTGCGGTGTTTCTGGTCGTTGTGTGTTGGCATTTGGAGGAGGGTTTTGCTGGGAGGGCCCCGGGATATCATAGAGATTTTGCATCATTTGGCCCCAATAACCGGAAGGTCCACTGTCAACTGCGCTTCCGTAATCAAGCCCGACGCCCATGTTTTCGAATGAGTGTCTGGCAGGTTGGGTGGAGTATGGACGGTATGGTTGTCCGAAGGCGTACATTGAATTGGGTTGGGATGGTTGTGTGGGCTGTTGTGGGGTTTCGTAGTCGAATAATGGGTAGTTGGAGGGATAGTTGGAGGGGTAGTTGGAGGGGTGGTTGGAGGGGTGGTTGGATGGGTAGTTGTAGGGGGTAGGGTTGAAAGAGTTGTCTGGGCTATAATGGTCAGGCTGGGACTGGGTGGTAGGCATGTAAAGGTTTTCAGAAGGTTGATTTTGTTGTGTGGTTGACGTTGAAGCTCGTTGCCTTGGATCAACCAAATACGTTGGCTGGGACAAAAATTGCTCAGATGTTGTGACAGACCTAAACCAAGTCATGTATTGAATACTTGGTCTAGCCCCGTGCACAATCCGGTCGGTTAATATGTAGCGGCTTCTTCTGTCCCATTGCCTACACAACGCCTTGGCAAACTCAGTCCAGCTACTAACACTCCATTGTGAGTCCACTCGTTTTTGATGCCACCGTCCCAGATTTACCGGATCCTCTGGGATATCTTGATGCATCCCAAATTGAAGTTTGACCCGGTCACTTTGGTGCATCTCTATTGTAGTGAACCTGATAATGGGTGTTCGCGAGGTCCACACAGCAACATCATTAGGGTTGGGTTGGTGGTCCAGACCCTCGTACGGCATCCATACAAACTACAATAAAGGTTGATGTGTTTAGTCAGACAGACAAATTAAATGTTATGCATACAACTTAGACAAACTAATGGCAAACAACTTACATCATCTGGCCCCAGGTGGTCGATCAGGTTGCGATATTGAATTATAGAGTGCCGTGGACATCTCTGGTAATTCATGCCGGGAACAGACCACCTAAAAATAAGAAACACATCTAAGTCAGAATCGGAAACACATGTAAGAAAGTATTGACTTGTTTTTTAAATTTAAAAATAAAAAACTTACTTGTTGGCATACGGGAATGTGAAAGGGTTACGGTTGATAGGAGCAAGTGTTGGCATCCTTGACCAACCCCACGCTTGTAGGAGATAGGCACATCCATAAAAAGTACACGCATCTTTTTTCGAAGTCTTGCATAGTGCGCTATACAAATGGGCGAGTACGGCTGATCCCCAACTATATTCAGACACTTTGTTAATATTTTGTAACAACGGTAAATACATTGTATGGACGGTATTTCCGGTGCCCTCCGGAAATAAAAAGTGCCCGAACAGAATCATAATATAGCACCTTGTTTTTATTATTTTTTCATATTCCGTGCTATCGTCATCCAAGACAAGAGAACTGTAGTGTTCTCTAAGGTATTTCAGATTTATGCCCTGACCCCTAGGGCGGCCTCCTCTTTCCGCCTGAGGGTCGTCCTCACATAGAGGGGCGCCCAATAAATCTTTACATAGTTGGTCAGGAACACCAACGTTGCCGTTGATAGCCGTACCATCAATGCGTAGGCCGAGCAACATGTAGACATCTTGGAGAGTCACAGTGCACTCACCGAAAGGTAAGTGAAATGTATGCGTCTCTGGTCTCCAGCGTTCTAACAACGCTAGAATAAATTTCATATCAAGAGAATATGATTGGATTTTTAGAACATGACCAAACCCACAATGATGAAGGTAACCCGCCGTGCGTGGGTCGTGTGGTACATAATCATGTACACGACAACGAAACCTTGAAACATCCTGCAAAGAAATAAATGTTTCGTTAGACAAGAAGTGCAAAGTTATAAATAATTATGGTTTGAGATGTATGACTTGTAAACTTACAAACTCAGCAATATTTTCGAGTGTCCCTCTGTGAGATTCTCCCATTGTAAGTAGAGACATTGTTGCGATGTAAAAAAGGTTTGAGATGTATGAGACAAAGAGAGTATGAGAGCTAGAGAGGTTTGAGTGGTTGAGACTTAGAAAAATTGGGAGTTTGAGAGTATGAGAGCTAGAGAGGTTTGAGTGGGTGAGACTTAGAAAACTTGGGAGTTTGAGAGTTTGAGACAAAGAGAGTATGAATGTGTGAGTGTATATACCCCATATTTATATTCAAAGAGTGGATATGGTTTAAATGCATGCTTGACACTTGGCGTGACATATGTGTGTTTTGTTATTGCATGCTGAGCACCTTGAAGGTATTATTTTTATTATTATTAGTATTAATATTTTTATTAGTGCATGCTGAGCACTTGGCGTGAGGCAGAACTTTTATGAGTGCATGCTGAGCACTTGGCGTGACATGTGAGTGCATGCTGAGCACTTGGCGTGAGGCAGAACTTTTATGAGTGCATGCTTGACAAATTACTAACAAATTTTTTAAATGATATTGTATTAGATGTTTTAGTATGTTGATTTAGTAAAATTATTTAAATTAACTAGACTAATGTATTTAAATTTACTAGACTAATCTATTGAAATAAATATAAACAAAGGAGTTATTTTTATTATTATTAATATCAATATTATTATTATTAATATTAATATTATTATTATTAATATTATTATTATTATTATTCATATAAATATTATTAATATTATTGTGAAAAAGGAGATTCCCTCAGTGTAACGTCTAATCAAACAGACTGCATGGCATTTATTGTAATGCAATGTATCAACGCAGATGCTCGTAGGCCTGCATGGTCAATGTAGGGATGCAGATCACATTTTAAAAAACGAGATTCCTTCACTGAAACATCTAATCATATTATATAATATTTTTATTCATCATTTTATATAATATTTTTTTTTCATCATATTATATTATATATTTAATTAAACGTTTTGTGGTTCTTTAATTGCATAAAATAATTTTATTCATCGTAGTGTGATAAATGAACATCACAATTAAAGGCAGAAGTTTGCATTGTCACTTCACAATTAAACGTTTTGTGGCAGAAGTGCAGGCATGCAGAGATTCCTGAACATCACAATTATGGAGCATGCGTGATAAATGAAAGGCAGGCAGAGATTCTTGACTTGAGCATCACATGTAAATGCAGAACTTTGCATGGGCATTGATTATAGAGTAGACAGGACAAGTGAAAGGCAGAACTTTATCAAACACTCAAACACTCAAACATTGATTATAGAGTAACACGCAAAAACACTGAGCCCATTTTATAAAGCCTTTGTCAAACACGCAAAAACACTAAGCCCATTTCATAAAGCCTTTATCAAACTCAAAGTCTCAAACACACTCAAAGTCTCAAACACACTAAAACATTGAAACACTGCATTATTCAAACACCACAATTTCCACAATGTCTCAAACACCACAACATATGATTGCCGCTCATATGAATGGTGAAACTTTCGAATGTGAGGTATCGGGATACAGTTTCAGAAACACGGAGGTTACAAGATTTTTAATTGACAGAAGGTCTAACTTTTTACACCTTAAGTCAAGATTAGAAAAAAAATTGCAGTGTGGTCTAGTTGGGCAAATAATATACAAAAACCCAATATTCTTTGCCGGACTTGATTCATGCAAATTTTTTCCTTTAAAGGTGCGAGATGATGAAGACGTGCGTAACATGTTCCGCACTCACGAGTATTCAGGGTTCTCAGAAATCATGGTTTACGTTACGTTACAACAACAACAACTATCTCAGCAACTTGATTCGTCACAAGTTTTTTGCGATTCTGAAGATGAACACCCCGAAGTCAATGTCGTTGACGAAGAGGAAGAAGCAACTGAAGTCATAGTTGACGAGATGGTGAACAATCCGGAGGATGAAGTTCAACCTGAGAATGTCTATTGTCCACCAAAACACATGACTGATATCACCTTAGGTGATGATGAACCCCCAACGGATGTTTTCTTCAACCCCAACTACACAACACATGGCCAACTTAAAGAGGGTGACGAGTTTCGTACAAAACAAGATTGTGTCCGGGCTATCAAACAGTTTCACATGGAATTGTCAGCCGATTACAGAGTTGATCACTCAAATCCAACGCGGTATATGATCTATTGCCGTAACGAGGAGTGCCCGTTCAAATTAACAGCATCTTTCAGGAAGAGAAGCGATTCCTGGAAGATAGGGTCAATGGGTCCGTCCCACAGCTGTATAATCTCGAATCCTATGCAAGACCATCGCAAACTCAACTCTAAATTGATTTGTGATGAGATTCTATCAGTCGTCAGCGACAACCCATCTTTGAAGGTGAGTACCATAATTGCACATATGGTACAACGGTACAACTACACTCCTTCGTACCGAAAAGCCTGGATAGCCAGGAATAAAGCTGTTGAAATGGTGTTTGGAAATTGGGAGGAGTCATACAAGGAACTTCCTAAATTTCTAGTAGCCCTTAAACACTACTCTCCAGGAACAGTTGCGATATTGGAGACGATGCCTGCTTGTACACCAGACGGGAGTTATGTTGCTGGAAATGGAATTTTCCACAGAGTCTTTTGGGCGTTCGAACCATGCATCAAAGGGTTTGCATTTTGTAAACCAATAATTCAAATTGACGGAACCTGGCTTTACGGGAAATATAAGGGCACACTTCTGATGGCTGTTGCACAAGACGGGAACAACAACATTTTCCCGATAGCCTTCGCCATAGTTGAAGGGGAGACTGCTGGGGGTTGGAGTTTTTTCTTAAAAAACCTACGCTCTTACGTGTCTCCCCAACCTAACTTATGTTTGATCTCCGATCGACACCCATCCATCGAGAGTGCTTACAACAACCATGACAACGGTTGGCAGGATCCTCCATCGACCCACGTCTATTGCATAAGGCATATTGCCCAAAATTTCATGAGGGAGATCAAAGACAGGACGCTGCGGAAGAAGGTTGTGAACGCGGGGTATGCACTAACTGAACCAACATTCAGATACTACCGTGACGAGATCAGACTGAACAACGCGGATGCATTAAGATGGATTGATGGCATTGATAGGGAGAAATGGACGCGGGCATACGACCATGGGGTGCGATGGGGCCACATGACAACCAACCTCGTCGAGTCAATGAATTCTGTTTTCAAGGGAATTCGAAACCTCCCAATTACTGCTTTGGTAAAGGCAACCTATTTTAGGATGGGATCACTTTTTGATAGCAGACGTGCAAAGTGGGGTTCGGTATTACAATCGGGTCAGCTGTACAGCGATACTGCAATGCAATTCATGAAAGACGAAGCTGCGAAAGCCAACACCCACGTGGTCACAATATTTGACCGTACAGCTGGTTGGTTCAGTGTTGTCGAGGCTATAGATCACAATGAAGGAAGGCCCAGAGGATGTTATCGTGTTGAATTAGATAAGAGCTGGTGTGATTGTGGAAAGTTTCAAGCATTCCGTATGCCTTGCTCTCATGTCATAGCAGCTTGTTCAAAGGCGCGCCAGGACCCAACCAACCTTCTTTCTACAGTTCACCAAGTCATTAGTCTATGCAATGTCTACTCATGCAGTTTTCATGTGGTGGCAAAGGAAGACTATTGGCCGGAATACGAAGGCGAAATTGTTTGGCATAATGACTTGATGCACAGAAAGAAGAAGGGTCGGCCTAACAGCACGCGCATACGAACAGAGATGGATACCTCAGATAAGCTAGTGAGATTGTGTAGTTCGTGTCGGCAACCAGGACACAATCGTACGACATGTCCAAACGTAGGACCAAGCAACAGATCATAGTTTCATTTGTAAACGTGTCCATTTAATTCAATAGAAACTTTCATTTGATTAACATTCATAAATTAAACAAACATAACAACAAAGTAAACATTCATAAATTAAACAAACATAACAACAAAGTAAAGACATAAAACAAAACACTGGAACAGAGCGTCTACGATATCACGACCATCAACTTTATCTCCTTTGGCGTCAACATCATCACGAGGACGCCGGTATCATTTTCCACTTTTCTCCATTCACGAGTAACTCCGTTTCTATCGGTCTTCTCCACCAACCTCTCAATTTTCCTAATCTTTTCTCCTGGAGCAATATCCCCTTCTAGCCAGCGGTTCAGTTCCCTGTGCAAGTGCTCCAACGTCTGCGTATTCCAGAGGAGCACCTTCATCGGAGGCTTTGTTGCTGAAAACACCACAAGGGCATTTCTTTTCATTATATCAAACGTTGGAAAAGGTTCCTCCGATGCTGATGACGAAGAAGAAGAACGTTGATTTAAAAATGCAGACATTATAGACTCCACTCAACAAACATGTGTTTGAGCTCGTATTTATAGCCAAGTGAAAATAAAATGAAAAAAAAAAACAAACAAAAAAACAAGAAAAAAAACAAAAAAAAAATAAACAAAAAGATTGAACCTAGGCTAGCAAGGTGAAATGCGCATTTGGTGACAAAGTGATTACCACTGGGGTGACTATACATTCATTGATAAAAGCCACCCTATAAATATATATGGGAAGTTTAAAAACCAGGCTTGGCAAATTTTTAAAAATTAATACAAATAATACATTTATAAATTCAAAATAATAATCAAAATAATAAAAATATAAATAAGTTTAAAAATAATATTTATAATTTATAAATTCAAAAATTAATTTATAATTTAAAAATAAGTTTATTAATAATATAAATAATATTCAAAATAATAATCAAAATATTTTATATTTTAAAACTTAAATTAAAATTATAACTTATATTAAAGTTAAAATTAAAATTAAACTTTAAAAATAAAACTTAAATTAAAATTAAACTTATATTATAAATTAATTATATTATAAATTAATATATTAAACTTAAATTAGTAATAATAATAATTAAAAACAAATAAATTTTTAAACTTTAAAAATATGAAATCATAATATAAAAAGAAAAAAAAAACAAAAAATAAAGTTATACTAATTCGCCAAATGATGTGGCGAGTTTGTTATGGTTTGGCTAATTCGCCAATTCATGTGGCGAGTTTGTTATGGTTTGGCTAATTCGCCAATTCATCTGGCGAATCTGTTGAAATGGGATTTGCCTAATTCGTCAATTCATCTGGCGACTGACTGCTTCCACCTTTCAAAACCTTGCCATTTTCGTAAATTAATTGAAACATTATTTTGTTTGGTAAATAAAATTTATAACATTGCTACTTTAAAAAAAAATTCGAAAAATAACATGGTGTAGAAAAAGAATTGATTTGATTTTAAAGAAAACAATTTTAATTTATTTTAAAATCTTACGAAAAGTAAGAAAATTTTAAGAATCATAAAAAAAGTTTAATTCTAAAACGAATGATGTTACATATTCTCACTTTTGTGTTCGCCTATCAGTTCAATATGTCTTGCCTTAAACTCTTCTAGTCATTAATCACTTAAAATATTTATTTTGGTTGGTTGAAAGTTAATACTTAAAGTATAGTTTTGAAACTCCGGTTGATGGTTCTATTTTAAATAAATTTTTTTTATGATTTTAGATTTTTAATTGTTATTTTAGTTAATTCTAGTAATTTTAATTTTATTTTATATATTTATTTGTTGATTTATGCAATATTTGTTTAAGTACAATTTATTTAAAATATATTTTATATAAAATTGTTCTAAAAAATTATTTAAATAATGTAATTGAAATATAAAAAAAACTATTAATTTATTAAAAAAATGACACAAATAAATAAGCGGGCATATGCTAATTTGTCACCTTGACAAAAACGAATTAGATTTTTAGACTCAATTTTACTTGACAAACTTATCTATCTTATTTATCTTTTAGTGGACGGAAGCCGAAAAACTCATTTTATAGCCGCTGCATACATCAACATCCTAATATAAATGTAGTAGGTTTCTTTCCCCTTAATCAAACTGAAAATAATAAAAAAATTCACATGCACATAACACCATTTAAAGAAACTCTATAGGATAGTAAAGAGATTTAAAGAACTACTCCATGTTAAATAACATTTTAATAACTTTAAAGATTGCAATATGCATTTCACGGAGAATTAAATGAAAGACGGTAGAACTTTGCCATAGAAGAAGGGGTTAGGTTAGTTTAGTCATTTCATTTATTACCCTTATTCTTTTCCAACGGTCATCTTCGTTTGAATTCAAGCTTTCTCTCTTATCATCATCATCATCTCTTTAACTTCACTATCTTAATTCTCTTAACTTTAAAAACCTCTGCAATCTTCTCTCTCACTATTTCAATTTGAACCCTCTCTCTCTCTCTCTCTCTCTCTCTCTCTCTCTCTCTCTCTCTCTCTCTCTCTCTCTCTCTCTCTCTTCAAAACTATGTCTTCCACATCTCTCAGAAACCTTCTTCCTAGATCATTCTCTTCCAAGACAAAATCAAAATCCACTTCAAACCCTAAATCCCCAAGTTCGGATACCGAAAACACTCCTCCTACCGATCCTAACATTATTCAGATCAACAATCACGAAACATTGCCTCTCACAGCCAAACAATCAATCTCTAAAACCTCAATTTCAACTCCTCTTGAATCCGATCCATCAGTGAAGGTAAACTACTAACTATTTCAATTCTTTCGTTTTTCAGCTTAATTTTCGAAACTCACAGCTATTTTGTTTTTCTTTCTATTTTTGAAACAGGTTGTAGTGCGAATTAGACCTACCAGTAACATTGGAATAGGAAATGAAACGGTTAAGAAGGTTTCTTCTGATACCTTGTGTGTTGGGGATAGACAATTTAAATTTGATTCAGTTTTTGATTCAAACACAAGCCAGGTAAAATACTGTACTCGTTTACTTCACTGTGTGTGCTATTTATGATTTTTTTTAGAATTTTAGAATTTTCTATCATAGGATTGAGGTGCCTGTTTCCTAATTAGAAACTCAAACAAGTAGTAATTAAGGTTCTTTGATACAATAATGTAGATTCATGTTCTTAAGAGAAGGAAGATAAGTGTGATTTATGTTAAGTTGCTGTTTGGTTTGTTCAGGAAGATATTTTTCAGTCGGTTGGTGTTCCTTTGGTTAGAAATGCTTTAGCTGGTTACAACACTTCAATTCTGTCATATGGCCAGGTATTATTTTATGTTTGATGTATAATTTCAAGGTTTTGGTAGGGAAAATATGTTTGGTGGTTTTGATGGACTAATGAGGTTTGTTCTTTTTTGACTCTTTGCTAGTCTGGAAGTGGAAAGACTTATACAATGTGGGGTCCTCCGAGCGCCATGTTTGAGGAGCCTTCACCCCAAAGTCACAAAGGAATTGTACCTCGGATATTTCAAATGTTGTTTTCTGAGCTTGAAAAGGTGTGTTTTACCTCCTGCTTAAACTACTAATGCTTTGAATTTTGCTTTCTGTTTTTTTAGTTTTGACTGTTTTTGGAATAACTATGTTAGGAACAGCGCATGTCTGAGGGGAAACAGTTCAACTATCAGTGTCGGTGTTGTTTTCTTGAGGTAATTCTTTGTGAAGTTTCTTCCATTCTGGGCTTGTGATGATTTCGGGGGTTGTTCGATTCCGATAATGATCTTTTTCTGTTGTTGTTTGAAATAGATATACAATGAAGAAATTGGGGATTTACTTGATCCAACCCAGCGGAACCTTGAGGTAAGCAATATGGCTGCTACTTTTGTGGTACTGTTTTTGTCATTAAAATATTATTTACTTCCAATTTTGTTTTCATTGCTGCATTATTATAATAATGGCTTGGTCCAAATTATCTCAGATGAAGGATGACTCCAAAAATGCGCTGTCCTTAGAGAATCTGAGTGAGGAATATGTCACTAGCTATGATGATGTGACACAAATTCTAATTAAGGTAGGGAAGCGTGAAAGCAAATATTGTTGATTCGTGAATATGCAAATTCTTAATCAGCCAAGTTGATTTGATTTTCGTATGCTTCAGGGCCTCTCTAGCAGAAAAGTTGGAGCAACAACCTTAAATTCTAAGAGCTCTAGATCTCATATCATTTTCACTATTGTGATTGAGTCTTGGTGTAAGGTATTTCCAATGTAATTTTGTTTTAACATGATTCGCTTTAGTACTGTCATTTCTCTTGTTCAAGATTGAAGACTGGTTTTTATACTGTTAATTCTCTCTATTGCTCAATTGCTATGTCTGATTTTATTGATTGATGCTGCAGGGAGCTTCAACAAACGGTTTCAGTAGTTCAAAAAGTAGCAGAATTAGCCTTATTGATCTTGCAGGACAGGACAGGAACAAAGTTGATGGGGCAGGCAGACAATGTCTAAGGGAAACCAAAAATGTAAAGAAATCTTTATCTCAGCTTGGGTAAGGATGTGATTCGTTGCTAGATTATATTTTCTCTAGTTAAGTTGATGCTATGTTGGTAATTATTATCTATGTTGGTAATTATTATCTTCATTGGCGTAGGCACGTAGTAGATGCTCTGACTAAAGAAACTAGCTCAGGAAAAGCTGATGTTCCAAACAAAAACTCCTGTTTAACACGCTTATTACATGAATCCCTTGGTGGAAATGCCAAACTCTCAGTAATCTGTTCCATCTACCCAGATAACAAGTATGTGTATGTATTTCAATCAAAGAACATTGTTTCTGTTGTAAGCCTAATAACATAAACAATGTATATATTTTGTTTCTAGCAGTTAAGATTTCAGTTGTTGATTTTTTTGTAGGAATAATGGTGAAACACTACGCACACTTAGATTTGGACAGCGAGTAAGATCCATTCAAAATGAGCCTGTTATCAATGAAATAAAGGAGGATGATGTTAATGATTTGAGTGATCAAATTCGACAGCTAAAGGTATTGTTCATCTATAGAACTTCAATGGAAATAATTTATAAAAGATTAATGCAGATCTGAAAATTGTAATTTGTGTTCGTTTGGTACAGGAGGAACTTATTAGAGCAAAGGCTGATGTTCGTAGCTCAGATGGGAATAAAAATGGTTACTTTCATGTACAGAATGTACGGGATAGCCTTAATCATTTGAGGGTTAGCTTAAATCGCTCCCTACTCCTACCTAACATTGATAATGATATTGATGAAGAGGTGAATGTGAGTGAGGAGGACATAAGGCAATTACGCGAGCAGATTGATGAGTTTTATAGTTCATGTGAAGGGAATCCCATAGGCATATCTGTCAGTGAAGATTGTGTCCAGTATTATTCTGTTGAGGAAAATTGTGATGCAGATATGTCCTGTGGTGATGAAGTTGAAAAGGGGGATGAATGTTTTGGAGAATCATTTAGCAAGCTTTGTCCCAAGGACAGTGTGGCATCAGATGGCACCTTGTATGCATCAGCCAACTACTCTTCAAGGGCTATCAGATCTTCATTCACAGATAGTATCTCTGTCAGCTCATCTTATCGGTCTCCAATGCTTCTTGAGGAACCACAACTTACTGAGTCTCCAAAAATCAGGAATATACAGAGGAAGAGTGTGGCCTTTTCTTCTAGTTGTCTTAGTTCAAACAAACCGGCAGAGGAAAATTCAAGTTCCAATCAGGATTTGCTGGGGAAGTCATTTACAAAGGATGAACTTATGCGGTCCTCACTAAGATCAAGCAAGGTTTTTCCAGGTCCAACCGAGTCCTTGGCAGCTAGTCTTAAGAGGGGGTTACAAATAATTGATTGTCATCAGAGGAACTCATCATTGAACAAATCCTCAAATTCCTTCTCTTTTGGGCACTTAAGCTCTGGTGATTCTTCTGAACAAACAATGCAACAGAAGAAATATTCTATTGATGAAAGAACTGCTACACTGCTTTGTGGTTATTGCCGCAAAATAATATTCGATCAGGATTCCAATGAGGTTCAAGGTAGCTTAAAGTCATGCAATGATACCACTGAAGCAGGAAATCTGGATGGACAGACAAATAAGGCTACAAAAGTATGTCTTGGCTTAATTTCTGGAATGTTCTCTTCAATAATCTTGTGTTGAACTCATATTTTTTTCCTCTTCTTCTCAAGGGTCTGGAGAGTATACTGGAGAAAGAAATGACAAGAGAAAAGGAGCTCGAGAATGTCTGCAAGGAGCAAGCAGCTAGAATTGATGAACTAAATCAATTGGTATGATGATTTTTTACTCTCGTAAATTAATAATATGTTTGTGGCTTTGAGTTTACATTGCTAAATATTTGAATATCTTAATTGAATTTGTTCAGGTGGAGAAACTTAAAGGAGAAAAAGAACTAAACTTCATCGCTGTGTTTGGTCAAGAAAAGAGCAAGCAGACTGAAAATGCAGAAGAAGACAATAACTCATTGAAAGATGATGAATACAAGGTCCTTTCTTGTTTGTAACTTACACGATAAAGTTATAGCCGTTTAAACTTTAAAGCATTGGAACTGACGCTTGTTATTTATTTTAATGTTTTTTGCAGCTTCTGAGGGCCACTTCCTCAGACAGTCATTTAGAAGAAAAATGTGAAATTAAAGAAGTCCGGGAAGAATTACCTCAAAGAAGCATCTCTTTTGATTCTACTGAGAAGGAAGAACTTCTCAAGGAAATTCAGAATCTGAGAAGCAAGCTGCAGTTATGCAGCGAAGCACCAGTTAAAACATCCACCGACAAACTGAGGTCTTCATTAATATCAAGATCCATTCAATTGCGAAAAAGTGGTGTATTTTCTCCTAGTAATAATGGTGGGGAGGAGCTAGAGAAAGAAAGAGAGAGATGGACAGAAATGGAAAGTGAGTGGATTTGTCTTACTGATGAACTAAGAGTTGATCTCGAGGCCAACCGGCAACGTGCAGAGAGGGTGGAGCAGGAATTGAGGTTAGAGAAGATGTGCACTGAGGAATTAGATGATGCACTGAAAAGATCAGTTCTTGGACATGCTAGAATGGTAGAACACTATGTTGACCTCCAAGAAAAGTATAACGATTTGGTTGCAAAACACAATGCTATAATGCATGGCATAGCCGAGGTTAAGAAGGCGGCAGCAAAGGCTGGTAAAAGGGGTCATGCCCGCTTTGCTAAAGCTCTTGCCGCCGAGCTTTCTGCGTTGAGGGTGGAGAGGGAAAGAGAAGCAAAATTTTTGAAAAAGGAGAACACAAGTCTCAAGATTCAACTTAGAGACACTGCAGAAGCTGTTCATGCGGCTGGAGAACTACTTGTCAGACTCAGAGAAGCTGAACATGCAGCTTCTGTTGCAGAGGTAAAACCCCTTCATTATTTTTTATATCCCGAATTCATCATATGCAATATCTTGTGCTGAAAGCAACTTAAGGGGAAGGTAAGTTTCCTGATTCTTATATTTCTTGTGCAGGATAATTTTACAAAAGTGCAACAAGATAATGAAAAGCTAAAGAAGCAAATGGATAAACTCAAAAGAAAACACAAGATGGAGTTGATTACAATGAAGCAGTACATTGCAGAGAGCAAATTACCAGACTCTGCGCTGAAACAGCTATATAGAGAGGATTCTGATGTGGCAAACAACAATAAGGATGATGATCAAGCATGGAGAGCTGAATTTGGAGCAATCTATCAAGAGCATTATTAACAATTTGACTGTTGCTGATTTGATTAGAAATCGATGAGTTTGAATTTGATCCTGCTTGGATCAAGAAGTATTCATTTGTAAACCATTTTTTATATTCTTTGTATTTGTTTAAATTGTATTTTTAGGCAGTGATTAGTATTTCGAACTTGAACTTTTTATGTCTGCTTGTGTTGGCACTAAATCTTTTAGGCAGTGATTGGTATTTCGAACTTGAATTTTTTAAGAGATTGGACTCCTAAATCTAAAATTTAACGTGCATGGTTAACAAATTATAAATAAATTCTTGATAATATATGAATATGCATTAATAAAATATAAATAAGTTATAGTGTAAATTATTGATTTTTCACTTTACTAACTATAGCATAACAAATTGGACGGTTAAACCTTAAACTATAGCATAACAAATTGTAAATAGTTATAGTATAAAATTATTGATTTAATTTACTATTCACTCTACTTGATATTTACTATTCAAAATAAATATCAAATTTCCCTCCTCATTCCTAAAATTTAAAAGATTGGACATGTAAATCTCATTACCGTTTTTGAAGACGTGAAAAATAAGCTACTGCACAGGGACTTCAAATTTTTTAGAACTAAATTATAGTTAAATAAAGCCTAATAAAATATTTTTTATATTAAATCGTGAATAAATATGACCTCTATTTATTTTGTCATAATTAAACTAAGACTAACATATACAGTATCTACATAAAACTTAAGACAACTCTACTAAACTTTAAATTGTATACGGATGCATAACAAATTATACATAATTATAAAATTATTTATTGTTTTTTCTTCAATTTATTAATATTAACTACTATTTTGAATAGTCAAATATTAATTTTTCCTACGCATTCCTATAATTTAAGAGGTTGGGTCCTAAATCTTAAATTATATGCGGATGCCTAACAAACTATAAATAATAATAGTATTAATTAGTGATTTTCTCACTTTACTAACTTTTACTAACTCTTATTTAAAATAGGTAAAAAATTTCCTCCTCATTCCTACAATTTAAGTGGTTGGACCCTAAATCCTAAAAATTATATGAGCATGTATAACTACTATTCAAAATAGTTAAATATCAAATTGGACAAGTCACAATGAAGAATGAATTATTAAGAACCAAAACACATTAGACAAATTTCATCTGGCTGCCATCCAAAAACTCTATCTTAGCCAAAATGTCTCGAGTCAAAGGCTTGTTCAGGAATTATTTCAATCTGAAGCACTAGATTTTACTAGGAATTCAAACTTCCAAATAACTTTCGATAATTTTAGTAACCTCTCGTCCAACCCCTCACTCGAACTGTGAATTTTGTGAATTTCCTCCAACCCGCTAATACTAGAGCTGACAAAAATTATTCGTTCACTTTGTAATTTACATTTACATAATTATCCATCAGATTACTCTTTTAATATTGCTTTGTTGTATTACTTAACAAAATATATGAGTATATCTAACTAACCCATAAATAAATGAGTCAAGCTACTACTACATAAAAAATAGACACATTTAGCTTGACACATTATATCATACGGCAAATATTATTATGAATCAATGGTTTTCTTTTTGTGGTGAAGGGTATTTTGTTATTTTGAATAAATTAATTTATTGATCCGATAAAAATGAGTTAAATAATTTTTTAAATTATTTCATGTAAAAATAAGTTGAGTAGTCTACTTTAATGTTAGAATCACATTTACACTAAGAAAAATTATAAATGATACCTTTAAATAGAAGTGATTCTCTAAACAAAATTAATTCTACACTTTTCAAAACACTTGTCTCTTATAAAACAAATATTTCTCCTCTTTATATTTAAAATGTTAGTATCTATCTTAAAAGAATATCCACGACACATATCAAATTAAGATGGTCACTTTCGTTATAATACAATAAATTAAGTCTTAAAAATCAAATTCAAACCAGAGTCTTCTTCACATTTGTGAAGGAGATACAAAGTCTTAAATTCATCGAGCAACTGTCAAATGATGGTCAAACAACATCCACAAATCTTCTGACACAATTTTCTCCTTATCTGCGAGCAGTTCGTAGTTTACCATTAAAAAACCATTATCAACGTCCATGATCTCAAAACCTTCAGTAAGTTTCCATATCTTCTTCAACATATCATCTATCAAATGATAGCCCACATACTTTTCAAGGAGTTTTATGGTTAGCTCTCTTTCCAAAGATTGCACGATTCTTGAAAAAGCTTCTCGTACATCGTGACCTTCGATAACAATCAAGTTCTTCCTTCAAACACTCCACAGAAGTGGCTCCTTGGCCTTCTATAAAAATATCAGAGAATAACGATCTAGGAGGCTTAGATTCATCTGATGGTTTGATCGATGGCGACAACATGAAAGCGGCAAAAATAAAAAACTCCATGCGAAAACTTCTCCACAATTTTAATTATAATATATATATATATATATATATATATATATATATATATATATATATATATATATATATATATATATATATATATATATATATATTTGCTTATTATTTATGTATAATTTTTATTATGTTAAAGAAAATTACTTTAAATATTTTTTATTTGAATCTAAATTGTCTTTAAAATTTAAAGAATATTTATAGATTATTCATCAATGATGTCATTAGTACATACCTTACTTATATTAATAAAAAATAACTTTAGAATATTATATGTTATGTGTTACGGTGAGAATCAGATATCAAGCTATTGTATTAACTTGAATCACAAAACATTGAATATTCACCACCGAATTTTAATTTATCCAAATGAAAGAAAAAAGATCGAATAAAATCCTAATTCTGCAATGTAACAATAATGTAAAGAGATCTAAGGTTCAGGGGTTGGTTATACTAAGGGAATGTATTAGCACCCTAAGTATCTATAGCACTCTATAGGAACCTCTTGTTGTATTTGTGTTATGTTATTATTTGTTTGCTATTGATTGAGAATGTTCTATGGAGAAAGACCTAGAGGTTTTACTAAGTATGCTCGCCAAGACTTCGCGGTCTTATGCTTAAATATCCTTACAATGATGAAATCAAAGCAATTGTAGTTCACCTAAACGAGTGAAGAACACTTGATAACGATCAAGGTTCCAAAGAGGAAGGTAAGTGTTTATAATAATAACACTTACATAGAGTTACAAACTCTAATATAAGGCTAAGTTGAAAGGTTAATAACTTAACAAAGTAGAAAAGGGTAGTTAAGGTGAGGCTAAGCTACCTATGACATAAAGTCAAAAAAGATCTTTCCTTTGGATTTAGGCAACAAAAGAAAGGAAGAGGAAAAGGAGAATGACTTGACAAAGTCAAAATAAACAAAGAGTTCTATGGATGAATGGATGAGATGAACAAGAATGATATTCAAGCATGATATCAAAGTAAACATGACAAAGGATGACATTCAAACATGATGCTAATTGAAGGATCACGTGAGGTGAAATGAGAGATAACGAAGTCGAATGAACATGGTAACAACCAACACATGAAGATAGATGTGACAAAATTTAATACAAGACTTAACAAAGTCAATAAACAATCATGGTAACAACCAAGGATAAATACATAAACATGGATAATACATAAACGAAACATATATGTGACATGGTTCTAAAAAGACCAAAGTGACAACATAAGTATGACATATCATAGCATGTTCATAGTAGTGACATGTGAGCATGAATGTAACAACATTAACCAAAGATTTAAACCAACATGGTAATCATGGGTGTAATAACAATATTACATAACATGTGAATCATGGATATAAACAAGGATTCAAATCAACATGGATATAACAATATCAAACATGGATGAATTAAGGTCAAAAGGTGTACCTATCATTATGTGGACACATGCAAGACAAGAAATCATGATTAACAATGTGAATTTTATGAAGAAAATACTTGGAAACAAGTGAATATGCACGAGAGTCGACCTAGGCAAGGCAGAATGCAAAATTATGCAAAAAAGGAGTTTGTGCATCGATACGAACAAGGACTATGCATCAACACGAACATGTCAGAAAGCTAAAAACACCGATTTCAATAAGTACGCGTCGACACGAGCAGGGACTGCGGGTTGACACAAACATGGCAGAATGCAAAATTATGCAAAAAAGGAGTCTGTGCATCGACACAAACATGGCAGAATGTTTTAAAACACCATTTTTAAAACTTTCACGAATGTCAACTTGTTTAAAACTCAATGGAATGCAAAGATATAAAAACGAAAGTTGCTTGAAATTTCATGAGGAATACAATGGTATCAATCAATGATGTTAATTTTCAACACATAAGAAAAAAAATCATGAAATTGATAGTGAGAACCCTAGGATAAAAAAACAAAATGAAATCATGCATGGACATGACCAAGATCCATTGACATAGGAATTATGATGTCTACATGATGGAAAATGATTTGGTAACTCACAGCATATGAATATGCTATCAGAATTAAAGAGTTCTAAATGAGAACACGCTTACCTATTGGAGCAAAGTCCAATGCCTCTTCAAATGGTTACATAAAGTATTTTTTTGATTCAAAGAGCTTCTATGACCTTCTTTAATGCCTTTGGGATGCTCGATTTGCTTTGGAACAACTTTAATTGTTCAGCTCAAATCCTCTTGCTAAGGTGAAAGATGTGAACTTGAACTTCAAGGAAATAATTCTACAGTTGTAAAATGACACTTGGAAAAATTCAAGCAATGTTTATGGAAAGTGTTTGAAAGTTTTAATGGATTGGAAAAGGTCTATAAGGAGAGTTGTGGTGTTTTGTGCAAAAAGTCAACATAATGAGTGTTGAAGGTTGACTTTTTCATTCTGAATATTTTTGATACATATGATGGTTTGAACACCTTTGTTATGTGTTTTTATGGTGTGTTTGGATGGTTAGTTTGATGGTTTTATGAATGGGAAAATTTTTGGCAAGTTATGTGAAAATGGAGGTTTTGTGGCACAATAGAGGCTTTTTAAAATCTGGTGTGAATGGTGTTTTTATGGTTTCTTGGTGAGTTTTTTTATGTTTATTAAATGAGGAGAGACCCTCTATTTATAGGGAAATATTGAGGAGCAAAAGTTTTATAGAATTCAAGTTGTGTGGTTTTGGTTTGGTTGGAAACCAATTGATAGTTTCATGGATCTTGATGAAACATTTGAGTGATTTAAAAGATGCAGGTTTGCTTTTGTGATCTAGATGTTGCTTCTGGTCAAGAAAGATTTGTTTTTGGTCTGATGCAACAACTTGGACGCTCAAGTGGTTGGCAAAAATAGACTTTATCAAAAATAGACATAAAGCTTTAGGTAAAATTCCCATAAATGCCATGAAACTTGGATAATGCATGAATCTCTTGTGTAATGCACCAAGGGCTTGAATAATACTTTGATTATGGCAAGATTTAGAAGCAAGATGGTCTGCAAAACAAGATTATGCAGCATCACTTGGACTTGATCATGAAATTTGCCACGAAATGACCTAAAATTCAGCTTGGAATGACCAACTTCGTGTCTTTGAATCTCATAGCTCAAGCATGGAAAAAATGAGTTATTGGCCTCTTTAGAAAGCTTTAAACATGCTCTACAACTTTCATGTTTTAAGTTTTCCTTGAATCAAAATAGATCATAGTGAAAAATGACCCTAAAGTTGGCTACTTTTATAAGACAAATTTGTATAAAATGTTTTCGAAGTGTTTTAACTTCACACTTGAATGAAACACTAACTTCATCGCTTCATAACTTGAAATTTATGCACTTTTTGGGAATTCATCCTCAAGGACAAAATTTTAGTATGGAACAAGCTCTTCAAATTTGTCTTTGGAGCAAAAAAATGCATGCTTAGATTGGAAGTTGTGGCCTTGGCAAGTTGGACAAAAATCATTGTATTTCCATAACTTAGAAAATTTTCAATTTCTCTTTTGTTGCCCTTTTTGCAAGTAACCTCAACTCTCTTGATTTTTTCTTGATCAAATTCATTAATCAAACATATTTCCATGAAATCAAACTTGAGAAGCTCATATTTGATTAAAAAACCCTAAAATCAAAGGTTTGACTTTGCAGTGGTTGGCTTGTGTATCAGATGAACTTCCATTTCTTGATCTTAAATGATTTCCATCTCTTGAGCTATTTGAGAACCATGGATGGACTCCAAGGATGTGTTTGAGTGTCTTGAATCATGTCTCAAGACTTGATATTATGTCTTGATCAAAAGTCAAAGATGCAATTGACTTTAGTTGAAAAACCCTAATTTGTGATCAAATGAATTTGAATCTTGAAGAACTTGTAATGAAGCCGTATTGCACTTGATCATTGATAGAGGGAAATCTATTTAGTGTATGAGAACTTTATTTATTGATGATCAATCCAAAACTTTAACTGATCAATCTCTTTAGCTTCTTAAGGCAAACCCTAATTCACAGATGAAACAAAGCAAATCCATCTTTTGATAATTGGTTAGCTATGCATGGATGATTAACCTAAAATGTTATGTAAATGATAATTTAATTCTAGGGGTAAAATTTTGGATTTGACACTATGAAACTTAAAAATCCATATTATTATAGTATGCAAATATGAGTGCATGGGAATAGAATATGAGGATGAAGAAGAAAACATCATTAATTGGTTGAGAAGATTATAAGGAGAAAGCTAGCTTATATAGTAAGGCAATGTAGTATTGGAAGTAGTTACACCTTATAACTAACTTATTGTTAGTTAGTTATTTAACAAACTATATCAACTACTCAATACATTAATGGCTATATCATAATACTCCCCCTTAAGTTGGAAGGTTTATGCTGCATATTCCCAACTTGGTTGTTAAGTGATGAAATGAGTTCCTTGGAAGGGCTTTATGAGAGGATCTGCAAGTTGATACTTGAAAGGAATATGAATTAACTTGATGAAATTATCATACATGTGTTCATGAATGAAATGACAGTCAATGTCAATATGTTTGGCTCTTTCATGGCTCATGGGATTGCTTTCCGTTTGGATAGAAGATGTACTGTCATAGAAGACTTTGCAAGTGGAAACATTGATGTCAAAAGCTCTTAGCAATTGTTTTAACCACAAAAGTTCAACTGTGGTGGATGCTAAGGCTTTATATTCTTCTTCAGCAGATGATCTTGATATTATTGTTTGCTTCTTAGATCTTCAAGCCACTAAGGATTCACAAATGAAGATGCAAAACCCTGTAGTCGACTTTCTAGTAGTGATATAACTTCCTCAATCTGCATCTGAATAGGTTGAAACATGGAAAGATTAATTTGCAGAGAATAAGATTCCTTGGCCTGGAGTGCCTTTCAGGTATTGCAGCAAATGATGGATTTCATTTAAGCGTGATTGTCTAGGTTTAGCCATGTATTGGATGAGCTTGTTGACTGCAAATGAGATGTCAGACCTTGAAATGGTAAGATACAACAATCTCCCAATTGTTCTTCTATATTAAGACACATATTTAAGTAGAGGTCATTCTTCATCATTGTAAATGATACTAGGATCCATGGGTAAAGAAACTGGCTTGGCATTTGTGAAACATGTGTCAATAAGAAGCTACAATGCATATTTCCTTTGGCATAAATGGATTCCTTTACCGGATCTTGCAATCTCTAAGCCAAGGAAGTATCTGAGGTCTCCAAGAAGTTTCATTTTAAACATACTTTGGAGAAGTGTTTGAGTCTCTTGGATTAATTTGGGATTTGGGCTAGCAAGCACTATATCATCAACGTATGCCAAGAGGGTTATCATAGATGCACCTGTGCCATTTGCAAACAATGAGCAGTCAACAGATGATTGTTGGAATCCATGTTGCATAATTGTTGTGGAGAACTTATGGTACCATTGTCTTGGGGCCTGCCTTATACCATATAAAGAATTGTGCAACTTACACACCATGTTTTCCCCTTCATTTAGATACCCAAGTGGCAAATCTATATAGATTTCCTCAAATAGGTCAACATTTAAGAAAACATTATTTATGTCCAACTGAGTTAGCTTCCATTTTTAAGCAGCTGCCAGACTAAGAATGACTCTAACATATGTCAATTTTGCAATTGGAGAAAAAATGTTAATGAAGTTAAGGCCAGGTTGCTGAGTGTAACCCTTAGGCCCTAATAAATCTTTATATTTGTCCAAGGAGCCATATGCATTAAATTTTGTTTTGTAGATCTATCTGCATCCAATGGATTTATTATCAGGTGGTAGGGGTTGAATAAACCAAGTATGGTTGGCTTTAAGAGCTGTTATTTCTTCAAACATAGCTCTGCACCATTCAGGGATAGTGGCAGCTTGATGGTAATGTTGTGGTTCAAAAACAAATGAGACATTTATGATAAAACTCTTGTAAGGACTGGTTAGTTTTTCATAAGAAAGTGAGTGAGTTATAGGATAAAAAGTGTGACATGCATAGTCTGATAGATTAGTTGGAGCTCTTGAGGTCTATTTGACCTTCTTAAACTTGTAACTGTGGAGACAATTTGAGATGAAAGTGGTATAGGTAGAATACGTTCATCATGAGGCGGATCAAGGTCTTGATTAATGTCACTTTCATCATGATCAATAGGGTTATTGTCAGATATGGATTGAGAAGGAAAATAATCTTCATGGAAATTAATGTCTTTAGATATATGAAACGTTTTGGATGCCAGGTCATATACTTTGAAGCCTTTATGTCCAACAGGGTATCCTAAGAACACACAAGGGGTAACTCTTGATGTAAATTTGTTTATGTGTTAAGGTATGGTGGAGATGTAACAAAGGCAACCAAAAACATTAAAACTAGATTATGTAGGGAGTTTACCATGTAGAAGCTCAAAGAGGGAATTACCTTTAAGAAATTTGGAAGGTGTTCTATTTATGATAAAAGTAGACGTTGCTATGTAGTTACCCCAAAATCTAATTGGCAAGTTGGCATGAAACATCAAGGACCTTGCTACATTTAACAGATGTTGATGTTTCGTTTCTACTACATAATTTTGCTCAGGTCTATAGGGGCATGCCAGTTGATGGATAATGCATTGTTCTTGAAGAAACTTGGTCATGGCTAGCTCTTTTGCATTATCAGTTCTTATGGCTTTGATCACTTTGCCAAACTAGGTTTTGACTAAGTTAAAGAACTGTTGGATCTTGATAGGAGCATCAGATTTATTTGATAATAAATAAATCCAAGTAAATCTATTGAAATCAACAAAAATTGTTAAGAAATACAATTTACCATTATGTAGGTTTTGCATATGGACCCCATAAATCACAATGTATAAGATCAAAACTTTCTACAGAAAAAATATTATTGCATTGGAAAGGTAATCTTTTAAATTTGGCTAAAGGGCATATGGTACATTTATTTGAATTGAAATCTGAAGGAACGTGAAAGGGAATTTTATGACTAGTTATCTTTAACATGGAATCAGACAAGTGTCCGAGCCTATGGTGCCACAATTTGGCATTATTGACATAAGAAGTAAAATTGCATGAAGAGGAAAAAGTGGAAATTTGTTGAACAACATCAACTTTAAGATGGTATAGGCCTGAAATGAGGTCACCCTTGCCAATTATCTTGGATAGCTTGGTGTCCTGAATGAAAAAAAGGTGAGCATCAAAGATTAATTATAGATGGGGTCTAAGAAGAAGTTTTCCAACTGAAATGAGGTTCACATGAAAAGATGGAATGTATAACACATCATGTATGAACAATGTATTATTGAGGACAATGTTGCCTACAACTTTAACGGGTACATAACTACCATTCGGGAGGGTGACAAATTTATCTATTAAGGGTTTATGTGACTGAAATAAGGAATCATCACAACAAATATGGAATGTAGTTTCTGAATCTACAATCCAAGTTTGAGGACTATGTAATTTATGGGAGTCTATAGTGGAAAAGGTCATACCTATGACTGAATTCACCAAGGTTGCTGATTCAGATGTGATAGCTTTTGTCATTTGTGTCTGCAAGAAATTGATGAGTTGTTGGTAACTTTGTGAAGTCATAGATGGCATTTCTGAAAGAGAATCAGATCCTGCAACACCATGCTCACTCACATTATGAGATTGAGGTGATCTTTTGAAGCTTTTAGGTTTCTTGTAGCCTGGAGGATATCCATGAAGCTTGAAACACTTCTCCTTAAGATGACCAACACCACCATAATGAGCACACATGGGGCGATCTTTCTTGAAATTCTTGTTGGTTTTAGCTTGAACAACACAGTCCATAGGTGTTTCAGTGGGATTCAATGTGGTTGTTACCTCTCTTTGTTTCTCATCTTGAGTAACCATAGATAACACTACATTGATAGATGGTAAGGGGTCCATAAGTAGAATCTGGCCACAAACCTGATTGAAAGACTCATTCAGCCCATCAAGAATGTGAGAATATGTTCACTTTGGAGATGATCTACTATAGGCTGCACTCCACCACAATTGCATGTGTGAACTGATCGATATTCTCCCAATTCTTCCAATAAAGACTTGAACTGAGTGTAGTAAACACTTACATTGGATGAACCTTGCGTGCACACGAGGGCCATGTTTATGTTGGAATCGTTCTTTGAGTTCCTTCCAAATCTTTGCAGCGTTAGCATCATAAATGACACTTGAAGATATTTCTTTGGAAACCGAATTGAGGAGCTAATAATAAATTGTGTTATTGTTGCGCATCCATGAGTGATACTGAGGAGAGTTATCTTTTGGTTTTGAAATTGTGCCATCAACAAACCAGTTTTGTTCTTGCCATCAACATGGCGCATTACCATGAGTTAAAATTATCGCCGATTAACAATTGTGAAACCAAAGCAACCCCAAGATGATTTGAGGAATGAAGGTAGTAAGGATCATCGTGATACGCCATAAAAGGGGACAAGAATATGCAATGTAGAAGAAAGATCAATGGAGGAGAAAGAGATGAGAAAGGGTGCAGAAGCAAATGAAATCAGAAAATTACTTCTGATACCATATTATAGTATACAAATATGAATGCATGGGAATAAAATATGAGGATGAAGAAAAAAATTTCATTAATTGTTCGAAAAGATTACAAAAAGAAAACTAACTTATATAGCAAGACAATGTAGTAACAGAAGTAGTTACACCCTATATCTAACTTATTATTAGTTAGTTAGTTAATAAACTATATCAATTACTCATTACACTAATGCCTATATCATAATACATATCATAAACTTATTTGTGATAAAAACAAACTCACACATATATTTGCAATGTTCAATTTTTGAAACCTCAAAATTGGTTTAGAAAATAAAAGTACAAAAATGTCTTATTATGTTTAATGTTGATAAAAAATATGTCTCTATTGACTAAATAAGTTTACATGACATGTTATGAAGATAACAATAATGAAGTACAAAAGAAAATTAACATTACTTTAACTTAGATTTGATTATTAATGATATAGTTAAAAAACATTAATAAAGCCCATTTTGAGTAGCTACAGAGTTGGTTCACGAGGGAGCAAAACGACGTCGTTACGAAACTTTCAAATTGAAAGAGATAACGCATAGATAACGACAATACATCAGAAACGAGAATTGAACCCAACGACAGTTAGAGCAAAGAAATATGGCGACGGCGGATTCCGATGGTATCGCACCGCCTCACGAGGAGGATTCTTCCGACTCTGTTCCCGATTCTTCCAACGCTATCGTTTCCGCCACTACTTCCGTTTGTCTACTCCGTACCGCCAGTGACACCGGCGGCGGCGCTTTAATGGGTTCCGTTTTTGGATTCGGTGTTTCTCTTCTCTTTTTGTCTCTTCTATTCACTATTATATTAGTAGCTTTCAGTAATTACGTACTTAATTATGCTTCTCTTGATTTGAATTTTTAATTTGGTGTTTTAATCGAGGGTTTAGTGTTTGTGTTTTATAGCGTGTGTGTTTGTTAATTGTATGTAATTCATTTTCATTTTCAATTTCAATGGTTGATATGCTGGTTTTGTTTTTATTGAAGTAGGGTTTAGTGTTTATGTATTTTTGATGTTTCGGTAATCATTTTCATTTCTATAAATCATGATTGAATGCAGAAATGGTTTTGTGTTAAAATTAGTATGTTTGAATGTTTGAAATTAACATTGGTTTTAACACCATATTTTGAGCTCACTAGAAATGATAAATTATTTTACTAAGGCCTAGTTGCAATGCCTAGATTGTTACTATGGTTTTAAATTGCAGTTGTGGGTGTTGTGATTGTGGTTATTGCTGCGATGAACATTGCGTCCATTGCAGCGTGAATTTTGATTGAGAAGAGTTTGAAATACACGGTTAAAAAACACTTATGTTAAGATTTTTCAGAAATAAATTGAGTTTTACGGTTCTAAATTTTATGTTTTGACAAAAATACTTGAAGAAACCTCGTCGAAGTTGTATGGTGTGGTTCATAATGTGGAAGGACGTGTGATTTCGAATCACACTGCTATTGCGGTCCAATGCCGTTGCGGAGGGTACCACATTAGTAATATTGCGGCAACAATTGCGGTTGCGGATTGCAATTTAAAACCATGATTGTTACCCTGGATATTTTCTATGGTTAATTTGGTTCAAGCCTTGGATCTCTCCTTTGCGTGTGAGTTTATCGGGGGTGTTTTGTTTGTTATTCCTCCGACAACGTACCAAAGAGAATAAAAAAGTATTCGGCATGCACTTTCTTTCTGTTTAAACCCTATTTTGATGGAATCAATTTTATAATTAAAACCAAGCATACGTATGTAGTTTGTTTTAGTAGTTGGCAAGATGGCTTATGTTTTGCTTATATAATTGAGAGCCAGACTAAGGATTTGGTTACAGAGTTACTGGTGTTAGCTTAAATTTTACGAGTTGTAGCTTTTTTGATTGATTTCTATTACTTTCTGACTATTGTTATATTCAGTGTATATCTTTGAGAAGTTTGACTTTGGATACCTAAATAAGTTGATGTTTTCTGATTTGTATGCTTAAGGATGCTTGTTACGGGTGTGTTTCAGGTACTGGATTGTACAACAAGAAAGGTTTTAAAGGATCCTTTGTAGAAGCAGCATCTCAGGCAAAGGTTTGTAAACCTCAGAACTATTTTGTTGATTGCTTATTATCAACTTGATTAATCTTTGTGTAGTAGAATCAATGTATCATATGTTTTTATATGTGCCTCAATTATGTTCTTCAATAATAGTTTTTCTTTGTTTCGTTAGACATTTGCAGTATTGGCTGGAGTTCATAGTTTGGTTGTTTGCATCTTGAAAAGACTTCGAGGAAAGGATGATGGTATGAAATATTTAACTATGAAAGCACTTTTCCTTTAATATTGTTTTTTCACTAATAATGTCTACTTTCGTATCTGCAGTCATTAACGCTGGAGTAGCTGGATGCTGCACTGGACTTGCTCTAAGTTTTCCAGGTATTTTTGTAGTGTATATAATATAAATGGATGAATTTCCCCTTTCATTTAAACTTGTTCCACTTTATTGGATTGAAAAGAAAAAAGGGTATATGGAATAAGCTTTATCAACGACATATACATCTGTAAATTTCATTCTTAATACATCTTTAAAAACATGATCATCACATTGTTGGTGCAAAGATAGAATAAATGATGAAATAGGGAAATATTCTATTAAAGAGAATGACGGCAGAAGAAACAGGATTAAGAGTTACAATGATTGTCACCCTATTTATAGGCTAAAACTAGGGTTACTAGAATAAGATAAAATACTGAAATACCCTCTAACAAACTTATGGGCTTAAGAAAATAATATAATAAAATATGAATTATTACTAATACCATCCCTTAATTCATATTCCATCAAAACTTGTAACACCAATTCCATCCCTTAATCTGAGAAATTGATTAGTCTTGATAGCTTTCGTCAGAACATCTGCCAACTGCTTCTGAGTGCTGCAGTGTACAACTTCTAACACTCCACTCTGAACTTGATGTCTCAGAAAATGATACTTGGTCTCAATATGCTTGCTTCTCCCATGCAGCACTGGGTTTCTGGCAAGGTTGATTGCAGACTTGTTGTCAATCATCAACTTCAGAGGTTTGTCTACCTTAATCTTCAGATCCTGCAACAGATTCAGAATCCACACAGCTTGGCATGCAGTAACAGCACCTGCAATGTATTCAGCTTCACAGGTTGACAACGCCACAACAGGTTGCTTCTTGGAACACCAAGAAATAGGACCTCCCAGAAATTTGAACAAGTACCCAGATGTACTTCTTCTGTCAACTCTGTCTCCACACCAATCAGAGTCTGAATAACTCAGAAGTTCTGACTCATTATTTCCTCCAGAGGGAAATAACACTCCATACTTCAGAGTTCCTTTGATATACCTCAGAATCCTGACAGCAGCTTGGTAATGGGACCACTTAGGTTTACTCATGAACCTACTAACCATCCCAACTGAGTAGCAAATATCAGGTCTGGTATTGCACAGATACCTCAGAGAACCAACCAACTGTTTAAAGGTTGTAGCATCCACATCCTTTCCTTCAGAGTCTGAATCCAGTTTCTGATTTGTATCAGAAGGTGTGACAGCCATCTTACAATTCTTCAGTTCAAATCTCTTCAGAAGTTCTAATTCATACTTGAGCTGATGCAAAATGATACCTTTCTCAGAATATCTGAACTCCATCCCTAGAAAGTATGTCATTTTGCCTAGATCAGTCATTTCAAATTCATTCATTAGAACCTTCTTGAACTTGGCTATCTCCTGTTCAGAACTTCCAGTCAATAGTATATCATCAACATATAAACATACCAGAGTCATATTGCCTTCAGAAGTATGCTGAACATAGACACCGTACTCCATCTCACATTTCTGAAAGCCTTGCTTCTTGAAAAATGAATCAATCTTCTGATTCCAAGCTCTGGGCGCTTGTTTCAGTCCATATAGAGCTTTATATAATCTGTACACCATCCCTTCCTGATTCTTTTTCACAAATCCAGGAGGTTGTGACACGTAAACTTCTTCTTCTAATGGACCATTCAGAAATGCAGATTTTACATCTAAATGCATCAGAGGCCAATTCCTGTTAGCAGCTATTGCAATCACCATTCTGATTGTTTCATGTCTTGCTACAGGTGCAAACACTTCAGAATAATCCAGCCCAAGTTTCTGTAGAAATCCTCTTGCTACCAACCTTGCCTTATGTTTGCCAATTGAACCATCTGGCTTTAACTTCTGCTTGAAAACCCATCTGACGCTGATGGCTTTCTTGTCTTTTGGAAGTTCTGTCAGCTTCCAAGTCTTGTTTCTCTCTATAGCATCAAGTTCTTCTTTCATGGCCTTCAGCCAGAGCTTCTGCTTAAGAGCCTCCTCTGTACTTATAGGTTCAGAGTCTACTAACATGGCACACTGAATAACTTCTCCTTCAGAGTCTACTTCAGTGTCTTGCAGCATGTCAAATTCTGCAAATCTTCTGGGAACGCTTCTGATTCTTTGTGGTCTTTGAACTTGTTCAGAGTCTTGAGCTTCAGAGTTTTCAGCTTCAGATGATTGACCTTCAGAGCTTTGACCATCTTCAGAGTCTGGCATATTTCCAGAACTGAATTGCCACCAAGATCTGGATTGCCATCAGAGTCTGAATCATCAGAGTCTTGGTCATCTGGGTCACCTTCATCTTCTGAGTCTTTTTCAGAGTTTGAATCAGTATCAGAGTCAGAGTCAATATCAGGGTTTACTTCAACTTCAAAAATTCTTAACTCTGGCCTTTCTTCAGAGGTTCTAACATCAGAATCAAATTGAGACTTATCCCAATTCCAAACTTCTGATTCCTTCACAATCACATCTCTGCTGAATTCAATTTTATTGGTTTCTGGACAATAGAGCTTGTATGCACCTGTACTGTGGTACCTTATCAGAATCATCACTTTGCTTCTATCATCCAGCTTCTGTCTTCTGGCTTCTGGAACATGTTTATAGCAAACAGAACCAAATACCTTCAGATGACTAACACTTTGCTTGTCTCCAGTCCACTTCTGCATAGGAACTATTTCCTTCAACTTCTTCGTAGGACATCTGTTGAGTACATACGTTGCAGTGGCAACAGTTTCTCCCCAGAGCTTCTGAGAAAGCTTCTTCTCCTTTAGCATGCTTCTCACCATATCAAGCAGAGTGCGGTTTCTTCTTTCAGCAAGACCATTGTGTTGAGGGGTATAGGGAGCAGTAACCTCATGCTCAATTCCATTCTCCTCACAGAACTTCTGGAACTCTTTGGAGTTATACTCACCTCCACCATCAGTTCTAAGAATCTTCAACTTCTGACCACTCTGATTCTCAGCCTTCATTCTGAACTTCTTGAATTCATCAAACACCTCGTGTTTGAACTTGATAAGGGATACCCATGTCATTCTTGTGAATTCATCAACAAACAACACAAAGTATTTATTCCCTCCAATTGATGCTACTGGAAATGGACCACACACATCAGAGTGTACAACTCCCAAGGCATGTTTTGCTCTTGGAGCAACTTCTGATGCAAATGGCAATCTTGGTTGTTTTCCTTCCATGCAAACTTTGCATGACTTTTCAGGCTTCTTAATTGCAGGAATTCCATGTACCAATTTCTTTGAATTCAGATGTTGTAAGCTTCTGAAATTCAAATGACCAAATCTTCTGTGCCACAGCTCACTCTCCTTCTCAGTACTTGTTGCACTAAGACACTCTGAGTCTGCAGTTCTGACATTCACTTTGAATGTTCTATTCCTTCCCTGTTCTGACTCTATAATCAACTTCTGATTACAGTCATACAGCTTGAGAAGATTGTCCTTCATGGTAACTGAGAAACCTTTCTCAATTAATTGTCCCACACTCATCATATTGCTTCTGATGCCAGGTACATACCACACATTCTGAATCAATGCTATTTTCCAATTGTTCAGAGTCACTCTGACATTTCTCATACCTTCTGCATTAAGATATTTGTCATCAGCACATCTGATCTTTGTCCTCTTTTCAGAGTCAAAGTCAACCAACCATTTCTTGTTTCCAGTAAGATGATTTGAACAGCCAGTGTCCATATACCACCAGTCTGTCAGATCATCAGATTCAGAGGCCATCAATAGCACAGATTCGTCATCAGAACTTCTGGCTATATTTGCTTCTTCTGATTTCTTCTCCTTGTTTGACCAACAATCTCTAGCAAAGTGACCAAACTTTTTACAACAGTAACATTGAATTTTCTTCTTGTCATACTTATCTTTTCCCTTCTGAGCATTCTTTTGTCTATCAGAGGTTGAGCTTTCTGACTTCTGACCACCATCAGATCTTCTCCTGGCTTCTGACTGCTTCTGATACCTCCTATCAGAAGTTGCTTTCAGAGCCTGCTGCTGTACTTCCCTTTCAGAAGTTCTTTCAGTCAAACGCAACTCTTGCGCTTATAAACTGCTCTGCAGCTCTTCAATTTTCATGGTACTCAGATCTTTGGAATGTTCTATTGCTACCACAATGTAATCAAATTGAGAGGTAAGGGATCTCAATACCTTCTCCATGATTGTTTCTTCAGAAAGAGTTTCTCCACACGCCTTCATCTCATTAGTGATCAGAATCACTCTGGAGATGTATTCAGAAACTTTCTCATTATTCTTCATGTTGAGATTCTCATATTGCTTTCTCAAGGACTGAAGCTTCACCTTCTTCACTGATGCGTCACCACCATAACATCTAACCAGTGTGTCCCACGCAGCCTTTGCTGTCGTTGAATCTGCAATCTTCTCAAACACGTTTACATCCACACATTGATGAATGAAGAACAATGCTTTCTGATCCTTCTTCCTTACTTCCTTCTGCGCGTTTTTCTGTTCATCAGTCGCATCTGCTGCTACCGGAACATAACCATCAGTGACAAGATCTAGAACATCTTGAGCACCAAATAGTACACGCATTTGGATCATCCAACGATTCCAGTTTTTACCATCAAATACTGGAAGTTTGGTGTTCATGTTGCCGTTTCCGTTCATCTTCTACTTTGCACAATACACTCAGATTTCTCACACAGTGTTTCCCAACCCACAGAATAAAATTCTGATCAGATTTTGTTCAAGATTCAACACGAATCTAAGAATCAAAATCAAACACACAAGACCTCACGTTCACTCGTGTTTCCCGTGTTTCCCAATGAATCTGAACCGGAGCTCTAGATACCAATTGTTGGTGCAAAGATAGAATAAATGATGAAATAGGGAAATATTCTATTAAAGAGAATGACGGCAGAAGAAACAGGATTAAGAGTTACAATGATTGTCACCCTATTTATAGGCTAAAACTAGGGTTACTAGAATAAGATAAAATACTGAAATACCCTCTAACAAACTTATGGGCTTAAGAAAATAATATAATAAAATATGAATTATTACTAATATAGATCACTTATTCGTTAAATAAATGTAATGTTGCCCCTTATTGGTGGGTGAGCGTCACAAGACTATTTTTGAGTTGTATTCCTACGTAGAATCCACCATCATCAGGCAAAAGGAAAAGGAAATAAAACTTTGTTGCGTCAGATTGTTTTATAATCATCCATACTATTGAAGTTCATTCCATTATTTACCTGAACACATTTGTGAATTTCATTTATGTACTTGTTTTGTTATTACGACTTATCCTCTTGTATTTTTCAGGTCCGCCACAAGCTCTTCTGCAGAGCTGTCTCACTTTTGGAGCATTTTCTTTTATCATGGATGGGATAAACAAACCGAGGCCAGCACTTGCACTTCCCACGTCCTGGAAAACAAGGGTGCAATACAATGCACGACTTCCCTCGATACTCCCCCTTCAATTCCCTCTTCCAAATGAAATGAAAGAAGCTTTCTCCTCTTTCTCAGAGTCTCTAAAAAAGCGCAGCAAGGGAGCTTATCCTACATCTCGATAAAACATCTCAGGATCGTGCCCTCCTGCACCATGTAGATAAGATATGCACCCTTCTTCGCATTTATTTAGGTTCTTTGCAGTTTTTATCAGTATTTCTTTTTGAAGAACTTGAGGTTGAGGAAACATTGGTGTCCAAGAAAATGTGTTGTCGACATGCTATTTTGTTCCAATTTAGCATCTTGGTTGTTCTCTATCATGAATTTTCTTGGCGAATAGTCGGAACTCGAGAGGATTATGTAATGAATGATTGAGCTTGATTATTTAATTTGCCTACCATTAGAAATACACTTGTTTGAATTAGCAGCAATTACAGTTGGAATTCCAAACCCAGAATATCTTCAGAACAAATATTTAGTTTTATTAATTAGGATAATGTTATCTTCTGCCCCAAGGGCACAAGTTAAAAAACTCATAAATAGAATATTTGTATTGAAAAAAACAATAGAATATTTAATTGTAAAATTGTATTAAATATATTACACAATTTTTAAGAATTTTTTATTATATTTATCTCTTAACTCGTACTCTTGAGGCACAAGTTAACATTATCCTTTAAATTATACAATTATAATGATGACAGCCCAAATCAAATTTACCATCTTGAGGTACAAGTTAATATTACCCTTTTAATTATACAATTATAAGGATAACAACCCAGCCCAAATCAAATTTAGTATGATAAATTCAACCTTTTTAACTAGTAAGCTGCAGTTGAAATTGTTATAAATTTCAAGCATTCATTCTAAAATTCTTTTAATAATTTATATAGTCATTTATATGTTAAGGGGTTGTTTAATATGTATGCATATCTTATTAAGAATTATATACTTTCATTCCATTTAAAAAAACCTCAATTTGTAAAAAAAGAATCTACCTAGGAGAAACGCTAAGTCCAACTTTAATTATTTCGACTTTTGTGCAATTCCTGTGTTTTATGCTTTTTGTAATCAGTGTTTGAGCATGTTGTAGTCATTTAATGGCATCTCCTGCTTTTTTTTAAAAACCTATCACATTCTTCTAATTATCTCTATTTTTGTCATTTGAAAAAGTAATTCATCTTCTTATAAGCATTTGATATATTTTTTTTAGTTTACAAGTGAATTTGATTACTTATTCTATATTCTCTTTGTAGGCATGATTGATAAATCTCACCTTGGTGTCAAATATTTTAATTAGTGTAATATTTTTTTTCATGTTATAAATTTAAAACCATTTTTCTATGAAATTATAAGCATTTTTTTTCTTGGAATGGTTCCCCTTGATTGGTGGTTGAGTTGGTTGTAATCGGTTGTTTTTGTTTTTTTTTCTGTCAGATTTACTCCTAATTTGAGATTTATTTTTCCTCAGGGTTACCTTGTATTTTTGCAGATAGGGTCTTTCTTTTATTATATATATATATATATATATATATATATATATATATATATATATATATATATATATATATATATATATATATATATATATATATATATATATATATATATATATATATATATATATATATATATATATATATATATATATATATATATATATATATATATATATATATATATATATATATATATATATATATATATCACATATTTGCCTTTTAAAAAAATACTAAATAGAAAAATTGATCAACACCGTTAGCTAAAATCTAGGATTGCCAGTGAAAAATATATTATTGAAGTTCCATTTTAAAGTTTTGCTATTGCCTTTTACAAATTTTTTAACTGATTACTTTACAAAATTTGACAATTTATTGAGATATATGTATGAAAAATTTCGTATTTGTTTTACATAGAAAAAAACATGTGGTAGTAAAAATATAAAATGATATATTCATAAAATTAAAAGAATGCGTAGAGAATAAATGTAATTTGTAAAAGTTTAGTTTTCTGTTTATCATCGTATAGTTCTTATGATAACTATGAGATGTTTTTTTATCCTGTAGATATATGTCTTAATATTTTTTTTAATCTTATTTATAAGAAAAGATTAACTTTTTAAATTTATTAAATAATATAATTAAATGTATATGATCTATATATTGATTATTTGATCAATTTAAGAAATATTTTTTTTTTTATAAATAAAATCAAAGATATACAATGAAGTTGAATTGAATCTAGTCAATCTAAAAAATGAATATCATAAATTTGTCCTGCATTAAAATTGGAAGAAGGTTTTTGACAAGAGACCTTGAATGATTTTCAATTATTATTTGACAGTTTGTGAATGATTGTCAGACTTTGTTCCAATATCTAAATATGCATACACAGGACGTGAAAATCTAGACTAGGCGCGAAATACTATGATGATAATGTTCTACTTGCTTTCGGAAGGAGCAAGTGTGGATTATCTTGTGAAAAAAAAATCAAGGCATAAATCAAATACAATTGAAGCTTCACTCGCTTTACACCAGTGAGGTTTCATACTATGTACTTTTTTCAAGTACAAACAAATATAAGAGACAATCATAGGAAAATAAATAAGATTTTGAATAAAAATAAACTCAAATATTTGGATTAAACGAAGAGAGAGAAAATAAATCAGTGAGTCACTTGAGTAATACAAAATTTAGAATGGTACAACATTAACATGAGAAAGAAAAAAAATGAAAAATTATGTATCGTCCAAAACAACAAAGAAAATTCTACAAGAAAAAACACAACAAACACAGTACACATGATATGTCTCTCAAGGTGAGTCTGCATAACTCATAATTTCTAGAAGAATTCTTGTTTGCCAATGATGAAAATACAAGCTCTAAGAATGTAGTTCTCTTCAGCATCATAAGACACTAAAATACTATTTATGATTTTTTTCTATGAAATAATATCCACCATGCCATCTAGAGTATTGCGACCAAATCACATCCAATTTTTGGAAGACCACAATTCTTCTAACGATGTTGCTAATATAAGAAACATTAATCTAAGTGTGAATGAATCATCTCAAAATGGTGAAAATACATGGAAGAAGATATGGTGGGCCTTGACGTCGAGAAATCCAGGTGTAGGGGCTTGCTTTTTGCTGTGTATCATTTTAAGTTTTCATGATTGATTTTGAAGACATTAAAATTATACTTTATTCTTTTTAAAATTATTGTCGTTTTAAAGAAAAAATTTTGTTTTAAAACAACTGTCGTTCTTATTTTTCAACATAGTAATAATTACTATTTTTCTAATTGTGTCATATAATTATTATTATGTACACTTTTTTCAACACATTAATAAGATTAATGCAGTAAAAGTACAATATTTTATGATAATATCATTACATTCTTTAATTTGTATGCAAAAATCTTAAACGACAATCATTTTAAAACGGAGGAAGTATTTTACTTTTAAAAGTGATAAAAGGTAATTCATCTTGGGTTTGCTAAAAAAATTATGTCTGTCTCACACCTTCGGCGAGAGAAAACCTACATGATTATTTTTGGTACTTGATGATTCGTCTTGTTTAATTGTGGATGTTGGTGACTTCAGTAATATTTTAATCCCTTCCAAACAACAAAAAGGTAAAATTATCTTTGTGTATAACATGTTTTGTTGATGCCGAAAACATCATCAAAGAATGAAGAAAGAATATCTTAAATAAAAAAGAGACAGTTTCTGATGGTTAGCTTAAAAAAATATCAAATGCAATTGAATAACATCAATAAATAAAACTGACAGTAAAAGCTCGCATGCAATATTGTGTTTTATTGTTTATCTGTTTTATATGATCAAATATAATATTAAGTGTGTGTAGATCTCGAAGTACTAAGATAACTATACACACACAAACACACAAACTCTTTTTTTTTTATTATAAGTTTTAAATCTCATCTATTTTCAAAACCTTCTTAAAATGAGCTTGGACATTGTGTTATCCATTATGGAGTATAGCTAATCGATCATACAACAAAATTTAACCTATAATCAATTATAAAATTGTCTAGCTAATTATGGAGAAAATTCATTTAATAATCTATTAAAGAACCTTCTAATTGATTATGTTTAGGTTTTAGCAAGAATATTTTATGTCAGGTCATCATCGATTATGACCATTTCTCAATCGATGATGACAAAAAGTTATTTTCTTTTTCGGCCAAATTTATTACTATAAGAAGACTTGTGTTCAATTGAAAATACACAAGAAATATGAATAGATTCTCTCACTTTCTACGTGTTCTTAAAACTTTTCATATTCACTTAGAATTATTTTAGTCTTGAGGAAGCGAAACACTTAGTAAAAGTTGTTGTTGTGTAACTATTTGCTAATCTATTTGTTATGAAATTGTAAATCAAGAGAGTGATTGTCTCTTGAAAGTATGATATTATTATAAAAGTTCCAAGCTAAACTTAGAATAAAATTTTGGCGTAAGAAAGTTTGGGGATGATCATATAATAAAAGCTCAGTTGTTAGTGAAACTCTTAAGAAAATTTTCTTAAGGACCGTAATAGACAGCATGGTTTAAGACAAATTTGTATAATTTTAGTATGTTCATTCTTTCTCCTTATCTCTTTACTTTGCCGCCATTCACTATTCCACACATGATTTCTTACTCTTCTTTTTTTCTTAAAATCAACCAAGTAAAATCAACATTTTTCTTTAAAGTTTTAAAATTATTTTTTTTTATCACAACTCACATCCCATCTTGTATTTAAAGTCACTTGGATAACAAAATTTTCTTTTGTCTTCTTTTTTTCATAAACAAACTATCTTCTGATGTAAGAGAAATAAAATTTATGATATGATTATTTTGTTTGGTGAATGATGCACAAAGATAGACTATAATTTACTTTTAAAATTAGTTGTACTAATGATTGTCACATTGCGCCTCATGTAACCTTTATAATTTTCTCTTTGAATTTTGACAAGAAGAATGTTCTAATGGTCGCCGTTACAAAGTAGGAAGTCTATTAGACTCTTATTATGAGCATGAGATCTCATTGAGGCACTGGTGCAAATGAATTTCAACTCATTTTCTTTAAAATGTTTTAAGAGGATATTAGAGACGATATTTAAAATTTTGCAAGGTCTAATTTTTACAAATGTTACATGGATCATCAGATGGCCGAGTCCCTTATGATTTTGATCCTGAAAAATTGATAATCCACACATTTTAATGGAATTTTAGCTTATTAAGATACGTAGCATGAATTGTAAGTTAATATTAAAAGTTTTTGTGAATCACTTTATTTTAGGTAGAAGTACAATTGATAATGCTATTGTTTTGCAAGAATTTATTTACCTTATGCATTATTATAAAAAGAAACTCAATGATATTATTTATAAGCTTGATCTTGAGAAGGCTTACGATACAATGATTGAGATTTTCTTCGTGACACTTTTCATTACTTTGTATTTTCTTCTAGAGTCATCTCTTTGATAATGCGTAGCATGCCCTCTATTTATGTCTCTTTGATATGGAATGAGTGTATGACTAAATGTTTTAAACCTTTTTGGGGCCTCAAATAAGAAGATTCTTTATCTCCTTATATTTTATTCTTTTGTATGAAAAGACTGAGTGATTTGATTGATAGAGTAGTCTAGGAAGGCTGTTGGCAAACTCTACATATCATTATTGATGGTAGAGCCGGTAAAATGGGCCCGAACAATCGGGCCGGTCCGAAAGCCCGTCAAAAAATTTGAACTTGAAAAAAAAAAGGCTCATTTATTATTCGGGTTTTTAAGCCCGAACCGTTAAAAGTCCGATGTTTAACCGGGCTAACCCGACCGGGTAGCGGGTAGCCTGCTAGTTTTTTTAATCAATTTTAGACCTTATTGTTAATTTAATTTGTAAAACTTAATGTTATCATTGAAAATTTTACTTTGTTTTTAATTCTTGTTCAAATGAAAAAAGACAAACAATGCACCAAGGGAAATATTATAAGTTATATTTTGGTGTGTACATCATTATTATCATTTTCTAAGTGAAATGAAATGTCATACTGATGCATTTTCTATGTGAAATGTCATACTGTTGTAATTTGACGCTATAATAAAACTAGAGTATGGTGTATACAATATACTAATAGTATTATATTATTTTTTAAATAAAACACTCACTTTTTAATTTTAAAAAAACAAAATTATAAATATAAACCGGGCCGCCCCAAAAAATCGTAGCCCGTGAAGGACCGGACTTGGTCAATCAAATTGTGACCCATTTATAATCCGGACTTTTTAACCCAACCCGAACAAATTCCAAGACAGTCACGGGCCAGCCCGTCACGGGCCGGATAGCCCGTTTTGCCAGCTCTAATTGATGGTCATAAAATATCTCACTTGGGTTTTCTTTTCCAGGTGATGTGCTATTATTTGCAAAGAAAAATATATTCTCAAATACAATGCCTTACTAACTTATTAAATTTTTTTTTCTTTTTCAGGTACATCTCAAAAGGTGTTTGTCAAACTGCTAAAGACAATCTTGAGTAACTAATCAGATTTATGGATCGATTAAAAAAATATTTAGGATTTAAAATGAATACATATACACAAAGAAGAGGATTTCTTAAAATTTTATGATAAGGTAGTTTCAAATTTTGATTATTGAAAATATAAACTTTTGAGCAAGTCACGATGAGTCATTCTTATGAAGTTCGTTATTACTTCTATATCTATTTATTGTATGTAAATTTGTTGGTTTTTTCAATATATTTGCGAAACTTTAAATAAAGTTGTGAGGAGTTTTATTGGACATGGTAAGAAGGATCGATCCATGAATATTGTTGGTTGGAATAAGATTTTTATAAAAAGTTAAGTGATTTAAGAATTCAATTGACCCATTTACATAAAAAAAAAACTACTTTTTTTATATAAAAAAATAATAATTTGGAAATTAGTAACTAAACAAGAATTTTGAAAAAAATTTATACAAATAATCATCTTTTTTCAATTTTATTGATTTTCACCTATTTATCAAAGTAACTCACTTTAAAAAAAATAGAATTAGGAAGTGTTATCAGATGAATTATTGACGTCTCCATTAAAAAAATAAGAGGTATGCCAATTGAATTGACGACTTTATGGATATATCCAATTCAATTGATGACGACATGTATTTTATTAGAGGTGTCGCCAATTGAATTGACGTTTTCATTTAAAAAAATACGAAGTCCATTTAAATTTTGGACATAGGCGCCAGACGAATTGACACTAATTTTTAAGTAATGCATGCAGTCGTCGATTAATTGTTTACATCATATGCAATCGTCGATTTAATTAACTACACATTTTATTTTTTAACTGAAAACACCTCTTCGTTTTTTAACTGTTTTTTTTTATAAATTGAATTATTTAAGTAAAAATGATGGTTATTACAAAAATAAAATTGAAAAGTGAATTATTTACCTAAATTTTTTGAATTTTAAGTCCACTTCTTAAAACATAAATATATATTTGAGAATAATATGCAGTACCTCCGACCACTCTTCTAAAAATTCGCAAAATCAAAATTGACCTTCAATTTGATCCTTCAAACTCTTGCTCCATGTTTTAAAACTTTTTTTATTTACATTTCTAAAAACAAAAAGCAAATAAAGAATGAAAACCAAAGGTAATAAAAAGAAATATGTGGGACACATTTTTTTTTCCGCATTCAAATATGCATAATGTAAATTTTATAAAATTATTAAAGCGAAATTACAAAAAAAAAACAAATATTTTAAACTAGGACTGTTACTCATATTAAAAATGATAAATAGATGAATATACTAATTTTAGTTAAATACAATTTACTACAATACAATAAATTAGGAAAAGAATTAGGGATGGCAAACAAACCCGGGCCCGCCCACACCCGCCCGGGCCCGCCCCGAAATTAACGGGGGAAATCCGATTTAATTGGGTGCGGGTGCGGGTGCGGGTGAAATCCGGTTCTTAACTACGGGTGCGGGTGCGGGTGCGGGTAGACACTAAGACCCGCCCGCACCCGCCCCCGCCCCGCCCCAAATAATATATTTTATTTTGATTTCTTTATTTTATTTATTTTAATATTTATTTATTAATTATACTTTTAATTAAGTTATTAATATTCTTATTACAATTAAAATAATAAAATTAATCAAGTTAATATTCATTTATTAATTAAAATTTTAATTAAATAATTAATTAATTTATTAAAATAATCAATTTTTTAATTAAATTACTAATTTTTATTATAATTAAAAAAATAATAATTTTTTGCGGGTGGGGGCGGGGCGGGTGCGGATGCACCCGTTTTCTACTGGGGGCGGGTCTGGGTGGTAAATTTTCACCCCCGATTAGATTTGGGGGCGGGGACGGGTCTGTTACAAGGAGGCGGGTGCGGGTGCGGGTATAGTTAAACCCGCCCCCGACCCGCCCCGTTGCCATCCCTAAAAAGAATGAAGAATAGTAAAAAAAAAAAGTTAAGAAAACCCAACCCGACCCGACGTTTAAACCCGATAGGAAAAACGGGTACCCAAAGTGAGATCGATTAGGAAATAAATGAGTATCATCAACCACAACGATTTTCTTCTCCGTTGTAGTCACACCAATTTCAACATTCTCGTTTTCACGATCTTGTAAGTTTCAAAATTCAATTTCAACGAGTGAATGAAAAAGATTTGCGCGATTTTTAGGTTTGCTGTTTGTTTATGTATAACTGTTTAAATTCCAAATGCGTGTATCAGATGTTTGTTAAAATGCCTGAAGGAAAATATTTGTATTTGCGAGCTTTTGTCATGTGAAAACTTCATTTGTTTTTTCTTTGATTTACGTTGATGATTGCGGGTCTGGATGTTATGCTGCATTATCTATGTGGTTAAGATGACAACTTTTATGTGTTCAAGATTAATTCTTAGAATCCATAGGATTGGAACTACCTAGTTGGAAATCATAGTTGTTCGAAGTGCAGCGTCTAGGTTTTAAAAAGAAATTGTTAGAATGTCATGATGGTTTTTCATCGGTAATCATCTGAGTATATTTTTCGCAAGTGTTTCTCCTTTTCACCAGTTAAGAAAGATTAATGAGTTGCAAATAGAGTCCCCGGGCATAAAAATGGGTGAATAAGATAAACAATCAATCTGAAAGTATAATATACATTCATGAGTAAAGGACCCTGTTTGATAACAAATTTTGTTAATCATTTGGAGCAAAGTAATATTTGGCTTCTTTTTGGATAGCTTGCTTGTTCTTGGGCAGAGTTTTCTTCTTGGGTTGTTCTGTTTGGCTTCTTTCTGGATACCATGTTTGTTCAGTTTTATATAGAATGATATGTTGTTTTTCTTCCTGCATCAGGGTATGGGTGGGTTTGTGATATCATGTGAACCCCGTTTTCCACTTTCGCTTTGATGAATGATAATACTAAACTAATTGAGAGCTTTAGATTTGGAAAGCGTCATGCTTTGTATTGTGATTTATTTTGTATTTATTTAGATTTGTAAATTATTGAATTTGATTTCTTTATATAGGGATTCAATGGCTACGGTGAGAAGTCTGAAAATTAAGACGAGTACATGCAAACGACTTGTGAAGGAGCTAGATTCTTATGAAAAGGAAGTTCTGAGAGAATCTGCCAAAACAGCTGATATGAAGGACAAAGGAGCTGACCCTTATGATATCAAACAACAGGCAAGCCAAAATATTGTGTTCACTTGATGTATAGGTTTAAGTTCTTAATCTGTTTAAAATGGATTACTCTCTTTTCTAAATTAACTTGTATTTTTTGTAAAAAAAATTGATGGTATTTTTCTACTTAAAATTTGTCCGTTTTCAATTTGCAAATAAGCATCCTATATAGTTTCGTTAGACCTGCCAGTGCCATTCCAGTCGCATTTTTTTTACAATTGGGGGTTTTTGGAAACTGTGTTTCATTTTCTTTACCCTCTATGGCATATTTATACATTGTGTTGACTTATATTGGACAGGAAAATGTGCTGGCTGAGTCTAGGTTGATGGTTCCTGACTCCCGGAAGCGTCTGGAGGCCGCTTTGGAAGACTTGAAAGGAACATTGGTACATATATTTCTTGTTTATGTGATTATTGTATATCTTAGTTTTCTGCTACTTTGTCTTGTCATGGACACTGTTAACCACGTTGTCATGTTCAGCATTTGATACTTTGGCTTTATAATCTAATCATACTCCTAATTGTCTTCCCTATGCACTTCTTTTTGCTTAACCATATAAATCAAATCCCGTGCTTCACCAATGTTCCAAGTTCGGACACTTGCCTGGAAATGAACTTCTGGCACTCAACCACACTCAAAGTAGAAGAGCTCAAAGTCTGCATCAATTCCTTCAGCTCTTTATGGACTGTCTAGCCTTCCCCCTCCTATTACTATATTTGCCAATGCAGAATAGTAGAAGCTTGATACTGATAGTATTTCTGAATTAAAAGATAACCATAGAAATCACAACTTCTCGTACTTCCATCAATGCTCCCCTCAGTGACACGCCATTCACTATCTAAAGAGAAATGGTTATTGTTTTGTAGCATGTTAAACTTTTTGTAGTATTTGATATATTTATGTTTTGCGGCATTTTGTTCTTATGTTTATGAACCAATTCTTGCATGTGTGACGCAGGGTCTTAAACTAACCAATTATTTTCACAGAATGCAAAAAAGAAGCTTTGCCTTTCAATCCAATTTTTACGTGAGTATTCTTTTTTGTTTCCTATTTCCTTTCAGGCTGAGTTATTGAAGGAAACAGATGTAAAGGAAGGCATTGAAATTGATGATGCTCGAAACACCATTGTGAAAGTTGAAGAGGTATTTGAAACTTAGCAGAGCAGTTTCATTAGTGTCTTGGGTCGAGAATAGTGTACATGTACTAAATGGTTTCCCCTTGATCTTCAAAAAACTGATCCATACTGAAATTTGTAAAACTTGTGACATTTAACCTTAGATAGTTAATGTTTACGCGGAATCTGGAACTGAAAAATGGTTCATCAAGTAGGATACAACCATTTCACTCGGAGAAAAAAAAGTTTTGAAAAGTTAAATTTAATTATAAATGTATAAAAACAAATTAATTATGCATTTCTATCTAATCATTGATCAAGTCCTTGATTAATCGGTAGTCAATATCAACATTTTACACCAATAAGAAGAATGTGATAATAGTGATACTAGGATTTTGCAGAATGACATTATTTTGCATCTAGAAACATACCCTCTCCTTCCAAAATGTTTACAATTTTAGCACAAATCGTTGGAAATGTGCTATGGGTTTAAAAGAAAAGATCAAAGAGATCTTATCCCATATCAATTTTAATCGTTTAAACATCATTATGATTTTTCAATGAATTTTTATTTATTAATTAATAAATATAAGAAAAGAGAAAAATAGAGAAAATGTATGTCTTGAATTGATAGTTGGGTAAAATCACAATCACAATAACTACGGTAAATAATGGATAGATGAAGAGAATGGGAGAATTAGAGAGAATTAATGAAAAAAAATGATATTTTAACATTAATGATCCAACAACCAACATAAGTATTTAAACCGTTACATAAAACAATACAACTAATCAACTAATGAGAAAACAAGTTAATCAAAATTGGACTAGATATTAAATTGGTAAGATAATCAAAACTAAACCAGATATTAAATCGGTATAAGAGTTCAAGGTTAAAAGGTTTAACAGGTTCAATTGATAATAATAAATTATATATATTTTAAATATTTTACTATAAATATTATACATAACACAAATATCATAGTGTTTATAATTTCACACCATTAAAAACCAAAGTTTACATAAAATTTAATAACATAATTTAAATCTGAAAAAAATAATTATTAAAAAAGTTGATGTGAGTCTTTAATTTCTATTGCACTAAACCGAAATGTGTTTTTAATAAATCTTTTCAATCTCTACTAATGCATACACATAACCACATAAAACTAATAATCTCAACCAAGCATTTATATACCAAGTCAGTTGGTTGAGCGGGTTCGGGCTTAAAAGAGTTGTCCAACCCAAATCTCTTTCCGTCCATCTTTTACTCGATTTTGGTGAATTGGGTCTATGCGTTAATTCATTAATTCAGACAGTTTATTCAAATTAAATCAATAAAATATTTGAAATTTGAAATTTTAATAAAAAATTAATATTTTTTTTAATATAATACAAATTTGAATGTAATGGTGAGCCAAATATTCGGATAGACCAATACTAATAAAACAATTCATAAGGTAGGCCAATATTAATAAAACTAATTCTAAGCAAAATACAAATTAAAAAGTTAATAATTAAATATAAAATATAAATATAATAATGGACTATATTAATCATGCCAAAGTTAAATATATTGATGGTGGTAATAAAAATTGTAAATCAAATCAAATAAATTATTAATGGAAATTTATTAAGCAATCGAATTCTTCCCCTATTTTGAATCAATGGCTCCTATTAGTCAATTTCGCTTCGCCAAAAATGAGAAAAGCAAAAAGAAATAAAATCAACAAGAGTAAGGAGATACACATTGCAAAATAAATTAACTCAACAAACACATAACCGAATCATGTTAACCAATAGTATTTAAAGATAAGAGTAATTTTGATATTGGCTAAACTTTGAAAAATGGATCTTAACTAAGTAATAACAACGAATGTAAGGTATAGCAAAATAAACAAATGAAATCTTATTAATGAAGTTTAATGGCATCACATTAAATTAGAAAAAAAAAGTTGGAATGCTAAACTTTTAACATTTTTCTATTAAAGAAGTAAAGCTTAAACATTTTTTCAGTACATTAAACCACAATTAAACATATCCAAGCACGTTAAACCACAATTAAACATTTTTGCAACAAATATAATTCAGCAAGTCAATCATTTGTTGTCCATCTCTATAATTTTTCATAAAATATAACAAGAAAATGATCAACGGATACAAAAACCTACTTTTTCTCTGGTATTGAGCTTTCTTCCCATGTGGACAACTCCGTCTCTTTGAGATCGAAGTTTGTTCGCATAGAATCGCAGTGCTGTATCATAGGATATGGACAACTCCTACGGTTTCTTCTCCCATTCTCGTAAGTCATCTCTTTGCTTAGACAAAGTACTCATGTGATTCTTTCATGTTTCATCCATCAAAATAAATTTGTCAACCTTTTCAAGCTTTAGACACACAATCTATTCTAACTATTAAAGTATTTTCTTAAGGTAACTTCTAATCTTCTGCAAATCTAATCTTTTGCATCTCTGACCTCATTTCTCGCATAGCCTTTTCAAGCTTTAGACACACAAGTTTAAAAATATTAGTAAAAATCAAATTTCATTGTTATAATAAGAAAAATATCATCACTTCAAATCTAGATTATCAATAATTAGGGTGGAACCAATAAGTCCGGAGACCTGTTTTAATTTTAAAAAAAAAGGTCTAAATTAAAAAAAAATATACAATTTAAAAAACTATGCTTTTACGGCTTTTTTTAAAAATATTATAAAATGAGTGAGGCTTAAGAACAAAATATGATTTTACACCTATTTTTATAATTAAAATCTATTGTTTTTGTAATTAAAAAAGGTAATTGAACCCTGAAGTTTAAAAAGTAGAATTTTAAAATTTATTTACGCCTATTTTTTAAAAAAAGTCGGTATGAATTGATAGAGATTTGAAAAATACACATGATTTTACACCTATTTTTGAAATAACAGGTGTAAAGTCTATTGTTTGTGTAAGTTAACATGGTAACATGGTAAGAACCTCGTTAAATTTCTCTATTCATCATGGAGTTTCAAAGTTTACCAAACAACCCTCACAAAAAATGCTTCATTTTTTATCGAATGAAATCGAAGCTTTGAAGTTACTAGATATCTCTTAATCTGATGAAGGATATATTTACCAATGATCAAGCATTATAATCACAAAACTGAACACTAAAAGTAATAATAAATCAAATTGCGTGAAAGTGTATAGTTTTACCTATTTTTTCATACCTAAAACTCTCATAAGTGTTTTTATAGTTCACAAAAACGTCTTGTGCCACAACTTGGGAATCAAAGAAACATAGTAAAAACTATTAACTGTAAATCGAATCAAATGAACTCAAAGAGAAACGTTATTCATAGGAAAAATAAATACTAGGAACTTTGATCTTTCCGCTTCGAGGAAGAGAGATTAAGAGGTTGTTGGAAGTAGAATTGCATGTGTGAGTGATGACTTTGGTCGTAACCTGTAGTTACCCGCAAAATGAGGAGAATATAGAAATGTAAGATTAGATGTTAAAATAAGCAAGGAGTGTAAAATAGAAGCTTACTCTCTAATCATCTGTGTGTGTGTGTGTGCGTGTGTGTGTGTGTGTGTGTGTGTGTGAGAGAGAGAGAGAGAGAGAGAGAGAGAGAGATAGAGAGAGATAGAGAGAGAGAGAGAGAGAGAGAGAGAGAGAGAGAGAACGTGAGTGGTGGTGGTAATTAGGACAATGGTGGCAACGATGATGAGAGTGGCTGCTAGGGTTTTGCTCATTTACGAGAGAGAAAGAAAGTAAAGACAGAGAGAAGTTGAGTGAATGCGAGGGAATGAAGGTTCTGTGTGGAAATCTATACCTTCTTACTGACAGTATCCTTGAGCTGCAACTCTTGTCTTACTTCTTACCACTTCTCCTTGCTCATTAAACTTGTTTATGAATACCCATTTTGTTCAAATATTGTTATTCTAAGAAGGTTTGGGTACCAGATTTGTGATTCCTTTGAAACTGGTTCAACTCTTCTTGCATAGCCACAATCCAACCATAATTAGAAAGTGCTTCATTAATAAAAGTAGGTTTCATCATGGAGAGTAGTCCTAACATTGAGTTATCTTCTCTGAAGAAAGAACTTGTCTTTTTGGGACTATCTTTATTGCCAAGAATTAACTCTTTTGGATGAGAAGACTTGTACTTTAAGGTCTTCTAAGATCATGATGCGTCTAAGGAGTCATCTTGAGCTTCTTCAGATCCTTAAATCTCTTGATGAGCTTCTGAGGTAGGATCAACTTTTGGATCATTAGCTTCTGAAGTCTTGATAGCTTCTGAGCATCCAGATTTTGATGGATTGAATGCTTTTGAACTTCCAACTTCTAGGCCTCTAGCTTCTGATGTGTCTTTAGATACACAGATTTCTAAAAAAATTGAACTAGCTCTGACATTTTACTATCAGGTTCTTTGTCATCAAATTTAATGTGTATTGACTCTTCAACCATATTGGTTTCTGAGTTATACACTCTATATGATTTAGAGCGTTCAGAGTATCCCAAAAAGATACCCTTCTGAGCTTTAACATCAAATTTCTTCAGATAAATTTTATTGTTTAGAATGTAACATGTACATCCAAACTGATGAAAATAAAAAATTCCTGGCTTTCTTCCTTTGAATAACTCATATGAAGTTTTTTTTAGAATAAATTTAATATAGATTCTATTATGAACATAACATGTTGTGTTCACAACATCTGCCCATAAGTGCTTAGGTAAGTTGTTTTCATGGATCATGTTTTAGGCCATTTCTTGTAAAGATCCGTTCTTTCTCTCTACAACTCCATTTTCCGTGGAGTTATAGGAGAAGACAACTCATGGCGAATTCCATATTTTTCACAAAATAGTTCAAATCTCCCATTTTCAAATTCACCACCATGATCACTTCTTACCTTTAAATTTTTTATTCCTTTTAGTTTGTACTTGTATACAGAAGATGCTGAACACATCATATGATCCATCCTTGGTTATAAGAAATTTAACTCAAGTCCATTTGTTATAATCACCGATAATTACTAGTCCATATTTCTTCCCATTGATTGGTGCAGTACTAACAGGGTCAAACAAATCAATGTGAAACAGTTCTAAAGGTCTAGAGGTAGAGACAATGTTTTTGGTTTTGAAAGAAGTTTTATTAATTTTCCCTACTTGGCATGCTCCAAAAAGAGCATCTTAGTAATAATTGAGATCTGGAAATCCTTTAACAAGTTTCAACTTGCTAAGTTTAGAGATTAATCTCCAGTTACTATGATCTAACTTTCTTTGACAAATCCATTTCTCATCACTCACTGATAGAAGGCAAAACACCTTTTGATCAACCAATTAACAAAAATTAATTTTATAAACATTGCCCTTTTCTCTTACCTTCGAACACTATGAACTTGTCAGATTCATTCATGGATATGCAATTATTCTTGTTAAACATGACTTTATAATCATTATCACAAAATTGACTAATGATAGTAGATTATCTTTAAGTTCATTTACAAGCCAAACATTATTAATTTAAATAGATGAGTTATCAATAGTAACCATACCAATGATTTTTCGTTTCTGGTTTCCTCCAAACCCCACAGTTCTTCCCACTTTCAGAGTTATGGTTTGTAACCTAATCCTTTCTCCTGTCATATGTCGTGAACATCCACTATCCAAGTACCATGATTGTTTCTTTGGTTCTCCCTTGAAGTATATCTGTAGCAAAGACAATTTGAGACTTAGGTACTCATAATCTTATGGGTCCTTTATGGTTAGTTTTGACAGGTTTCTTCATGTTTTATACCTTTGATTTTATATGATAAGGTTTGGTATTATTCACAACTTTTGGTTTAAAAGTTCGTTGCATTGAATGAACCTTAACCTTAGGTTCTGAGCCTTTTATAACCTCAACTCTTGATATCCTAGGTTCTGGCTTCTTCAGAACCTTTGACTTTAGAGTCTTAGGCTCTGGTTTCTTCAGAACCTTTGACTCAACAACTTTAGGTTATGAATGAATCAAAATCTTTTCATTTTTAGCAGCAGGTACAAAATAAGAGTCAAGCCCTTTCCGAGCAGAGCTTGAAGAAGAAAAATCTCTTGGTTCACTTAAGGTCTCAAACCTTGGATTACATCTTTAGCTTCTACTTACTCCATAAATCATGGAAGCAAGTTCAGTTCTATTGAATCCATTTATGAGAACTTGAAGAGCCATTTCACACTCATCAAAAGGTTTGTCAAACACTTCCTTTACTAGAGCAATATGATATTTCTCTAGAGCTTCAGTTTTATTTTGAATAGATTTTAATTCATCTTTAAAAATATCATATTTCTTTTTTAATATTTTCATGTGTGTAGCTTTCTCTTGACATCTTCCCATGAGATCTATAACAAAAGTAATTAAATTAGAACGAGATAGTTTAGAAAATACCTCATCCTCTTCCTCAGACTCTGAACTTGAATCTGAGTCAGATTCTACTTTAGAAGATGTAAAATCCATTAATTCAAAGTTGACTTGTTCTTCATCCTTTTTCAAAATTTTCCTCGTTAATAATTTTAAAACTCTGATTTTAGAAATAATTTTTTTAATCGGTTAATTTTTAAGGAGGCATATTCAACCCTTTCTAGAGCATTTAATTCCCATATTATCATCCAACAACAGCTATGCCTAAATTATATTTATCACATGCTGACATGTTTCTATCTAGTGGTGATATTTTGCCTCAATAAAAGAAAACTCTTGTCTGCAAAACTAGTGCGGACCAACATTTAAATTTATGCTCTAACAACACAATTATAGAAGAACTTACTTGTAAAACTTTCGAGGGCTTTAAATGAATCAGAAAACTTCCTTGTAAGAGTCTCGGGAGTTTATGCGGATTGAAGAACTTACTTGTAAGACTTTTAGGATTTTTATGAAGACCAAAGAACTAGCTTGTAAGACTTCCATGAGTGTTAATTTCCTAGAAAATAGGAATTCAAGTCCACTACCATGACTAGGTGGGCAGTTACCATTCACGAGAAACATTAATTGCAGGCCCATTGGTTCCTATAAATACCCCATCCCTGGCATGAGGAAGGACAATTGAGAATACACGCGAAACACCCCGAAAGATACAGAAAATCCTAAAATCCTATAGCCACCCTACCAAAATACGGGTGTTACACATTTATACTTTTTGACAAGTAGAGCAAGTAATGTGGGATAAATTATTCTCAATTAACACGCAAACACACATTATTTTATTTGCTAAAAGTATAATAATTTAGATAGAGTGAGGGAGAATGCTCACATAAAGTTTATGAGAGGGTATGTAATTTCTCCTTGGAATTTGCCGATGATCCTTTGTCCCCACTGGTTAAGGCCGTTATAGAGATCTCATGCATCTGGCTAGGAAGCGCATTCCCTAGTTTCCCCAAAAGAACATGGGAAGAGAGAAGATTGAGTATCTCTTTAACAATTATATCTCTAACACCTCATATTCGGCGGTTCACCACTCGTTTCGAGCGAACACCTCATTGTTGGCGCCAAGACCCGTATTTGGTGGCTAAGTCCATCTCGAGAATTTTTCCAGCCTTTATGTACAAAGTCTGCTTATGTCATAGGATATTTCATCATGTACCATCCCATATTATACCCTATAAAATCATCTCAGTCCATAATTTTTTAAGAATATGATGTTACTACTATGTAATAAATGTTTATGATATTAAACAAGTTATGTAATACTATGATGTTAAAACTATGTTTATAAGAGGTTTATAACTTGTCTATAACCGACTATGTAGAAGGTCAGCTTCAGGTTATGCAGAATGACTATAAACAGGTTATGTAGATTATGTTAACATATGTTATACAACTTATATTAACACAAGTTATACACGTTATGCAGGCTATGCAGATTATGTCCATGTTTACAAGTTATAAACATATCATTAAATGGTTCTAAAAAAATAATTTCATTAATTTCATCAGACAAAACATACAAACAAATTAGGCTAAATACCATTTTTTGTCTTTTATCTTTGACTCGGGTCTAGTTTGGTCTTTTAAATTTATTAAATACCATTTTAGTTGTAACACCTATATATAATACATGTCTAGAATTACATAATATACATAGATGTAATGTTGGTACTGAACTATATAAGTGTCTAGGGGCAACATTGTACATATTATATGTCTAAAAAGAAACTACAACAATGGTACAATATATACAAGATGACCAAAATAAAAACTAAGAACTAGATCATTGTAGAATGATCTCAAAATATCGACATGCACAACGGAAAGCCATCCCAAAATGTCAAACAAGTAAGGACATCAGGTCAACTTGTCCTTACCATTCGACTGCTTCGAACTACCTGAAAATGATCAACAAATATGGGGTGAGATAATATTCTCAATGGGTTCCCTATCTTATGGGCCCACTCGGCTCGACATGGTTCTAATCATAATCCTAACTCAAGTCAAAGGGGGGAAAATCTTGAGTTCACAAAACCAAAAATGTATGGGAACATGTCTATTAAGTTTATCAACTCAAACAATCAGTTGTTCGGGAAATGTACCAAGCCATCTTTCCACGGCCAACCCTATGTCTAGGATTCTAGACACGGGTCATAGATCCTTGTATCTCATACTTTAACATAATGATATACTTTAGATTCTAAGGGATAACATGAACCTTAAGAACCATCGCTTCCTATGGGACTCCAAACCCATTTCAAGCCTTTTACCCATATGAGACTCACCTCACTTAGGGATCCATCACCTCTAGGATTCAACACAAGTCAAACAAGTACGGTTGCGTACTTCCCAATTATTACTCTATATAAGTATCATGACTCGAGACAACATAATCAAGGGGTTGTTTCCGACTACATGATTAAATAAGACATAACTTGATTGTATTCAACAATCACAAGTTAATCACATTCACCTTAATCACATAACAACATAACATGTTCCATACAAAGCATCTCACTCTCAACTATGACGATCATCCATCTATGATACTCACCTAAGTGTTATATCGAATACACATCGTTGTCTAATGTTATCAAAGTCATACTTGTAACCTATATTATCTTTTCAATCCATTTACCTAGTTATAAGTCTATGTTTCGTCATTCATCTTCATAAGGTTTTAAACATGTTATTTCACATTCAACACAACAATAATATTAACATACATTATAATATGATTCATAGCATTCATAAGTCACACAATGTAATATAGCATGATATATATCATTTTTGTGCAATTTTTTAGGTTTCATAGCCTATTAGAAGCATTGGATTCCTAAAAGCATACAACAAGACCCATAGTCTCCAAAAGGAAGATTTTGTGTTTTGCAAAGCGGGCTAAGCGCGGTCATAGTGCGCTTAGAGATGTACAGATAGTGGGGAAAATACATCTTTCGCGCTAAGCACACATTCATCGCGCTAGTCGTGTTTTAAGGCAGTTTAAGTCATAATTTCCTAATCGCGATAAGCCGACTCTGGCGGGGCTTAGCGCGATTCCACTTTCTTTGTTAGAGACTTTGAAGGACAATTATTCGAACTTTAATCCCACTTCATTCTAAGACCCATTCAGATCAAAATCATTAAGAGGCATCATACAATATACAATCATGCTTATTCAAGTTCGTGATTCTCATACTCAAACAATAATGACATTCAACATATAACCCACAATAAACATGAAGAGCACAACGAAACATCATTCATAGAAACTCATGCTATAAGAACATAATTCATTCTATCATGATTTTCCTAACAATTCTAAGAATTTAGTAAAACCTAACTTCTAAAGTCAAAGTTCTACCTAGAACCCACCTTAATAATAAAAGAGGAGATTGATGAAGATTGTTGTTTATGAATGATGAGATGAAGTGAAGATGATGAATCCAAGTTTCCCCTCCTCCTTCTTCTTCTTCCACAAGTTTGTTCCTCTTCTTCTCTATTTTTTCTTTTTCTCTCTTTCTCTTACGTTGTTACTAATACAAGTAGGTGGAATGATACATAGCAAGAAAGAAATTTTGGTAAGGATATGTGGTCCAAATTGAAAGAAGAATTTATGTGGTTGGGAGTGAATAAGAGTAGTAAACAAATATCTCAAGTGGTACCTCACTTAATTATTTGTTCTAATAGAGCAATTGACCCATTATTAATGTTATCAAAATGTCCCAATTAATAATAGGTCAATTCCAAACAATATTAATTAAGTCAATCTAAGCTCAGTGGTTATTCTAATTATCCCAACTGATAACTTCAGAGCACATAGGAACTCAATTGATCTCAATTGATATGAATTGAAGTATTTAAGGAAACATGTGGTATTACATCCCCCCCCCCCCCTTAAATAAAAATTCATCCTCGAATTTAAATATTACAGGGAAGAGATAAGGGTAAGCTTCTCGCTTCTCCAACTCTAGTTCCCAAGTAGCATCGCCCAGATGTGATTTATCCCACTGAACCTTAACAAGAGGAATCTCTTTGTTTCTCAACACTTTAGTTTCCCTTCCTATAACACAACTTGGTTGAGGTTCAAAAGTTAGGTCTGCTTCTGCTTCTATTAAATCTAGAAAAATAGGCTGAAGAGAATTAGGAATGAACTTTCGAAGTTGAGATACATGAAAAACATCATGCATCTCAAATAAAAAAGGTGGTAAGGCTAATCTATAAGCTACTTCACCCATTTTCTCTATAATTTGATATGGTCCTACGTATCTCAAACTTAACTTTCGCAACTTAAAGGGTCATTTCAATCTCAATCTGAGAGTAACCTTTAAAAACACATGGTCGCCTTCCTCAAATTCTAATGGTCTTCTTCTGTTATCTGCATAAATCTTTTGTCGATCTTGTACTTTCTTTACCTTGTCACGAATCATTCTTATTTTTTCTGTAGTCTCTTGAATAATCTTCGGTCCTAAAATCCTTTCTTCACCAACTTCCTTCCAACATATATGTGTTATACACTCCCTTCGATACAAGGCCTCATAAGGAGCCATTTCGATACTTGCATGGTAAATATTGTTGTATGCGAATTCAACCAATGTAAGAGCTCCTTCGAATTCCCTCGCAGTCTGACCATCCATTTGAGGATGATTAGACGTACTTAGACATAGCTTAGATCCCATGGCCTGCTGAAATGGTCTCCAAAATCTTGAAGTAAACTCGGGATCTCTATCAAACACAATATTAGTGGGGACACCATGCAGTCTCACAATTTTGAAAATGAACAACAATGAAAGATGACTTGCCTTGTACGTGTTTTCATAGCTAAGAAATATGCAGACTTAGTTAATCCATATACAATTATCCATATGGAGTCATAACCACCTTGCATACAAGGTAACCGAACTACGAAATCCATTAAAATACTATCCCATTTCCATACTAGAATGTCTAGGGGTCGCAATAAACCTTCTGGCTTATGATATTCAATCTTTATCAGTTGGCATACTACACATTCAGACACATACTCCGCAATATCCTTTTTCGTTCCAGGCCACCAGTAGTCCTTCTTCAAATCTTGATACATCTTTGATGAACTTGGATGTATGGTAAACGCGCCTTTGTGAGCTTCTTCCAAAACGTTTCTTTTTAATTCGCATCATTGGGAACACAAATCCTATGATTAAAAAGAACAACTCCATCTATAGCTTGCGTGAACCCTGGTTGAATCAACATCCCTTGCAACTTCACATCTAAAATTTTTCCTTGTTGAATTTATATTTTGAGATTGGAAGTAACATTGAAATTCCCTATTATCACTCCATTATGAGTCCAAGCAAACTGAAGATTAAGATCTCGAAACTTTTCTAGCAAAGCATATTCTAACATCATTAACTCAACTTTATGTATCTCTTTTCGACTTAATGCATATGTCACTTTCTTCGCTTTGCCTGGATGATATTTCAACTCAAATTCAAAATCCTTCAAGTACTACATCCATCTCATTTGACGCATGTTCAAATCCTTTTGATCAAACATATATTTTAGACTTTTTATGGTGACTAAACATTTCGAAATATGCTACGTACAAGTAGTGACGCCACACCTTTAGTGTAAAGACAATAAATGCTAATTCAAGATCATGAGTTGGATAATTCTCTTCATGAGTCTTCAACTGACGAGAGGCATAAGCTACAACCTGGCCATTCTGCATTAAACTCCTAATAATTTATTCTTAGAGGCATCACAAAATACTTCATAAGGCTTACTAGGATCAGGAATGATTAAAACAAGAGCAGTCATCAACCTTTCCTTCAAACTAATAAAACTTTGTTCACGTTTTGAATCCCAACTAAAAGAAATCTTCTTTCAGGTAAGTCTAGTCATTGGTAAAGCCGATTTAGAAAACCTCTTAATGAACCTTCTAAGTAACTTGTCAGTCCTAAGAAACTTCTGACTTTAGGAGCATTCATTGGTCTTTCCCAATTAATCACCACTTAAACTTTAGATGGATCCACTACCACTCCTCCTTGTAATATGACATGACCAAGAAACTTAACCTTAGTCATCTAGAATTTACACTTGTTCAACTTGGAAAAAAGTTGCTTCTCTTGCAATACTTATAAGACAATGCTTAAATGTTATTTGTGCTCTTGTGGAGTACGAGAAATAAATAAGAATGTCATCAATAAATATAACCACAAATTGGTCCAAGTAAGGCTGAAATATTCGGTTCATATAGTCCATGAAAATAGCTGGAGCACTCATCACGCCAAATGGAATTACAAGAAATCATAATGGCCATATTGGGTTCTAAATGTGGTCTTTGGTACATCAGAATTTTTAACTAGGGTTTGATGATAGCCCGACCGTAAATCAATATTCGAGAACACATAGGCTATTTTCAATTGATCTAGCAAATCGTCTATCCTAGATAGAGGATACTTGTTCTTAATGGTGACTTTATTTAACTGGCGATAATCAATACATAACTGCATACTACCATCCTTCTTCTTTACTAGTAGCACTAGAGCTCCCCATGGTGTAACACTAGGCCGAATAAAATGCTTGGTCAATAACTCTTCCAATTGATTCTTCAACTCTATCACCTAGAGTGGTTCTATACAATACAGATAAACGGATATTAGGGTCGTCACATGTATCATATTAATGAAAATTCCACCTCCCTTTCAGGAGGTAGAGAAATGACATACTCGGGGAAAACTTTTGGAAATTCGCAAACAATAGGAATTCGTGTAATCTGCAGATCGTCACGTGATTCCTTGGTGAGAACCAAAAGAACATATTTTTCTTTCTCGAACAAGAAATTAACAATGCCAACTGTACCTTCCAAGATAGTAGTTTACACATCCTTCAGAGTAGCTTCATTAGATGAAATGATGATTAACTTCTCTTCGTACCCAATAAACACGGAATTGGCAGAGAGCCAATCCATCCCCAAGACTACATCAACCTTCTTAAGTGGTAAACAAATAAGATCTATCTGAAAAACCATATCATTCACCAAAAGTGAACAATTTTCACAAATCAACAGTGTCTCAACAACATCATCCATGGCGATAGTAACCATCATAGGAGGAGACAAGGGAATTTCTTGCAGGTCGAGATGCTTTATAAATTGAATCGACACAAAAGAGTGTGTTGCTCCATAATCAAAAAATACAAAACAAGGATGATCATTTGTGAGACACGTACCAACAATTAAAGCATTATTACTGTTAGTCTTCTTCACATCCAAAGTATAAACCCGACCAGTACTCCTTCCTTGCATTTGAGTTTTGTTCTAAGGATAATTCCTAGTTATATGGCATTCTCTATGACATTGATAACACCTCAATCCTCCGAGGTTACATCTTCCATGATGGGTCTTATAACATATACGACATAAGGGAGGAGGGTTAGGTCTCGCATTCTGCATCTATTTCTCTTAGAAAGGTTGAGGTCTAGGCCTAAACTGATGATGACTTGGTCTTCCCTGGTCCTTCTGACCAATTCTATATTGATCCCTTTTGTCTTGAACTTTCTTCAAACTATTCTGAGCCACATAACACTGCCTTAGTAACTCAACATATATAGTGAATTCCCTTTGAGACACACTATGAGATATTTCACCCCTCAAAACAAACAGAAACGGATCAATCTTCCATTTCTCATCTGGTGCATATACAACCTGTCTAGAATCAGCAGCCATATCTTCAAACTTTTCAGTATACACAACTACCGACATAGTACCTTTTCGAAGCTGTTGAAACTCAAACTCTTTTTGAGTCCTCAAAGAGTTAGGAAAATACTTATCCAAAAAAGTAGTCTTAAAATGTTCCTAAACCTTGGGTGCTCCCTGATTAGTCATCAGAGTTGAAGCACTTTCCCACCACCTCATAGCGGGACCCCTTATAATATGAGAAGTAAACACAACTTTATTCACTTCACTATAGGGAACTATATGAAAGATCCTCTCCATACCAGTTACCCACTCACGAGCCTTCACAAGATCTAATCCACCATGAAATTATGGAGGATTCGTGCGAAAGAAATCCCGTAAACAACCTCCCGCAGCTTCTTGGGGAACTACTTGAGGGTGAAAACCATCATTCAATTATTGCATCATCTACTGCATAAATTGGTTTTGCTGTTGCTGCATCTGTTGCACAAGTAAAGGCCACGAAACACCTTCACTGCCACTTGGTGGATCTGAATATGAATTCTGAGTTATAGGCCTATCACGACCTCTACATCCGTCAACCATGATCTTAAACGTCATACAAAATTAAGTTGATCAGACTCAATACTATAAGTATAACATCAAGGACAATGATGACAACACACATATGAGGCAGAAAGAAATACTCATGATATTTCATGACTAGGTCAAGGATACGACCTGCTTTGATACCAATTGTAACACCCATGTGTAATGCATGTCTAGAATTACATAATGTACATAACTGTAATGTTGGTACTGAAATATATAAACGCCTAGTGGCAACATTGTACATATTACATGTCCAAGAAGAAACTACAATGATGACATAATATATACAAGATGTCCAAAATAAAAACTAAGAAGTAGATCATTGTAGAATGATCTCAAAATATTCATCTGCACAACGGAAAGCCATCCCAAAATGTCAAACAATTAAGGACATCAAGTCAACTTGTCCTTACTCTTCAATTGCTCCGAACTACCTAAAATAATCAACAAATATGGGGTGAGATAATAATCCAGTGGGTTCCTTATCTTATGGGTCCACTAGGCTCTACAAGGTTCTAATCATCATCCTAACTCAATTCAAAGGGGGAAAAGACTTAAGTTCACAAAACACGCAATGTGTAACACTCTGAATTCAATTAATTAATTTAAATTAATTATAATTTTATTTGATTAATTAGTGTTTTAAATTATTTGTCGTACGATTGTGGGGGTAAGTGTTCTTGAAGTAGAGGTATAAAGAGAGTAAGAGCTTGACATATTTGCTTAGAATTAATGGAAATTTTAATTAAGTATTATAATAGATAGTATTTTTATTTGAGTTAATTAAACAAATAGAATTATTAGGTGGATGATTAAAAATAGCATGGGTGATAGAAAAATAAAGAATATTATACTTATTAATAAAATATTGAAAAAAAATAAGATGGGTAGAGAAATTGAGGGTAAGGTTGAAAATAAGGAAAATATGTAAGATAAAAAGGGAAAAGAAGGAAATAAGTTTGTAATAAAATTAGGAAAATAGACTCATTTTATCTGTACATGAAAAATGGGAGAATAGAGAAACAAGGTTTTGGAAAAGGAGTTCTAGGCTTGAGAGAGGAGATCAATTGAAACTCATCTTGTTGAATTTTCTGAAATCACAAGGTAAGGGTGAGAATTTGGTTCAATAATAGAGGATACCATGAAATGGTAGAAAAGTTCTCTTAAACCTCCAATAGAGATTATGATTTTAATAAATTCTGTGTTTTTAAGGGAGGTTGATGTTTTACTAAATTATTAGTGTTAATTTCGTGTGATTTAATATCTATAATTCAATACTAAAATAGTATGATCATATTTATTTCTTCATCCATATATGTTGTATCGTTGTTATATATATTAGTTATGCATACTGTAGCTTTATTATATATGTTTCTATACATTATATTGCTACTTATTATATATGTTTCAATTATATATACAATGACTTGGTTCGGTTAATATATAATATGTTTTTGATGATTAGTTTAAATTCTTATGGTGATAACTTGTTTCATTATTAGTGTAGCTTTCGTTAAACACCATAGCTGCTTCGCAGGCATATACAAATTGTTGCTTGTTTTTATGTTAATGGCATGCATATATGTATATATAAATAACATATTTCATTAGCATAATATATTTTACTAATATAGTATAAATAACAATAATAATAATAATAAGAATAATAATAATTTAGTACTATTAGTATAATATATTTTTGAACTTCTGAGTTAGAGATAAATAATTGGATTGTTTAGCCAACTTAAATTATTTTTAAGTTTAATAGAGTTGTTCATATAGTTGTTATAGTTGTCAATTGAGTCCATAAAAGTTATCTTTATGAGTAAGAGTCGTCAGTAGAATATTTTTGAACACTTTAGAGCTGTTTCAGAGTTATAAGGATTGATGTAGAGTTGTTTAGAGTTTCTTGGGAACTCTCTCAAGTTATAATTTTGGATGACAATTTTGATTATACTCTTGAATGATAATTTTGGTGATAAATTTGATGAGTATAATTTGAATTCATGCATCATGGTGTATGAACATCGGTCCAATTTTGGTGAGCCTTGATCCTATGGCGGGGATCAAGTGCGAGTAGCTAATTTTATTGAGGAATTAGTGAAGCATTGCCTATGGTGATGGTAGTGATTTTGGTGTGCTCCGATTCAAGAGGGAATCGATCCTACATTGGGGATTGTGGAGTGAAATGGACCTAAGTGTTCATAATTTGGTACCACATGCATGTTGAGTCAATTGTCGAGTACATTTGCATTTGTGTTGCATTTGATGATTACTTTGATGTTATGTTGTGTGAATGAGAACGTTTGTTGTCACACCTTCATTTTCACCATAGGCTTTCATATCCTACATTCGTCATATCATACATTGTTCTAGTGCATATCGAGCATGTGGATTTACAAGGTAAGGATTGAGTCGGTCTATTGTCGTTCGTTTCAAATAATAGAAGTTTCCTATCATGGGTTATATTGAAGAAAGGTTTATCATCTAAGTTTTGGTTAAAGTTGGAAAGTCTACTCATGTAGATTTCTTCAAGGAGAAACCTAATTGAAAAATATTGAGGTATTCAAGGTCAATGTCCCTAATGAACATGATTTGCAAGGTCTAATTCAAGATTTCATCATCCAACTTAGTTTCGAATTCTATGTTCAAGTGGAATTCAAATTTGCAAGACATGAGTCAAGATCACAAGTTCATAATTCAAGACTTCATCCATTTCAAATAAGGGTATAAGGGAAATCCACCACTCCAAATTCAAGATTCATGAATTCAAGATTAGATTCAAGAATGTTACAAAGAGAAATTTCATGACATTTACAAGAATGTTACATTTGTTGCAAAATTTTCCAACTTTAAACAATGCTTAGAAAATTAAGGTATTTTTAATCTTAATTCAAGTTTCTAATTAATTTCATGTTATGGTACCCTTCATGCCTCATCAAATCTACATGTGCTACATATAATTCATAACCAATTAAATCCACAAATATCCAAGGAAAATAATTAAGGTTTAATTCAACATTGGAGCATTTCAAAAGCAAAACCATTTATGTTTATTCATGGGCAATTTCAAGGCATTTTTGAATTGATCCAAAACAGACCCATGACCAACTAATTCCCAACCAAACAAATCATGTCACAAAACTTGATGAACTAGCTCATGTTGGTTCACTTACATGCCAAAATTCAGAATTTCAAAATTCTATCAAGGGGAGAAGCATGGACCACAAGTACAACCCAAGAACAAGTGAATAAAGGAGAGCAATGCAGAAAAAATAGCACTAGGAAAGTGCAACAGCAAATGCAGAAAAAGCAGCATGCTAGAAATGGAAATAAATGGGGTTGCACCAAGAAAGTGGTAATAAGTATTTCCAAGTATAGAAATTCTGAAACTTGAAGCATGTGCAAACTCTATTACTTTGGTACAACAACAAAAGTGCAGCAGAAAAAGAAATATTTCTAGAAATGGAGAGGAAAATGGTGCACCAAGAAAGTGGCATTGGACATTTCTAAGTATAGAAATTCTGAAGTTTGAAAACATGTGCAAACCCTAATGCTTTGACTATAAAAGAAAAGCAACAGCAGTAGGAAAGGGGGCCCAAGAAGAAAGAAAAAAAAGTGACATTGAGAAAAAGAGAGCTTAGAGAGAAAAACAGAAAAAGAAAAGGTAGAAACACAGAGGAAAACCTGAGGAAAATACATCCAGCAAAGGACCTTGATGGCTAGGAGGAGAGTAGAATTTCTGGGGTATCCATCTCTCTAAACCTTTCTCTTTTACATTTTCATATTCTTGCATTGCTTGTTTTATTTGTTACTTTTTTATCTTTGTTAGTTAGGATAATATTTGTTGATGTATATATTGTAATGAGGTCTCAAGAGTGACCTATGTTGTATGAAAAAAGTATAAGAAAAGGAGAGAACATAGTGTAGTTTTCATGGTGAAATGAGTTTAAAAAAACTCAAAAATACTGTCATGTTTGCTGGCAAGTTCACACAGTGAACTTTTCCCCCTTTCCTCTCTGTTTCTATTAAAAAAGGCGTATTTTGGACAAAACAGCATGAAGTTCGCACAACGAACTTCTTGATGTTTTTTTCTGGGCAGGTTCGCTGACAAGTTCGCACAACGAACTTTGACCCCTTTCGCCTCTGTTTGTGAATAGTGTGTATTCGCTAGGAAGTTTGCACAACGGATTTGGTGAGGTTCGATGGCAAGTTCGTACAACGAACTTCAGTGCCTTTTGCCCCTGTTTGTGAATAGTACACTGATCTAAAAAAAACTAAGAAGTTCGCATAGCAAACTTTTCAAGCCGACTAACTCGATGTGGTTGTACGACCATTGTATGTGGATATTATTACGGTCATTGTTGACTTTTGGTTCCAAAAATTATTTTCAAAAATAAACTCTCGATTTTATCGAGCCATTTTCAACCTTGTAAATTGATTGTCTTGTGTTTCGCCATCGACCTTGTTCGCATCACTTCAAACATTTTTACAAGCAATAAAACTCTTGATCCAACGTCAAGTGGTATTTTTCTCACAAAAAAAAACAATAAAGATACGATTGGGGTTATACGCCATGGGCTTTAAAGTGGTGGAGAAGGAATGCGAATGGAACCTCTCCTACACTCGTTCCGAATGTTTTGAATACAAGGCGCTCGACTTGGTTATTTGAAACATTCATCTCTATCCAAAGTCTTTAGTGTGACCCTAATCAAGAATAATTTCTTTCCAAAATCCTAAAAAATAACATCAACTCATCAAACTTCTTTTCGCCTTAGGGCATCAATCCGAAAACTCTTTTTCAATGTCTAAAGTCAACCAACATACAATAATTTCACAAGCCTCTGAACTACGGAGCTCTGATTCTTCACTTCTTTTAAGTGATGATACGTAGGCACAAGGGCCACAATCCTTGGCGAGCACTCTAATAAAAAAAATCAACCCCTCTTTTCTTTTAAGCAAGAAAACTTTTAGATTAAAACACCCATCCAACTAAACAACTTAGAAGGTTCCCATCGAGTACGATGGATGCGAGGGGGTGCTAATACCTTCCCCTCGCATAACCGACTCCCGAACCCTAAAACTTGGTTGTGATGACCATGCTCTTTTCTAAAGGTTTTATCGTTATTTTCCTTTCCCTCCTTAGGATAAATAAAATCCGATGGCGACTCTGTGTCATTTTTCGCGTAGCGACGCTTGTTATGCACATGTTGTTGTATTTGGTGTATGATGTTGTTAGATTAATCTACTTCTGATTGTCTTTTACCATTGAATCGTATTCTCACCCCATATGTTTGAATGTTACCTTTACATGGATATCATGCAGATACTCAGGAGTAGCATTGCTGAAGTAAGTGGAAAATAACCTTGGAGTTAATTCCGTAGTTTATTGCTTTTATTTAGTGGTTCCTTGCTCTGATCATGTAAAATCGGGTCGGGATAAACGCTTGATTTGATTTTTGTATTATTGTTGTCGAAGATACAAACTTTTTTTTTGTTGTGGAGATTTTTAAATTGTTTTGAGTTGATTGTCACACCCTTTTGATTATTCTATCAATTTGAAATTCATGAGACTTAATGTCTTGAGTTACAATGTTATTGTTGCATGTTTATTAGTGATCCCGCTACAATGATACCATAAATTATTGGGTGAGCATGAGAGGACAGACACTAAATGTATTATTATATAAGTACTTGACCTAAATCAGATGTGTTGGATGTCGTGTAACGTCCTAAGTATAAATATGTACATTAAATTTATTTATGTGGTAACCCGTGTTACGGAGCAGGTTATGTATTTTGATGTGTGTAACACTCTTATGGTCATGTTTTTTAATTAAAATATCTGATTATTGTTTTGAGGGTTTAGAAGGGTGTTACACAATGTATAGGAACATGTCTCTTGATTTCATCAACTCAAACAATCATTAGTTCAGAAACCGTACCAAGGCATCTTTTCCCGGCCGACCCTACATCTAGGATTCTCGAAACGGATCACGAATCCTTGTATCTCATACTTTAATGTATTGATGGAGTTTAGATTCTAAGGGATGTCATCAACCTTAAGAATCATCGCTTCTTATAGGACTCTAAACCCATTTCAAGCCTTTTACCCATATGGGACTCACCCCACTTAAGAATCCACCGCCTCTGGAATTCAACCAAGGTCAAACAACTATGGTCACGTACTTCCTAATTATTATTCTATATAAGTATCATGACTCAGAACAGCACAATCAAGGTGTTGTTTTTGACTACGTGATTAAATATGACATAACTTTGGAAGAGGTTTGTTTCTATCCCAAGCACAAGTTGTGTACCTTTGGAGATAGATGTATTGTTTGATTCCAAGCACATGTTTTGTACCTTTGGAAGATGTATTGCTATCCCAAGCACAGGTTGAGTACCTTTGGAGATAGATGAATTGTTTGATCCCAAGCTCAGGTGTCGTACCTTTGGAGATGTATTGTTTGATTCCAAGCACAGGTTTCGTACCTTTGGAAGATGTACTGTTTGATTCCAAGCACAGGTTTTGTATCTTTGGAAGATGTTTGTTGCCATCCCGAGCACAGGTTGTGTACCTTTGGAGATGTATACTTTGAATCCCGAGTTCAGAAATTCCCAGAGACTAAAGTGGTTGCATTTGCATGAAGTGTTCTATATCCTAATGTTTTGAGGATATTAGTTTTTGATCCTAAGGTTTTGAGGGTCTTCGTCCAATCCTAATGTGTTGAGGGTTGTGTCTCTTCTATATCCTAATGTATTGAGGATGTTCAGCTTTCGTTCCTAATGTTTTGAGAGCCTGGGTACAATCCTAACATGTTGAAGGTTGTGTCTCTGCTGTATCCTAACGCTTTGAGGATTTTAGCTTTTGTTCCTAAAGTATTGAGGGATATATTTATGCTTCCTGTTTGCAGACCTGGTCGTCACCAAACTCTTTGAAAATCCAGTTCTTTCTAAATCTAGTGGTCACTGGCATTGCTTGAAAACTAATCGTTATTAGTCGGTCGTTACCAAATTCCCCAGTTTGAAGTCCTATGTTTTATTAATATCGTTTGGAAATTCTCAATTGAAATTGGAACTTCGACTTGGTTGTCACCATATCCCCAGGAAGTCTAACGGTATTTAACACTTTTTGGAAACCAAACTCTGGATTAGTCGCCACCATATCCCCAGTAAGTCTAGTGGAAACTAGCACTGCTTGAAGCTATTTGTTGTTCTGGTCATCACTGTAACACCCATTTTAATTATTTAGTCACTTTATTATTATTTTAAAAATTATATGTTGGTGTGCCCTTTGGTGGGGGTGTATTTGATGATGTTTGGTGGGTGTCCCTAATGTGGGAGGACTATTGGTGATATTTTGGTGTGAAATATAGTAATATAAAAATAATAGTAACATTGGTGGGGGTGTTATTATTATTATTATATTTATTATATTTGTTACTATTATTAATATTATTATTATTTTGGTGAAATAATAATATTAGTATTATTATATTATTATTGTTCCGGTGTGGGCCTCACCTCGGCAGGCCCAATACCAAATACGGCCCAACAGGCGAACTGAGCGCACCTGGCACACGCCCCTTCGGACGAGCAGGACCGTCCGCCGGGCACAAGCCATCACACCGCATCCCCTTTGTCGCCCGTCACACCGGACGAGCAAGACTACCCGGGCTCCCTCCGCGGGAGAATAACGTGCTCGGCGCACGTTCTCCACGTGCTCCCCTCCGCGGGGACACGTCATCGGCCAACCGCCCACCTCCGAAAGAGCAGGTCAAACCCACTTTCCGGAGACCTAGGAGCGGTTGAACTAGGGCGAAGACCACGTCCTGGTCTTCACTACGCCACGTAAGCCCTAGCAGTCATTAGGGTTGGGCCTGGTCGTCCGGCCCACCTCAAATGACCGTTGGCCCAGCGCTGGGGTCTCTCTATAAATACCCTCTTCTTCAAGAGGGTCAGGTAACTCTTCTTGCCCCCTTTTCTGTACTATTGCTTCCTCTCTGTCCAACTTCTTACTTGGGCGTCGGAGTGCTTTGCAGGTACACCCCCCTCCTCGTTCTTACCTCGGCGAACAGATAACCGTCCAGCGAAGTGTGGCCAGTCCGTGATCCCTCCTGATCAGGTCAGATCAGTGGCGCCGTCTGTGGGAACTGAAACTTCCCCGTTACTCCGAGCAGAAAAACCAAAAGTTTCACCAAACCTCCACGGTCATGGCCAGCCCACGCCGCGATGACATTCCGCACGATCTCGCGCTCAACACTGCCACCAACGGGAAGCAGGTAGGAACGGCGCGCCTGAATGAAGCCGACGAAAGAGACGGGCAAACCGCCTCACCATCGTCCGAGGAACGGCCCCTGCATGCCGACCATCGCCCCCCGAGCCCGCCGGCATTCCACCCCGTTCCCATCCCGGCGGGAGCGGACCCAACGGTAGCCGCTCTCTTTGCAGCCATCAACCAGACGAACCAGCTGCTGTCCCAACAGAACGCTAGAATTGGAGCATTGGAACGCGGCGGCTCCCCGAGGTACCCCCAGCGGGAAGACCAGAACGGAGGTTCGAGGAGCCCCTCACCTCGACCCAGGAACCGCCGACCGCGGTTGGAGAGACGCCGCCCGCAAGCGACGCGGGAGCGCACCAGATCCCCGGCAAGACACGGTCGCGGGAGGAACCAGAACGCCGCGGCGACCCCAACCGAGGAAACCCGAGGCGGGAACCCAGGCCGGAGATCGAGAGCCCGAAACCCGGGACACACCGCGATCGGCTCATCTCCCCTGAGATCCCCGGCACACAGCGACGAGGATGACTACCGCACCCCACTATCCCGGAAGATCATGGCAGCCCCTATACCCCAAGGAATGGAGAAGCCACCGACGCTGTCAACGTACGACGGCACCTCCGACCCGGACGATCATCTGGAAGACATCGAGGCTATGCTCGACTACCGCAATGTCCGGGGAGCTATTAAATGCAGACTCTTCCCGACGACTCTGAGGAAAGGCGCTATGACCTGGTACAAAAGCCTGGAGCCCGAATCAGTTACATCGTGGAGGGTCTTGAAGGACCTATTCTCCAAACACTTCACAGCGTCCCGGCGTCACCCGAAGACGGAAGCAGTCCTCGGGGCGATCATCCAAGGCCCCGACGAACCCCTCCGGAAATACATCGAAAGGTTTACTCGGGAAGCCGTACAGGTGACGACTTCCGACGAAATGAAAAGCTACTTAATGGAGCAAGGCCTGCGCCATGACTCCAAATTCTACGAGGCCGTAGGCATACACCGGCCCACGTCCCTCCAAGACTTCCTCGACAGGGCCGCCCATTACATCCGGTTCGAGGAAACACAAGCGGCCAACTCCGCTCGCGACACCCGAGACAGAGAAGCCCCCCGCGGGCACCGAGACGACGGAGCTTCGAGCCACCGACGAGGAGGGGACCGCCGTCGGGATGACCGCCACCGCGAACCCCGCGAACAGCGCGAGTCACGCGGCCCGGCAGGAAGGTTCACCGAGTACACCGCCTTGGTCGCTTCCCGCGAACGCATACTGGCCGAATGCGCTAAAACCGAGTTTGTGCAGGGAGGTGTCCGTTTTCCACGACCAACGCCGCCCAAACCCAACGTGGACAAGTCAAAGTACTGCTGGTTCCACAGGACCCACGGGCATGTAACGGAAGACTGCATCCATCTCAAAGATGCGATCGAAATCCTAATCAAAGATGGGCACTTAAAGCGATACACCCGGGGAGGTGAACCACCCAGGTCGGAGGCTCCGGAGGCAAAGAAAATCGAGGAGCTCCCCTCCCCAGAGGACGGCGAGAGACTCCAGGTCGCGCTGTGCGTCAGCCGCCCCGAGGATTGGTTCGCAAGCAGAGGATTCGGCATCCCCGAAGCACCCAGCTTAGTCGGCGAGCCAATCCGACCAACCAGCCGATGGGAATACTTCCCCAGAGCCATGGTCATCTCTGATGGAGCTACGAGGAGTCTGTCCATAGGATCTGTGAAAAGGAAATTCGACGAACTCATCGCGGGCAACTCCGGCAAGATGAGCACGCTCGACAGATTCCGAGGCCGCTCCAACCCGATCACATTCTACCTCGAGGAACTACCCGGGGGATCTCCCAATTCCAACATACCCTTGCTCATACGTGCACGTATGGCAAACTTCGACGTCAGGCGCCTCCTCGTCGACGGAGGGAGCTCGGTTGACATAATGTACTCACATTTGTTCACAACTCTCCAGCTCAACGAATCCAACCTCTCCCCCTACGTAGGCTCCGACCTCCAGGGGTTCAACGGGACGACGACAAGACCCTGGGGATACGTGGAACTGAAAGTCACCTTTGGGGAAGAGGAAACGGCCAGAGACATCAGCGTCCGCTTCTTAGTCATCGAATGCCCGTCCCTGTATAACTGCATCCTGGGCAGGACAACGATAGCAGAACTCACCGCGGTACCCTCCACCGCCCACCTGAAGATGAAATATTACACGAGAAGGGGAGCCGTGGTCACCCTCAACGGCGACATCGAAGCTGCCCGAAGGTGTTTTGAAGCCGCGCTGAAAGGCTTCGACTCCATCGCTCCACCGACCAAAAAGAAAGCACCGAGCGCTACGCCAAAGGACAAACCAACAGAGCTGGTCGGATCAGTTGAGCTCGACAGTCGCTTCACCGACAAGCTCGACAATAAAAAGACTGACGCAGCCAACGAGCATCCAGCGCGCCCCATCCCGGATGGCGATTTCGAGCTCATTCCCCTCGGGGACGACACGACCAGAACCGTGAGGGTAGGCGCAGGACTCCCCGACCTCGCGAAACGACAGCTCCAAGCCTGCCTCCGCGAGAATGCCGACCTCTTCGCCTGGAGCGCCGCGGAAATGCCGGGACTCGACCCTGAGGTCGCCTGCCACCAGCTGTCCATCAGCCCGACCGCAAAGGCCGTGGTGCAACGCCGTCGCCGCCAGTCCCCGGAAAAATCGGCAGCAGCCGAACAAGCTGTAAAAGACCTCTTAGAGGCAAATTTTATTTCGGAAGCCCGGTATTCCACCTGGCTGTCCAACGTTGTACTTGTTAAAAAGAATAATGGAAAATGGCGCATGTGCGTTGACTACACTGACCTCAATCGGGCATGTCCTAAGGACGCCTACCCCCTCCCCAACATCGACAAGCTCGTCGACAACTCGGCGGGCTTCAAACTCTTGTCCTTCATGGACGCATACTCGGGATACAATCAGATCCCGATGGCCGAACACGACAAACAGGCCACGGCCTTCATGACAGCATCGGGCAATTACTATTACAACGTAATGCCCTTCGGCCTCAAAAACGCCGGGGCCACGTACCAACGGATGATGAACCGCGTCTTCCACGACGAGATCGGGGACATGCTCGAAGTCTATATGGACGACATGATCGTCAAATCCGGCGCGGAAGACGACCACGCGGCACATCTCCAGAAGGTCTTCAAGACCGCGAGATCATGTCGCATGCGTTTTAACCCGGAGAAATGCACTTTCGGCGTCTGCGCCGGTAAATTCCTCGGCTACTACTTGACCGAACGGGGGATCGAAGCCAACCCGGACAAATGCCACGCCTTCTCCAATATAACCACGCCGACCACGAAGCGTGCCATCCAGTCCCTCAACGGCGTACTAGCCTCCCTCTCACGATTCATCGCGAGATCGGCTCAACACGCCCTCCCGTTCTTCAAACTGCTCAGGAAGGAGACCAAGTTCGAATGGACGGACGAATGTGAGAGAGCCCTTCGCCACCTCAAACGCGTCCTCTCCGAACCACCAGTACTGACGCGCCCCGCGACGGGCGAAACCCTGTATTTGTATCTGGCCGTCTCTAACGAAGCCGTCAGCGCCGTCCTCGTGAGCGAAGCCGGGGAAGGACAAAAGCCCATTTACTTTACTAGTAAAGCCCTCCACGGCCCGGAGGCCCGATACCAGCTGATCGAGAAAGTCGCCCTGGCCCTCGTAACAGCGGCACGCCGACTCCGACATTATTTCCTAGCACACACCATCGTGCTCCGCACCGACCAACCCCTCCGCCAGCTACTCGGCCGCCCCGACATGGCTGGGCGCATGCTGAAATGGTCGCTAGAGCTCTCCGAGTTCGACATCACATACGAGAGCCGGCACGCCATCAAGGCTCAAGCGTTGGCTGACTTCGTCGCCGAGATGACCACGCCCCCCGACCCGACCACCGGGAACCACCTCTGGACCATCTTTGTGGACGGCTCCTCCAACTCTACGGGGAGCGGCGCCGGCATCGTCCTCGATAACGACGAGGGTACGGTCATCGAAGTCTCCCTCACGCTAGCTTTCCCAACGACCAACAACCAGGCCGAATACGAAGCATTTCTCGCCGGCCTTCGCCTAGCATCCGACCTGGGAGCCAGGGACATCCGAATCTACACGGATTCCCAGCTGGTCGCTTCGCAAGTCCGAGGTGAATACCAAGCAAAAAACGACACCCTCGCCGGATACCTCGCGCTCATCAGTGAAAAACTAAGAGGGTTCGACTCAGCAGAAATTCAACACGTTCCTCGGGAGCAGAACACCCGCGCCGACATCCTCTCCAAACTAGCAAGCACCAAGAAACGAGGCGGTCACAAATCGGTCATTCAAGAAATCTTGTCCCAACCAAGTACCAGCCCGACCACCACACCCCTCGACATCAACGCCATTGGAGACGCGGACTGCTGGATGACCCCCCTCCACACCTATCTCAGCACCGGCCGTCTGCCGACCAGCTCTAGCGAGGCCAACGCAACGAAACGACGGGCCTGCTCGTACGTCCTCCTCGAGGGACGACTGTACCGCCGAGGCTTCGCAATCCCACTCCTCAAATGCATAGATAAATCCCAGAGTACGGCCGTTCTAGAAGAAATCCACGAAGGTATCAACGCGCAGCACCTCGGTGGCAGATCCCTAGCGCGCAAGGCCCTACGCGCGGGCTACTACTGGCCGTCAATGCAGTCCGACGCGAAAGAACATGTCAAACGGTGCGATAAGTGTCAACGACACGGAGACATGCACCTCGCCCCCCCAACCGACCTCACGTCCCTCTCATCTCCGTGGCCGTTCGCCTGGTGGGGGCTGGACATCCTCGGACCCTTCCCCCTCGGTTCATACCAGAACAAGTACCTCATCGTGGGAGTCGACTACTTCACCAAGTGGATCGAGGCTGAAGCTCTGGCCAAAATCACCGCCCACAACATACTCCGATTCTACAAACGCAACATCCTCGCCAGATTCGGGGTACCGCTCGCCATCGTCACCGACAACGGCACACAATTTACAGACAAAAACTTCCGCGACTTCGTCACCAACCTCGGGACCAAACATCACTTCGCCTCGGTCGAACATCCTCAGACAAACGGCCAGGCAGAGTCGGCGAACAGAGTTATACTCAGAGGACTCCGACGACGCCTCGGAGACGCCAAACGAGCATGGGTCGAAGAACTCCACAGCGTCCTCTGGGCATACCGTACTACCCCTCACTCAACCACGGGGGAAACCCCATTTCGCCTCACGTACGGAACCGAGGCCGTGATACCGGTCGAAATCCGCGAACCATCCAGACGAACGGAAGCTCCCCTGGACACCGACGACAACGATGGCTCCCTCCGAGAAGAGCTCGACCTCGTCGAAGAAATCCGCGCAGGAGCAGCTCTCCGGGAAGCCCGGCTGAAGCAACAAATCACACTTCGCCATAACAACAAAGTCATAAAACGCGATTTTCAAACAGGCGACTTAGTTCTACGCAGAAACCAGAAAGACTCCCACGAGGGCAAACTGGCTGCGAACTGGGAAGGCCCGTACCGAGTCCGGAACAAAACGGAGCACGGGGCCTATTACCTCGAAAACCTGCACGGTGAACAATTGGCTCGACCATGGAACGCCGCGAAGCTTAAGCGGTACTACAGTTAACACACTGCCCGCGACGACCCATCGTCCCGACCACTGGGGGGGCGACATGGTACCACCGCACACCCCCGCGTCCACCAACGACCAAAAAGAAAAAAAAGAAGCAAGCCCTGCCTCTCGTGTGCGCGGGCAGAAGGCCTTGCTCGGCAGGGATTACCTCGACCGAGGCTCCTCGCCGCCGTACCAAAACAGGCAAGACACCCAGCTCGCGATGGGCCGTCCACGCCCCGGGGAAAACTACCCCTGAAACGGCCCGGTTACATCCCCGGCCAAACCGGCCAGTCCCCTACACTACCGGTAACAAACTGTCGAGCTAAACACACCGAGTGCACACTTAGAAAATCTACAAGAAATATCATACACATCAAAGACATTCGAACAAAAACGAAAAACGAGCATAAAACAACATGCAAATAACGAGCCCACACTTAGAAAAACCACGATAAATATATTTAACAAAAACGGGCACCAGCCCAGTAGTCAATAGTACAAGAACGAGCACGCAGGCCCAAAAACAAAAGATAAACACCGGCACGCAGGCCACAAAAACAACGAGCACGCAGGCCCGGCAACCTACACTTCCTCATCCGCTCGGTCAGCAGCCACGGTTTCCTCCTCGGGGATAACAAAATAGGGATCGATCACCCTCCCGTCAACAATCTCGTGGTACGGCCCTATCCCGTCCACGACCAGCTCGACACCAGGGTTGGCGACCTGAATCTGCTCGACCGCATTCTTGAACCCGACCTCAACGGCTTCCAGACAATCGCTCTCCAACACCCGAATTCGGGCGATCAAGTCAGCACGAGTAATCAAACGCCGGTCCCCATCAGTCTCGTCCTCGGCTGGACGAACAGCGCTGTCCAAAACCTCCGTACGAACCTTCAGCGCCTGCACCTCGGCCGTCGCCGCCCCCAGCTTCTCCTCCAGCGAAGTCACCTTCCCCTCAGCACCCTCCGCCCGTTTCCGCTCCTCGGCAGCATCCTTCTGGCTCTTCTCCAACTCCTCAGTGAGCTTGGCCAACCGCGACTGCGTGAAAGTGAGATCCCCTTGCAGTTTAGACAGCTCAGCAGCAGAGCAGCCCTCCTCGTTCAGCACGAGAGCCGTCGTAAACGTCCGCATCATCGCGGCCAAGTCCTCAGCCAGGACACGTCGACGGGCCTCCCGATCAGCCTGGCGAACAGCCTTCACCTCCCCGGCGGAGACGGTGGGGGAACGGGCACCATGAAAATATCCCGGGTGCTGGTGGCAGGGAGGGACGACATAACCTTCCTCGACGGCGCCGACCGTCAGATCCACCACCCGAGGCTCCTCGGACCTCTGCCTCTTCGACACTCCTTGGGACACAGGGGATTGGCTCTCTTGAGGCGACGAGGACGAAGTTTGACCCCCCTGCGTCGCGACCTCCTGACTGACCAGCTGACTCACCCTCGTCCTCGGGACCCCGGCACTCCTGGCAGCACGCAACTGCTTCACCCGCTCGTCGACAGTAGACATGTTCGCTGCAAAAAACAAAGAAATAGGTTAGCGACGATCAAAAACCCCGACCACGAGGGAAAACGAAACATCCCTACCTAGATAATCTAGAGCGGCCGCCCCGGTCGCGCAGCCGAGCAAAGTCTTAGTATTTATCAAACGCTTTTTAGTGCGTACGTTCCCCTGGGCATCGAGGATGTACCGACCGTCGGGCGTCACCAGCTTCGACGGGGGAAGTGACCGCACAAAGGCAATTATTTTCAAATAAGCGGCCATGTCCTTCTCCTCGAGGGTTCCCGCCCGGACGATATACCTATCCGTCCCTCGACTGAAATGCTCCGAGGTCCACAGCAGATGTATCTTGGGAAGCCACGCGCGGAACCGCTGGCCATCTACCGTGCGCTCGCCCTCGTCAAAGAGAGTGTCCGAGCCGTGCTGCGTGATCGGTTTGACGAGGTAGAACCGACCCTTGAAGTCTTTGACAGAATCACTATACGCTTTGAAAATTTTGGTCGATTGTTTGAAAGAGACCCATCCGTGACGACCTCGCACCGTCTGCCGCTGCAAATGAAAGATGCGAAAGAATAACGGCACCGTCGGCTCCACCGAGAGGTAGAAACACACCACTTCGAAAGCCCGGATGAAAGCCAAAGCGTTCGGGTGCAGCTGAGACGGGGCAAGACGCAGCCAGTCAAAAATCCCCAGATGGAAGGCAGAAAACGGTAACCGGAGCCGAGCTTCTTTAAAATAAAATTCATACATCGGGAACATCTTCCGCCCATAGCGCGAACAGATCCGGTGGTGCTCTTTCGGACGATACACCTGCCAGTGTTGCGTCTCTCCTAGCGGCGTGTCCTCGACCGTGGCATACACGTCGGACGGGTCGACCACAAAACAGGAAGGGATGGTAAGTGGCTCCTCGGCCGCCCACTCCTCGGGCGAGGAGATACGCCCGTCGTCATACTCCGGGACCTCGGGTTCATTATCTTCAACCATTATCCCCGGCACCAGAGCCGACATCTACACCTGAAAGCAGAGGACCTCGGTGAATTCGATAGCCAGGATCAAATCCACCCTTCCACCGCAAGTCAAGTGAAAGGGCGACAAAGGCCGAGGGGCGACGAGCAGACATTCGCTCCCCGTCTATCCTCCTCGGGGATCGAAGAACGACCCCTCAGCCCCTTCAGGACGGCCATCGGAGAAGATACTTCTCCCCGGAGCAGTCATCAGAAAAAGCCCCCGTCCTCGGGGCATTCATCGGAGAAAAGCCCCCGTCCTCGGGGCATTCATCAGAAAAAGCTCCTGTCCTCGGGGCATTCATCGGAACTAGCCTACCGTCCCCGGGACATTCATCGGAAAACTCGCCAGACGCGGCGGAACTCGCATCCCTCCTCGGGGCGTTCATCGCGCCCCGACCACACGTCCCAGTTAGACGACGAAAATAAAAGAGAGGGAAAAGAGGAACTCACTTGTAACGGCGGCGGACGGAAGAAAAAGCGAATGGCACGGCGTTGATCGGAGGCGAGCGGCGGACGAGCAGAGACGATGAAAGATCAACAGGGAGAAAAGTGACAGAATGAGCGGGGACCGCCATATTTATAACCCGGCGCGAGACTCGAAGCGACCCTAGGCATTAATGATATAGGTTAGCCGCCCCTACGACCGCTTAACGCAAGACACGTGGAAGCAACCTGACAGTCGCGTCTCTTCATCTGCCTCCTCCCCGTTCTACCGACGACCGGAGCCCTTCGCACGGGTCCCCCGCTCCAGACATGACGACCTTAAGTCCTCGCTCTTCCCCAGAGCTTCGACTTGGGGGGCTCCTGTTCCGGTGTGGGCCTCACCTCGGCAGGCCCAATACCAAATACGGCCCAACAGGCGAACTGAGCGCACCTGGCACACGCCCCTTCGGACGAGCAGGACCGTCCGCCGGGCACAAGCCATCACACCGCATCCCCTTTGTCGCCCGTCACACCGGACGAGCAAGACTACCCGGGCTCCCTCCGCGGGAGAATAACGTGCTCGGCGCACGTTCTCCACGTGCTCCCCTCCGCGGGGACACGTCATCGGCCAACCGCCCACCTCCGAAAGAGCAGGTCAAACCCACTTTCCGGAGACCTAGGAGCGGTTGAACTAGGGAGAAGACCACGTCCTGGTCTTCACTACGCCACGTAAGCCCTAGCAGTCATTAGGGTTGGGCCTGGTCGTCCGGCCCACCTCAAATGACCGTTGGCCCAGCGCTGGGGTCTCTCTATAAATACCCTCTTCTTCAAGAGGGTCAGGTAACTCTTCTTGCCCCCTTTTCTGTACTATTGCTTCCTCTCTGTCCAACTTCTTACTTGGGCGTCGGAGTGCTTTGCAGGTACACCCCCCTCCTCGTTCTTACCTCGGCGAACAGATAACCGTCCAGCGAAGTGTGGCCAGTCCGTGATCCCTCCTGATCAGGTCAGATCAATTATTATATTATTTTTATTAATATTATTATTATTATTGGTGTGATAATATTATTATTATTATAATTATAATTATTGTTGGGTGTATCACTATTATTATTATGTTGAATATTACTATAATATTATAATAGTATTATATTATATTATATTATTATTATTATTATAATGATTATTATAATTATTATTATTAGAATTATTATTGGGAATATTAGTGGTTGGAATAAGTAAAATAAGAGGTGAAAGGGTTATTGGGAAGTTAGAATGGAAATATGAAAAGTCACGATAGAAACCGTGAGGAAGGAAATATGAAGGGGTAGCAAGGAGATATTAGAAAAGTTGGAATGAAGAGGAAAGGGATTACCATAGGCGTGGGATATTGGTGTGATAATAATAATAGTATTATTATTATTATTATTATTACTATTATTATTATTAGTGTTATTATTATTATTATTATTAAAAGTATTATTATGATTATTGGAGAGATAATAATATTATTATTATTGTTATTATTAATAGTATTATTATTATTAAGATTATTATTATTATTATCATTATTATTATTATTAGAATTATTAATATTATTATTATTATTATTATTATTAATATGTGGTATTATTAATATTAGTAAGATTATATTAGTATTATTATTATTATTAAGATTATTAATATTATATTATTTTATTAGTTATTATTATTGGGATTAGAATAATTAAAAAGGGAAATAGAATATGAGGGGTTAGGAGAGTTACGATACATTTTAGAAAATTGAGAAAAAAGAGCGATAGAAAGAGAGAAGAGGAAAGAACGAGGAAAGTGAAAAAGAACGAAGGAAAAAGGGAACGAAGAACGAAAGAGGAAGGAGAAGGCCAAGAGACCAATTCTAGGAGGAATTCTATCGATCGACCAATTGTCAAGGTAAGGGGGGAGAAATTTGATTGGGAATGGTTTATACATGTATAGGGTAGAGGGGATTCCTTAACCCCGTAGGAATTTATCGTTATATAAAGTTTTATATTGGCATGCTATGATTATTGTTGATGTTGGGGGATTGATGAATGCTGATGATGCATTTTGGGGTATATATATATATATGGTGATGATGTTACTGTAGTATTGATCCATTTTGTTGGATTGTTGATGTTACTGTAGTGTTGATAGTAACTAGGAATATAAAGCTGATGAGATTATGTGTTGTTACCGTAGTGTTGGCAATGACCGTGATTATAGCTTTGAGAAAAGTTATGTGGTGTTTCCCTATAGCGTCGTTAATGACTATGGTTAGGACCTTGGTGAGATTCAGAGTGACTCTGAAATGTCGGTAATGTACCGTAATGTCGGTTCTAGAGTAGAAATTATAGGATAATTGGTAAGTATAATATCTATTGGCATGTTTGTGATTGTGGATTGATGTTGATGAATTATTGATTTTGGTGTATAGGCTGAGGTGTTGGTTTAGGGAGGTTCTGAGTAACCTCAGAGACTTTTGGTGAGATGTCTGAATTGGTCTCGTGTGATCCTTCTAGCCTTGCTGTAGTGTGAAAATGATGAGTATGGGATATAACTTGTGTACTTGGGGATAGTACGCGTTTCCCTTAATATTGTTGGTGAGCAATTAGTAATGTATATGTGTGTAGTGATCAGTAGGATCGTGTATCCCCGAGTGGGGGGGGGGGGGGACGTAGTTATATCCGGTGTGATAGTATGAATTCGTTTACTATCTGATTGATTTATATGGTGTTGGTGTAATATATCTATACATATGCATTGTTGTATGATGATATGATCAGGAGGATCGTGTGCACTTAGCGTGCCAGAATATAATAATTATGCATTGGTGTCTTGCATATCATGGTGTTTTGGTGGGATGAATCATGTCTCAGGAGGAGCGTAAGTGATTCATCCGTACTCCTTTGTGGAGAATGGTGGGGGATAGATCATGTCTCAGGAGGAGCGTAAGTGATCTATCCAGGTTCGATTGAATGAACCAATGAGTCGGTACCGCATGCATGGTGTTGAGTTGCATAATTGCATTATAATATGTTATATTGTAATTTGAACAGTATGTTCGTTATATGGTGTTGTTGGGGTGAATAATTGATGTGTTGGGTGTTTTACTGCCTTATTACATGTATTACATTACCATTATATTTTTGATCATGATTTCTCACCCCTTGTTGTTGTTGTGGTCTGTGCTTCTTCGGAAGTACAGATAATCCAGGTGCTTAGCTAGCTTGGATATTGGTGTGACTGTCGAGTCTAGGATGCTCTGATACGTAGCACGGGACTTGGGCATTTTTATTGTTTCATGTTGAACTCCTATTTTTTTCCTGCGAACGTATCAAAATTTTTATTTAATTGTATTATTTAAATATTCCGCTGTATTTGGAGAAAAACCTTTTTTATAAGGAAACGTGATTTTTATGCGATATCCCACTTGGGAAGGAAACTCTGATTTTTATTATGTTATTCATATTTTATTTGTTTTGGGAAGTGGGGTGTTACAATTGGTATCAGAGCAGGTCGGTCCGTCCGGCCAGTGTTGTTGAGTCGAGTTGAGTCTGTCCGTTATGATGTAGTTGAATATCTTTTAACCTGGTGTTGTTATGTTTTGAGCAGTATGGCAGGAAGGAACGATGCTGCATTAGCTGCTGCTATGCAAGCAATGGCGCAAGCTGTTGCTAATCAGAATCAAACTACAGATGCCCAATTCAGGAGTTTGGCGCAGTTTCGGAGCAACAAGCCGCCAACGTTTGAAGGAGGAATTCTGGACCCAGAAGCTGCTCAGAAGTGGCTGAAGGCAATTGAGAAAATCTTCAGAACTATGGATTGTACTGATGAGCAGAAGGTGAGGTTTGGTACTCACATGCTGGAGGGTGAGGCTGAAGCTTGGTGGGACAATAGTCGCCAAAGATTGGAAGCTGCTGGAACTGCCATTACTTGGGAGGTAGTTCGGAAGGGTTTTCTGGAGAAGTATTTTCCGGAAGATATTCGGAGTGCTAAGGAAATTGAATTCTTAGAGCTGAAGCAGGGTAGTATGACTGTAGCAGAGTATGCTGCTAAGTTTGAGGAGCTGGTGCAGTATTGTCCTCACTATAATGTGGAAGGGGCAATGACTTCTAAGTGCTTAAAGTTTGAGAATGGACTGCGTCCAGAGATTAAGCTGGGGATTGCTTGTCAGAAGATCAGGAGCTATCCTGAGCTGGTAAGCAGGAGCAGGATCTATGATAACGATAACCGGGCAAGGATTGCACACTACAAAGTTGTTAATGACCGTAAGGGTAAGCAGAGGTTTAGTGGTACTCCTTATGGTGTTGCTGCTGATAAGGGAAAACGTAAATCTGTTGTTGATAAGAAGCCTAGAGATGGGAGAGCATCTGCTGAAGGGAAATGTTTTCGGTGCGGTGGTATGGGACACCGTGCTAATGATTGTCCTAATGAAGCCAAAAAGTGTTTTAAGTGTGGAAAACCAGGTCATGTGATAGCTGATTGCAGAGCAACTATGCCGACTTGTTATAACTGTGGTGAGAAGGGTCACATCAGTACCCATTGTGAGAAGCCGAAGAAGCCTCAGACGTCTCCGGCTGGTGGAAAAGTGTTTGCTTTGGCAGGAACTCAAGCTGCCAGTGATGAGCGTGTTATCAAAGGTACTTGTATTATCAATAATATTCCTTTAACTGCTATTATTGATACGGGTGCAACACACTCGTTTATTTCTGTGGATTGTGTGGAGAGGATAGGATTGGTGCCGTCTACTCTGGAGAGACGAATGACTATTGAGACACCCTCTATAGGTTCAGTGACTACTTCTTTGGTATGCCTGAAGTGTCCGCTGACTATTTTCGGTAGAGAATTTGAAGTGGATTTGATTTGTCTACCACTTGGTAAATTGGATGTTATTCTGGGTATGAACTGGTTAGAGTTCAACCGAGTCTACATCGACTGTTTTCGGAAGGAATTGTTGTTCTTGACCCCTGAAGAGGAAGCTTTAGCAAGTTCTTTGTCTAATAAAGAATTGAGGGCCTTGTTGGAAGATGAAACTAGAGTGTTTGCTTTATTTGCAACTTTATCGGTGGATAGAAAAGTGTCAATGGAGGAATTGGCAGTGGTGAATGAATTTCCGGAAGTGTTTCCTGACGACATTACGGAATTGCCTCCGACGCGAGAAGTGGAATTTGGTATTGATCTTGTTCCTGGTACGAGGCCTATTTCTATGGCGCCGTACAGGATGTCTGCAGTGGAATTGGCTGAGTTGAAGTCTCAGATTGGAGAATTGTTGGATAGAAAGTTTATTAGGCCAAGTGTATCGCCGTGGGGAGCTCCAGTGTTGTTGGTGAAGAAGAAGGATGGTAGTATGCGTTTGTGCATCGATTACCGTCAGTTGAATAAAGTGACGATTAAGAATAAGTATCCTCTCCCGAGGATTGATGATTTGATGGACCAGCTGGTGGGAGCTCGTGTGTTTAGTAAGATTGACTTAAGGTCGGGTTATCATCAAATAAGAGTAAAAGAAGGTGATATTCAGAAGACTGCTTTTAGAACTCGATATGGACATTATGAATATGCTGTAATGCCGTTTGGAGTGACTAATGCGCCGGGAGTATTTATGGAGTATATGAACAGAATTTTCCATTCTTATTTGGATCAATTCATTGTAGTGTTTATTGATGATATATTAATTTATTCTAAATCTGATGAAGAACATGCAGGACATTTGAGAATTGCCTTGCAAGTGTTGAAGGAAAATAAATTATTTGCTAAACTGTCAAAGTGTGACTTCTGGTTGAAGAGAGTGAGTTTCTTGGGGCATGTAATATCTGAAGATGGAATAGCGGTGGATCCGTCAAAAGTAAGTGCAGTATTGCAGTGGGAACCGCCGAAGACAGCGACAGAAATTAGGAGCTTTCTGGGTTTAGCTGGTTATTACCGCAGGTTTATTGAAGGGTTCTCTAATTTGGCGTTGCCATTAACTCAGTTGACGAGAAAGAACCAAGTTTTCGTATGGGACGCTGCTTGTGAAGAAAGTTTTGAAGAGTTGAAAAAGAGATTGACTACGACACCGGTGTTAGTGTTACCGACTCCGAGTGAACCGTTTGTGGTGTACTGTGATGCGTCTAAGATGGGATTAGGAGGAGTTCTTATGCAGAATGGTAAGGTAGTAGCATATGCTTCGCGGCAACTGAGAGTGCATGAGCGAAATTATCCTACTCATGATCTTGAGTTAGCTGCGGTTGTTTTTGTGTTGAAAATTTGGAGGCATTACCTGTATGGTTCAAGATTTGAAGTGTTTAGTGATCATAAGAGTCTGAGATACCTGTTTGATCAGAAAGAGCTGAATATGAGGCAGAGAAGATGGTTAGAATTTTTGAAGGATTATGACTTCAGTTTGAGTTATCATCCGGGAAAGGCCAATGTAGTGGCAGACGCTTTGAGTAGAAAGACAATTCATATGGCAGCTCTGATGGTGAAAGAAATTGAGTTAATTGAACAATTCAGAGATTTGAGCATGGTTTGTGAAACTACTGCAGAGAGTGTAATGTTGGGTATGTTGCAGGTAAATAATGACTTCTTGGATATGATTAGAGAGAATCAGAAGTTGGATGTGAAATTGGTAGATTTGATGCCTGGAGTAGGAAGTGACTCCGATAGTGACTTTAAATTGGATAGTACAGGTGTGTTGAGATTTAGAGGCAGGATTTGTGTACCAGATGATGAGGAACTGAAAAAGCTGATTTTGAGTGAAGGACACCGTAGTAATCTGAGTATTCATCCCGGAGCTACGAAGATGTATCATGATTTAAAGAAATTATTTTGGTGGTCTGGTATGAAAAGAGACATTGCTCAATTTGTTTATGCCTGTTTGACGTGTCAGAAATCGAAGGTAGAACACCAGAGACCTTCTGGATTTATGCAACCGTTGGAAATTCCGGTTTGGAAATGGGATTGCATTTCTATGGACTTTGTTACAGGATTGCCAAATACGGCGAGAGGTTTTGATGCTATATGGGTGATTGTGGATCGGTTAACGAAGTCTGCACACTTTGTGCCAATTAATATTAGTTTTCCGTTGACGAAGCTGGCGGAGATTTATATTCGGGTAATTGTGAAGTTACATGGTGTTCCGTCCAGTATTGTGTCGGATAGAGATCCGAGGTTTACTTCAGAATTTTGGAAGAGCTTGCAAGAAGCTTTGGGTACTAAGTTGAAATTAAGTTCAGCTTATCATCCACAAACTGATGGTCAATCGGAAAGGACTATTCAGTCGCTTGAGGATTTATTAAGAGCTTGTGTATTGGAAAAGGGTGGTGCGTGGGACACTCATTTATCATTGATTGAATTCACGTACAATAATAGTTACCATTCGAGTATTGGAATGGCACCCTTTGAAGCTTTGTATGGGAGGAGGTGTAGGACTCCTCTGTGTTGGTATGAGACCGGTAAGAGTGTGGTGCTTGGACCAGAAATTGTTCAGCAGACTACTGAGACGATTCAGATGATTCGTGAGAAAATGAAAGTGTCTCAGAGTAGGCAGAAGAGTTATCATGATAATCAGAGGAAAGAGTTGGAATTCTGTGTAGGTGATCACGTATTCCTAAGAGTTAACCCGATGACTGGTGTGGGTCGGGCGTTGAAGTCCAAGAAGCTGGATCCTAAGTTTATTGGACCTTATGAAATTTTGCAAAGAGTTGGTGCTGTGGCCTATAGGGTGGCGTTGCCGCCGGAGTTGTCGAATCTACATGATGTGTTTCATGTGTCGCAATTGCGAAAATATGTTTCTGATCCATCTCATGTGATTCAGAGAGATGATGTTCAGGTTCGGGAGAATCTTACTATTGAGACGATGCCGTTGAGGATCGAGGACCGTAAGATGAAACAGCTCCGAGGGAAAGAGATACCTTTGGTGAAGGTAGCTTGGGGAGGTGCTGCAGGAGGCAGTGTGACCTGGGAGTTGGAAAGCAGGATGCGAGAAGCGTATCCGGAGCTATTTCCATCAGGTAATTTTCGAGGACGAAAATAATTAAAGTGGGGGAGAGTTGTAACACCCATTTTAATTATTTAGTCACTTTATTATTATTTTAAAAATTATATGTTGGTGTGCCCTTTGGTGGGGGTGTATTTGATGATGTTTGGTGGGTGTCCCTAATGTGGGAGGACTATTGGTGATATTTTGGTGTGAAATATAGTAATATAAAAATAATAGTAACATTGGTGGGGGTGTTATTATTATTATTATATTTATTATATTTGTTACTATTATTAATATTATTATTATTTTGGTGAAATAATAATATTAGTATTATTATATTATTATTATATTATTTTTATTAATATTATTATTATTATTGGTGTGATAATATTATTATTATTATAATTATAATTATTGTTGGGTGTATCACTATTATTATTATTATGTTGAATATTACTATAATATTATAATAGTATTATATTATATTATATTATTATTATTATTATAATGATTATTATAATTATTATTATTAGAATTATTATTGGGAATATTAGTGGTTGGAATAAGTAAAATAAGAGGTGAAAGGGTTATTGGGAAGTTAGAATGGAAATATGAAAAGTCACGATAGAAACCGTGAGGAAGGAAATATGAAGGGGTAGGAGATATTAGAAAAGTTGGAATGGAGAGGAAAGGGATTACCATAGGCGTGGGATATTGGTGTGATAATAATAATATTATTATTATTATTATTATTATTACTATTATTATTATTAGTGTTATTATTATTATTATTATTAAAAGTATTATTATGATTATTGGAGAGATAATAATATTATTATTATTGTTATTATTAATAGTATTATTATTATTATTAAGATTATTATTATTATTATCATTATTATTATTATTAGAATTATTAATATTATTATTATTATTATTATTATTATTATTATTATTATTAATATGTGGTATTATTAATATTAGTAAGATTATATTAGTATTATTATTATTATTAAGATTATTAATATTATATTATTTTATTAGTTATTATTATTGGGATTAGAATAATTAAAAAGGGAAATAGAATATGAGGGGTTAGGAGAGTTACGATACATTTTAGAAAATTGAGAAAAAAGAGCGATAGAAAGAGAGAAGAGGAAAGAACGAGGAAAGTGAAAAAGAACGAAGGAAAAAGGGAACGAAGAACGGAAGAGGAAGGAGAAGGCCAAGAGACCAATTCTAGGAGGAATTCTATCGATCGACCAATTGTCAAGGTAAGGGGGGAGAAATTTGATTGGGAATGGTTTATACATGTATAGGGTAGAGGGGATTCCTTAACCCCGTAGGAATTTATCGTTATATAAAGTTTTATATTGGCATGCTATGATTATTGTTGATGTTGGGGGATTGATGAATGCTGATGATGCATTTTGGGGTATATATATATATGGTGATGATGTTACTGTAGTATTGATCCATTTTGTTGGATTGTTGATGTTACTGTAGTGTTGATAGTAACTAGGAATATAAAGCTGATGAGATTATGTGTTGTTACCGTAGTGTTGGCAATGACCGTGATTATAGCTTTGGGAAAAGTTATGTGTTGTTTCCCTATAGCGTCGTTAATGACTATGGTTAGGACCTTGGTGAGATTCAGAGTGACTCTGAAATGTCGGTAATGTACCGTAATGTCGGTTCTAGAGTAGAAATTATAGGATAATTGGTAAGTATAATATCTATTGGCATGTTTGTGATTGTGGATTGATGTTGATGAATTATTGATTTTGGTGTATAGGCTGAGGTGTTGGTTTAGGGAGGTTCTGAGTAACCTCAGAGACTTTTGGTGAGATGTCTGAATTGGTCTCGTGTGATCCTTCTAGCTTTGCTGTAGTGTGAAAATGATGAGTATGGGATATAACTTGTGTACTTGGGGATAGTACGCGTTTCCCTTAATATTGTTGGTGAGCAATTAGTAATGTATATGTGTGTAGTGATCAGTAGGATCGTGTATCCCCGAGTGGGGGGGGGGGGGGGGGACGTAGTTATATCCGGTGTGATAGTATGAATTCGTTTACTATCTGATTGATTTATATGGTGTTGGTGTAATATATCTATACATATGCATTGTTGTATGATGATATGATCAGGAGGATCGTGTGCACTTAGCGTGCCAGAATATAATAATTATGCATTGGTGTCTTGCATATCATGGTGTTTTGGTGGGATGAATCATGTCTCAGGAGGAGCGTAAGTGATTCATCCGTACTCCTTTGTGGAGAATGGTGGGGGATAGATCATGTCTCAGGAGGAGCGTAAGTGATCTATCCAGGTTCGATTGAATGAACCAATGAGTCGGTACCGCATGCATGGTGTTGAGTTGCATAATTGCATTATAATATGTTATATTGTAATTTGAACAGTATGTTCGTTATATGGTGTTGTTGGGGTGAATAATTGATGTGTTGGGTGTTTTACTGCCTTATTACATGTATTACATTACCATTATATTTTTGATCATGATTTCTCACCCCTTGTTGTTGTTGTGGTCTGTGCTTCTTCGGAAGTACAGATAATCCAGGTGCTTAGCTAGCTTGGATATTGGTGTGACTGTCGAGTCTAGGATGCTCTGATACGTAGCACGGGACTTGGGCATTTTTATTGTTTCATGTTGAACTCCTATTTTTTTCCTGCGAACGTATCAAAATTTTTATTTAATTGTATTATTTAAATATTCCGCTGTATTTGGAGAAAAACCTTTTTTATAAGGAAACGTGATTTTTATGTGATATCCCACTTGGGAAGGAAACTCTGATTTTTATTATGTTATTCATATTTTATTTGTTTTGGGAAGTGGGGTGTTACAATCACCAGTCTCCCCAGTTGAAACTTTTGATTTTCCAGTCGAGTCTCAGAGAACTAGTGGATACTAGTTTTTCCGGCGCGTCCGGTCTTGTTTCTAACCTTTTCCTGAAGATCCCGTTTGAACTCTTCGTTATAGGAAATTTCTCATCTGGTTATCCCCATTGAGATTCGTGTCTCCGTTCCGTCTTTTCCCTGTTGAAGCTGTGCTTCCCCAGTGGATTTTTTCCCAGCGAAGTTTTCCCCAGTATGGTTTGTATTTCTTTTCTTTCGTTTCCCCAGTGAAGAATTGTTATCTTCCCCGGTGGGCTTCCTCATCTGGTTATCCCCAGTGAGGTTCGTATCTCCTTTCCCCAATGAAGGTATGTCTTCCCTGGTGGAATTTGTGTCCCCTGCGTGAAAGATTTCCTTGAACAAGCATCCTTAGTCATATTTGAACTACCTTGCTTACTTGGTCTTGAATCTTTCCCCAGTGTGTTGGACTCCTCGTGAGTGGTTACTCGTTGTATTGCCGTTCTTTTATATTTGTGTCTGCATCCGTCCTGCATTCAAGCATCATATAACATCATTTAGATTCCCGACATATTTGCATTTGTCCTTTTGAATACCGTCGGATCTAAGAGACAAAATTTCTGGTTTGCTATATTTAAATACCTTTCACTGCGATTCTATGAGGATTGTCATCTCTCATTACCATCTAGTGAAGATATTTAAATAGGGGCATCTGTTGCACCCCAAATTTTTACCCTTTAGATCCTTATCATCATTGCAGGATCATATTTGCTTGATTAGCTAACCTTAACCCATTTTCAGTTTATCTTTGTTAAGATGCGCAAATGAATTAGGGTTCCGTACCGTCAAAATCGAAACTTCGAGGGTTTGATCAATCAATGTTTTGGATTGATCCAACTTCAAACAAGATCAAGGATAATACATTGGACCAAGAATGAATGCAATTTGAGGTGGTCACCCGGGGATTGAAAACAGTGCAATTTGAGATACCCGATTAGGGTTTCCAATTAGTAAAAGTCAATTGTAGTTTGACTTTTGTTTCAAAGAGTATTTCAATGGTGGAATTTTTATCCATTAAGTTCTTGTGGCTTAGTAAAGTCCATACAAAGAGTTTCAAGTCCTCAGGATGTCCTGATCATCAACGGGCGACTCGGTAGGCACCGATCGTTCGAACGGTTGACCAAAAAGTCAACTCTTCAACAATAAGGAATTTGACTTCAAGATGTGAATCAAAAATGTTCCTTATGTCATATTACACCTCCCCATAAAATTTCATGACCATTGGATCAAGGGTTAAGAAGTAATTGCAAAAATCGGGAATTAGGGTTTCGAAAGGGGCAAGACCATAACTCTTCAACCACACATCCAATTGAAGTGGTTCAAAACTCATTAGAAAGCTCTTGAATAATTCTACAAAAGCCTCAAATTGGTCCATGATCAAAAAAATGCATAGAATTGGAGTTATAGCAAAATTCATTTTTGAAGGGGAAATAACTTAGAAAAATTCTAAGTTATTTAGCACTTGTAAGTGGTTTTTTCAGAAACTTTGAAGGGTCTTTCAACCTAGTTCCACCAAGTATTTGGAAATTCCCAAAACATGAAAGTTGTAGAGCTACATGAGGGCTTTCCAAAATATACTAGAACTCTTCCATAGCCTTTGTGAGCTGAGAGTTATGAAGTGAGAAAGTTGGGCCTGTGCACCAATTTGTTAATTTGCCAAAACCTAACATGAACTTGATTTCCAACTATGAACTTCATCTCTAACCATGGATTGACAGCTGATATGATATTTAAGAGTGCATAGTGAACTAATTCAGAAAGGAATCCAAGCATATCCCAAGGAATCATGGAAACCATTTGTTTAATAAGAAAAAGTACAAAGGTACAAGAGGAGAGAGATGGTTTGGGGGCTGCAGCATGGCAAATCTGTCCTTGCTACCTCTATAGTCATTCCATACAGCTCAAGAGTACCTGGTTTGAGAGGTTTAGGGCCCTTGGAAGCATGCACTACCTGCAGAAAGTAAGCACACATAGATTTGCTTAGTTTTTCAACAAAACCACCATGTGAAAACCACTTGAACCAAAATCTGCCCCAAGTCATTTTTCCTATAAATAGAGGCTCCCTCTATGTTACTTGACACACCAGAGCAATCTCATAAAATCACAACTCTCACTCTCCTCTCATTCATCAAGAATCCCCAAATCTTCAAAACCTCCATTTCCACAAAAAAAAACTGTCTTGAGCAAAACTCTGCTCAAGACCAGTTCCATCCCTTCCAAACCTCTAAAAAGCATCCATACAATCCTTAAATATCATATAGAAGGTGTCTATACCTTTAAACCTCCAGAAAATATCAATTTGCTAAAAGTCAACTTTCACACTAAGAAAGTTTGACCACAACCCTCAAAACTTGCCAAATCTTGGTCTAGGCTTTTTTTGTTGTTGATCTAACCATTCAAACACCTTGCATATATCATATCTCAACTGTCCAAAGCATTGAGGATCATTGGTAATACATATTTCTCTGACTGCTACGAAACTTGCACATTGCTTCAAGGAGAAGGAAGGTCCAAAGCTTGGTGGTGTTTGAGCACAATCTCTGGTTTTCTTATTTCCTTTGCTTGCTGAAGTAGACAACAAGAGGTAAGTACCTTTGAGCTTCACTTCATCCATCACAATATCATAAGAAACCACATTGACATGTTTGTCATGATATTTGCTTCACTACTGTTTTTTTTTATCCATGTGCTGAATTTTGGTAGTGTTGGAAGTATGTCTGTCTTGTTGTCTTAAACATATCCCTTATCATGCCTCTAATGTGTGTGTGTACTTTGGTTTGCCATAAAACATCATCCCTGCAAAAAGTGCCCTGCTGCTGTTATTTTGGAATGTTTGTGTGCATCAAAATGTCCAAATGTTATGTTGCTTGATCCGTGCTGTTTTTATAGGTTCTAACACCTTGTATATTATGTTTGCAATGTGTGTGAAGGTCTAAATTGAACTGGTTGCATCTAGTTTAGGACATGAGAATCAAAATGCATTTCTTCATTAAATAAGCATCATTATGCCATTTCTTGTTTCCCATGGTTATCAAGCAATTTTTGAAATGTACATACTTCATATGAATAATATGTGACATGTTAGAAACCTTGGTTTGACCCAAAAGCACTTGGAACTTGATTTGAATCTTTTCATATGTGTGTCGATGGCCATTTTGGCAGCCTGCGTGATATTTTTCATAACAGATGGTTTTGAATCCCTTTTGGTGTTTATTCTCACTTGATAACATGTATATGTTGTGTGTATGAGGTTGACTTGCCTTAACTTTGCATCAAACCTGAATTGATCTTCCAACTGCATCACAATAAATGCCAAGCTGCAGCACACACCTCACTTTGCATTTCAAAATGTTTTGACCTAATTTCTTTGGTTGGATTCACTCAATATCATTGTTGCAATGTGTACATGTGTTTTACATGATCAAATTATGTCTCAAAACTGAACTGACCAATCAACTGCATCATATCATGCTCCACTTGCAATTGAAATGCCATTTCTCATGATAACTTGCTTCTAATCTCAACACTTGTTTGGATCCACTTAATAACATATTTATGGAATGTACATATGCTATGATTGATCTGAAAATGCTTGGAACTCAAATTTGACATCACACTGCACTTCACAAACATGATTGGGCAGCATGAGTACCAATTTTCACAATAGCTTGTCTTGCACCAAATTGGTAATTTGGATTCACTTATTTGTATATTTGTAGCATGTGTGTGTGCTTGAATCAACCTGAAATGAGATGTAAACCTGAAATGATACCTTCATGCTTTGAACATGCCATAATTGCAACTCCTATGTCACTTTCCATTGCAGTCTGTTTTGAACCTTGTTTCTTGCTTGATTTCATTCAATATCATGTATGTGATAAGTACATATGTTTAGTTTGATCTGAAAGTGATTAAAATTGGATTCTCATATCATCATGCTTTTTCCTGTTAAATGTTGCAACTTGAACATCAATCTGAGTTACAGTTTGTTTTGAATGCTACCATGTGTTTTGACTCACTCATTAACTCATATGTAGTATGCTTGTATGATTGTTTGGATTTGAAACTGGCTGGTACTTGATCTACAACTCAAAATGCAGAACACACACTCATAATGCACACACTATCGGGTTTTAAAATGGGAGCCTCATCTTGAAAAACCAATTCCACTATCGTATTTCTCATGAAAAAATCCTTCAATTTGCACTAAAGGTTTGTTTGATTCCATGAAAAAATGGCTGAGTTATGACACAAAATGTAAATGCTGATTTTATGTGTTTGCCCAGCTTGCCATGTTTTTCCCCTTATATGCTTATGGGGGTGGCTTCATCAACGGATGTAAAGCCACCCTAGTGGTAAGAACCTTGCCAAAAGCGCGCCTTTGACCAATTGAACCTGGGTTCGACCCCTGAGGAGGGCAACCCTTTTGGTATTTTTCACCATTTTTCATCCAATCTTCATAAATTCATATCTTTCTCATTTTTCATCATTTTCGATTGATTCTTTTTGCAACATGCTTGTTTTAAAGTCTATTTTCATATGATTTAAAACTATTTCAAGTTGTTCTCACATATGATGCATTTTGTCTATAGGAACTTTGTTGTTTTGTCGAGATCGTTATCTTGCTTGCTGTTGAACCTCCTTTAATTCATGCTTGAATTTTCTTATGAGATTGTTGCTTCCCATGTTAGTTAACATGCTAGGGTTTACTATCCTTTGGTTGTCACCATAATCCCATGATATTTTCCTCATAAAGTATGAGGTTAAACTAATTTACTCGTGTTTGATTGTCATCAAATACATATTGTTGTTACACTTGATATATCTTGAAATTATAACATGTTTACTTTCAAATTGTGATTTGTTTACACGGTTGTAACTTTCATCTTTTCCAATCTTTGTTAAAATATGTTGTCACCTTTGTTAAGATCCCTTTCCATCTTTGTTATGATGTTTCCCCATCTTTGTTAAGATTTGTTCTTGGTTGTGACCATCTGTCTTAATTGAAATCATTAATATTGTAATACTTGCTTTGGTTGTGACCATTTATCGTGATTGAAATCTTTGCCTGATATTGTAATATCTTAAATGCTTGCTTTGGTTGTAACCATTCATCCTGATTTAGATCCTTGCTTATTATAATATGCTTGATCATTCTTGGTTGTAACCATATCCCTTATATTCATCATATGTGAATGTTTATACTTTGTTAAGTTTACTTTCCCCAAGTGATGGAACTCTTTAGTTCTCATCCAAGTTGCGTCATCTTTTCCCTTCCAAAGGAAAGTCTCTCTATTGACCCTTGGGTCATAGATAGATCATTAAACTCATAGGTCTGGATAGAACCTTCCCCTCCTTTTGGTCTGGATAGAACCAATAGGATTTACATTCATAGGTCTGGATAGAACCTTCTCCCCCTTTTGGTCTAGATAGAACCAATAGGATTTAAACATCATAGGTCTGGATAGAACCTTCCCCCTTTTGGTCGGGATAGAACCAATAGGATACCCTCATAGGTCTGGATAGAACCTTCCCCTCCTTTTGGTCTGGATAGAACCAATAAGATTTAAACTCATAGGTCTGGATAGAACCTTCACCCTCTTTTGGTCTGAAAAGAACCAATAGATCCTTATTCTGTAGTTCGGGCCCGAACTACGACCGCTCTGATTTCTCATTGGACAATGAGAATACGTAGGCACAAGATGCGATATCTTGACGAGCAACCTTTCCCTTTCTCCCACCTTTTGGTCTGGATAGAACCAATTGGTCTCACAACGTAGAACTTTAGGATAGAGTTTGGTTAACTCTATGTAAGAATCATGGAAATGATTATTTACTCCCCTTTCTTGAGTGTTCAACATAGATCTAGAGAGTTTCGTGAAACTCTACACAAGCATGAATATGTTTGTTCCCCTTTGAGCCTTTATCATAATCAAGTGTTCTTCATCCCTTGTGAGGTGAACTACGATTGCTCTGATTCTATCCTAGTTAGGATACGTAGGCAGAGGACACGATGTCTTTGCGAGCAAACTTAGAAATAATCCTTAGGTCTTTACCTATCACCCTACACCTTTTACCCAATCCCAATCCATAGCAAACATTTACCAAACTTAGCATGCAAACAAACAAAAGATTCCTGTAGAGTACTACAGATGTTTAAGATGTGGAATACCTACCCTAGACATAACCAACCCTCGATCCCCGAATCTCTTAGCGTTGTTGTTACATCGCGAAAAGGGTTTTTCTTTCTTTAGACCTTTCCTTTGGATAAATTAAAGTCCGGTTGTGAACTTAAGAATTAAAGATTCAAGTTAGTCAATAGCTTGGTATCACGATTCTCACCGCAACCAATACACATCACCATTTAATGTTATATAAGTTATACTTGTAACCTAAGTTATCTTTCCAATCCATTTATCTAGTTATAAGCCTAGGTTTCCCCCACTCATCTTTATATGGTTTTAAAAATGTTATTTCACATTCAACACAACAACAATGATTATCATACATTACAATATGATTCATAGCATTCATAAGTCACACGATGTAATATATCATGGTGTGTGTGTGTGTATATATATCATTTTTATGTAATTTTGTAGGTTTCAGAGCCTATTAGAGGCATAAGAGGTTTCCTAATTGCACTAAGTGGGCTCTGGTGGGGGTTAGCATCATTCCGCTTTCTTTGTTAGAAACTTTGAAGGACGACTTATTACAACTTTATTCCCACTTCATTCTAAGACCCGTTCAGATCAAAATCATCAAGAGGCATCATACAACATATAATCATGCTTATTCAAATTCATGATTATCATACTCAAACAATAATGACATTCAACATATAACCCCACAATAAACACGAAGAACACAACCAAACATCATTCATAGAAACTCATGGCTATAAGAACATAATTAATTCTATCATGATTTTTCTAACCATTCTAAGAATCTAGTAAACCCTAACTTCTAAAATCAAAGTTCTACCTAAACCCTACCTTAATAATAGAAGAAGAGATTGATGAATGTTGTCGTTTGTGAATGACGAGATGAAGTGAAGTTGATGAATCCAAGTTTCCCCTCATTCTTCTTCTTCCACGAGCTTGTTCCTCTTCTTCTCTATTCTTCATTTTTCTCTCTTTCTCTTATGTTGTTACTAATACAAGAAGGTGGAATGATACGTAACAAGAAAGAAAAGTTGGTAAGGATATGTGGTACAAATTGAAAGAAGAATTTATGTGGTTGAGAGTGAATAAGAGTAGTAAACGAATATCTCAAGTGATACCTCTCTTAATTATTTGTTCTACCATAAAAATTGACCCATTATTACTGGTATCAAAATGTCCAAATTGATAACAGGTCAGTTCCAAACAATATTAATTAAGTCAATCTGAGCTTACTAGTTATTCCAATTATCCCAAGTGATAATTTTAGAGCACATAGGAATTCAGTTAATCTCAACTGATATGAATTGGAGTATTTAAGAAAACACGAGGTATTACATTAGTCCTTTAACTTTTAAAATCGTATTAAGTTAGTCCTTTTTATCTAAGTGGAAGTACCGACATTAATCATCGCTAATGTGACAAGTGACATGAAACATTCAAGTTTTGTGACCGATTTAGCGACAGAAAAATCAGCCACTAAAAGAAATTTTCTGGAATTTTAATATCATCTTCGTCTTATTCATTATATCATCTTTATTGAGCAATATATAAGTTAACAAATTATCCCTCTTAAAGGCTTCACAGTTTTAAATTGCGGCTTCACAGTTTTAAATTGCGGACCACATCACGTGATATGGCTGCAGTATTGTGATTGCGATATTGTCAGCATCCACGTCAAACCAAAATTGCGGTGTGATTACGTATTACAATAAAAAAAGCTGCATCATATCTCCGCATTGCCATCCAATCTATAACTTATTGAGACTCAATACAATAAATTACTCATAATTAAAAATTCAATTAGAGAAAAAAATGAAGAATATAAAAAGTGAATGAAAACCCAACCCGAATTTTAAACGATAAACTACCCCAAAGCGAGATCTATTAGTAGCAGCTTCTGAAATAGAATCGTTACTCTCATTGCTTCTCCGTTTTCTAGTCACACCATTTTCAACATCTTGTAAGTTTCAACTTTCCCTTTCTTTTTTTCGTTCTATCTTTTTCTTAAAAAAATTTGTGCGATTTTTAGGTGTTTCTGTTTGTTTAGCCGTCTATTTTGCATCAATTTGGAATTGAAATTTATAAAACTTGATAAACTGAAACTATGTTAACAGTTTATTCAAAATTTCTATTATGTCTACCAACTGTTTGTTCAAATGCCTGAATGGAATATCTTTGTATATCTGAGCTTTTGTCATGTGAAAACTTATTTTGCTGTTTCTTTAATTTGAGTTCTTGAATCTTCTGTAGTGGTCATGGCTTTTGATTTGTGAAAACTTCACGCTGTTTGTTTACATTGATGATTGTGGATCACAATGTTATGCTGCATGATCTATGTGGTTAGGATGATAACTTTCAAATAATTAGTTGGAAAATCGTAGTTGCTTGAAGTGCATGGTCATTGCTATATAAGTTATTGAAGAATTTTGTTAGAATGTTAACAACTTGTGTTAATCATTTGGAGAAAAATACTAAATGTTGATCTTGCTAATTCATGGCTCATCAACAATAATGAACCTACATTTAAAGAAATGATACTTTGTGATTGTGATATCATGTTAGCCCTGTGTTCCGCTTTTCCTTTAATGAATGACAGCATTAAACTAATTGATAGCTTCAGATTTAGAAAGCTTCATGATTTGCATTGTGATTTATTTTATTTAGATTTGGAAATTGTTGAAGTTTGTTTCTTTATATAGGGATTCAATGGCTACATTGAGAAGTCTGAAGATTAAGACGAGTACATGCAAACGACTTGTGAAGGAGCTAGATTCTTATGAAAAGGAAGTTCTGAGAGAATCTGCCAAAACAGCTGATATGAAGGACAAAGGAGCTGACCCTTATGATATCAAACAACAGGCAAGCAAAATATTTTGCTCACTTGATGCATAGATTTAAGTTCTTAATCTGTTTAGAATGGATTATTGTGTCTGTTTTAAATTAGCTTATAATTTTGGTAAAAATATGGATGGTATTTTTCTCCTTAAAACTTGTTCAATTCCAATTTGCAAAGAAGCATACTTCATAATTTTTCTCCTTAAAACCAGTCGCATTTTTTACCTAGTCATTTCCTTTCCCTTCTATATCATATTTATATCTTATGTTGACTTCTATTGGACAGGAAAATGTGCTGGCTGAGTCTAGGATGATGCTTCCTGACTCCAGGAAGCGTCTGGAGGCCGCTTTGGAAGGCTTGAAAGCAACATTGGTACATATATTTCTTGTTTATGTGATTGTTGTATATCTTTTTGTTTTCTGCTATTTTGTGTTGTCATGGACAATGTTAACCATGTTGTCATGTTCAGCATCTGATGCTTTGGCTTTATAATCTAATCATACTCCTATTGCAATATCACTTATAGTTCATATGATATCTCGTGCTGACATGTCTTCATATGGTAATTGGACCAAATATCAGTTAGTTAATTATGTTAGCTGAGTGAATTTATTATTGCAAGCCACTAATTTCATACCCTTCACTTCTCCCCTCCCTACATATGTTGTATGGCCTAATAAACTTGCCACTTCAGCACTGGCAACTAACTGTCTCCCCTAAGCGTTTCTTTTTCCTTAACCATATAATCCAAATTCCGTGCTTCCAACAATGGGCCCATTAGCTTATTCACTCACGTCCCAAGCTCTATCAAATGTGACGTGACATTGCTTTGTCTCAAGACTTAGGTTTGAATGTAGTAACACAACTCAAAATATTCAAACATATTCACTTGTGAAATTGTTGGGAAATGAACTTCTTGCACTCAATTACACTCCAAGTAAAAGAGCTCAAACTCTGCAAACATAGTCATTGACAGTATCCACCTGCTTCAATTCATTTGGTTCTTTATGCTGATAGTATTTTTGAAATAAAAGATAACCTATAATTTATAACTTCTCATACGGCGATCACTGCTCCTCTCAGCTACACTCTCATCTACGCTCTCGCCACACTATTCATTTTGCTCTCTCACCTAGTCCCCCAATAACACTATTTGGCCTAACTAATCTGCTCAGTTAATGAAAGCATTATCCCACTACCGAAAGAAAATGGTTATTCTTTTTTAGCATGTTAAACATTTTGTAGTATTTGGTATAATCATGTTTTGCTGCATTTTGCTCTCATGTTTATGAACCAATTCTTGCATTGTTCTCATGTATATGAACCAATTATTTTCAGTATGCAAAAGAGAAGCTATGGCTTTCATTCCTAATGCTTAATCCAATTTTTAATTGAGTATTTTTTTGTCTGCTTTCAGGCCGAGTTGTTGGATGAGACTGAGGAAAAGGAAGGCCCTGAAATTGATGATGCTCGAAACACCATTGCAGAAGTTGAAAATGTATTTGAAACACCATAAGCTGAGCAGGGTAGTATTACTAGTGTCTTCGGTGGATGATATTATGGTTTTTGTGTAGAAAAAGGTTGCGAAACTTTTAACATTTAAACCTTAAACAGTTAATGTTTTGGTGGAGTCTACTTTCTAAGGTTGATATATTTGTTTTTAAATGAATCTAATTAAAAAGCTAGAGTCAAAATTGATATAAATTAGGTAACATTAATTTGTTAAAAAACACTCCATAAAAGATATAATATGGGAAATTTTTAGTACATGGAAATGAAGGAGGATTAATGAAAGGGTGGGACCAATGGACGGTGCCGATTTGTTTTTGTTTAAAAGATGGTTTGATCAAACGGTGTGTGGTGATTGAGTGTAACAAGTTTGATTTGAGATAAAGGTGATTCAAGCAAAGCAGAAAATCTAAAAGTACTCTAAGAAAGTAGAATTTTTTTAAACACTTAAAAATAACAATGCTACATTATTGCTGTTTATATAAAATAAAATAAAATAAGTACTTTATTACTACCTATACGAGTCACTGTTTGCTAATATGTTTTTCAATCTTTAAGTCTACATTTTCTGTAGCTATAACAAATATGAGGAAAGATATTTCTACACCAAAATGTGATAATTAGACTGTATTTTTATACGGTTTGGTTTTCATTATATGTTTAATAATTATATTTTTACCTTTTCTAATACAAATGAACCCATATTCATTATGTATTTTACTTGCTCTAAGAATACGGTGCAGGAATTTTGTGGAAAAATAGCAATTCTCAACTGCTATGAGTAATATTTAGAGCTATTTATAGGAATAATATCTGATGCTACTATTTATAGGAGTAATATCTGGTGCTACTTTTTATAGTTACATACCTATTTATTTATAGTCCTTTGCCATGTGATATAGGAGGGATTTATTGAATATATTCAAAGTCTTCGACTTTGAAGAAAAACATACGAAAGGTACATTTGATTTGTGACCTACGCTTTTGACCGAGCACGTCGATAGTATATGTTTTTCTTTATCATCGATTAAAATTTTTTAACAATTATAATAACTTTTAAACTAAAAACATTTAATAATTATTAAAATTACAAATAGTTTTTTTTAGATATTGTAAAAGCAAAACATCAAAACAACTTCATTTTAAAATTTGTAAGTATATATTTTTACATTAGTTAATATTTTATAAATATCTAAGCATCAAAATTCGTCATGTTATCTACATTTATATCATTTATCCTGTATTTATATTAAAATTATAGAATTTTATTTTAAAATGACTATTTTTTCAAATTAAATATCAAATAAATTAATAGTTCAAATTTATTATGAAAATAATCAAGTTTTGAAATGAAGGAAAGAGGAGTCGCCATTGTGATTGACGAATTCATACATCTTTATACATAGATGTCATTTCAAATAATTCGTGCTTGTATGTGTTGTCATTAGAGATGACACATACATTCATGCATTAAGTGCACACACCATTTTAAATTACACATCCTTTATATATTAAGTGAATGCGTCATTCCAAATGACGCATCCTTTATATATATGATCTTATCGGATTAGAAAAGGATCAGCAGCATGCCACGCGTCGTGAGCTTCTATGTTCACAGGTGTTGAAGAGGAGGAGGTGTACCTGCAAGGTACTCCGATGTCAAAGTGAGTAATAGAGTTAGAGAGAGAAAATACAGAGAAAATGTGTAGAGAATGAAATACACGCCCCTCTAGTAAAAGAGACTCAAGTAAAAGAGAGTATTTATAATGTGCCTCAAGCGCAGGGTCAACAATTACTTTGCATTGGGTCGGATTGCAAGGCCTAATACGAGTAACTGCTAAAGCTTATGTGGCGTAGGGAAGACCAACACATGGTCTTCACCCTGGATCAGCTGTCTCATGATCTTCGGAAGGTGGACTGACCAGTTCTTTCAAAAGTGAGTAGTTGTCTGATGACGTGCCCCTGCGTGGGGGGTACGTGGAGTCCGTGGGGAAGACGCGTGAGTTCTCCCCGTGCTAGGCAGTGGCCTGTCCGACAGGGAGGAGGATTGAGCCTCGTTGAGTATCCCCGATGTGATGTTGGGTTGGATCTGCTCAACCGTGGGGCAGGTAATGACCCAGTTCAGAACAACATATATATTTTAATAATTCTCTTCCACCCATTCAACAAAATTATTAAAATAAAAATATATATAAAGGATGCACCATTTGAGATGACACATGTACTTAATATATAAAAGATGTGCCATTTAAAATGATACACGCACTTAATATATAAAGGATGTGCCATTTGAAATGACGCATGCACTTAATGCATACAAACATGAGCCATTTGAAATGGCGCCTACGTGTTAAAAGTGAATGTATTAGTCAATCAAAATGGTGATTTCGTTTCGAAAAATGATTACTTTCATAATAAAATTGAAATATTAATTTATTTCATAATAATTATAAGACTGTTTTGATTTGGTTACTTTCATAATAAATTTAATATAATCTTATAATTAATGATTTTATTATTTTTTTTCGTATATGTTTTCTATTTGTGAGATTTTTAACATGTGTTATAAGGACACAAGTTAGCATTACCGATATTTATATAACTTGTTTACAAAAACGTATTAATGTTGCACATAAATAGCAGAGACAAATTTGGAAGCTGAAAGGTTCTTCTTTGACTTCTTACAACATTGATTAATATATAATTAAATGTTAAATAGATAAGGTCAATTCAACTTGTTTTGAAATATCATCTTCATAACTTAAATCGATCATTCGATTTATTTTTTTTCTTGTTATTTTTCTATGCTTTACTACTGTTTTTCTGTGACTCATTTATGGACATTTTATAATTTATAATAATAAAAAATAATAGTAAAAAGTGTTTGCGATGTGATGTCTATAACAATATTGATATATTGATTGGAATAAAAGAATTAATGAAAAAACAAGTATTTATTTAATTTTTACATGTACATTTTGGTATCTAAAAATTAACCACTGTAAACTTCTTTAAAAATTTGAGATATAAGTCCGACTCAATATTGAAGGTAATTAGAATTCAAAAATACACAAATTTAATAAATGAATGACCGCGTTAGATGTAACACTAATTTTGTTTTGTAGAAATTACACTATGTAGTTTTTATTTTTTGGATAACACAATTATTACTAAAATGTCATTGCAGATATACATTTAACATCAGAGACTTCATATCAAATATATACTTATGCGATTTTAAATAAGGTTTTATTAAAGTTTATATATAATGTATCGAAAAGGTTTAAGAGGCCTTGAATAAGAGCATATTCAATGAACATTAACCAAATTTCTTGAAATTCAACTTAAAACACAAAGCTCAAATATTCAGGTCAAATGAATCATTGAAATTGATAGAACAATCATGCAATGATGCATCAAGAAATGAGATGAGATTGGTGAAAACTGAACTATATGAAACTTGCAGTAATTGCATTACATTGTACACCACATAACATTGGCTTTTATAACAATCCAACTAACTAACAAAGTGCCTTAACTAACTAACAGAATTACAAAGCTAATAGACAATTGATGTTATAACGGATGCTATGACATCCACTACTGAACAGACTATTAAGTTAATACACCTCCTTAATTCGATTAGTTAGATGCTTCCACCATGCCTAGCTTCATCCTTAGATCATCAAGTTTGCTTGTTTTCAGCGGTTTTGTGAGCAGGTCAGCCAATTGCTCATCTGTTTTGCAGTAGCTCATCTCTAACTTTCCATTATTCACTTGTTCTCTTAAAAAGTGAAATTTGGTTTCAATATGCTTACTTCTACCATGTGCTACAGGGTGTTTTGCCAAGTCTATGGCTGATTTACTGTCAACTCTGAGTTCTACTCTTCCATTCCTTATCAGCTTTAATTCAGTCAATAACATGTTTGTCCACTGAGCTTGACAGGCTGCCATGGAAGCTGCTATATACTCAGCTTCACATGAGGATAAAGCCACCACTGGTTCCTTCTTTGAGCTCCATGCAAAGACTGCATTTCCAATCATAAACACATATGATGATGTACTCTTCCTGTCATCTTTATCACCACTCCAATCTGAATCTGAATAGCCTATCAACTCACCTCCTTGATCTTTATAATATTGAATTCCATACTTGTATGTACCCTTCACATACCTCAATATCCTCTTGGCTGCGATTAAATGAGAGGTGGTTGGCTTCAGCATGTACCTACTGATCAGCCCTACACCATATGTAATATCAGGTCTTGTGTGACACAAGTATCTTAGGGAACCAACAAGCTGTTTGAACAGAGTAGGATTTACTTCCTCTTCATCATTCTCCAAGGATAACTTTGTCCCTGTATCAACAGGAGTTGCAGCTGGCTTGCAGTTTACCATGTTAAACCTTTTTAGCACATCTTGAGAATATTTCCTTTGATGAATAATCATTCCTTGATCATTTCTGTCAAACTCAATTCCTAGGAAGTATGTGAGTCTGCCTAAGTCAGACATCTCGAATACCTTCATCATGTTTTCCTTAAACACCTTCATTTCAGCTTCATTGTTTCTAGTCACTATCATGTCATCCACATATAGACATACAATGATATTATATGTGGTATTCCTACTGTAAATTCCATGTTCATTTACACACTTCATGAAACCTTGCTGAAAAAGAAAACTGTCTATTCTCTTGTTCCAAGCCCTTAGGGCTTGCTTCAGCCCATACAGGCCTTTGTTCAGCTTATAAACACGTTCTTCCTTTCCTTCTATCTAAAATCCTGGTGGTTGATTCACATATACTTCTTCTTCTATCTCACCATTCAAAAAGGTTGACTTTACATCTAGCTGATACATAGACCAATTATTCTGAACTGCTATTGCCAAAATCAGTCTGATTATTTCCATTCTTGCTACTGGAGCATAAACTTCATAGTAATCCTGTCCATGACTTTGTAAGAATCCTCTTGCTACTAATCTAGCCTTGTATTTTGCCACTTGCCCATCTGGCCTTAGTTTTGTCTTAAAAACCCACTTGACATTAATACACCTCTTGTTAGCAAGTAATTTAACTAATTTCCAAGTCTCATTCTTTTCTATAGAACTCAGTTCTTCAATCATGGCTATCTTCCAATGTTTCTGTTAAAGCTTCTTCAAAAGACACTGGTTCAGTTTTAGCCAGCATTGTTAATTGCACTATATCACCCTCATTTGTGACTGCTTGATCAGGGAATCTCTCATAGTCCCTTAACCTGGCTGGTGGTTGAGTATTTCTTGTTGGTCTATTGATTACTTTTGCACCTTCTTCATTTGTATCTTCATCAACTTCTTCTTGTTCCTCAATCTCACCTTCTTCTGTCTCTGAGTCAGAGAGGGGTAAATGATTGTTACCTTTATGTGAGACCTTTTCTTTCCAATCCTATTCATTTGAATCACCAAATCTTACATCTTTGCTAAATACTATCTTCTTATTATTTGGATTATATAGTTTGTATGCACCAGTTTGATGATAGCCAACCATAATCATTACTTGGGATTTATCATCTAACTTCCTTCTTAGTTGATCAGACACATGTCTGAAACATAATGAACCAAAGATCCTTAAATGCTGAACACTTGTTTTGACTCCACTCCATGCTTCCTCTGGTGTCTTGTCCTGTAACTTCTTTTTAGGACTTCTGTTTATGAGATATGATGCAGTAGCAGCTGCTTCACCCCACATGAAATGAGGCATTTTCTTTCGCTTCAACATACTCCTTATCATATTTACTAGGGTTCTATTTTTCCTTTTTGATATCCCATTGTGTTGAGGTGTATAAGGTGCAGTGATTTCATGATTAATGCCATTTGATGAGCAAAGCTCATGAAATTCAGTAGAGTTGTATTCACCTCCTCCATCACTTCTTAGCCTACTAATTACTTCCCCACTTTCATTTTGAACTAGCAATCTGAACTTCTTAAACACATTTAACACTTCACTTTTCTTAACCAACAAGTAAATCCACAGTTTCCTAGTGAATTCATCTATGAATGTCACAAAATAGCTTTTTCCACCTACTGACCTTACTTCAAAAGGTCCACAAACATCTGAGTGAATTACCTCTAGTTTCCTGGTTGCTTTGAATGGTACCTCTGCTTTGTATGAGCTTCTGGCTTGCTTTCCAGTACATCATACTTCACATACTTCTTCTGGCACTTTTAGTTTTGGTAGGCCTTGCACCATCTTCCTTTCATGCAGCATATCCAGATCTCTAAAGTTGATGTGCCCATATCTTTGATGCCATAACCAGTCCTCATGCTTAGTCTCAGTCAACAGACAATGATCTTCAATCACATTCATATTAATTCTGAAGGTTCTTTGCTTTGACAGTGGGGCTTTAATGATCAGCATGTTCTTGTGATCAAAGATATTCATAGCTTTTGCCTCCATTCTCATGGTATATCCCTTCTGTAATAGCTGGCCAATACTAATTAGATTGTTTTTCATGTTTGGCACATATAGCACATCAGTAATACAAGCTTTCTTGCCATCCTTCCTATTGATCAAGATCTTTCCAATCCCAACCGCACATACTATGCTATTGTCTGCAAATCTAATACTTCTGTTTACTGATTCATCTAGTTCAGAAAACCAAGACTTCTTGCCTGTCATGTGTTTGGAATACCCTGTATCTAGATACCATTCATCACTTCTTTCTTCTTCATGCTTGACTGTTACCATAAGCAACACTTCATCTGAGTCTGATCTTTCATTCTGAGCAAACTGAGCCTCATATTTGTTCCTTGGTACTCTCTTTGATATGCATTCAGATGCATAATGTCCCCATTTTTGGCAATTATAACACTGCATCTCCTTCTTGGACTTTCCTTTCTTCACATACTGAGCCTGCAATGCTTGATCCACAGATGCAACTTTTCCTCTTTCTTTAGTCCTATCTGTTAACCTCAGTTCATGTGCTTCTAGGCTTGCCTGCAATTCTTCAATCTTCAAGGAGTCTAGATCCTTTAACTCCTCCAATGAAATTACACTGTGATCAAACCTTGGTGTTAAAGTTTTGAGAACCTTTTCTACCTTCATCACATCAGTGAAGTTTTCACCATTCCTTGTCATCTGGTTTGTGAGAGTGATTACTTTGTCCAGGTATTGGCTGATGGTTTCTTCTTCTTCCATTGTCAGCACTTCATACTGCCTCCTCAATGCTTGAAGTCTCACCTTCTTTAGCTTCCCATCACCAGCATACAATTTGTCCATCGCATCTCATGTTTCTTTTGCACTTTCATAGTGCATGATATTCTTAAAGATCTCATTGCTCACACTTTGATGTATTAAGAACATGGCTTTTCCATCCTTCTTCTTCAGTTCTTTGTGCGCAACTTGTTGTTCTTCTGTTGCATTGGCTGTTAGGGTTGGTACTCCTTCATTCACCACTTCAAGAACCTCTTGAAACCTGAAAATTACCTTCATCTTCACAACTCATTGATCGAACGCTTTACCTTCAAACACTGGTAACTGTGTAGAGATGTTGTTACCATGAATTCCCATTCTTCGAGTGTCTTCTTGCAGCAATTTTGAAATCGGGCTCTGTTATACCAATTTGATAGAACAATCATGCAATGATACATCAAGAAATAAGATGAGATTGGTGAAAACTGAATTATATGAAACTTGCAGTAATTGCATTACATTGTACACCACATAACATTGACTTTTATAACAATCCAACTAACTAACAAACTGCCTTAACTAACTAACAGAATTACAAAGCTAATAGACAGTTGATGTTATAACGGATGCTATGATATCCACTACTGAACAGACTATTAAGCTAATAAAAATCCTTAATACTACTATGTGAAATCATGTTTTGCAGATTTAGAAAGATCTAAACAACATATCTTTAAATATGATTTTATGATAATAACTAACAACTTAAGTGTAGATATAACAAGCGGTCAAAAACACAATTAGACCAAACAGACAGAGCTATAGTTTAATGATTACCGCAAGTCCTCTAGTGATATACTAAACAAGAATGCATCTCAAACCTTATTTTGAAGAAGAATTCAAGCAAATGTTTGTATGAAGATTTTATTTGACTAGTCTTGAAGCTTCAAACAAAATGTGTGAAAGTTCGCCCTAATACGTTTGAGTGAACAACATAACGTAAAAGCATAAAAGTTTTCTCGTAAAGTTATACGCATAATTAAACACAAACTAAAACAAGTTTTAAAACCTATTTTTTTAAAGAAAATATTTCTAAAAAGGTCTGAAGTCGTGCTAGATAAATTGGGAGTTGTTCGAAAAATGCTGAGCAATTTTTCATACTGGTCAAACGATTGTTAATTATACTTAATTGACTGTGCTAGTGCAAACATTTAACTTAAACATTTAGAACAATGTCTTAATGAATGACAATGACTATATATATTTTCTTACTTTTTTAAATTCACTAAACAATTGTTTTTAGGCCACTCAATCGATTGAAACATATGTCAATCGATTGGCTCATCAATTTTGCCACCAAAATTTTGTCTTTTTTGCCAACCTCTACCCTATAAATAGAGGTCACTTCCCAGATATTTTCACATCCAAAATTGTGAGTGAACAATTGGGAGTATTGCGAACTAATATAATTGTTATTTGAAGCCTTTCCCAATTTTAATATCTCTGATGCTATTATGTGGCCTTATGGACCTTATAATTCTTACTCTGTTAAATCATGTTATGATATGTTTCTGCAGGCCGGTGGTATGATCGAGATGGAGAGTGCTTCCAAGACAGCGTTGACAGTAATGTGGCACACGAAAATCCCAATGAAAGTGAAGATCTTTAGATGGAGAATGCTTCTTGATAGACTTCCTACACGTTCAAATCTTGCCACGAGAGGTGTTATCACCAATATTCATGATAAAGTCTGTGTTTTTTGTTTCAATTCTGATGAAGAGATCAATCATGTGTTAATTTCTTGCCCCCGAATCATACTGGTTTGAAAGAAGGTAGTGGAGTGAGTTGAAATATTGTAGATTTTTTAAGATAATTGTTGCGACCATCTTATGACTTGGTTTGTAAGATTGATAGACAATTGTTCAAAATTGTATGTATTATTATTTGGTTTACTTTTTGCTGGTGAATTTAGTGGTTTAAAAATCAAATTATCTATAACAATGAAGGTAGCAATCCCGCTATAATTGTTCAGAGAATCATTCATTTTGCATGGTGGTGGCTGGTCTTAGGTTCCAAACAAAAAATAAATTTTAACTATTATGAATGGTATAAATGATAACAGAATATTAGAATTTGATAGGTATGCTGTTAATGTTTTTCATCGTACCATGTGAGTTTTCTATGGCTTTTCTCTTCCTATCTAAGAAAAGCTATGATGTATAGTTATAGTATTAGGGGTGTATAAAATATCCGGTTGTAAGGTCAAAACCATTTTAAGTATTAGGATATAGTTGATTGGTTTTTACTAGTTTATTTATTAATAGTTGGTTATCCATCAATATTTTATTTTTAAATCGGATTATTATTTTACTCCAAATATTTAAATTTCAATCATAAATTTGATTATTTTCTCAAAACTATTTTAAAGTGATTATTTATAAATTTGGACAAAAAATTGATTTTTTTCTTAACAACCAATTATTTTTTAAAATTAATTTTTAACATCGAAAAAAATATCATAGTTTTAATAAACTACGATATATTATAATTATTGCAATTTATTTATTTTCTAATTCATGATACTGTCATTTATTTGCTAACAATAGTAGAAATTAAAAGGCAACAGCAACGTGATGTGGGTATAAAAAAAATTATGTATTATTTTCTATTTTAACAGCATATCGCATTTCAAAATTTTATATGTTATATATTGATTTTTAACACAACGCTGCAACACCTTTTAAAAATTTATATATTATATATTGATATAATGATTTGAAACATAAATTGTATTGATTGGATAAAATGGAGGCGACAGAACGTATAGCAGTCAACATTGATCACAATGAAAATTTGAAATATTTATTTAATTTGGACATTTGAATAATAATCGAATTTTAACCCAATACAAAAACGAATATTATTAGATAACCAATTATTTATAAATGAGAAATGCTCTCATGACACCAAATTATACATTTTACACCGTAATGTATACTATGAATACATAATTATCAGTTTTTAATATTTTTTATTCCACTTTGATATTTTTTGCAACACTAAACTAACAATGAGTATACTAAGTTGAATATGGTTTAGCAAAGCAGTGTTAAAATAACATAGCTCTTTATAAATAGATTGATTTAAAATTATTTAATTAAACCCAAATATTTAAAATGAATTTAGATTTATCAAAAAGTATATATATCCATCGAAATTTGTTACTAACAAAAACATGTGAGCTTTCTATCTATGGCTTTTTTCTTCTTCCTATCTAAGAAAAGCTATGCTGTATAGTGTATACTTATAGTATCTATTTTGCTCATTATCATTTATTATGATGTGATACTTTTTATTTTTGCTCATTATCATTTATTATGATGTGATACTTTTTATTTTTGCTCATTATCTGTTTTGTTTTAGAATTAAAAGATGTTAATAGGATGAATTGTACACACAAAAAGTCTTTGTATCTTCTGTTTCCCAATACCTTCTTTAGCATAAAATTATTAATGGAGGAGGCAGATACACATTTATTGATAGATAAATTATTATAACTTTTATAAAATTTACTCATATTTATTATAAAAAATATGAGTAAATTTTATTTATTTGTATGAAATATAACTCAAATTTTATTTATTTGTATGAAATATAAGTTAATAATTGACATTTTTGAAATTTTATATTACTTTAAAATGAGATTTATGTTACTATTCCGATGGAGACACAATTAAATAGTTGATTAGAATAATAAATTACATGTATAAGTTTAAGTTAGTAAAAATAGTTCTGTCCTAAAAGGCGAAATCCAATTGGTTTGCTAATAGTAGTGACTGGGTGAGCAACTAGTTTATTCTCGGAAATTACATGCCTTGGATCTTCATCTTTATATTGTCCACTTAAGTCTATATAGTTGTCATGGAGAATTGGTATTTGTGTAGGACAATGCCCCATTAGGAGGAGGAACATGTCCTTTGGAATATGGGATATTTATCTTCAGTTGAGCAGCTTAAGCCTCAGCACGCTAAATATCAATGAGGAACTCCAACAGAGGGTTGTTGTCCTTAGGTGGAAGAACAAAAGTGGAAGCGTTTCTTTTATTACTAGTCTTATCATATATGTCCATCATGTTAATAATGACAGTGAGTAAGTTAATCTATCTTGTCCTTTATTTATTCGGCGTTCTCTTTGATTGAATTTACGTCTTCTCTAAGAACGACTTGATTTTGCTTAAGTTGTTTCGTAGCCTTTTTTGTAGTGAGCTCGAGTTTGACATGGCAGTCAGAGAGTCATGTTGTTTTGTTCGATGATTCTGAGAAGGATGGGAGAAAATAATTTTTGTTTCTTTTTATACATGTTGATGTATGTATGAATGCATATGCATGTATGCACAAATATTTATTTAGAGGAATTTTAATCATTCATTGATTGCATACGAGATAAAAAGTATTAGGAATCCAAATACTTATTTATTTCATAACTTGAAAAAAATAATAAAAATCCAAAACTTATTCATAATTGCAGAAAGAGAAACACACAAATTAATCAAATTACAAGAAAACTTTTTAACAACACTTCTTAATCCTAGCTCTAAACTCGTCCGCCGTATGTCAGCACAATTTGATGAATTCGTAGATTTCCTTTTGAGGCTTAAATATGTCCAACATGTCTTCAGTTTCCCTAAAACTCCAGGTATCTCATAAATTAGATCATTAGATAGTATGGCCAACTTCAGGTACTCTCCCCTATGATGTCCATCCTTCTTTTGAAGCTACAACATGATGGCTTTGTCTTCCTCGTCGAGGGGAGATTCGGTCCGCTTAGAGGACTCTCTGATTTCCATTGAAATAAATGCCTCGGTTTTGTAGGTTAGACAGAATGGAGTCTCTCTAATGGTCGAGTGTGGTGTCGTTATGTAGGCCCAGAGTACGTTGTGTAGCTCCTCGATCCACCTCTTTTTAGCTTCACCTAATCTTAGTTTTAGGCATCGTAGGATCACTCTGTTCGCGGCTTCAGCCTGCCCGTTTTTTTGCAGGTGTTCGACAAACTTGAAATGTTGATTGGTTCCCAGTTTGGCGAACTCCTGGAAGTTTTTGTCGGTGAAATGTGTCCCGTTATCGGTGACGAGTGTTTGTGGTACGCAGAACTAGGCAAGTATGTTTCTCTTGTTGAAACGAAGTACGTTATGTGTTGTGATTTTGGCGAGGGCCTCAGACTATCTACTTCATGAAATAGTTGACGCCGACTGTCAGGTACCTGTTCTGGTACAACACCATGGTGAAGGGGCCAAGGATATCTATCCCTCACTAGGCGAAGGGCCACGGGGACGATAGAGTTTTAAGTTCTTTGGGCGGTGCCAAGTGCATATCCCCGTGGCATTGGCACTTATCGCATTTTTTGACATGCTCTTTCACGTTGTGCTGCATGGTGGACCAGTAATATCCTGCTCGTAGGGCATTTTAGGCGAGAGATTTTCCTCCAAGGTTTTGATCGTTGATTCCTTCGTGAGTTTCCTGTAGGATGTGGGAGACCTTAGTTTCCTCGACACACTTCAGGAGGATGATGGAGAATCCTCGTCTGTAGAGTTTATCTTCGATTAAGACTTAGGAGCAGACTCTGCGTTTTGTTACGTTGGCTTTTTTTGGTCGGAGGGCAGTTCTCTTGTGGCGAGGTAATTGTACACTAGGATCATCTAACAGTTGCTGTCCTCGATGACATTCATGTCGAGTGGTGCGGAAGGTTTTTCGATGCTTGGGCGAGAGATACTACTAGAAATGTTGTATTTAGCCTCGACCATTTTCCGACACTATAAGGCAAAAAACCGCCGCTACTAGCCAATTAGCCTCGACGTAGCGTCGGTGTCGGGGATAGGCTAAAACGATCGAAACTAACATTTAGCTTCGGCCAAAAAGAGCCGTGTCTACAGTAGCCTCGGTCTAGCTGTGTCTACTTTAGTCTCGGTTTAGCCGTGTCTACATTAGTCTCGGTGAAGCCGTGTCAAAAAACAAAAAATAGCCTGGGCCTGACCGAGGCTAAAGTCAAACTCCATAAGCTCACATAATACTTAGCCTTGGTCCTGGTCGAGGCTAAAGGAACATTTTGCCTCGACTTTTTCGAGGCTAAGTTCAAACTTTATAAGTCAACAAAATATTTAACTTTGGCCTAACCGAGGCTAAAGTCAAATTGTAAAAGTCAATAAAATTATGCCTGCTTTCCAATTGTATAATCTATATATGCTAAAGAAAATGGCGATGAAAAGTACAGTCAACAAAAACAAAGGCATTCAGACATTATTTAGTGACCAAATGTCATGGTAGTACACTACTATCTTTCTGCATTAAAACTTAACCAAAACCCAAATCATCGCCCACCGATGAGGTAAAAGGAAATCATATTTATTCAGAGTACTAAACACAAGTTCAAAGCATTGGTTACAAAATACAGAATCATAACTCAAAACATAAATTTCCGAAGCTGCTTCCAAAGCAGCATATCAATTCCTACTTACGAATTTCAGTTCTTCTTCACAGTGGCGGAGTTGATGATGTCAACGAACTCCGGCTTCAAGGAAGCACCACCAACCAAAAATCCATCAATGTCAGCCTGTGATGCCAATTCTTTGTTGTTTCCTCCATTTACAGAGCCTGCAGTTTTAGATGGAGTTAATTAAATAACGATTGCTACAATGCCTCCAAACTCACACCAAGACTGTTAATATTCTTTGATGACATCAAAATAACCGCATATATAAATGGAAGTACCTCCATAGATGATTCTTAGAGAGGCGGCAACTTCAGCACCCACCTTGTCGTGAACCCATTTCCTTAAAGCAGCATGGACCTAGGCCAAATATTAATAACATTATCAAGACAACACAATCTACAAGTTACTTAAAAAAAAGAAAAACAGATTGAGCAACCAGATAGCAGAAAAAACGATTTGACACGAGTAAAAATTTTAGGAATTAAGCAAAGCTATCACAAATTATTATGATTAATGGACAGTGTAAACAAAATTCAGACTGCACAGCGATGTAAGCATACCTCTTGTGCCTAAGCAGGAGTTGCAACCTTTCCTGTTCCAATGGCCCAAACTGGCTCATAGGCCAAAACAACATTATCCCAGTTTGATACTTTCTCTGTAATTAGAATTGAAGACAGCAACAATGTTATTGCCAGCAAATTAGTATGTGACAATAAATCAATTAATGTAAATCTGTAGATGCAATTGGAGAAGTATTTTTAGCGAGAATTCCGTCTCACGTAAAGAAACAAGTTGGAAAAAGAGAGGTTGTGAACATAAGAGTACCTGCAATTGCCTTTGTTTGCTCAGAAACAACAACAACAGTAGTACCAGCTTCCCGCTGCTCAAGAGTCTCCCCAATGCAAGCGATAACTTTCCTCCCTAGTGAGAGTGCATATGCAACTTTGTCTCCCACAAACTGTAGCAGAGAATAAATCAGTAGAAAATTGGAAGTTTTGATAGTAGAATTTAATCTTCAGCAAATACAACTATGGAAAGTAGAAGTTATAACACAATTAGTACAATATAAGCCAAAGGAAACTAAAAGCTATGTACCTCATTTGTTCCATTTAGAAGCTGCCTTCGCTCAGAGTGCCCAAGAATAACCCAAGGGATATCCAAATTTACAAGCATTTCGGCCCTGTTTACAGGAAAAACACAAAAGCACAAATTAAATAATAGGTAGAAACTTCAAAATTATGCCACGCTATTAGTAAATCACAGATCAAAACGGGAAGAAAAAGAGAATCAGACAATTCTGTTACATGGTTCTAGTTCTACCAAATATGGATCAACAAAACCCAGTGTCCATGAAAACTACAAGCAAAGCACCAAAATGAATTGAAGAGACAAGTACAAATAACATACCTAATCTCCCCAGTATAAGCACCACCTTTGCGAACCCAACTGTTTTGAGCAACAACATGGAAGTCAGAGCGAAGTAAACTTTTCACGAAGGTAAGGAACACATAAGGGGGGCTCACAACAACTTCTGTGAAACCTCTGACTTCAATGGTTCGATACAAAGCAAGGCAAAGGCTGAGTGCAAAAGCAGCATTAGCTCATCCCTACTTTGACAAAGAAGGTTTGCTGGCGCTATCTTTTATGCAAAATTTGAGGCTACGGTTCTTTCGAGCTACCCAGCAGGATTACGGAGAAGCTGCCAAGTGGATTGTCTCTCAGAAATGCATATAAACACTGAATATAAATATTTGTGTTTCTCAATTAGCAAACAAACCATTCAATTAGAGCATTAACACTTATAAAAACGGTTTGATCAGTTAGCAAATAGACCACTCACAAGCTCATGACAGTAGGAACTTGGCCATCACAATGCCAATCAATCAAGCACTAAATCCTTATATTGTTTTAATGATAGTTTACTAACTTGTCAAACAATGACAAACCAAACATTAGCATGAGCAAAAAAACTAAACAGCCAGCAACTAGGAGTTGATAAACTCATACTTCTAAGACACTAAAGTGAATTCAACCAGTGATAAAGGACATGTCATGACATCACCATTTCAACAGACCACACCAGCAAAGAACATACAAAGAATTACAACTATCATAGCTTTAACAGCAAGTTGTAAATACAAGATGAAAGCACCAGTCAAGCAAAAATGTTTTGAAAGTTAACAAACTCATGAGTAAAATCTGAATAGAACAATGTTAAGTTGATGATTAATGACACTTTACATTATAGGTAAATTATACAACATTCAAATAAGATTTTTCACTAATACCCTACAAAAAACCACTTGCATATGCATTGCAAGTGTTAAGTTGTAGTTTACTCATTGAACTCAAATCTGTGAGACAATTACAACTTACATGGAGTTAATCCAAGAAATTAATTAAATCTGTAAGAATGCTTCAAATATACTAAATAATCTTCTGGATTGCGATCTCTTTGGCAGAAATTTTTAAGCGGCAGAATACTTTGAGATTATGTCCTAATTTTTCCTGAGAAAACAAGCAAACGCATCATGAAAATGCATTCCTTTAACAACATTTCAAGAGCAAATACAAAACTATTAGAATGTTATCATGGAAAGTGATGAACTAACAACCAAATCCTAGCATCCAATTCAAACTAAAATTCATCTATTAATTCTCCATGCAGTGGAAACTGAGAACTTCCCAAAATTACAGAGTGTACTTGCTACAGGTTTTTTTTGAGAATGGAGATTCTGAAGACTATATAGTAGATAGATCCCATCATTTTCGTCCTTTTTTTTGGACGACGAGCTTGTTTCCGTCCTTTTTCCTCGTTTTCGCGAGTTTTGACAGGATGTCCGCCTGAGTGTTGTGCTCGCAAGAACGTGCTTTACTTCCACGAAATCGAGCTTTTTCATCCTTTCTTTCACCAGTCTTGTGCAGATTCTTTAAGAAAGTTGAATTATCCTGAAGATTCTTGCATTCCAACTCTAAGATTATAAGAGAATATTTGAAATACTTTTAACAAAAGTGACACCATATTTCTTCACATCTTTCTTCAAATAAAATTATAGAAAGTATTTGAAAAGTACCACGAAATTAACTCATACTAAAAACTAGTGGAAATATTTTGATCAAAACTTAACCCTCCAATGAATCATCAAACACTTTCTTTTATATACATGAAGGTTATTTTAATTGTTTAATCCTTCATGTACTGAATAGATCTAGTAACTCTTATGAATATTTTGACCAAGACTCAAATAATACAGTTATGTCTCATGATTTGTAATGGTTATAGTTAAGTTTATTTGCATGTTGGTTAATAGTCTTAATGCTTGTGGAGATGAATTTGGCAATGCCGTACCTTTTTCTATTATCATGTTTCAATATAACACTACATTCATTAAATTAATGAAAGAAAAGAATTAATTAATATTTTAAAGGTTTCTAGAAATAATATTAGACATTCCTAAAGACAAATAATTTAATTACTTTTTTTCTTGTTTTTTTAAGTAGTTGAAAATTTATTTATTAAAAATAAATAAGTGGATGTCATGAATTTAAATTTGCGCCTCTACTGATATCTCATCACATTTATTGATTAAGCCGACTTAGGCTTCTCTTGTTTAATACATGAATAAGCATACTTTTTATGTCCTACTTTATAAAATTTGATTATAATAAATACTTTTGTATTCTTGACAACTTCTACAATTTTCTATAACGTCTTTCAATAAATCTTGACCAATTGTATATCAAATAATGTTTCTTAGTTAATAAATATTTTAAAAATTATTGTAAAAATATTTAGTTAATATTCAATCTTTATTAAATTATAACATTATCTATTTAATCTTGATGTTGGATCAAAGTCTTTTTGTGAGACTTTAGATTCAGAAAAAAAAAAAATTTAAAATAATGATGAGTAATGTTGACTTGTATCCTAAAAATATTGATTAAGAAATCTATAAATAGAAAGTTTGTGATAAAAAAATAATAAAAAAAAATTAATTATTAAATTTTAATAAAATCAATATAAAAAAAAATATTTTTATATTTAACTGTTAACTTGAGTTCTAGAACACAACTTGTATTGGCAGAACACATGCTAACTTCACTATCATACTAACCATCATATTAAGCGAGTATATATCAACTTTTAGTTAATTGCTCACTCCCTCTTGTTTTTTTTCCTAATTATTATCAATGATGAATCAGTGAGGGATCACCATAACCAACTAACTAAGCTCTAGGTGATTGTTACTTACACAACATATAACTAACAGTTCAACTAACTAAACAGAATTATAACCAACTAAATTCAAAGTAACTAACTTTTATCTTCTGTTCAATACAAAACTGAAGCCAATGTGAAAAATGAAAACCCATCCCATCTCTCTCTATATAGCTTGTGATTGTTTCTTTCATCATATCACATCTTCCTCTCCATTCAATCAAGAAAATCACAATGTCACTCCAAAATGTTCTTGACGAGGCATTTTCACCTGCATATCTTTCCAACCCCGATCCCAGTGGCGCCTCCCCCCTCCCAGAGGGTCTTCTGCTTTTCTTTATCATCTTTCCAGTGGTGGCGTTTGCTGTCATGAGTGGCTACTTTATCTACCCGTCTTTTATGGAGATGGTGCATGCACACTTTCATCATGATGCTGAAGCGGCGCCTCCCGCTATTATTGAGCTGGAACCCTAGATGAAAGAAAAAGGTAATTAAATTTCTTTTTTTAATTAAGCTTTTGAAATACTTTAAAAATGGAGATTTATGATAATTATTATTTTTGATATTGCAGTTTTCAATGGATACGTGATTGGTTCAAGAAGGAATAAGCTGGAATTAAGAAGGATTTTAGGTGTTGATTACGTTTTATGTTTGAATTTCGATTGTAAAACTCTCTATTATGTTTGAATGGTTGATCATATTACTTCATCTTGAGTTCTTCATACTCATTATTAGTTTAGATATTACAGAAGCCATAATTTGTAGTTAAAAAAGCTTGAGTTTTCATTAATGCTAATCACATTATAGATTTTATGGAAATGATGGTAATTTAGATTTATTGGAGACAATTATATTAATTTCATTGGGTTTTCCATTGACGAATTGCTCTAATCTTATGCTAATTATTTTGAGATGTATCTATATTTTGCGTCACATTTCATAATAGTGAAGTTATCGTATTAGAAAATTATTTAATCAATTAGGACAAATAATAAATACATCAGAAGGTATATTAGTTATGATGGCGTAGCATAACTCAACCTATCTTATAGAAAAATTGTAACAGTAGCATCTAAGTCTAAAAAGTTAGTTATAAGTTGTTATTTGCTAGCTGAACTAATTACATCATTGCTTATCATATCATTATAAGAAGAAAAAAAAAAACAAATTAAGATGATATTTTATGACAGATATATTTTCATTTTCACAATAATTTAATTAAGCAGGAAATTGTGACGGTTTTAAGGATAAAACATACATTCTATTTTTTTTAAGGGAATAAAACATACATTTTATTAACAAGTTGAAAGTTGGCATAATTAACAAACTTCACTTCTTCCTGCATATTATTTATCACTCTTCTTGTCAAAATATTACCAAAATTTTTAAAAGTTTTTTTAATTTTAAATTTAAGTGTTGAAATCGATTATCACGGGGTGTAATCGGTTACAGTAAAACAAAAGTCACTTCTAAACTGAAAAAAATAGAAAAAACACTATAGATGTAACTGATTAACGTAATCCCATAACCGATTATCACTGAAAATAAATTGTTTTTTGTGTTGAATAATTTGCTACAAAGATCGGCAAAGTAAAATCTGATGAGATAGTCTGAGATGTGCTAACAACACTGTCCTTAAAGATTTTATGGGTATTATGCTAATCCTCCAAGATTTAACAGACTCTGTTAGAAATCAGATTTTAACAAAGCTACAAAAGTGAGTGGAGGAATGAATAAAATAACACAATTGGTATCAAGAGCTTCCGAAAGGGACTGTCGGAGTGTGAGAGTGACTGAAGCATGACAACCTCTGAGAAATTTGTGACTCCAAGATTTGACGGCCATTACGATCATTGGTCGATGTTGATGGAGAATTTCTTGAGGAGCAAAGAGATGTGGAACCTGGTGGATGAAGGTATTCCAGCACCAGCAATCGGGACTTCGGCGGCAAGTGAGGCTCAAAGGAAAAGTGTCGAAGAAACAAAACTCAAAGATCTGAAAGTTAAGAACTATTTCTTTCAAGCGATTGACAGAGAGATCATGGAAACCATTCTTGACAAAAGAACATCAAAGGCGATATGGGATTCGATGAAACAGAAGTACCAGGGATCAACCAAAGTAAAGAGAGCGCAACTGCAGGCATTGAGGAAGGAGTTTGAAATGCTGGTTATGAAAGAAGGAGAAAAGATCGATAGCTTCATTTCGCGAACCCTCATGGTGATAAATAAAATGAAAGTGAACGGAGAAGATATGAAGCAAAGCACAATGGTGGGTAAGATTTTGAGATCTTTGACTCCCAAGTTCAATTATGTTGTATGTTCAATTGAGGAGTCAAATGACATAGATACTATGACTGTTGATGAGCTCCATGGAAGTTTACTTGTTCAAGAGCAAAGAATGCATGGGAATCAGGAGGAAGAACAAGCATTAAAAATTTCTTATGACGACAAGCCACGACGGGGCAGAGGCTCATTCCGAGGGGGTCGAAGTAGAGGAAGAGGGAGGTCATCTATGAATAAAGCCACCGTAGAATGTTTCAAATGTCATCAGTTGGGACACTTTCAATATGAGTGTCCTGATTGGGAGAAACGGGCTAACTATGCTGAATATGTAGAAGAAGGAGAAGAGGTTTTGCTGATGTCTTATGTTGATGCTGATCAAACCAAAATAGAAAAAGCTTGGTTTCTCGACTCTGGGTGTTCGAATCACATGACCGGAAATAAAGAATGGTTCTCGGAGCTAGAGGAAGGATTTAAACAAACTGTGAAGCTTGGGAATGACACTAGAATGGTAGTGGTAGCTAAAGGGAGTATACGACTTCAAGTGAACGGTATTATTCAGGTAATCTCAAATGTTTTTTACATACCTGAGTTGAAAAGTAATTTGTTGAGCATAGGCCAACTTCAGGAGAAGGGTTTAGCTATTATAATTCAGCAAGGGACTTGTAAAGTTTATCATCCTAAAAGAGGTTTAATTATGCAAACTAACATGAGTGGAAATAGAATGTTTTATATGTTAGCATCTATGGCAGCAAAAGAAAATTCGATGTGTCTTCAGGCTAAACTTTCCTCTGAGAAAGAATCACACCTGTGGCATCGTCGATTTGGCCATTTGAATTACACAGGATTAAGAACACTTGCATACAAGAAAATGATAGACGGTGTGCCGCTGCTCAATGTTCCAGAAAAAATATGTCAAACTTGTTTGGTTGGCAAACAGCATAGAGGATCCTTTCCAAAACAAAGTTCTTGGAGAGCCTCAAAGCAACTTCAACTCGTGCATTCTGATTTGTGTGGGCCTATCAAACCTGCTTCCAACAGTAACAAAAGGTATATCATAAGTTTCATTGATGATTTTTCACGTAAAACTTGGGTTTATTTTTTACATGAAAAATCAGAAGCCTTTAGTGCATTCAAGAATTTCAAAGCATTTATTGAAAAAGAGGCTGGTGCATATATAACTTGTTTGAGAACAGACAGAGGAGGTGAGTTTAACTCAAATGAATTTGGAGAATTTTGTAAAGCTCATGGTATAAGCAGGCAGTTGACAGCAGCATACACTCCACAACAGAACGGAGTTGCCGAACGAAAGAACAGAACAATCATGAATGCAGTACGTTCAATATTAGCTGATAAGAAAGTTCCAAAAGTGTTTTGGCCAGAAGCTGTAAATTGGTGTGTTCATGTTCAAAATAGGAGCCTGACCGCAGCGGTAAAATAAAAAACTCCAGAGGAAGCATGAAGTGGAGTGAAACCAACAACAACTTACTTCCGGGTGTTCGGTTGCATAGCACACGCTCATATTCCAGACCAAAAGAGGAGCAAGTTAGATGCCAAATGCAAGAAGTGTGTATTCATAGGTATTAGCAATGAATCCAAGGCCTATAGATTATATGATCCAATCACTAAGAAGATCATCATCAGCAACGATGTTCAATTTGAAGAAGAAGAAGAGGGCTGGAATTGGGGAAGAACTGAAGAAGAACTAAATTTGGATGTGCTAGAAGATGATAATGAAAGTGAAAAAGAGCATGTCGGCGAGGATAATATTGTGGAGGTCATGGGCAGAAATACTACTTCCGATTATTCACCACAAAATGAAGAAAACATTCAAGAAGTTGCAGATGAAGGGAGGGGTGAAAGAGTCAGAACAAAACCGGTATGGATGGCGGACTATGAAACAGGAGAAGGTTTCTCAGAAGAAGAAGAAGATATGCATGCAATGATGATGGTAACAGAGAATGATCCTTTTTCATTTGCAGAGGCAGTCAAAAGCAAGAAATGGAAAGAGGCTATGGAAGTAGAAATGAAAGCTATAGAGAAGAACCAAACATGGGAATTGATGGATTTGCCTAAGGATGCCAAGCCTATTGGAGTTAGGTGGGTCTTTAAGACCAAACTTAACGAAAATGGGGATGTCGAGAAACATAAAGCGAGATTGGTTGCTAAGGGTTATGCACAACGGTATGGAGTTGATTACACCGAAGTATTTGCACCAGTGGCAAGACTCGATACCATTCGAACAATACTTGCAGTAGCAGCACAGTGTGGCTGAGAGATTTTTTAGCTTGACGTAAAGAGCGCTTTCCTTCACGGTGAACTCAAGGAGGAAGTATTTGTACAACAACCTGAAGGGTTTGTTAAGAAGGGAGAAGAAGGGAGGTTTTACAAGCTAAAAAAGGCTCTATATGGCCTTAAGCAAGAGCCAAAGGCGTGGTACAACAAAATTGAGGCTTACTTTCTGCGTGAAGGCTTCGAGAAATGTTCGAGTGAGCATACTTTGTTCACCAAATCAAAAGGAGGTAAAATTTTAATAATTAGCCTTTATGTAGATGACTTAATATTTACTGGAAGTGATGTGAGCATGTGTATGGAATTTAAAAAGTCAATGATGATAGAGTTTGATATGTCCGACTTAGGAAGAATGAGACACTTCCTTGGAATGGAAGTGCTGCAAAATTCAAATGGTATTTTTATTTGTCAAAGAAGGTATGCACGAGAAGTGTTATCAAGATTTGAAATGGAAAATAGCAATAGTGTGAAAAATCCAATTGTACCGGGAACAAAGTTGTCAAAGGATGAAGGAGGAACTAAAGTTGATGCAACAATGTTCAAACAAATGGTTGGAAGTCTCATGTATTTAACTATAACTCGTCCTGACTTAATGTATGGTGTAAGTCTCATAAGCAGGTACATGTCTATACCAACCATGTCACATTGGTTGGCAGCCAAAAGAATTTTGAGGTATTTAGAGGGGACAACTGAGCTAGGCATTTTCTACACAAAGAATGAAGGTTGTTCAAAACTCTTGGCATTCACAGATAGTGGCTATGCGGGTGATCTTGATGATAGAAGAAGTACATCTGGATATGTGTTCATGATAGGATCTAGAGCTGTATCCTGGTCGTCAAAAAAGCAGCTTGTAGTAACTTTATCAACTACCGAGGCCGAATATATCGCAGCAGCTCTATGTGCTTGTCAGTGTATATGGCTAAAGAGAATCTTGAGAAAGATTGGAGTGGAGCAGGTTGAAGGAACTATAATTCAATGTGACAGCAGCTCTGCCATTCAGTTGGCTAAGAATCCGGTTTTTCACGGAAAAAGTAAGCATATTCATGTGCGGTTTCATTTTTTAAGAGATTTAGTGAATGAAGGTGTTGTAGAATTAAAGTACTACAACTCACAGGAGCAAGTAGCAGACTTGATGACAAAACCACTCAAACTTGAACAGTTTGAAAAACTCCGTGGTAATGCTTGGAATGGTTAGTGCGTCGGAGTTAAACTAAAATACATGTGTTTTAGTTTAAGGGAGGGAATGTTAGGTGGACACGTATTAGTGTTTTAGTATTTGTTTTAGTCTACTGTTTTATTATTCTGTTTGAATAAGACCTATTCTTTAGGAGAAATAGGGTTTGTTACTTGTTTTACTACTATGTAGGCATGTAAAGAGTAGAGTTAGTTATTTCCTTTTACTTGTAAGATGGCTATATATTAGCCACCGATTAATCTAATAAAATACATTCCTCCACTCTTTACATGCCTAGAGAGTAGTAAAACAAGTAACAAACCCTATTTCTCCTAAAGAATAGGTCTTATTCAAACAGAATAATAAAACAGTAGACTAAAACAAATACTAAAACACTAATACGTGTCCACCTAACAGACTCTTGTTGAAAAATCGAGAATATAGAATTTGCAAGATTATTATTATTTTTTTGACTCAATTTTTGATGGAAAAATTATAATCAAAATTGTGAAAATGAAAAATGTAAAACTGGAACACTTTATTACTATACGTGCTATTTTTATCTATCATATCCAAAGCTTTACATCACAGTTTTTTTTATATCATCCTCCTAACTTCTTATTGGAATTTCAGAAAATAATAATTAAAATTGATGGCATTCTGTCAATTTAATTAATTGAAAATATTTGTTTTGAAAGCTTTCAACGATCATGCCGTACCAATAACGTATATATAATAAAACAAAATTAATTACTCATTCCAAATAATGTATTAAAATGACCAATATAAGTTACTTTTTCAAAATAAATGAAACTTTATTATTGTTGAATATTAATGTAAATAATATTTTGATAATGATTAATTAATATAATTTTGTCAAGATATAATTATTTTTTAAATAAGTAACAACTACAACAATCCCCTGCATATATAAAAAATAATTTTATAAAATTCAAGAAAAGTTTTTAAAATTTGTTCGGGTTAACCTTTTAGATGTAATGCATCAAACTAATGTAGCGAGTTATATGAACTAGTTCTACAATGATAAAACATAACATACAGTGGCATTGGTATAACAAGCTATATGAACCAATGACACTTAGTATATGTTAGAGGTTTACCATTCGCATCACACCCCTACAATTCTTGCTGTTGACGTTGTGGTGTGCTAATAGGTCGTGCGCATGCCTAGTTTTTCTGATGAGTGCTCTAGAGATTTCGCCAAGATCTCATACAAGCGGCCCCACTTGACACTCATATATGTGATTTCATCAAATGTATGCTGGAAATCATACATCACTCATAAGATATATGAAATTCATTAAAAATTACAAAAGTTTATCCTCTCTTTATTGCAGTTTCTAGCACTTTCTCATTCGCACCATAAGAAAGAGACGAAATAAAAAATTAATTTAATTTTTTTTTGTGCTAGCGGAACTAACAAGTAACTTGTTATTACCCATATGAACCTTCTTCATGGGATCTCCAATCACAAAGGTTGTGTTCCCATCACTTGTTAATTTCAATTAGCTTAAGTCTCATTTTTCTCGATGTGTTACAAATTACTTTCCTCTCCAAGGGCTTTGTCAGAGGGTCAGCTAAGTTGACTTCTGAATTCACATAATCAATCGATATTGTTCCTTCTTTTAACAACTACTTTACTATATTATGCCTCAGTTGAATATGTTTATTTTTACCATTGAATGACTTGTTCTTTTCCCGAGCTATTGCCGATTGACAATCACAATGTAACGACACTGTTGGAGTTGGTTTTATTCCTAAAAAAATATTAGCTTAGAGGTTTCTTAACCACTCAACTTTACTTCCAACCAATTCAAGAGCTATGAACTCTGACAATCACAATTGCACCTCCACCGAGTGTAAAAACATAACCACTAGTGGATTTTGTCTCGTCTGAGTCAGATATTTAATTAGCATCGCAATATCCTTATAATACAGGAAATCCATTATACTCAATACCATAATTCATGGTACCTCTCAAATATTTGAGAACTCTTAAAAGAGTCTCACAGTGATCATGATTGGGGTTATGTGTATATCTACTCAATCTACCTACTGCATATGCAATATCAAGTCGAGAAAATTTTATTAAATGCAATAAGCTCCCAATAAATTGAGCATATTGAGAAAATTTTATTAAATGCACTGCTTTGAATCATAATGACCAAACTTCTTTAAAAGTTTCTCAACATAATGTTCTTGAGATAGTATTATACTATCATTCTTTCTTATGATTTTAACTCTCAATATTACACTTGCTTCACCCATATCTTTCATTTCAAATTTGGAAGCAAGGAATTTTTTAGTTTTAATTACAATATCAATACAAACATATAATCACACGTTCATTATTCATAGAGTTAGTGTACACACATTTATCAACTTCAATTGATGAAAAACCATCACTAATCAAAACTTGATTAAATCTTTCATGTCATTGTTTTTGTGCTTGTTTTAAACCATATAATGATTTAAGAAGTTTACAAACTTTATTTTCTTGACTAAAAACTACAAATCCTTCGGGTTGTGACATATAAAATTCTTCTTCTAAATCTTCATTTAAAAAAAACTGTTTTTACATCCATCTGATGAATAATTAGTTTATAAATGGAAGCAAGAGCTATTAAAACACGGATTGATGAAATTCAGGTTACTGGAGTAAAAGTATCAAAATAATTAATATTTTATTTTTGAGTGAAACCTTTTGCAACTAATCTAACTTTATATTTTTCAATAGAACCATTAGGAAAATATTTTTTTCTTGAAAATCCATTTACAACCAATTGGTTTCGCTCCTTTCGGTAAACCAACCAAAATCCAAGTATGGTTTTTCGAAATTGAATCCATTTCAATTTTAATAGATTCTTTCCGAAATTTTGCATAAGGAGAAGAAATTTCTTCATAAAATGTTTGAGGTTCATTTTCAACAAGATATGTATAAAAATCACTTCTAAAGGATGTCTCTTTTCTTTGTCTTTTACTTCTTCTTAAATCGTCACTTGAATTTTCATTTGAAATATCTAAAGAAGGTTTATCAACAACATTTTTAATTTTAAGAGGAAAAATATTTTTTAAAAATTCAACATTTTTAATTTCAACAATAGTGTTATTAGCAAGCACATCACTTTTAAGAACAAGAAATCTATATGCAGCACTATGTTCGGCATAACCAATAAATAAACAATCAGATGTCTTAGAACTTATTTTCTTTTTCTTTGGATCAGACAACACGACTTTGGCCAAACACCCTCACACTTTAAAATATTTCAAAGTTGGCTTATAACCTTTCCATAATTCATATGGTGTTTTACCAGTAACTATATGTGGAATTCTATTTTCCAAAAAACATGCAGTTAACAAAGCTTCACTCCAAAGGTTCTCAGGTGCATGTGAACTAACAAGCATAACACTCATCATTTCTTTTAAAGTCCTATTTTTTCTTTGAGTTACTCCATTTGATTGAGGAGAATAAGGGGGAGTTACTTCATGGATTATTCCTTCTTTTCCACAAAAATCATTAAAAGAAATATACTTTCCTCCTCTATCAGACCTAACTCTTTTTATTTTTCTATTTAATTGATTTTCTACCTCAGCTTTGTATAAAATAAACTTATCGAACGCTTCATCTTTATGTTTTACCAAATAAACTTTAGTGAATCTTGAAAAATAATTTATAAAAGTTATATAATAGTTATTTCTCCCTCTAGATGTAGTTTGCTTTAAGTCTCCTAGATCGATATGAATAATACTGTTCCGGTATGGGCCTCACCTCGGCAGGCCCAATACCAAATGCGGCCCAACAAGCGAACTGGGCGCGCCGAGCACACGCCCCTTCGAACGGGCCGGACTGGCCGCCGGGCACAAGCTACCGCTCCGCGTCCCTTCTGTCGTCCGTCACGCCGGGCGAGCAAGACTACCCGGGCTCCCTCCGCGGGAGAATAACGTGCTCGGCGCACGTTCTCCACGTGCTCCCCTCCGCAGGGACACGTCATCGGCCAACCGCCCACCTCCGAAAGAGCAGGTCAAACCCACTTTCCGGAGACCTAGGAGCGGTTGAACTAGGGCGAAGACCACGTCCTGGTCTTCACTACGCCACGTAAGCCCTAGCAGTCATTAGGGTTGGGCCTGGTCGTCTGGCCCACCTCGAATGACCGTTGGCCCAGCGCTGGGGTCTCTCTATAAATACCCTCTTCTTCAAGAGGGTCAGGTAACTCTTCTTGCCCCTTTGTCTGTACTATTGCTTCCTCTCTGTCCAACTTCTTACTTGGGCGTCGGAGTGCTTTGCAGGTACACCCCCCTCCTCTTCCTTACCCCGGCGAACAGATAACCGTCCAGCGAAGTGTGGCCAGTCCGTGATCCCTCCTGATCAGGTCAGATCAAATACTAAGAAGATAAAATTCACGTTGCACAGACATACATTTTTTCTTTGTTAATTTTGATTCTAAACAAATATCACATTTATGAGATTGTTTATTATTTAATGTAATCATATCAAGATTTTTCATTCTATTAATATAAGAATAATTAACATGTCCTAATCTATCATGCCATATATCATAAGAATCAATCAAGTAAGGAGAAGAAGAAACTTTATTACTCATAACTTCAGAAATGTTCAATACAAAGTGTCCCTGGTCACAATAACCTTTTCCCACAAATACATTTATTCTTTGTCATTACAATCTTGTTAGATTCAAATGACACTTTAACTCCACCCTTCCTCAAAAGAGCCATAGAAATTAAAGTAGTCCTAATATTAGGAACATGCAATGCTTCACTTAAAGCCAAGGTCTTTCCTGATGTAAGTTTTAACATAAGTTTTCCTTTTCCTGAAACTGCAACAGTTCGAGAATCACCAAGATAACTTTGTTCATCTCCATCCTCCACAATAGTGTAGGAGGTAAAGGCATCTTTATCAGCACAAATGTGCCTAGTAGCCCCAGAGTCTACTACCCATTTGTTCACATCAGTCACAATATTTTCTTAAGCAATGACAGCAGCAATAATAACATCTCCTTAGCCAAGTTAGCTTAGAAGGAATTTCATTCCTCTTACGATGTCTGCACTGAGGTGCATGATGACCTGACTTACCACAAACATAACATTTTCCTCTTTTTTAAAAATGGGATTAGTAACACATAGAATAAAATTATTATGACCAGGTTTATGATCGTACCTCTTTTTATGAAACTTATTCTGAGTATTATTTTGGACTAGATTTGCTCGAGAAACAAAACTTTTTACCTTTGCAGCCTTGCTATCCTTTCTGTTAGTATCCCCGATAATGATGTGTGTGATCAAATCTGCCAACGGTAATTGCTTTTGCTTGTGTTTGAGTTGATTTTTGTAATCCTTTCATGATTCCGACAACTTTTCAACGAGAATTCCAGCAACAAATTGGTCAGGCAGAGTAATGTTTTCAACTTTCAATTCTTCCAACAACTTATGATACTCGTTGATCTGCATCTTAATATCTTTATCTTCAGACATTTTCTAATGGTAACAATTTCCAATCACAAATTTTTGTTTTCCAGCATCTTCAGTGGTATACTTTAGATTCATCAAATCCCATATCTTCTTTGCTTCCTTGTAAGAGCAGTAGACATCGAACAAATCATTAGAAAGTGTAATTAATATTATGTGTTGGCATACTATGTTTGCATGTGTCCATTGATCAATAATTTTTTGAGTTGCGGACGATGCTGGTTTAAGTTCTGAGAGAGCAGAGGAAACAACATGCATGTCAAGGATGAAGTGAACACACTCATACCACCTTTAAAAGTTCTGACCATTAAAAACTTCAATATTTTATGCATTAGGAAATGGTTTAGCGTAATTGATCGTCGACACAACAAGAGTTGGTTGCTGTTGAATAGTTTCAACATCATCGATTTGAGGTTGACGACTTGAGCCATCACTCGAATTATCTTTGATATCCATTAAAGAAAATCCTTGAGATTGTTGAATAATTTTCTACAAAGACCTAAAAAAATAAAAACCGATGAGATAGTCTGAGACGTGCTGACAACACTGTCCTCAATGATTTTCCGCGTATTATGATAATCATCCAGGATTTAAAAGACTCTTCTCGAAAAATCGAGTTTCATACCCCAATTTCGCCCTCACTCATTTTCAAATTTTCATCTGACTCATGCTTAAATCATCTACATGCATGGTTATCGAGTTATCCAATTAGGTCATTCTTTTTAGCGATTCATTAATCGCATTTTGTATAATTCATCAATGGCCAAAGGTTCGGTAATAATGGATTTAATCAATTTAAGTGGATTTTTTAGGCGGATATTATTTGGTGATTATTTGAGTTTTATTTCCCATATTACTTATGGTGGGGATTATGTCTTTATTTGAGATTCATGGTTAGCAGGGAGATTGAAAAGATTGTCACTTAATTCAAATGTTTGCTTGAATTCAAAGAAAAGAGCAAAGTTGGAATAAAGAAAAAATTTCATTCATTTACTGGAAGTTCATGGTACAATTTATATTTCTTGAGATACGAATAAAAAGAATGGATTACAAGGAAATAGTGTAAAAAAACTACATCTTTTGGGTACAGTTGACTTTTTGGTCAACTGTTGACCATTGACTTTTTGGTCAACTGTTGACCATTGACTCGATTTTGACTCTTGAACTTTCCTAAACCTATTCTACAAGCATTTGATCAAAGGATTCACCGTTATTCATAAAAAAGACTTATGTCATAATTATGTCAAATGCTAATTTCCAACAAATTCTATCTTCCATCAAACTGCACTTTTATGGCTTGTTCTTCATTCTCCAATGTTTCTTCTAGTTCATTCTTCCACTGCAATGCTCATTTTTCTACAAGGAAGAAATTATACGAAGTTAGACATTCTATCATGAAGTTAAATCATCAAAAATTCAGGGAAAAGTCATGAAAAACTCAAGAAACAAAAGAAAAGTTTTGCACTCGGTAGTGATTTCAAGACTTGCTTTTTCAACACTTTCTAACATTGATTCTTACCTGAAAATTCAACATGGAATACTATCGAAAATCTTCAAGGTTACTAAAAGAAGCTAAAAGCAACTACTCAAATTTGAGGACTTTTTAAATTTAACTTAATACCACTCCCAGACAGTTGTTTTGATACTATCGAAAATCTTCAAGGTCGCTAAAACCTCTCCTTTGAATATGATCACATTTATTTATCCATATCACCCAACAGATAAAACCTCAGGAAAAACTGCAATCTTTGCTTCTAATACAGAATCTTTCATTCCACAAAAATTAAAAAAGTGGTTGCAAACAAAATCAAAGTTGCCAACATAGACAAAACCAAGTTAAGAGCACACTTGACTCCAAATATCAGCGCTGATCTTACAATCAAGAAATAGATGGTAGTCATCTTCTTCAGCTTCAACATAAATGGTATTCAACATTTCTAGTAAGAGAAGCAACATATGTTATTATTTTTCACATTTTATATAAGTCTTAAAATCATGATTGATATTCATCTTTCAAAAGAACAAAAGGTGATTATTTATTTAATCTTCTTGAGAATTATAACACGTTTTGTAAGAGCCAACGTTTCAGTTCTTTAAGCTATTTTTATGACATTCTAGATCTTTAAGCAGAATAATACTTAAGACCAATGAAATAGAAGCCACAATAGTGTCCTAGAATTAAAAACCGCTTTGCCAAACAGACTGAAAGGATGGATAAAACTAAGACAAATATAAATGTTTCGCGAAGGAATTGATAACTCGAAAACATGTCATATTTCTGATTCAATTCACATGCATTTTAGCCTCATTTTCCATGTCTTTTTATGGTATTATGTTGGTATTTTATATCTATTTAAGTATTTATAAGTTAGGGGCCTTCGTGCGAGAAAACGGTACGAAACAACAAAAATAGAAGCTAAAGAGACAAGTTATGCACTATCATGACATGCCCAATGCCATCATGACGGTCGCCATGATGTGTCAAGTAAAGTCTGTCACAAGAAGCAGGCAAAAAAAGGAAGAAAACATGCCTGAGTTGGATGACAGATAGGTCGTCATCTAGATGATGCCTGTATCTGTTAGATGCCCAACTTTGCTTATTTGAGCTATCAAATGTAGGCATCTTTCACTCTTTTATGTCAAGAAAGTGTTAAAAATCACTCTTGCTTTGGTTGGTTTGCAACATTATGTGAAAATGTCTTGGTACCTTTGATTTGTGTGTTATTGTGCAGGAATTAGGCATGAAAGAGTGGAAATTAAGACACAAGAAAGATGGCAAAGAAACCAAGACAACATGCAAACAACAACAAGTTCTCTAGGCGAACTTGCTAGCGAAGCTTCCACCAAAAATTCACAAAGTTCTCTAGGCGAACTATGTAGCGAAGGCCAGGAATCCAAAACAGTAAGGAAAGGGCCATAAACTTGATAGGCGAAGGAGGCAGCGAAGAACTCGCTAGGCGAAGAGATAGCGAGTATCCAACGAACATTCCCAGACTTAAAACAGCAAGGAAAGGGCCACAAACTCGCTAGGCGAAGTTCACAGCGAAGGCTTGTTCACACAACGAACTTTTGGTGTTCGCTAGGCGAACCATTTGTTTGCCTAGCGAACACGACAGCTCAGCAGACCCTTCTATAAGTAGTATGAGCTACTTTTTGTTAAAATATTTTTTTTCTTGTAATTGCATTTGAGAGGATTTTCTGACCTAGAAAACCCATTCCTTCATTTCTCATCATCTCTTAGAAATATTTCACAAAAAGAAGGTGGATTCCCATCCAATCTTGATTATTCGACTCGGATGTTGATCAACCTTCTTCCGAAACTTGTTGCTTAAGCTATCATGGAAATGAGTGGCTAAATACCTCTCTTGTCAAGGTTAGGAGTAGTTAGTTCAGAATTTATGTATTCTTCTTGATCTTTTGTATGTGAACAAATGTTGTGATCAATATAGATGAAGTTATTTGCTACTCTTTGTACATGTATGGTTTGGATTGCTTTAGACATGAATTTTCCAAGTCTTGACCTAATTTCTTCATCTATCAACTATACAAATGCTAGACATATATTTGAAAGTTGATATCCCCTTTGTATCGATCTTAATGACTATTGTTTCGAGTGTTATTTAGAGAGATCATTTAATGGTCAAAACAATAGCATTCACGAAATCGCTTTAGAGATGAACGTTTTTGAGAGGATACGTGGTTATGTTGGTTAAAACTTCGTTCACATATTTGATCGATTAGATACGTTTAAGACGGACTAGCGAACCCTAATCTTGACATGCTTTTATCAAACTTAGGCCGACTTTTATTCCGCTTTATTTCTTGCAAACTTTTGTTACGAAAATTGAAACCATTCTAAAAATCCCCTTTCTTAAATCATTAAACTGTTGAATGACAAGCATCTATATTCTCATCAATCCCTGTGGATACGATAAAATACTACCACAAAATACTTTCTAACATCATCCTACCCCACCTCATGACAGATGAGTAAGCATTACCACAACTTCTGTCATGAGCTTAATGGCCAGAAATATTACCCACGTATCAGGGACTCCAATTTCTCCAATTTCTCCACTTCTCCTACACGATGTGAGGCATCCAATACAAATTTCAGTTATGAATTTTTTTATCCAAGTTGAGTATTAATTTTATGCCGGAAAAAGCATTTATTGCAAAGCGATAATTTTCTCACATTTGAAAATTATTGCAAGTTTTAGTCATACTTTAGAGTTTATCTGTCTGTATTTGAATCGATGGTACTACAATCTTGCTAGCATAATTTTTTCGAGATTTATTTCAATTATTTTTCTATATAAGGTTGAATCATTATTTCACTACTTTATATTGTAATTATGTTTAACATGAACATAAATACCACTTGCAGTAGCTTTTACATATTAAATATGTTTGGCTAATTCTGTCAAGTCTGGAATGTGAGGAACGTCGTAAAGATGGCGCTCCAATTATGTCGTTAAAAATTATAATTAATTTGGAAATTGTTTATGGCTTGTGTATTTACTATTTTCAATTTTGAAGTTTTATGCGAAAGCAGAAACATAGAGATATCAATCTCAATTCAAAAGAATGAAACATTTATCTGATGTTGAAAAATCCATGTTTTAATTTTAAACCTTGCAAAGGCATTTTCTAGTCAATTAGAAACAATTCAGTTTTCAAATAGGCGATTTTAAGAGTATAAGCGGGCATGCAAAAAAGAGTGTTTATACCTTTAAAAGCTGTTGTTGGACATGCGAAAGCAGGCAGTACCTACTAATTATTATTTTTTTACCTTAGGCAAAATTTCAAGTAATTAAAAGTAATTTTTCCAAAAATAATTTTATACTGTAAAACGTAGGACATGTGAAAGTGGACATTTATATTACGGGCTAAGACTCAATTCCGAATACGCAAAAGAGAGTGGTTCCTTAAAACCTAATTCTTTTTCTGCAAAAAAATATTTTTCTCATTTTAATTATAAGCAACAACTTTGCGCGCTAATGATCGACGAGAACCACATTCCGGCCTCTCGTCTCATAATTAATTCAAAACAACATATTTCTCTTTCTTTGCAAACAAAAACAATCAATCATCACCTTATATAAACATAGTAACGATAGATAACGGTAGTTGGCATTGACCTTTGTGAGTTCGACACTATATTACAATTGGTATTTTTGCGCACTTGTAAATCTATCAAGTTTTTAACACCATTGCCGGAGACCAAATTAGGTAATATCGTAACTCTGTTGTTGCACTGTATTGACTAAGGCACATTTTTATTCTTTTCTTTCACTGTATCAACTCAGGGGACGAATTGGAGAAACAAAATGATGAGATCGAGCATTTTCTTCATATAAGTCTATTACATTATCCCGATGGCTACGGATAATGATGATCCTCCTCTTAAGGACTTTGACGTTCCATCCCAGTGTCGCGACGAAAAAATACCCAACGCATCGCACACTTGAAAATACAACAGAGTCGCCAATGAATTTTTTTTAATCTAAGAGAAAGGGAAAATATCAATAAAACGGGAACCATTTTGATTGTTCTTTGACAGATTAGTTAGGCAATGGGGAAGATATTAGCATCCTTCATATCTGTTGTACTCAATGGGGAACCATTTTGATTGTTCTTTGGCAGATTAGTGTTATTATCTAAAGGTTATTTGCGCTTAGTTTTAATTAAGGGGAAAATTAAGTTTTTAATTAATGTGCTCGCCAAGAATTCAATCATTCGTGCTTACGTATTCTCATAATGCAATTAGAAAATCAGAGCTCTGTTTTTCGTGGTAGAAAATAAGTACTCCCTCCATTCTCTTTTATAAGCAAATTTTGATTTACTAGATTCATTCAATTAATGATGTATTTGGACTATATATAGGTTAGATGCATTAACTACTTAATGAATTTCAAATGTTAAAATTTTTCTTATAAATAGGAATGGAGGGAGTATTTGTTGGTTGATTTTATTGAACAATGTTATAATCGTATCCTAGAAGTGTTTTGACATTAGTTGATTTGATCCTAGTTCGGATGCTCTAAACTTTTAGTCTGATTGATAAGGAATAAATTATATCAGTGCTTTTATGAAAAGAAAGTTGTTGTTTGGATAATTAATTGAAAAAGTTTGTAAAATGGTGAAGGTGTTGTTAAAGATGTTGTTTGGAGCAAAAGTGTGTTGTTTGAACCCATAAAGTGGTGTATGTATCAGAAGTGTGGTATTTAACTAATAAATGGTGATTAATCAATGCATGATTGTAGAGTTTTGTCTAGATCTAGGGATTAAGACCTACAAAAGGGGTTTGCCTAAGCTCTGGGACTCACAAAGAAAACATGAAAGAGGTGATATGCCTAAGCTCTAGGACTCACAAGGCAGACATGCATGAAATGAAGGTTTGCCTAAGCATTGGGTCTCACAAGACAAACATGCATGAGGTAACTTGCCTAAGCACTTGAACTCACAAGGCAAGCATGCATAAGGTCGTATGCCTAAGCACTGAGCCTCACAAGGCAGACATGCATGTAAAGGGTTTTTCCTAAGCACTGGATCTCACAAGGCAAATATCTAAAAAAAAAGGGGTTTGCCTAAGCGCTGAAACTCACAAGGAAATCATGCATGCAAATGATTTTCACCATGAGAAAGTGATTAACCCAAAGAAAGGTGTATGGTTCAAAGATGGGTATTTAACCCATATAATGTGATTAACACATGAAAGGGGTGTTTAACCAAGAGAAGGTAATTAACCTCAATAGTTGTATGGGTATGCAAAGAGTATTGTGGTCCGAAGAAGATGGTGTTATTGGTATGGACTGTTGAGTTATTGGTCTAAGGGTCAAGCTGAAATTTGTTTTGATTTGAATTGCACTAAAGTCCATTAGTAGAGGTGAATGCTTTGAATAACTGGCTCATTGATCTTGTATCCAAATATATATTAAAATAAGTATAGGAATACTACCTCTGAGTCCTTCTTCACTTCTTAAGAATATTCAAAATAAGAATATCCATGTGTGCCTTCATGCCTGTGCACGCATGTGCACATTTATCAAATTTTAAAATTAAATATAAATATAAAATAGAATTTTGAATAACCAAAAGTTTGTATTAAATAATTTCAAAAAGTAAAAATAATATACATCGATAAATTACATTCAAATACAAATTACATAATTTTTTCATAAATAAAACCGTAAATTAGAGGAAGAGCAGTTGAGATTGTTCCAAAAATGATCACGAGAAACATACAAGCCATATTTTTTTATCGAATACACACTTCCACGTGAAATCATATTTAAACCAAACTATAATATCTCATTTACAAAACAACATGATGAATATCATCTTTTTGAAAACTTCATTTCTTCGTATCAAAGTATATATCCCGACTTTAAGGCCTTAGTCCAACAAACCAAACAAAAAAAATCAAATTAGAGTACCTCGTAAAAAAGAAGATTCTTTGAAATTTCTTCATCTTAGTCGCAATGTGTGCGAAGCTCTAGAATTTTCTAATCATAAGTCGCCAAAAAAACCCATAAAAACAACAAAGCATATGAAGCCAATCATTGCGAACAAAAAAATCCAACAGACTCAGAGTCGCAAGTGAAATTCCTTTTTTTGCCTATGGGTTTTGATAAAGGGGACGATGATTGCAGGCTATTGAATAAGAGCGACGAAGGTTTAAGAACTTGCTGTGTTTTAAGGATTCATCTTTCTTGCTCAATTTCGATACTCACAGATCTTTTGAGGTTTCAATAGGAATGAATATGGGAGAGCTCTCTCACTATCACTCCTCTTGAATCTAGAAAAACCCTATGAGTACCGAAATTGAGCTAGGATAGATAAATCCTCCAAACACAACAAGTTCATCCAATTTTGTCACCCTTGTTCCTGCAACAGCCTTTCCACTGCTCAAGACCCAGAGGCGACAACACGATTTCCAAGCATGACACTAAGTCGGTTTGATTCTTGGTTCGCGATGATTGACTTCATAAGATTCGAGGTTTTTATTGATGTTTTCTTGTTAACTTCTAATTAGAAAAGTCTAGAGCTTCGCACACATTGTGATTCTAGTGAAGCGCGACACTCCCATTTGATTTTTTTTGTTTGGTTTGTTGTATTCCTGCTAGACAAACAAGGTTAAATACTTTGATAGGAAGAAATGAAGCTTTCAAAAAACGTATTCATATTTTGGTGTTAAAATCCTTTGCGGTGATTTCCGTAGTACTTTTTATGCTTGGATGATATTCATCATTATATCTTTAAAGGAGAAATTACAGATTCGCTTGGGTATGATTTCAAAGACAAATGTAGCTTTTAAAGATTGAAGCTTTTATGTTGGAAGAGAGGGAGTAAAAATTTGAAAGAATTTTGCGATGGTGGGGTATACATACAACTAGATTGGTATTAATTAGGACGGTTCAATGGATCATTTGGATTAAAATTTAACAAAAAAATTGGTGAGAGTAAAATAAGAATTGATGATTATTATTGCATCTATGACAATAATGGAAAGGAGAGTGGTGGTTGTAGTTGGTGTGGATATTTTCTAAGTTTTAAAGTGTTGAAGATTTTTGAAAATTACAAGGTTTTGAACAGTCGAAGAGTTTTGATAAGTCGTAGAGTTTTAAAGGATGGTGGTGGTTGCAATTGGTTTGGCCTTTAGAACTATGCAATTTTTTAAAACTCTTCGACTCTTTAAAATTCGACAAATTTTCATTATTCTTCAACCCTTTTGAACTCAGAAAAGTGTCTCACCAACTTCAACCACCACTCTCATTTTTGTCATTGTCTTAGATGCAATAATAAAAATTAACTCTACTTTTGCTTCTAGCATGTTATTAGGTTAACCTTTAATCTAAATAAACTATTAAACAATCTTAAAACTGATCTAGCTACACGTCAGCCCCCAACATTACAAAAAACTAGGTCCTTTAATATTCTACATCCTCATGGGCTAAACATTACAGGGATCTATATGTTTCCATGCTCAACATCCATCATGTAATGCCTTTCTTGCTTTTAGTATTAATGGTGTTTCTTCGTTAAAGACTAATGTCTCCTTATGTCATTTTAGGTTATGACACATATCTGACTCTGTTTATAAATGTATTTCAACCCAATTTCCCTTCACCCCCTTTAATAAAATTGACCCATGTGACATTTTTCATTTTTCAAAACAAAAACGCTTTCCTTTCCCTATTAACACCAATTACTCATATAAAATAATTGACCTTGTCCGTGTTGACATTTGAGGGGGATTATTCTTCCCCTTATATTTTTGGAAATGGTGTTGAATTTCTCATGCATGGTTTTGTTTAATGGTGCTGAATAATGGTGCTGGATAATGGTGCTGAATTTCTCATGCATGGTTTTGTTTAATACTAAGGGCATTCTCCACCAACGCTCTTGTGTCTAATGTCCTCAGCAAAACGGTTTGGTTGAAAGGAAACGCCAACACATCTTAAATGTGACTCGTGCTCTTTCCTTTAAAGCAAATCATCCCACTTTTTTGGGCATCTTTCAATACAACATGTTGTTCATCTCGTAAATAAAATTCCTTCACCTTTATCGACAAATAAACCCTCTTTTCAAATTCTTTACAACAAAGCCCTTACTTTATTACATATAAAAACTTTTGGCTGCCTAAATTTTTCTTTTACTCTTACTTTTCATTGAACTAAGTTTGACAATCATGCTAAGAAAACTATTTTCTTTTGTTATAAGAATGACATAAAAGGATACCTTTTATATGATTTCCACTTACATAATTTTTTAGTTTCTAGGAATGCCATATATTATGAAATCGTCTTTGCTTTCCATACCAGTTATAATCCAACCTACTAGTTACCCAACCGAACCTGGTCTTGAACCTCTCATGCCTCCTCAACCTTCTTTACTTCCTACACAAAATCCTTCACTGCCTTCTCCTCCTCCTAACGTAACTCATCAACCCTACCAAACCACTCCCATTATCCCTAATATATCCCATGAATCTCAAATACCTCATCTTACAACCTTAAGACTCTCTACCAGAATACGTTGTCCCCTAACTATCTCAATGAATATTATTGTAGTCTTTTTCAAAGTCATCCTACAACAAACACTATATCCCATGATACTACCTTCCATGTCTCCTTTTATGCCCTACATTCCACCAATACTTGGTATATTGTTGATTTACCTCCTAAAAAACTATAGATTATGAATGTGTATATAAAATTAAATATAATGCAGATGGATCTATAGAGCGCTATAAAGTGTGTCTCATCACAAAATGATACACTCAAGTTGAAGGTATAAATTACTTCGACACTTTTTTTGTTGTTGTAAAGCACACCACAATAAGATTTCTCCTTGCTCTTGCTTCAGTTAAAGGTTGTTTTTTAGAACAATTAGATGTTAACAATGCTTTTTTACACGACTACTTACACAAAGAAGTGCACATGACCTTACCAAAAGATTTTATTTTACCTAATTTTGTCTGCACTAATAACAAAGTATATGAGCTGCAAAAGTCCATTTATGGACTCAAACAAGCTAGCAGACAATGGTATGCTAAGATGTTTCACTCGTTACTTTCTATTGGCTACAAACATTCTATTGCTGACTATTCCCTTTTCACTAAACATCATAACTCCTTTACCGCTTTGCTTATATATGTTATTGATATTGTCTTAGCTGGAAATGATTTCTCTGAAATTTCATTTGTAAAATCTTTTCTTCATGACTTTTTTAAAATTAAGGATTTATGGAATCTTAGATTTTTTCTTGGCATTGAAGTTTCCCATTCTTCCAAAGGTATTTTAATTAATCAAAGATAATACATTATGGAACTTTTGGAATATTTTGGGCAGCTTGATACCAAGCCTTCTAAAACTTTCTATGATCCTTCCCTTAAAAGCTTGAATGTGGTGATTTTCTTCTCTTTGAGGATGAAACTCAATACACGCGTCTCATTGGAAGGATCTTATTTTTAACCACCATTAGACTCGTCATAGCTTTTGTTGTTCAACAACTTAGCCAACATGTTTCAAAACCTAAAGGTTTTTATTTCAAGTTGATGTCTGCATTTTACAGTATTTAAAGACTGCTCTTGCAACAGGACTATTTTATTCTGTAACAGCTAACTTACTTTTATCTGGTTTTGCAGATTCAGATTGAGCAGCCAACCCCATTTCTAGGAAATCTGTCATGGTTTATGTAGTCTTCTTGTGCTCAACTCTAATCTCAGGGAAATCAAAGAAATAAAACACGGTTTCTCAGGGCAAATTGAAGCATAATACCTAGCTTTCGCAAGTTTAACTACTCTTTCATAATTTATTCAAGGATTTGAACTACTCTTTCAACCAACAACATCCATTTACTGCAAAAGTAACCTCGTTATTTACCTCTCTCTCAATCCATCTTTTCATGAAAGATCAAAGCACATCAAAATCGACTACCGCGTCACCCGTGAAAAGGTTAACACTAGAATTATCAAGTTGTTCCTGATCCATACTCGGACTCAAATTACATATATTTTTAACCAAACCTCTCTACAAAACTACCTTTGACTTACATAATTGCATGCTTGGCCTACTCAATCTCCATAGCCTAACTTGAAATTCTGGCACACAGATACTAGATGTCGAGACAAATATCACAAACCAAGATTAAAACAGCTTGAGCACACAAATAAAAATGCTGAGATTTAAATGATAGAAAATTAAAAATAACGCCAGTAGTTATTAACCCAGTTCGTGCAACTCACCAACATTTGGGGGATACCAATCCAAGAAGGAAATTCACTTTGATAGTATTAGTTCAAAGCTAAACTCCCCCGTTTACAACTTCTCGCTTAATCCCTACCTTATGCAACTTCTACTTAGAAACCTTCTAGATATGAGATCCCCCTCTCACTTCCTAATCAGTCACAATCCCAGTGACAATTCAACAACAACCAACAATAGAAGTAGCACACTTTTAAGACTATACTTGGTTTTGCTTAAAAACTTTAACCAAGAATAATAGATTATTGCTTAAAAAAGCTTTAGAGTGAATAATTAACAATTAACAATCAGTCTACCTCAATGCATTAGAACATACATGAGTCACATATAAAGAAAAACATACTGAACCCTCAAGACCAACCAAAAAACGGCTAATCCTAATTCTCCAAATTCCACGGGATTCTATACTTTAATAGGGTTAGGTCTTCTCTTTAAATAGCATTATGTTCACTTGGGCTTGGGCTGTTGAAGCGCAAAAATACTAGGAATCAACTTTAAATCGTAAGCATAAACTCCTGCACAATAATAGGAATAAAATACAAAGTTTCCTAAAAAGGCTCAAGGATCCTTTTTATGAACACTAACAGAATCTGTCAAAACAGAAGTTCCCATAATATCCTGCCTTGGATAACACAAATGTGTGAATTAAAACACACTCAAATATCACGCTAAAAATACCAAAACAATCATGCCCTAACTTTCTGGTATAACATGTCCTGACACATGTCACAACATTATTTTGAACATGATGTTTGACTGTCATGGAAGAACGTCTAGTTTAACTTCTTAATAACAACATGTTGTTTTAGCAAAATGTAGCCATTCCATAAATCACAAAACTTACAATCTTCCTCTTTGGCAAATTTTGGCTAAAACAACCTTAGCATACTCAGAGGCATACACAACAGAAATAAATAGAAACACAGACAACAAGAACAACAAACCCAATCATAATGTTGTCAAAGCAATAGAGCACACCTAACAACACAATGTTAAGACACCTGGTCTAACATCACAAAACAATCAAAACAACACAAGCTACATGAGAACATGTAAGCTTTATACTAGCTGCAACTTTGCAGCAACATATCAAACAGTTACACAACTCTCCCTGTCATACATAACCAATACTTCCCCTGAAGGGGAAATCCAAAATCACAAGATAAATGCACATGAACTTTTGCAAGTTCTTACAATAGAACCAAACAAAAAAAACAAAACATAAGCACAACCGAGCTTTGATTTATCTGAAGGAAAAGGTCAAATGAAGGAAAAACCTATTTTTGCATCGTAAACACAATGCGGGAAGAGACCTAGGTAAGGGGTTGGTTAAGCTTAGGGAAGGTACTAGCACCCTAAACTTCTGTAGTACTCTACAGGAACCTTTTGTTTAAAATTTACTATTTACTTTATTATCTGCTTTAAGGTATATTGCTAAGGGTTAGAGAGACAGAGAGACCTAAGGGTTAGTCCTAAGTTTACTCGCATAGACTCGCATCTTGTGCCTACGTATCTGGGGCAGGGGATTGAATCAGAGTAATTGTAGTTCCCCTCGAAAGGGAGGTTAAAAACTTCTTGACGGTGGTCAAGGTTTCAATGGGGAATAAGTGTTCATAGGGAAGCGCTTACGTGGAGTACGGCGACTCCTATTTCTACATCGAAAATAGTTAATTGAAATTAGGGTTGATTAGGTATTCCACGGCGGGAAACTCTAAAATGGAGTGCGGCGACTTCTCGACCTAATGCTAGGGGTATTTTGGTCCACGACAGGACGCCTAGGCAAACTAGTGTTTTGAACGGTCAAAGATTAGGGTTATTAACTCGGTGGTCAAACTGATAGACCTAATCCTTCGGAGGGACTTAACGGGAAATAAAACAGATGATACTTATTACGTGGTAAAATTTGAAATAGCAAAAAGTATGAAAGCAGTAACAGAGAGCAAAGCGACGACTACTTGCGAAAATTACAATCGTTGAAAGTGCAAAATAAAGACGGAATAACGTGCGACGATTGCCTCGCATAATTACAATCGAAAAATTTGAATAATAACAGATTGATAATTGCACAGCTGAGACGAACAAATGTCGGCATAACCGTCAACAATGAACTCTGATTAGATGAACCAGGACCTAAACTATATGTGATCTTTAACTCACGGAGTGGAATCTCTCAAAAGGGTTAGAAATCAACTTTTAATTTTAAGTTCTTGGTAGAAAGTTTCTAAACGATCTTAAGAAGTTAAATTAAGTTTTAAAAGGATTTTAAATTCTGTAAGAAAAGAAAAGAAAGTTTTAAGTTAAAAAACAAAGATCTTCAATTTTTAAGAAAAATAATTAAAAATGGTTCTTTAATTTTTGAGAAAATGATTTTTAAAGTTTTAAGAAAAACAAATTTTAAAAGTTTTAACAAAAATAAATTTTAAGAGTTTTAAGAAAATGATTTTAAATTTTAAGAAAAATGGGTTTTTAATTTTTAAGACAAAAGATTTAAAAGCTCTTGGGTCTATTTTGTGAACTACTAAAAGACTTAACAATTACATTTTAAAATTCAGCTATTAAATACAAATATTAATGAAAAAAATAATTAATAAACTAATTAAAATAATAATAAATAATAAATAACAAGAAATAAATGCCAAGAAGGAGAGGGGTTCGTGTGCTGGAGATTTATTTTAGGGTTTTTTCATTAAGCTCCCCTCTTCTTCTTCATTAGGGCCGGCGACGCCATTGAAGCTCTCTCATGAGCTTTTCTTCTTCATCTTTCACCTGCATGTTGCCTTCCGTCTCTTGCCTTGATACCTACAAAACGAACAAACACCAACAACCTGGGATAGCTGCTCACCTTCCTTTGAGGGTTTGAAGCGGCAGATCCGGTGGTGGACGGTGATGATGAGGATGGACGGTGATGATGAGGCCACTCCGTCTGAGTTCACGTTCTTCGCGTTTTGGGCTGGTGATGGTCGAATGGTTATGATGATTTCGCGGTTGTTGATGGCTTTTTTCTCTTCTTATTTCTGACCACCCGAGAATGGTGATGATGAAGAAGCTTCTTAGCTTCTCTGAACCTTACTCGCGGTTGATGATGGATTGTTTTCCCTTTTGATATATGATGATGATGATGGAAACTTTGAGGGTTTCTGAATCTCCCTAGTCACGCCGCCGCCGTCACTTTCTAGGTTTTTTCTCCTCTTATTTCTGACCGCCCCCTTTACTTTTCTGGTGTTGGAACTTTATATCCTTGTTTTACTTGTGGGCTTGGATTAATCCGTTGCTTGGTTTCTTCCCATTTTTCATGCCAGATTCGCAGGATTTAGTGGCAGTTTTACTGATTGGTTGCGCCTTTCACAAATTCGCAGCTTATTTATTGCGATATTCATGGCTACTTTGGTGGCTTACGGTTTGACTTGTTGGCTCGTTGGACTTTGCAATATTGTTCTTGAAAGTGTTAACCTTGCTGCAGATTTTGTTGAGTTCTTTCAGGTGGACTTCGGATTTTGGTTGCTTTGCTGCGTTTGATCCAATTTCAGTTCCAAAATTTTCGGGAACTTGTTTGTTTGTAATTGATGATTGATTTAAATGAACTCAGAATGTGTTTTAGGGTTTGTTTGGTTAAAAAACACTTTTTTGAATAAGCGCTTTTTCATAAAGCACTTTTTTTTAATAATCACTTTTCTGGGAGATCTTTTTATCTCTCTTTCTTTCTCGAAATAATTTAAGAACAAAAATTGTCGGGTTTTAGCCGAGATGTCAGAAGTTGAGTCGAGAGTTGGCGACGGAGCAAACTGTTACCCTTCCGACATACCCGATGATGACATTTGATATGAGGGTATCAGGACGAAAATCTAACCGATAAAACTTGTTTATTTGCTGTTGATTTTGCAGGTTCGAAGAATCAGAGACTCGAAAAAAATCGAAGAAATCGGAAGAGTTCAGGAATTTAGGATTTTTAGAAAAAATAAATATAAATTAAATTGTAAACTTATTTGTTATTTTTTATATTGTAAATTAATTAATTTTTATATTAGAAATGAAATGAAAAACATTATTATATATATTTTCTTGATATTAAAAATGAACTAAAAATATTATAAAAAATGTGAAATAAAATCTTTATTTTTCTATTGATATGAAAATGAAATAAAAACATTATAAAAAAATGTGAAGACATAAAATCTTTATTTTCTTTTGATATGAAAATAGAATGAAAAAACATTATAAAAAGTGTATATTTTTTATTTTTAAAATGAAATAAAAACACCAATAAAATTCTATTTTTTTTATTAATTCAAAAATTCGTCCAATTCATCCGATTAATCTTGTCTCCAATACAACTTTCGATTAATCCTTCCGACAATTTAGATGAAAAACCTTATCAGAATAAATCCAATCTGTTCGATTAAACTCAAATGACCCTATTTTTTCCGACTAACTTCATCCAAACAAAAAGAACTGATTTAAAACACCTGACTCCAATCCTCCACGATTAAACTCTTCCAATCAATACCCTTAGCCTCGATTCACGCCAACAAATTCAAATAGTTCAAATTCCCTGACTACAACTCAGATTCATAAATTGACAGCCGGTTGCAAATAAATGACCATTCTACCCTTCATAAGTTAAAGAGCGCGCAACGTGATTTTTCCTGCAAAATCAACAGACTACACAAACCTGTTAGTGACTGGTTAAATGCAATGGAATGCGAGATGAATTGACTAAATCAAAGGTAAAATTTTGGGGTATTACAAGTTGCATACAGCCAACAAAAACAATGAAAACTACTCTTCCTAAGCAGTAGTAAAACACATTACATGAAGTCATGACATCTAATCCAACATCAGAAACAACAAACATAATATGACTTTACTCTCCCGTTTTAGTCAAAAGTTAACCAAAAAAAACATAATAAATGTAAACAATCATAAATGGAAGCAACACAAATGGAAGCACACAAACATAATGCATAAAGCATAAACACTGATGGAAACACAAATGTAACAGATGGAATCACACAAATGGAAGCATACAAATATAATGCATAAAGCATAAGCACTAATGGAAACACAAATGTAACAGATGGAATCACATAAGTTCGAAATGGAAACACACATTAAATGCTATTAACATTGCTCCCTCTTTAAGGGAGCAAGCAAAATAGAAGTACAAACCAATTACATAAGGTGCCAAAATAATCCTGGGCAAAGCCCCAAAACAACATAAACAACAAAGCAAACAGAACCATTCATCAGTTGCTAGTGGAATCATCTGTCTTGGCAGTAGCACGACTTGTATCATCATTATCATCATTTCCCCCTTTCAATATCATGACCAGCAGTATGCCCTTCTTCAGTCAGAAACCTGATCATCCTCTCAAACTTGAGCTTCCTTTCGGTGATTGTACGAATAACATCATCCATCTCCTTGCAAGCTTCTTTCAGCTCAGCTATAATTCCAACCTTTGAAGTTGAATGCACAGTCTCCTTAGTAGATGTCAGAATAATGTCTGAGACATGTGTTCCTACAAACAGTTTATAAATGAAGGACAGCATAGATTCCTTTTTGCAAGCACTGACAGGACTAGTTAAGATACTAGGATGCTGATTTAAGATGATACCACTTATAAGGGAAGGAAAATCTATTGGCATCTTTACTGCAGATGTTCCATCATGCTTTAAGGTTTGGCCAAAAATGTAAGCCCCATAATCAAAATTAGCCTTTGTCCCAACAACATAGATGAACCTGCCTAAACTGGTAGAAATGGTTGAGGTGTGGTTGGTGGGCACCCAATTAACAACTCCAATTCTATACAGAATGACATACTTTACACTATGTTTCTCAGTAGTGAGTTTCCCTTTCCAAGGCCAATGTTCAACCTAATTTGCAGTTATTTCCTTGCAAATCTTGTTGTCTGATTCTTCAAGCTCATCTTGAGGGTTTTCACTTATTTCCAAGTACCCGCTAATTATGGAGAGAGAGAGAGAGAACTCAACAAATTTTCCTTTAACAAACACTTTTATGAAGTTTTCACTCCTCCTTAGACGCTAAAGGTTTACTTATCATGTACGTGCGAGGATAACGGGTTTAATGTGATTGCGCTTGAATGTAAAATGGTGAAAAAGAAAAAATAGCCTAGGTTGAGTTATAATGACATGATTCAGATTAGTTTGCATACAGGGGGAGTTTTTGACCGTGAATTGTGGGTATGTATCATTACGGTATCCTTGGTATTGATAATTAATACCTACCGATCTAGCATTAGTCACAACAACCACATGTAATTAAAGTCTCATTGTGCCTATGTTTCAAAGTCGTGTTTATTTCTTATAACATGTTGGTTGATTGTTTGAGGACAAGCAATAGTCTAAGTGTGGGGGAGTTTGATAACGTGAAAACGTATCATGCATTTCGACCTGATACACATGTTATTTTATGTCATTTTGTCATGTTTTGTTAGTATTATGTCTTGTTCTATTTACATTTCAAGAACTATTTGATTATGAAGTGTCTATGCAAAGAAATCGAGAAAAGAGCAAGAAGAGGACGAAAATGCAGAAAAGTCCAACTTTCTAATACATAGCATTCACCATTGCACCCAGCCACATCACATGCTCACTTAAAGCTTATGGCGGTCGGCATAAGCATAATTTATCTTAGGATTCATCTGCCCCATACCCGCACAATATATATATATATATATATATATATATATATATATATATATATATATATATATATATATATATATATATATATATATATATATATATATATATATATATATATATATATATATATATATATATATATATATATATATATATATATATATATATATATATATATATATATATATATATATATATTTATATTTATATTTAAATATATATATATATATATATATATATATATATATATATATATATATATATATATATATATATATATATATATATATATATATATATATATATATATATATTTATTACTATGTATACATGTTAATTATTCAGTTTTATTAAATGCATCCCCATTAAATTTATACGCATTTTAATATAAAATATTTGTTTATTTTTTTAAACTGCTACCCACCCATTATGATCCCTACTCTTAAAATATAACATATAACTTAGGTACTAAGATTGTTAAATATTGAATAAAAATATTTTAATATTAATTTATATTAAAACATTTAAACTTAGCTGAAGTTATAAATTATATTTATTCCGGTCAAAAAGTATATTGTTTTATAATTATTTTTATAATACATAAATTAGGTACTAATATTAAATTATATTAAAACTTGGACTTTGCTAAAGTTATAAATTGCATTTATTGTGCTCAAAAAAATACATTATAAATTATTTTTATAAAAAGTTTTACACCTTTTTACGTCATTGTGGTTCTATATAAATAGTTGTCTAGTGATGCATTTGATATAAGTTAACAATCTTTCTTTCACCTTGATCAAATAAAGAGTTGAGAAAGAGTGAGGTTTTATCATGATGACAACTAGATACTTAGGCTTTGCAACATTAGTTCTTACTGCATGCATGTTAGGAATTTCTGTTGAATTTGAATGTGGTGGAGATATAGTTGCCATCAAAACTCAATGTGAACGTTTTGTTCAGAAGGGTGGACCAAAGATTCCACCATCAAAATCATGTTGTGAAGCATTGAAAGATGCTGATATCACATGTTACTGCAAATATTTGACTCCTGATATTGAGAAAATGCTCAGCATAGAAAAAGTATTGTTTGTTGCTAAAACTTGTCGATGCAAAAATATTCCTACGGACAAGTGTGGAAGTAAGTTTCATTTTTATTATTATTCTTTATGCTCTTCTTGTCTTAATCATTAAACAATTGTATACCTATCTTTTTAAATTTAATTTATTTTTCAATTTATTTATAATTTTTATGAATAAAATAATATATATGGACAATACTAATATTATGAATTATAAATGTGACTTTTCAGGTTATATTATTCCTCCTCCTCCTCCTCTATCAAAGGTTTAATGACAACATTGGATGCATGCAACTTTTGTTAAATGATATATATAATAAAATAAAATAAAACAGGATATGAGTCTTTTTAGTTATTTGCTTATGCTTTCTCTTTCTATGAATTGTATCAGTTCAATGTCATTATTAAATCAAATTGAAAGTTGCAAGGTCGTATATAGTGCATTAGTTTTCTTTCCTGTGTTTTCATAATCTTCTGTACTTTTGGTATAAGTTAAAAATATATTAAAGAAGAAAACAACAAAAGTACAACTTTAAAATGAGTGTTATAAATGTATATGCGCTTTAATACAATTGTTTTATTTTATTTTTTTATACTCTTCAATATACTTTCATTTAAATACATAATTGAATATATATATATATATATATATATATATATATATATATATATATATATATATATATATATATATATATATATATATATATATATATATATATATATATATATATATATATATATATATATATATATATATATATATATATATATATATATATAATTGGTTTTGTTTTATTCATCTTTATGAATATGTTAATTTGATATTTAGTGAGCTCGATTAGTTAATAAATGTTATTAGTGGCGAATGAATTTTATTGAGTTGGTGAATGAATGTTGCTAGTGGCATTTTTCCATTTTCTTTTATCTTTGTTTTTTTAACTAAAATTTGAATTTTTAAAGTTTATAATAGTTTACTTTAATAATTAACACATAGATTAAAAAAATGAAAAATATATCAAACTTATCATTTTCACGACTTAAAAATAGCTGACGAGTTCTCAATATATTTTTGTAATTTTACATCGATTATAATGAAATTATTATTTTAACTCTTAAAATAAATTTATCAATTTTTTTTAGGGCACATCAATCATTTTATAAACACACATTAGTTCACTCTAATTTTTAATTTTTATTTTTTCTCATTCTAAATTATAGAAAGACTAAAATTTTTTTTCATACTCAATTATGAATCTTATTTTATAAATGGCTTAGATTATCAGGGGTAATCTAAGCCATTTATAAGAGAAAGCATAACAATAAGATCAAAGAAGTTTAAAACAATTTAAAGGAAATTTATACTATTCATAAAAGCTACAATGTAATCTCTCCTTGGATCCTATAAACTCTGAAGCATGAGTATTCTATTTTAAATGAAGTATGGGATACCGATACACCAATCGGTACACATTTGGTATTTAATTTTTTTAAATTTTTTTAGGATGGTTTAATTTTATTTTTTTTTACTGAGTAAAAATTAGGTTAATTATTCTATTTAGTCATTCATTAAAAAGGAATAGGCTTAATCTAAAGAGGGTTGATGATTTAGTTTTTGTTTATATAAATCGGTTCCTTCTCTCGAGTAAGGTTTATAATGAAGAAATAACAAAAATGTGAGATATTGATGGAAATGAATGGAATCTATTTAATGTAGGTGATATTTTTAAAGTTGCTAGTCTTTCTCTTGATGAACGTAAACTAGAAGTCTTTCTTTTTTAATGATATTGGAGAGAAAAATATAGAGATTCAATCATGATTTTATGATTTATAATACTTGCTAAGTATGATTTATTTATGTTATTGCAAAGATATTAACTATTTTAAAGTAAATTATTTTTTAATTTTAATGTTTTCATGTTATTTAAACAATATAATTTCTTTGTTATTTTTATAATTGTATTTTTTTTAAAAGTTATACTAACGTACTCGTACCATAGTTTTTCTAAAAATGTTGGACTCCATATCATTACCTATATCGGCTACTGGGTACGTACTCGTACCTTTACAACGCATCCTATAAATAACCACCCCTAAGAATGTCGAACATTGAAAAATATTTCATCTGGATCAGCCACAAGATTATTAAAAATAATGCAAAACTACTGTCTTAGTCCTTTAAATTATTTTATTATAACAAGTTAGTCCTTTAAGTTGTTTTTGCTATAATTTGGTTCTTTATGTTAAGTAACGTCTGCATCATTGACTTTTTTCACAAACCCCATACCAAAAACGCTTATGTCACAAACGGAGATGATGTGACATTTAAAAATGGTGATGTGTCATTGAAGCTTGTTGATTTGGCATTTGTCTTCTACTTTCTTTGATTAAGACTGTATAATCCCCAAATCAGGTTACACAAGGCTAATTTTGTTCCCCCCCCCCCCCCCCCCTTCGTGAAATTACATCTTGTGAAGATACTTTTCCCCCTTGCGTGCAGCTACATTGAAGGTGAAGAAACTCTTCTGCTTAGGTACGTTACACTTACACTAAATGGTAGTTTTCTGTGGTTCTCCTATTTTAATTAATTTTTTGAAAACGAAAATCCTGTGTTTTAGAATTTAGTTTGATGGTTAGGTTGATGTTGCTTATATGTAATGGTAGTTTTCATTTTAGGGCATGTTGCTTATTTTAGGTTGATGTAAACAGGAACATAATGGTTATGGATGACTTCTATGTTGACTTTCATCATGGAGGATATTTCGTTAATGACAAATATATAAGCGGTGAAGTGTCAAACTGAAAGTGTAATGGTGATAGATGGAATTACTTTGAAATATTGGGGTTGTCAAAGAGGTGAAGTATCCAGGAGTTCAAGAAATTTGGTATGACTTTGTTGAAACATTGAAGGCGCTGGAAGATGATTTTGGTGTAATAGAAGCACTGAACTGATCCAAGACTAAGGGAAAGGTTGACATATTCACAGTCCACCCTATTGAACAACCTGATTTAGTATTTGCCCTACCTGAAACCCAACCTGAGGATGTTTGTGAGGCCCAACCTGAGGACCAAAATGAGGATGTTTGTGAGGCCCAACCTAAGGACCAAAATGAGAATGTTTGTGGGGCCCAACCTGAGAACCAAAATGAGGATGTTTGTGGGACCCAACCTGAGGAACAAAATCAGGATGTTTGTAAGAACCAACCAGAGGAACAAAATTAGGATGTTTGTGGGGCCTAACCTGAGGAACAAATGAGGCTCAAACTGTTGACAATGATGACAGTGCATTAGAATAAGGAGGTTTTGCTAACTCAGATGATGAGGTTTTAAATGATGGATTTGTTGAAGTCTTGGCAGGAGAAGGAGACTTACATGCTGGCCAAAGTGATCAACCTAATGTTGATATACTAGCAAATGAAACACCTCAGAATTGAAAGAGGAATGGAGGGAGAACATAAAAAAAGAAGTCAAAAGGCAGTTCCAAAAAGCACAAGGGACGACCTAAGGAAAAAGGTGTGGATGAAGGAAGTTCAGTCCCCCTCAGAAATTATGAAGCATCAAGTGATGAAGATGTCCTTGATTTTTGAGTTAGGGAAAAAATACATGTAAGAAGGTATGTCATGGTTTGTCAGATTCTGACTATGCAACTGAAGAGTTAGAAAGTGAGGATGACATTAGTAGTTAAAATTCATATGATGATGGAAATGTTAAATACCCATCATTTGTCATGCCTAAGAGGTTTAATGAATATAAGTGGGTATTGGGAAGCTTGTTTTCAACAAAGAAGAAGTTCAAGGAACCTATTGCGACTTATGTTGTTCATAATGGAAGGGATTTAAGGTATCTGAAGAATGACAAGACTAAGGTTAGAGTTGGCTACAAGAAAGGGTATGGATGGGTGGGTGGCCTTATGTTCTATACATGGCAATTAAGAACACTGAATGACAATCACACTTGTAATAAAGAGTTCAATGTTAGAATGTTTAATTTTAATTGGTTTAGGAAGAAATTATACACAACAATTAGAGTCAGCCCTAATGTGAAACTGACTGCTATATGTGAAAACGTGCATGAGAAATAGAATGCTGGAATGAGTAAGATGAAAGATTATAGGGAACACAAGACAACACTGAATATTGTTGAAGGATCATTAAAGGAGCAATATCGTAGATTGTATGACTACGCACATTAGCTATTGAGGTCAAATCCAAATAGCACCCATCAAGTTAAATGTCCAAGCAGCTGAACAACAACCAGTTGAACTTAAACAATAAACTGAAGAATATGTTAGAAGCCCATTACTACCTAATTTTCATAGAATGCATACGTGTCTTGATTCTTACAAGAGGAGTTTTGCAATTCGTAGACCAATAGTTGGAGTTGATGATTTTTTCTCAAAGGCGATCCAAAAGCAGAATTTGTCAGAAAAACCAAATATGCTAAATACCTTAAGCAAAAACTCCCAATCAAGAATGTCAAAAGCTTTCCTAATGTCAATCTTAACATCTATGTTGCCACCAAATGCTTTATTGTGGAGCATGTTGATAGCCTCAGAGGTTAAGCAGATATGATCCACAATCGATCTACCTGTGGTAAAACCCTTTTGTTCTGGAGAGATAATGATGGGCGTGATGGTAGCAATTCTATCAGCCAAAATTTTGGAGAAAATCTTAGACTTGAAATTAGCAAGGGCTATGGGCCTGAATTGATCCACAATGATGGCATTAGAGCACTTAGGGACGAGGACAATATTGTTGGCATTCCAATTAGGAAGAGTCCAGCTAGTGAAAAAGAATTGAGCAGTAGCATTTATTACATCAGAATGAATGATATCCCAATAATATTGGAAGAAGAAGCCACCAAGGAAAAAACAACATTTTTGACTTCTTCATGACTAGGAAGAACAATCAAAAGAGCATTAGATTGTCATTGATCAGTTGTGGTACCACCTCGTCCACCAAACCATTATCAGAACAACCATTGCTAGAATTAAACAACTGTTCAAAGTGAGAAGAGAAAATGTGAGAAATGTCCCCAGGTCTAGAGTAGGTCACACTCTCATGCTGAATTGTTGAGATGTATTTGCTACAATTCCTGATTTTAGAAATCATGTAGAAGTAAGCAGTGTTTCTATCTCCCTCATTGTGGAAGCTTTTTGTTGTTTTGCATGGAGGTCATCATTACGCCCTTCACTCTGAATTTGTGCTTAAATATCATCCATATTAGATGTTGCATTACTTAACAGTTGATGAATATTGCCAAAAACATTGTTGTACATAGGACATCCATAGAAGTTAGCATTCCAACATTCTTTAATCACATTGAAACAGTCAGGGTGTTCAGCCCACATTTTGTGAAACTTGAAGGATGAAGTAGCCTTGAGAGGTTGATAAATGAAGTCCAAAAGGATGGGAAATGGTCGTATTTATGTCTAGTGAGGGTGGAACAAGAAATATTAATGCAGAACTGAATCCAACTATGATCACATATAGCTCTATCCAGTCTTCTTTCAATAAGGTGATTTTCACTCCTACCGTTATGCCAGGTAAATTCAACCCCTCTAATAGGAAGGTGAATGAGATTGTTGGAATTGGTCCAACATTGAAAACCCTCAATTGGAATTCTATAAGGGTTGAACCTACCCCTATGTTCCTGAGCACCCAAAATAGCATTGAAATCACCCAATAAGCACCAAGGGACCCCCTTCAGAGACTTTAGAAAAGAGAAAGTTGACCATAAATCTCTTCTTAAGATGTAGTTCGTAGAAGCATATATAGCAATAATGCCAAAACAGTGGGAACCATCATTGATAAAAAAAAGACATATATTGTTTATCAATGACCATAAATCCCTAAATTGTAATTACTACTTCTTCAAAGTTATACGTAAACATTTCAAAAATAAAGATCATATGCAATGATGTTTTATTATTTCAAGTTATAATTTACTTTTGTTAACTTTCTTATTTTCTTTATTTTTTATTTTTTTTTAAATTTTAGTATTCGACATCGCAACCGATTAATTTTTTAAAAAAAATTATATCTATCATTCAATAGTAGAGATTCCATAGTCAAAACAAAACTCCATATAAAATGTTTTCTTATTTATTTTTACACGATCATGAAATGACTCATAAATTATCATGATGTTGGTGCAATTTTTCTAGGCATTTAACTCATATATAAGGAATACTTATTTTATATGTAACATTTAGCTACAATAATGTTTTTTTTATAACAATATTTGATTTATATGAGTTACAATACATTTAACCAACCAAATGTGACATTTCTTTAAATTTATCTTTACTCTAACTATTTTATTCATACAAATAATTTCCGAACAATCTTATAATATAACAATTAAATATTTCTTAACCGATATTACAAAACTCAACATTCTTAACACCCTTAAAACGGGGAAAGCCAAACCGTTGTCAAGTTGTTGTGAATGTTGGTTTTGTTTGCTAGGAAGAGGAGGGGCTTGGAGTAATTATATTTTCTTTTACTTTTCATTAGACATGAATTTCCTATTGTTAAAAAAATAAATAAATAAAAAAGGAGACATGAATTTCATATCAATTAATATATTATATTACTAATCATAGATTCCATTTTGCATAACTACTTACAAGGGTAGGGCATATTTATTTTTCCCTTGCTTTTTTCCCTCCAAAATCTACCCTACAAAATTAAAATCTAGATCAACTCCATTCTAAGATCTCCAATCTCTTGCTTTCTCAAAACCATTGGTATAGTTTTCAAAATCATCAATGGTTTGATCAATCTCTTGTTGAGTATTCATCACAAAGGGTCCAAATTGCACTATTGGTTCACCTAATGGTTCTCCTCCAACCAAAATGAACCTTAGTACCTTAGAAGATTTATTCCATGCCTCCACGCCATCCCCATTACCTAGAAGAAGAATATGGTGAGAGGTTGTAGGATGAGATTTTTGGTTTCCAAAAATACCCTCTCCTTCCAAAACATACACAAAAGCATTCCAAGATTTTGGTATAAGTTGTTGTAAGTGAGATCCGGGTTTAAGAGTAAAATCCAAGTACATTGTTGGTGTTCTTGTGTAAATTGGAGACTTTATCCCAAGTGCTTCCCCTGCTATAACCCTAACCATGATACCATCTTGCATAGATTCTACTATGTCCTTGCTTAAAATTTCTTGATACTTTGGTTCAATCCTAACATAACACAATAATACATTTTAGCTTCATATAATTAAGAAAATATTTTATCAATTTAACTTAAACTTTAAGGGAGATAGATGTTATTAGTAATTTCCAAAAAGTAGATAACAAGTACTACTTCCAACAAGACACTAAGAAAAAGTTGAATCTTTTGATGCTCATTCAAAAAGCATTTGTAGGATATGGTACATGATGAAGAATCATGAGATAAAGTCACGTGTGAAAGTGAGGGAGGAATATATATATATATATATATATATATATATATATATATATATATATATATATATATATATATATATATATATATATATATATATATATATATATATATATATATATATATATATATATATATATATATATATATATATATATATATATATATATATCAATTCATAATGTTCTAAAATTTATATGACTTTTTCTTTATAAAGAGTGGAAATTCCTTTTTTGTCTCATTGTAAACATCATCCAAAAAAATCTTCCAAACAATTGATGATGTAAAAAGTATGTCATCATCTAATCATATGGGGGCCAAGGCTAAGGTTCTAATTTGATATGTAGAATTGTTTTAAAAAAATCAACAATGATGTGATGGTTAGTAATAATATTCTTTAAAAATAAATATAAAATTGTTGAGATCAACGGTAAATTTTACTGAAAAAAATTCATAAGATCTATTTGAGTATTCGGATCTCCATTTAAATGAAGTGAATCTGTCCATTTTAGTTTATTTAAAATTAAAATTTGGACTGATGACCCACCAACTCGTTTCTACTCGGCTCAATTCAGTTTTTCGGTTTAAGTTACTGCGAATTGGACCGGTTTGAATTTTGAAATTTGTCATCTTCTATCAAAAGTGTGATGCTAATAAAAAGTAAATGATATATTTTTTGTTGACTTACATTTTATGTTGGGAAGCAAGGTTGATCCATAGTTGCAAACCCTTTTGAATTCCTTGAGCAGCAGGCATTTCAGAGTGCACAATCCCTCTGCCAGCAGTCATCCACTGCAAGTCACCAGCTTCAATTGTTCCTTTGTGTCCTTCAAAATCTTCATGTGTTATAGCACCCTTAATTTCACAAAACAATTACACTAAATATAATTAACTTTATAACAATAGAAAAATGAAACATTTGACATTTATGTTATGTTACCTGTAACATATATGTGACAGTCTCAAAACCTCTATGAGGATGATCAGGAAATCCAGCAGGAGCAGCAACTGAAACATTATTTCACATTCTTAAAAAACAGAACAAGATTGTGATTTGTGATTCTCATTTTGAACAGAGAATCTCTTACCTGAGAATTCATCCAAGAGAAGGAAAGGATCAAAGTACTTGAGCTCAAATCTAAACAAACCCAAAAAATTAAGAAAACTAATAAATAAAAAAAACATATAATAATGCATTGTGTGTGGTGCGAGATTATTACCTTCCTATGCTTCTTCTAACAAGAGCACCAACACCTTCTCGTTGAGGTTTGGCTAAGAACTTCCTAGTAACAAGACGAGGTTGTTTCATGTTTTCTGCCATTTTATGAAATTGTTGACAACGTGTTGATGGAAATGTAAGAAGCATGGTGGATTGAATCAAGTATATATATAATGGTGAAAGAGAGAGAATGGTCAAACATTAGAAAAACGCAAGTGTTTGCTTCAGTTCAAGCTTCTCTTTATTTATTCTTATCAATATACGTAAGCATAACGCAATCATGATGTGTTTATTAATCCAAACAAAACATTAAAAAGTTTTTTTTTTTTGCAAAATAAGAAAATTTGAGCTAATAAACAAATTAAAATGTTTTATTTTGCTTTATAGTAAATAATATTAATGAATAAAAAGAAAAATCCAGATAGTAAACAATTTTTCCTTTATAGCCCATAAACTAAAAGAAAGAAAATATTATAATTTTTTTAAGATAAAATATCTACGATGCCTCTCCGTCACTTTGCATCATCACCCATATTTAATAATTCATTATTTAAATTGTTGACTTCTGCTAACATTCTTCCCACCCTCATTATTTTGTTCATTAATTCTTTAAATAATTAAAATTGATTTAAGAGATTCATCTCTAAAAACTTTATGCTAAATAGTATAAAAACCAAACACATATTTTTTTTACTGTGTTTATTATGACATTGAAATGCGTGACTAGGAAAATAGCAATCAGCATGAATGATGGTTCCATCCAAGGTACAGTACTAAATAGAGTGGTCTCACTCTGCATTGTCTTGCATGAATGTATCTTCCCTATAATCCATGTCCATCTACACGCTTCCACAGGCGAATATTGGTTTGGCATTTTTTTAAGTTTATAGTGTGACCTTTGTCATTACTAATGATTTCACCTAAACCTCCAAAACCTTCTTCAATAAGACTAATATAACTGTTTATTTTCAGCCAACTTTAGATTTTTTTTGGGTTAGTTGTCGCATCACCTGATGACAGGTAACGATTCAAGTTTATTTTGGGTTATCTGTCGCATTACCTGAAGACAGGTAATGATTCAAGTTTGGGGGTGTGATAACTTATATTTTGTGAGTTATTTTACCTTTAATACTTGAAGTTCTATTGTTTTAATCTTCATTTTTATTTAGTTTATTTGCTTTATATTGTTGCTTTAGATAGTGTAGTGTGGAGCAAAATAAGTGCTCTCTTTTTGTAGTTTTGTGTGTTTTTGTGTTTTGCAGGAACCCGAGACCTGTCAATTCCTGGCATGCCAGGAAGAGAAAAGAACAAATGCGCTCTGACCCAACAAGTTTTAATACCAGAAGATGCTAGAGCAAGTTTTGTCAAGTATCCAAGAGCTAGAAAAGGAAATGAAGTGCATTGGGAAGCAGTTGTTGAGCTATAAAGAGAATGAAGCAAGGTTGTGCACTATAAGACAAAAAATATGACACATGGTACAAGATCAATTAGTCTTCAATGTTGCGTATTTCTGTACCACCTGCTCCACAACCCTGCTCTACATGTTTTGTTCCCTGCGTGCTTGGACACATCAGCCCTATACATTTCAGAATAAGAGAAAGGGAGGGGGAAATGTTAGCGTTGATGGGCCAAATCATAAAGCCCATGATCCAAGACATATTCCAAAACCCTAACTTGGTTCCCTATAAAATAAATAGTTGAGTGGTTGGTGAGGAGAGTCCAATAGTTCAGCATATTTTACACAGTTGAAAAGAAGTTTGAAAACACTTTGAGTCAGTGAGAACGGAGAAGAATTTTGAAAACACTTTGAGCAACAGCGCCTGATTCTTGTTGATTGAAGATTGCAAGCAGTCAGCATTGTTTCTTAGGTTGAGTTTTTTTAGTGCTTATGTGTTTATAAGTGTTTACTTTAAGAACCAGTATGTTTGTATTTATTAAAGTTATTATGAGCTAAAACTCTTTGTGTTGAGAAATGTGATATTTATTAGTAATGAATCTTTATATTATGATGTGTTTTAGTGATTGATTTTAGTATTTGTGTTAATATTATATACTTGGCTTTGAATTTGATCACCTTAGAACTAACTAAAAGCTTGTTAATATGGGGAACCCATTAATTAAGTGGAACTAATGCTAAATATTGTTGAAAATAGTAGGATAGATATATTCACTAGATTAACTACCTTATGAATAAGGAGTTAGAACCATGGAAAAAATGCATAATGATATTTCCATGTATAGTAGTAATGTGAGACTTAGGAATTTATTCCTTACTATTCATGTATATGATCCAATGTTGTAAGAATACACACTTAGCTTGCATTTTGTCTTTATCTGTCATGACACATCACATAATATTTATGATAGATTCATACACTAGTAAGTGGATAGTTGTTCAACACGCTTATTTATATCTTGCTAACTTATCTTATGAAGTATGTTATTCTCAACTTGTGTGAAAGAACCATATTCTCAACTTGTGTTACCTTTGCTCATGCTAATTCACAAAATCATAAGTAAATCAAGTTAAGTTATACCACTCCTCATGGGTTCGACATTCGTACTAAATGTATCACTTGCTGCAATTAAAGACCATGTATACTTGCATGTAATATTGTCTTCACTTAAAGAACCAACATTACTTCTGCACCCCATTTTTATATGTCATACCTCCCGTCTAAACAATGTTTGTTGCACCTTGGGCTTACTGTAAGCCCGCGTTGATTTTCCAGGCCACACCCCTGCTGGTCTTGCACCTTTGGTTCTGGTTTATTTTTTCCTTTTCTTTTCTATTTTAATTTAGCATACCTTCAAAACACTTTTTTACATGAAAATACTTAGAAAAATCTATTAATCTAGTTAGGTTTTAATTGTTTCTCTTTTTCATCGATCTAAATTTTTATTAAGGATAATATACCATAGATTCTTATTAGCAATAATCATTAGTTTTAGAATATTTTTCAATTTGGATCTTTTGAAAATAATAAATATGTTCATGTTATATTAGTTTGATTTCTAGAAAATTAGTATGCATGATCATGTCTTTTTGATTGTTGGTTAAAGCTTTTTTTGATCGACTAATCACTTGCTTTATTTGTTTCCTTTGTCCAGTCAAGTGATTACAAGTATGTTGATCACTTGGTAGGACTAGTCCTCTGTATTGGCACTACAATGGATTCAAGTTAAGTCAAACTTCACACTCAAGGCTTTGAAGACTTTGGACATCAAGACTGGATCAGTGCTCAAGCACAACAAAAAGATTCTTCTTCAACACTTATCATTAATGATGCAAATCGTGTGCCACGAGCCTTAAGTAATGCAGAAGGAATGATAGGGAGTATTCCTATCCTCATTTTGAACATCTTTGGATACGGGATGCTTGACTCAGTTGTTCTAAGTATTCGTCACCATTCATAGAATTTAGTGCAATTCAAATCAAATAACTATCAAGTCTTCTTCCCTACAAATAACACTACAATCAACATCAACAACACTATTCTCTTTGGACCAAACACTGCATTATTTGGCATCTATGCATCCTTTTGGGTTAACCACCTTATGGTTGAAACACTCACCTCTAAACCAGACTCATATATTTAGATCAATCACCTATATGGTTAAAATACCCCTCTTCCTTTTTATACATTACTATATGAACTCGATGCTCAGACAAACTCTGACATTGATTAATCATTATTTATTAGTTAAAACATCATATTCTCTTTGAGTTAATCACCAGTTGTGGTTACTAAACCCTACAGCTCTTGCATTGGTTAATCGTAATTTGAGATCATGTACTTTAACCTGTTTACGTATCAACAAAGTCAAGTTCGACCTCTCGTCAAATAAAATGAAGTGAATGCTTTAAAAAAATATATTATTGTTATTTTCAACTTAAAATTAGAGTTCATTTAGTCTTATTTTTTAAAATATTAGGTTAGAATATATTTGTGTTTGCAAATTTTAGTTTAAATGTTCAACTTCCGATATCAAGATATCAATGTGAGTATTTGGTGGATAATTTAAAAGTAATTTTGTAAGCGATTTTTAAGTTATTGAACTCCAACTCGTCTAAAAAATTTATATTAATGTTTTATATTTCAAATACCTATAATCAATGTTTGTAATTTAACCTTACAAATATATTTGAGTTTCTAGGAGTAATGACCACATTCTCAATTTATAAAATAAAAGAAAAACTATAAAAACACATATATTCAAATTTGCTTTACAGCTTAATATTTATTTTTAAAAAACATAGATTAACCTAAATTGCATTGCAATATGCAAGTCTATAGTTTACTTTATCCTCTTGTAGATATTCGAATTTGCAGCAAACGTGATAAACGGGTAAGTGGAATTTGATAAGTTAGATATATATTTGGATAATGTTGAAATACATGCATCGATCCAACAATGTGTGACATCATTGGAACAAAAGCATGATGTATTCAAAATCGATGTTTAAAATTGAAAAATGCCATAAGTTGCTTAGGACTTTATCTACTTTGTACATAAAGAAAACAAACACCAACAAAATTACACATACGATTTTGCTTTAATTGATTACACGTATTTATTTTTTTTTAAAATATCATTTATTTAATTTTATGTAAAACAACTTGAATTGCATTTCTTTTTGGTAAGGTATATCTTATTTTTACGTTTTCTTTTAAATGAATCATTAATAATTGGAAAATATAATTTATATATAGAATAATTATCTGTTATTAATCAATTAATTTAATTTAATTTTTTTATATTTTAATAAAATAAATAATTATAATATAGTAAAAATCATACTGGACAATGGCATGCCACTCTTTTACTGGACAATGTCATGCCACTCTATCAGGTCTTGGTAGAATGTCAATTGAAAACAGCCGTCAAATATTGTTGTTGTTGCTGTTATTATGCTATATGTGCAGTAATAATGCAATTCCGGTTAGGGATGTCAACGGAACAGAGAATGTGCAGAGGATATTTCTCCCCACCCACCCCTCAATATTTTCTCCATTTCTGTCCCGAAATCCTGCCAAAGGGAAATATTTTTCCCCATCCCCACAGAGAATCGGAGATCCACGAAGATCGAATTATAAAAAAAAATTATATATTTTTTTATCAAAACTATGACACTAGTCTTTAGTTTCATTTCTTCCTTTTTTTAAACATATATTTTGTATTTTTTTTTAATAAATAAAAACACATCTTGAATCAATAACAAACAAATGCAAAAATACTTGCAGTTACAAAAACATAACCACTAATTTATTAATTGAACAAAAATCAGCTTGATAGTTGAAGAGTAATTACCGTAAGCACAATAAACAAATGAAAGTAGTTGTTTTGATGATGATGAGAATAGAGGAGATGAGGAATGGAGGACACAAAGAGAATTGAGAAAAGAAAAAGAGGAAAGGTTGTATACGTTGTATGTATTGGATGCACTTTTTTAGGATGAAGTACTTCAAGAGTGAACCAATATGTTATACAATAAAACAAAAAAAATGATCTGAATCTTCATTTCCTAATATATTAATTAATTTTTTTATAAAATAAACATGTTAAGTTATATAATTATATATTATATAATATAAAGTTAAATATTATGGTCGGGGTCGGGAAATCTGCGGGGCGGAGGGTAATTCTCCAATCCCAGCACCAAAGTGTCATCGGGAGAACTTTTTCCTCTATCTCTATTTTCGTGGGGAACAAAATTTCCGACTTCAGAGCTCTAAACAGATAATCCCAAAGGGATCCTGTTAACAGATGCAATTTGACATCCCTAACTACTGCAACTTAACAAAGCGAATCACACTTATTCTGAGTAACATGATGCTAATCAGGTGGTGTCCGCCTAAAGAAGATTGGATCTGTTTGAATGTCGATGGGACTACTGGTGTGGACGGGTTGGCTGGATGTGGTGGTCTGTTGAGGGACATAGATTTTAGCAAATTCATTTGAACCAGCAATAGTTTTATAGCAGAATTATAGGGTGTTTTGTCTGGGATGCATCTCGCGTCGAGGGAAGGTTACAAGAAAATCCATATCCAAGTTGACAATAACAAAGTGGCGCTTTTACGGCAATAGGACAAAATTGATCCGCAAATGGAATTTAATTTACTTCAGTATATAATTTGAAGACTTCGATGTTATACATATATACCGCGAAGTTAATCAAAGTGCAGATATGTTGGCCAAGTAAGGGAGGCAAGGATGTAGTAAGATTTCTGAGAAGAATCCTCGATAGTTACTTCCTCTGATCCAAAGAGATGTGATTGTTTCTTTTGTAAAACATCATAGTTAGTCTGTCTCGTGTTTTTAGACGTTTGTCCTCTTATATTTTTTTCATACACAAAACAAATATATGTTATTAAATAAATATTAAAGGTTAGTGTTTTTTAATACATTTGATATTAAATATAATAACAATACTTAGAAACACATTTCTATTACTGCTTTATTTGATTTTTTTTCAATATTTGTGAACGGCTTAGCCATTATGAATAACTAGAAAACAACATCTTCAATATCATAATAAAAACCGACTAGTTGTTAACAAACATCCATAACCATCTTTACAAGTGTGAAAGGTAGGTAGCAAAACATATCAAACATAAGAGATCTTCCCTTCTGCTACCTGCTCTCAATATGATGGAACCTCATTTTGATGTGCTTGCTTCGATCGTGTGCTATTGGATTCTTCGCCAAGTTGATAGCTGACCTGTTGTTGATATTTATGGTAATTGCTCCATGACTTTTCGATGTGATTTCTTCGACCAGGTTGACCATCTAGGTTGCTTAACATGAACAAAGAGAATAAGCTATATGTTCTGCTTCGTATGATGAAAATGTCACTACTGGCTCATTTCTCGAACTCCAAGCAATTGGTGCACCACCTAACACAAACACATAGTCAGTTGTGGATTTTCTATCCTTAGCATCACTACACCAACTAGAGTCGGTGTATCTCACTAACTTGCATTCTTTTCCTTCATCAGCTGCAGGAAACAAAATTTTGTAGTCGAGAGTCCCTTTCAGATACCTCAGTATCCTCTTTATTGCTGGTAGGTGTGATACCTTTAAGTTCTGCATGAATCTACTTACCATAACCACATTGTATGCTAAGTCAGGCCTTGTGTGACAAAGGTATCAAAGTGACCCAATAAGTCTTCTGTATTAGGTTGGTTCGACATCATCTTTATCTAACTATTTCGACAGTTACAATCTGGTCTCAGTTAGAGTCAAAGTTGGGTTACAATCTTGCATCTCAAATCTCTTGAGTATTTTTTGCCTGCATATCTTCTTAGGTGCATCATCAAACATCTACTAGTCTTATTGAATTATATGACAATGAGATATGAGAGGTCTCACAAGTCTAGCATTTCAAACTCCTCACTCAGGTTATGTTTGAAGTCTTCGATCTCCTTCTTGCAACTTCCTTTTATCAACATGTCATCGACATAGAGGCATAGTATAAGCAATTCACTACTACTTCTTCTTACATACACTATATTCTCAGCCATAGACTTCACAAATTACTTCTCCCTTAAGAAGATGTCGATTTTCTTATTACAAGCTCTTAGAGCTTGCTTAATCCATACAGGGCTTTATGGATCATGTACACATTTCTTTCTTCGCCTTGTTTCACATACCCAGATGGTTGTGCAACATAAACTTCTTCACTTAAGTGGCCATTAAGAAATGCACACTTCACGTCCATCTGACATGTGTGCCAATTGTTCATATTTGCTACACCAACAACTAACCTGATTGTTTCGATCCTAGCAACAAGAGAAAATATTCGTCGAAGTCTATTTGTTGTTTATGAATAAATCCTTCCACTACAAGTCTCACCTTGTGTCGAGTTACCTATCATTAGGATTCACATTCACCTTGTAAACCCATTTCACATCAATTTCCTTTTTGCCTTGAATAAATTCGACAAGTGACCAAGTCTTGTTGACTTTGATGGACTCTAAATCCTTATTCACAGCTTTCACCCACTTTGAATCCTTCAATGCCTCAGTTGCATTGACTGGTTCAACATCTGTATAGAAAGCATAGTGTACCAGCTCACCTTCTTCGTCGACCATATCATCTGATGTAATCACACATTCTTGTAACCTTGCAGGTATGTGTCTTGTTAGTTGAGGTTTGCTTGGGCTTTCTTCACCACCGGCTTCTTCTTGTCGAACTTCTCTTTCGACTTCAGTGGCTCGTTCTTCACAAGATACTCTCACTGAAACCTTCTTAACATTATCATTCTAATACAATTCTTTAACTTCATCTAGGATCATGTCACTGCTGATCACTACCTGCTTATTCACTGGGTTGAACAATTTGTAACCTCCAGTTGAATGATATCCTATCAAGATCATCTTATTCGACTTGTCATCAAGCGTCCTTCTCAACTGATCTGGAACATGTCTATGTGCTATAGACCCAAACAACTTTAAGTGATTGAGGCTAGGCTTGACACCAGACCAACATTCTTCTGGTGTGATTCCTTCAAGCTTCTTTGTCGGACATCTGTTTAATATGTATGTAGTTGTCGAAACCGCTTCTCCCCATAATTTTTTGGGTTGATGTTTTCCATTCAACATACTTCTCTCCATGTTCATGATGGTTATGTTCTTTCTTTCTGTAATTCCATTTTGATGTGAAGTGTAGGGTGGCACCACCTCATACACAATCTCTTCTTTTTCACATAATACATCGAACTCTTTCGACACATACTCTCCACCACCATCAATTTTCAAAATTTCCAACTTTCGACCACTATGTCTTTCGACCATATATTTGAATTTGATAAATACCTCGATCACATCACTTTTCTTCTTGATGAGGTAAATCCATAAATTTCGACTATAATTATCTATAAACTTGACAAAGCATATGTTTCCTGCAATGAATCCATCTGGATTGGACCACATACATCAGAGTATATAACTTCCTGAAATGCCTTCGACTTCCTTCCTACATCCTTGTAGAAACTATTCTTGTGTGGTTTCGACTGAACACACTCTTCACAGACTTCACTTGGAATGTCCATTTCAGATAATCCCGAAGCCAAATTTCTTCTCTTTAGCTATCTGATATCGTTGAAGTTGAGATCGCCTAGTCGAAAATGCCATAACCATTCATCTCTGCTGGCTGTAGCTTCTAGGCACTTGTGCTCCATCATATTGAGTTCAATCTTGAAGGTCCTATTATGAGACATTGGAGCTTTCAAGATCAACCTACCACCTGCGCCGAGAACTCTCATCATCTTGTCTTCAATAGCTACCTTGTAGTTCTTTTTGACAAATTGTCCTATACTGAGCAGGTTACTTTTCATGCCTGGTATGTATAACACATCGAAAATTATTGATTTTTTGCCATCCTTCCTCACGATCTTAACATCACCAACACCTTCAGCTGCTAGAGTGTTGTCATTTACAAACTTCATCGTGTTCTTCAACGAGGGCTTCATGTTGACAAACAAATATTTCCTTCCAATCACGTGTAATGAGCATCTTGAGTCCAACTACCGCTGCTCCTAGAATCTCTCTTCGTCTCTTGTTTTGACCATTAGCAACATCTTTTTTTCTTCATGTTTCGCCAGATTTGCACCAGTTTCCTGATTCTTCTTCTTTTCTGGAAAATCACTAAAATAGTTACCATACTTCTGACAATTGAAACACTAAATGTGACTTTTTTCAGGCTTCCGACCACCGCCTTTTTCTTTACCTGCAACACCACCTCTTTGGTTGCCTTGGTTATAGGGTTTTATTTGATTCGACCAGTTTTCTTCATGCTGATTTCGACAAGTCGTATTGATATAGCCTCTTCTACCTTTGTTTCCATTCCAGCTTCTTTAGGTTTTCCTTTCTTTTTCTGACTGCACCTGTAAAGCCATATCACTATTCGACTTTTCTGCAGCTCTTTTAGCCATCCTTTGTTCATGAGACTCAAGCGTCTCTTGAATCTCTTCCTTCGTCAATACTGACAAGTCTTTCGACTCTTCTATGGCTACTACCATGTGGTCGAACTTTGGAGCCAATGACCTCAAGATCTTTGACACAACTGATCTTGATGTCAACACTTTTCCACATACCTTGATTTGATTCACCAGCTTTGTAACTCTGGTGAAGAAATCTTTTATACTTTCATTGTCTTCCATCTGAAGCAATTCATAAGTCCTCTTGTGAGTTTGTAACCTCACATTTTTCACCTTCTCTGTGCCTCCAAACAATTTTTCAAGAATCTCACAAGCTTCTTTTGTTGATTCTACATCACTAACTTTTTCAAAGTTATCTGGATCAACACATTGATGGATTATAAAGAGTTTTATAATCTTTTTTCTTCAATTCTTTATATGTTGTTTTCTCCTGATATGTCGAAGTTTCTGCAAGCGGTGATAATCCCTCCTTCACAAGATCCCAAAGATCTTGGTAATAGAAGACCACCTTAGTCTGCTTGCACCGATTCTCATAATTATCTTTCTTAAGAATTGGAAGATTTGCTGGAAAGTGACTGTTCGGGTTATTCATCACCATCACAGTTGTTCTTCCCTTGAATCACAACCGGAGTTCTAGATACCAGATGTTGGGATTTCAACCACGACCTATGGTGAATTCTTCTCAATCTTAATCTCAAGATTGTTATGTAGTGACAATGAACAAAAACAAGAACACTTTTAAAGAAGATGAATGTGAACTGCAGAGTAACTCTCTGCCCACAATTGTGGAATTTTATCATCACTTTGCAATTGTAAAACGGTGATTATCAAACTTGATTATTACAATGATAAAGGTTCCTCCCTATTTATAGATTTAGGTTAACTTGCATCTCAAGTTAAAGTTCAATCTATAAAAGACCAAAATATCTAATCTAGTATTTCTAAATCAAATCTGATCTTTCTAAATCAAATCAAATCTTTTTAAAACAATAAATTACATATTTAACAGGATGCACTTTAACCCACACATTTTATTCGTTTTTGAGTCGAATCTCAATTTTATGAATACATTTATTCCATAAATATATCTCCAAAAAAATACTAAATATATTTCCTAAAACAACAATTTTAACTTTCCAAAACTGCTAAATGCTCTCACTATCTGGGTACTACTATAAATAATAATAATAATAATAATAATAATAATAATAATAATAATAATAATAATAATAATAATAATAATAATAATAATAATAATTACTTCATGCATATTTTATTTTATTTTTTATTTTTTTATTGAGTTTAATATATTATTAGTTATAAATTAGTTTAAAATATTTTAAACTAGTTATCATAGAGAAAGAAAGAAATAAAAATAAAAAAAATAATTATGTTTACTTATTATATTGTATTAATATGTATAAAAAATAAAAATAAAAAAACAGTATGTAAAAATAAACAGGAGTCAGACACAAATAATTCTTCTAAAAAAATTATAGATATATATTTATAAAATATCTTTTTTATAAATATTGTCATTTTAATTATATTATTCAATTGATAATTCATGTATTATTTTAGAAATAATGTTTTTATTACAAATTTACGTGATTGAAATATATCAAAAATTAGAGTCAACTCCAAAACGAAAAAAAAATGTATGTATTAGAGCACGTTCGAAAATACATCTTCAAAAATTAGAGATAGTATTAGAATTTTTAAGAAATGCAAAAAGAAATCCTCTTAAATCTTTTCCAATTCTCCAAAACTAAAGTTACGCTCTGTTTGTACTATAATAATGGGCCCTTGCATGTGCTTTTGCCGGCCCTATTTTCTTCTTTCACATAATATGAAACTAATATCTAATATATATGAAACCAATACATTATTTGGTGTTTTACTTATTTATTTTGCCCATGTTATAAAAAACCTGTTTTTGCTTGGACCAAATTTACAGATTTATCTTCCTTCTCTCATTTTCTGTGTTCTCATTTAATTTCCTTCCTGAATAGCAAAATCTATAACAGTGTATAACAGTTATTGGACCCAGAGCTTGTCTTGTTGGTTTCTAAACCAATTATTGGTCATTCGAAGAAACCTACACCTTAAGACTATATAGGGGAATGGAGAAATGTCCCCCTTTAACTATGTTTTCTATCCAACAACACTATCATGCAGATGTTGATTTCAGGTGGAATCAATCAAGACAAAATTATATTGAAACAGTTAACAAAACACATGCTGTGAATGATTCTCAAAAAAGCTTTTCATCTGAGCCTCAACTTGTTTGCTAAATGCACACCAACAAATATGATTATAAATATATCTTACAACAAATGATACAGGATATCTAAGAAGCAATTGGAGAGAACATAGAATGAACATGCATAACTACAATGGAAAGAATTTGCTCCTTCTAAGTTAAAAAAATTGTGGATTATTCATGCAGTACGAAGCCAAAAGTGTTGTGCCACTACTCTCCTTACTTTTTCAAGTCTTCTTTTTGGTTTAGCTTTTTGGCAGGAAGTGAAGAAATGGTCTCACTCAAAGCAGAAGAAAAGAAGCTACAAACACAGCAAGACTGGACAAGAAGAAGCAAACAGAAACCTTAGGCTGTGCATTTTTGGGTGGTGACTTGGTTCCGGCAGCAGGGCTAGCAGCTGGGGCTATTTTAGCAACAGCAGGCAAAGGTGCCTCTACCACTTCAGATTTAGTCAAAGGAGGGAGTGGAGCCTGAGCTGGAGGCAATGTCCGATTGTCAAGGGTTTTATAAAGATCACCTGCTTTAACAGGTTGCATGTAGGGAGGTGTCTTATCACCCAAGTTTAAGCATTTGTTTTCTGCAAAAGAATAGAGAGCAATTATGTCAGTAATTGAGGAAGTAAAGTAATAGACTTTATTGTACATCAGAATTCTCTAGCACTTACTTGAATATCTACTAGCAGTTTTCGGGAAATCTGTGATGACCCCATTAATTCCTGCTTCCTGAATAAATGAGTTGATCTCCACTGTTGAATCTGAGAAGTAATCCCATGCCTGAGATACAAACTCATTGCTGAATGTTTCTACGAAAATTGAGAGGTTAGAAGCTTGTAGCTTTGGCACAATATTTGTAAAGGTGGTCAGGAAGCTAGCACTACGAGGAAATACAGAATCTTTATTGATAACCACAGAACTAGCAAATGTTTTTATATCTTCCACAGCTGCATTGGCAGCATCACTGACAGTCTCGTCAATCTTGTAGACAAGCTCATATTTGGTTTTCTCCTTGAACTTCAGTAATACAGAGCTATTAGTGGATTGAATATAAACTTTTTGGCTCCCTGGTTTATCATAACCTGCTTTGCTTAAAGCATCAATGACGGCATCAACCACACTTAATCCCAGCTTTTCTGCAAGATAGGCTGCATTCTGATAATAGAATAACACAACATAATGTTATTCGATAGAAAATTATACTATTTGAAACAAAACATGTATAGGCCTAGAGTATGCAACTATCGTTATAAAACAAACCAATGCCCAAATAGAAGCCAAACTGTTTTTCTTCGGTTGAAGTAATTCAGCAAGGAAGAGTAAATGAAGAAATATTAAAGGTGAAATTCAAAGGAATGTCATTTTCAGGCAGGTCAGTCCTTTTCCGTTTTCATTATCTCCTACTCACAAGTGTCTTAACAATGAAAAAACAATACACGATAGACTCAATATCCTTGATTAAACAAGGTGCAGGCCTTTCAAACAACAAGGTGAAACCAGGTAACTACCATGGAGTAAGCGACCCTAAACCATTTGCATACAAATTTGCATTAATCTTATCAATGTTGCGAGTTTGCATAACAGCTAAAAGAATGAATTCTATACAGGTATAGAAGTCATGATAGAACACACCTCAACAATGATCAAGACGCCTGATAGAGAAGTATGATTTTTTGTCAACGACAAAAAATCTGATAATGTTAAAAATGTCCCATCATTCTTATATTCTGGATTCCTGAACAGTGTGTATTTTGAGAAAGGGTTCAATATTGAGGCTGCAAGGTAAAAATGAAACAGAAAAATATGTCAATTACTCTTTTATAACACGGAATACATTTTATTTCTTCATTACAAATAAAATCAATAACAATAGCAGGTAGAAAAAGTGTAAGAAACTAAAGATAGGGGAGGGAAATGTTTTCCATGGAAAACTACTCGTTAATCTTAGATTATCCTATAAATTGACATTCTGAGCTAAGTTATTACTAAAACACAATTTTTAATGTGTATATCTATCTCATTGAGATTTTGGCTTATTTAAGTATCTGTCAATACACTTAGACAAGTCTGAGTTACCAGCAAGCAGATATGGAAATGCTGAAGAATATTCGACTGCTGAAAGAAAAAGAAAAAGAAACTACAGAACGTTTCTTTGACTTACGGGTCAGGCCTTTTATATCAGCCCATGTCAATTTGAACGTAAATATGCCACGGCCAGATTTGATCTTGGGGATACTCGTGACCAAATCACTGAAGCCTGTTTGAGCAACTGTGGTACTCTCTAGAAGATCAATGGAGCTTAAGCAGAATGGTATTCCGTCCTTTGAAATTTGAACAGGACAGTCAATAACGTCCGCACCATCTGATATGGCATTGTTATACGCTAAGTTGGTACAAGCTGGATAATCTCCACTTGCTCCAAATTTTGAGATAATCAAGGTTTTATCTGAAAATAATAAAAAGTAAAAGCAACAAGTCAACAATGATGAACACTGAGCAGCAATAGAATGATTGAAACCATGCAATGACACAATTAGAAATTATTGATGAACAAATTGAGAATACATATTCCGGATCAAAACAAAATGTACCTCTTCTCGTAGCATTTGTGCCTAGGTGGGCAAAGCAATCTGCAAAATGAGAAGAAAAACTCAACACATATTTAAATAAAGACAAGAATAGTACACACAAGAATACATATATGTTATATGAGGTTACGATTGTTAAGCACATTAAATACAACAACCAAGAGTAAGAAAATTGAACATTGTGATGAAATTTTTATGATAATTGCTCAAATTAAAGGGCATATAGCTATATCTCCAACCTGTCAAGAGAACGAGCGTAGCCTAAGCTAAATTCAGTTTAAGATGGAAGCAAAAATGCAGGACGTGGTGGCGGTTGGGCTAAGAGATTCTATTTTTAGTAACTTTGTGTGTACACCACCCGCACAAGGACAAGAAATCCAAAAAGGTCCAAATTGTCCACCAGTGTCCTATCATTGTGCAATTATTGAGCACACACATGGGAAAAACAACTATCTCCTTACCAAGATTGTAAAGTTAAACAAGATTATAGATATACCAATTAGAGACAGATGGCTAAAGTCCAGGATTATGTGTTATTTATCATGTTAATTCACTTGATAAATTCTTACTTTGAAGAGATTATGCAGAGAATGTATTTGGAGAGGAGGGGTTCATAGAAAAAATTTCCATTTAAAATTTATAACAGTATCAAAAAAATTATAAAAATAAATAATCAATGATTGGAAGCCCATATGTGATAATATTACTCCTCCCTCAAATAATTAAAATGTTGGCATATAAAGTATATTTTCCCTTCCCATTAAAACTTCTCCATCCAAACATGTTCTAACTGAATAAGATTTTGATTAAATCAAATGTGACAAAATGGAGGGGAAAAATAAATAACTTACCAATTGCTTCAGATGGAGTTATGGGAAAATCAGTCAGCACACCATCAACGGAGAAATCACCGTTATCAATGAATTGGAGGTACTCAGCAAGAGGATCATAGCTGTAATTAAAGCTAGTTACAATATCATTTGCAAAATCTGATGCATAAACTTCCAGCCCCGCTTTATGTGCATCTGAAACCAAAGTGGTATGTGGTTGCAAATAAAGACTAACAGCATCTATTGGCCATATATATCCCTTGGGAACAAGAATTCCAGAAGCAAAAGTCTTGATAAAGGTAAGGTTTTTTAGTAATGAACCATAAGTCAGATTGGTCGATGGGTCTGTGTCACTCTTATCGAGAAACCTGAAGACAAGTTTCGTTATTTTTGGGTTGAAGCGTGTTGTAATACTTCTCAAAAAACCAACCTCAGGTGATGAGATATAACTGACATGCACTTTTCTAGAAATGGAAAGTACATAGCTTCTCATGCTCAGTTTGTGTTGCGTGTAGAATGCATCATGCTGTAAAATATCAGAGAAATCAAGAGTTAGTTTTAGAGCAAAAAAGGAGGCTAAATCATGAGAATGGATTATACATTCAATTTACCTGAATATTCAACCACAAACCTGGTGTTTGTGGGGCCACTATTGGGAGTATATCTTCAACTCTATTTATTAAATAACCATTGTTTTCGGGCAGACTTGACCGAGAGAATACTCCCTGAGTTACTGTCCAGCAACAAAAATATGTTAGAATCAATATAAAAAGAAAAACTTCAAAATTCACAAAAAAGCCAATCAGAAAAAAAGACCTTAAACCATAAAACAAGTAAATGCCTTACAAAGGAATGAATCAGTCCATAAAATAATAATAATGTACAACAATGAAAATAGATCTTACAGATAACATCAGCTAACTCCTTGAAGGTATAATCCACGGAAAAATAGCCAGCAACGGATTCTCCATTCACTAAGTAACTTACAGTTTTATTTTGGAAAAAACTTGAAATATAAGTAGAGTTTTGAAGGTTGATATCTGGAAGGCAAAGCCCAACTTCATCTTTTGTCAATTGCACATCGCACCATATAGCGACATCGGGGACGCTCGTTTGTACAGCCAAAAGATAAGCGGCGTAACTGGAATCTGGATATATACCCGAAAAACCACCATGTGCTATGACCAATGGTGGACTTCCTGCAAAACAATCACATAAAGTCAGTCCCAATGCACCAACCATAGAGTGAAAGCTTCTCTTTTTGCAAAAAAAACTATATAAAATGAAAAATAGTGCATGAGTCATTCAATTCAAGTACATATTCTAAAATATATTCTAAAATGGAAAAGTATATGAATTTTTTTGAGATTTTATCAAGAATAATATTCAAGTCAAGCTAAGTTTCTAGCTACCTACCAAAAGTTTTGGCATAAAAAACTTCAAAGACAGAAACTAATTTCATCTTATATGAGAAACAAGTTTAATCATATCTATTATTAGAAGATTCTTTCAATTTAAGAAACTAACCAAAATTGACTTGAGATTGCTTTATCTAAAAATAGAAGAACAAGTTGAATCAACAAAAGAAACTATAAATTGTTTCATTTTCTACTAAGATTGTCATAAGCATAAAACTCTTGTTAGCTCAAATTACAAGAAATCAAAACCCTAATAAGTTAAAATTAAGGAATCGAAGTTTATAAACACAGATCCTCCAGCATATATACCTGTAAGTGTTTTCCATTCAGATCTCTTGTTCTGAGCTGAAACAAGAGATAGAGAAAGAGAGTGAAGAAGAAGTAGAGCGAGAGTAACGGAGAGAGCGCGTGGTTTCCACATTCCGGCGAGTATGGGTGTTTATGATGAAGTGATGAACTCAACTACCAGAGAGAAAGAGAGAGAAAGAGAGTTTGTGTTAATGAGCTCTTCAACTCAGAAGCACAACTTGTTTTTATTTTGGTTCTTTTCTTTGTTGCATTACTTTTAATTTATATCTTTTATTATAAGAGTTATTTGAGTTAACAAAAGTTGATATATTTGCTTTTACTTAAAATGCAAAAGCTGGATTGGGCTAAAGCCGCGGTGTTGCTGTTGACTGTTGTAAACGACACTGCGTGAGTGGGGGCCACAACATGGTTGTTACTCTCTGGCATGTTTCCACGTGGCGCATTATGATTCGTACCATATCTCATGTCTGAAAATGAACTAAACGACAGCGTTTCTAGTGGATTTCAATTTCCACAGCCCCACGTAGATAGATACAACGTGCGCATCTCATTGCGCTAACATAGTATGTGGTTGGTTCTCTCATTTCTTTATTTTGTATTTGACTAGTTCTTATGTGCTTCTCTTTCTCTATCACCATTTTATGATAACATACGACTCATTAAACAGACTGTGTTTTATTCCATATGGAGAATAATTGAATCATTTATGTCTTTATATCATAGACAAAGTCAAATTATTTAATTCTAATCCTTTTCCATTTTTCTCTTAATCAACTATTTCATAAACGCTCATTTTGGTTTCAAACTTGCACTACTTATACCAAAAAAGAAAAAGTCACACATAATACTAACTTTATTCTATCACAAAATAGTATATACTACTACAATTTTCTTGTGTTCTCATCACCTACACTTACACCGTATTTCACTTCAATAATACGGTAAACAGTAAAATATATAAATAAATAAAAAATTAATTTTTTAATTTTTAAATTAAATAATATTGATATAAAATTATGTGATTAACCAACTTCATATTTTCATTGACTAACTTTTTACTTTTCATTGACCAACTTTGACTTACTATTAAAAATACTTTTAACTCGGAGCGTCTATTAACCAACTTCATCACTTCATCTACCAATTTTTTGCATTTCATTAACCAATTTTATTTCACTACTTTAAACTACTATTCACAGATATGATTTACGTATACTGTTTATTGTTTATAAAATGTTCATGGGTACTGTTTGTGTACTGTTTATACATTATTTATAAAAATATTTTTTATTTAAAAAAACATGTTGGTGTATGTATTTTATGTATGATATGGTGTAGGAATAACAAACTTGTTTTTTAAATTATGTTGATGGTAATAATTTATTATATGTTGGTTGGTTTTATTGAAGAGATAACCGCGTAACGTAGACGTTGAGAACACAAGATTAATAAGGACGTGAGAATATCAAACAAGAGTCATCTCATGCCTTAACCGCTTTTATAATGTGAAGCCAAAATGAAAATGGAATATAGCTGGAGCACTTATTTTTAAATGCACACAGACAGCTCTGCAAATGCTTTTGTTTATTTTGGTACTTATAAAACACTTAAGAAACAATTCTTTTTAAAATTAAAAAAAAATGGTTTATATTAATGTAATAGCGCTTGTTTAAGATTTTTAGAAAATTATTTTGTTTTTAAGAAATCATTTAATTTTAAAATATATCATAATCTAAAATTTAAATTTACAATGGTGACGACGGAATAATATATAATGGCTCGATGATGAAGATTGGTTGAAATCTTCATCTTCAAATTATGTGTAAAGACAGAGTTGTTTTTGAGGGTGTGCAAGACGGCTCACGTCACAGGACTTCACACTTTTTTACAATTAAACTAGAGCTAAAAGGGCCTCTAAAAACATATTCAATTGTTATTTACGTTAAATAGAGCTCCATAAAAATATTTCACAACTACACTAAAGCTAACTTAAACTTTTTATACAGGAACTCTCACAATTTTCAGACACCTCAAGAAAGGTATCGACAAACACTCTTACACTAAGCTAATAAAAATTATAAATGTGAGGTTTAATGTTTAGAATAAATGTGTAGTTTGAGATATGGGGTTATGTTAGACTTATATAGTCTTGAAGATGTTGTATTGGTCTTAGATTTGCTAATACTCTCGCTTGAAACAATTATTTTCCAAATCTTTAGTTAAGGGAGTTAGACAATGGTTTGAATTTTGTGTTTTTTTTATAAATGTAGATGACTAATTGGGAGTCCTTTCATGGGACAAGTCTTTATTGACTTTGTTTTATTTGTTGGAATTAACTAAAGATTTTGAGAATTCCGAATCAATTTTGATGAATAAGATTCAATCAACCGATCGAAATTCCTTGTACTTTACTCTTCACTTGAGTGAATCAATCACACCTTGATTGCAAGAATGATTATGCGCAGTAATTATCAATGGAAGAAGAAAGAAAGAAAATTGAATAGGAAAGAAGATTACGGTTTAACAAAATAAGGAAAGAGGAGAATTATTTTTGTAGAGTAACTTTCTGCTCTCATATTATTTTCTATTCAGTTGTGCAACTGCACTTTTTGTTGTATGCTACAATATTATTCTCTATTCTTCTTACTCAAAATAGGGGTTACTCCATCTATTTATAACTGAGGTACCTTACTCCCTAAGGTAAAGCCTAAAATTACAAAAATCTAAAATTTCCATTTTGGTCTATATCGAAATCCTGTGTCAAGCAACCTGCTTTGATATTTCGACATCTAACACAACTTGACACACACACATTAGTCTAATTTAGACACATCCTTGTTTCTGTCGAGCTACACTTGTTTCGACACAAGAAATTACAATCTCAACTATGAAGTCCCCAAATGGATGCTACAATAGTTAGATTATCAACATAAAACCAATACGAAAGAAATCTACGCAGAAGAAACCTTGGAGGAGTTACATGTAGTCTTGCCCAAAAAATTCATTCATTCTAGTATAAGAATAAACTTCTTCACTTCACTACCTCACGAAACCTCGAATATCAACCTGTCAACTAGATCTAATTCTCTTCTGGTTGATTTTTTCATCAGATTTTAGAGTTCCACTCGAGTCCCCTTCAGACAAAGCTTCTTACGACTTGGTAAAAGAACTCAAAAGATCAGCATAAAGATCAACCACTCTTATGATATTGTTATTGAGCTCTCTAATCAAACTGACATTTCTGCCCGGATTATCAGGCATCCTAGACTCATGATTTTAGTTTATCTAATTGATTAAAAGCCGATTTTGATTCAAAATATCTTACGCTTGCAATAAACTCTTCTGAAATACCTATAAGAGTCGCTATCTACTTGACTTGTATCGCCTAGTTCTCCAACTATATCACCTTCCATTTTTCAACTACACTTTAGAGTTCAATCAACAAATAATCTTTGATAGAGTGAAGTATCTAAATAGATTATTTGTTTTATATCGGTGTTGATGGTGTAACGATCATGGTGGTTGATGCGTAATTGTTATTGCAGTGCATTTTGTTGTGTGGGATTCAGTTGAATGGTGGAGGTACAATATAAATTGATGTGTGAGGTGCACACTAAGACTGGTTTTTTTGCCGCGTTGGAAAAGGTTGAAGAGTACTGACCATGTGAAATTTAGTTTGTAAATGGGCTTTGTATGAAACTGTAATGTGGGCTTTAGTTTATGAATTTTTTTAACATGAAAATGCAATACAAAAAATGTCATGAGCTTTGTATTTGTGTAGAACTTCACAAACTTTGGATCTTTGAATTGTGTGGTCTTGATCACCATTTTCACTTTCTAGATTTCATTAGATCAATTACTCCTTTGATTTTTAATTGAACTTGAATTTTCCATATGAACAATGCACTTGAAATTGGTTTTAAACACCTCTGAATTCTCAAATAATCTTCGAAACCACTTTTGGCTACCTTCAATTCATCATTAAAATCAAACCATAAATATATTGAAACAATGAAATCAATTGAAACCAGTAGAACAAGACTTGATACGAACTGCTTAGTCCAAAATCCTAATTCAAAAATGAACTGATTTTAATCATGAAGCACTAATAACTCGACACTGCTTGACAACCACAACTGACTTGAATTGGCACAAATCCTAATTAAATCCTCAGCCACACATCAATTGAATCAATGCACCTGGACCTTGATGGAAAAAATGAAAGCTACATATATTTTGGATTTTCTGAATAAGAGTTAGTGGATGGAAATACAGATGAAGGTAATGTACAAGTAGGACAAATTTGAGGTATGACACTCTTAAACTGAGAAAAAATATTATTCAATCACACCTTGAGCGAATCAATCACACCTTGATTGCAAGAATGATTCTGCACATCAATTATCAATGGAGGAAGAAAGAAAGAAAATTAAATAGGAAATAAGATTAGGGTTTAACAAAATAAGGGGATCTGAGAATGATTTATGCAGAGTAAGTCTCTGCTCTCAAACTGTGAAAAAAATAGTATTCAACTGTGCAACTGCACTTTCTGTTGTGTGTTACAATATTATTCGCTATTCTTCTTACTCAAAATAAGGGTTACTCTCTCTATTTATAATTGAGCTACCTTGCTCCCTAAGGTAAAACCCAAAATTACAAAAGTCCAAATTTTCTATTTTGGTCTAAGTCGAAATCTTGTGTCAAGCAACTTACTTCGACACTTCGACATCTATCACAACTCAAAGCACACACTAAACTAATTTTTACACATCCTTATTTCTGTTGAACTACACTTGCTTCATCACAAGAAATTACAATCTCAACAATATTGTCGATGGGTATGAGGATATAGTTGACTTGTGAACATAAATGTTATTGCTTTAATGTCTTTTTACATTCGTGCCTACGTCCTGGAGGATGCAAAGCTTTTTGAGGTTGTGCTTTGATTTGTTTTTCTTTCTTTCGACACTTTTTTAATTGGTATGCGACACTTGTATGAAACTTACACAAAACATGTTGGACAATTCAGACAAATATTTAATTTTTGTTTTTGTTTTTTTCTCTGCTTTAACACTCTGTATATATCTTTTTAGACAAGTCTTACACATATTTTAAATGGTTAAATATGTATTGAAACAATGTAATCAATAAAAAAATTAAAAAAATTAATCTTTATTATAATATTTTTAATTCTTTTAATAATAAATGATTAAATAACGGTCAAGTATTATCTTATATATCAGAATTCATGTCATATGTTTTGACATTATTAATGTTAAATTGTGTTTTGTAGTAATTTTATATAATTTAAAGTATATATTTTTTTAAAATATATTATAGGATTCTTTTTTGGCATTTCTATCAAATATTTCTAAACTCGTTACTCCTTCAAAACACACTAAAAACTCATATATCATGATTAGGGCTGGCAATGAACCAAACCAACTCGAATATAGTTCGGAATTCGACTCGACAATTAAATCGTTGAACTAGGTTCATGAACCAAATGAGTTGAGTATGAGCGAAAAATTAAGTTCGTTAACTAAATGAGCTGAACTTGAACTATACATAGTTCGACTCGTTAGGTTCATGAGTCAACTCGATTACATATGAAAAGAATTATACTGTCTTTAAGATTAGGTTTAAATATTTACTTCAAATCTTAGACAAATCTAATCTTCAATTTAGTAGTTTTTGAATTAGACTATCAAATGTATCTCTTGAAAGTTGTGTAGGTTTTGAATTAGTAGATTTCGAAGATAAAGTTAAATTTCAATATGATAACTTTTATTTTATTTTAATATTTTATTTAAAAAATATATATTTATTTAAAATGTCAAATATGCTAAAATATATATATATATATATATATATATATATATATATATATATTTTAAAAAAATAGTTTTTAAGTTCGTGAACCATGTGAGCTGAACCTAATGAGATGAACCTAACGAGTCGAACCGAACTGTTCGTGAACTTATAACGAGTCGAGTTTGAGCTTAAAAAAAAGTTCGTGTCGAACTCGAATTCGAACTCGAATTCAAACAATTCTTAATGAGTCGAGCCGAGCTGAGGTGAGTTCGACTCGACTCGACTCATTTCCAGCCCTAATCATGATCAAACTAAAAGATTTAATATTGTTGGAAAAAATCGATAAAGAGAAAAAAAACACAATGACATAACATGGACATTCTAAAATAGAAAATAATAATAATAATCATTGTCAAATGACAATCACCGTGTAAAAGTTGGTATAACACATAATATACTCACAACCATATGAGATCCTCGGTACGTTCACACCTTCCAAATTAAATATTTCTCTGTCCCAAATTATAAGTCACCTTATCAAAAATAATTTGTCCTAAATTATAAGTCACTTTATATTTACAATGCAATATTAATAACATTTTCTTCAATATAGCCTCAAGTATTTATTATTATTTATTCATTCAACTTTTTTAATTTCTATCTCTTGTGTAATTGTGAAGAGCATTATTGTAAAGTTGTACCTAATTTGTCTTTTTTCATAAAGTAATAATTAGGTTTCTTAATTCGTGTGAAATGTTTAAAACTTCTTATAATTTGAGACAAATATAGTATTTAACTATATCTCACAACACTTTAACACAAGAGTATAAGAAAACAAAGAAAATTAAATAAAAGCTTCAAATAGTTCTGAAGAATTTGAATATTTTATATATTCTAAAATTTGTTTAATACTCTCTCTGTCTCATAATATGTATCATTTTTAAAATTCTAACAATTTTTAAAATAATAATTAATTATATTAATTTCAATGATAAAATGAATATTATTTACAAAAATAACCTTATTAATAATAATTAGTGAAATAGTTATATGCATTAAAATACAATAACTAAGAGTAAGTGAGTGAAAAATAATAATAAATATCATATTGATATTGGTAAAGAATTTGAGACAAATAAAAGTAAGAAAAAAAATACCTATTGTGAGACCGAGGAAGTATTTATATTTTCAACTAACTTCAACATTATCTCGATTTCATAAATAATAGTATTATATTTTTAAAGTTTAATTGCAGTTTTGATCTCATATTTTTATTTTATTTTTGTCCTTTTATTTTAAAATTTAGAATTTTTGTCTTTTTATTTTTATTTTTATTTTACTTTTGATCCCACCATTTTAAAATCCAAAATTTTAATTCCTTTATTTTTATTTTATTTTTTAACTTTTAATTCTCTTTTCTAATTGGGAAGGAGATCAAAAATAAATAAAAAATAAAAATAAGAAGGTCAAAAATTAAAGAAAATTAGAAAAATAAAGAGAATACAATTTTAAATTTTAAAATAGAAGATTAAAAAAAATTGAAATCAGAGACACCAAAATAAGGAAACCAAACCTAAAAAGAATAAAAATAGAGGATGAAAATTTCAATTAAGCCTACTTTTAATTAACAAAAGTATTGATAAAGAAGTAGAAGGTTGAATTGTAGACACTCTAAAATCACTAACAATACTAATGATACCCAAATTTATATCCCACGATAGAGACTTTATTTTGTCTTTTTGTTTGTTTTAAATTCAGAAAAACGCTATTTATTTCAAAATTTAAAATCACACACATAAACATCAATATTTCTTAAGGTCAAGGTCGTCTATATACTTTTCTTTCTTCCAATTGATTATTCATCATTTTTTTTTTTCTCAACTAATTGTCATCCTTAACTACATGCAAAATCATCTCTCGAGTTTTTCTTTCATGCCCTCTCTCATCTGCAATTTTAAATGATTGATTTCATCAAACCATTAAAAATAAAATATAAAAAAAACATAATATTAAAGATGAAAGAGAAATACATATTTATTTTCACTTTCATTTATTTTTATATTTTTTATAATATTTATATGTACTATTAATTTTATGTTTTATTATTATATCAATCATTTGATTGAAATTGAAAATAACAACAATTAAGAAAAAATTATTAAACACAACGCAAGGCGGATCCAAACACATCTTGAATTTAAAAAAAGTATATTAAAATTAAATATTTTTAATATAATAATAACATTTTAATAATATATATATATATATATATATATATATATATATATATATATATATATATATATATATATATATATAATTGTAATGAGTTTTTGAGATGGAAAAAAATTATTTAAATTTTTAGACTTGATTTTCCGTTAAAAAAAATTTTCATTGATAATAAAACCATCATGTAATCTTCTCAATATATTTTTAAAAATTATTTAAAAAAGTATTGATAAAATTTCAAAAATAATTAATATCAAGTTTTTTTTTTGTTATGTATTAAGTCTTGAGTTTTTTTATATTTATAAGAGTTATTTTTAAATTAATTAATACAAATTTTAAACAAATATTATTATTTAATTATTATAAAAATAATTTATAAATAACTGATTTTTTCTATAGAAACAATTAATTTTTATTAAATAAATAAAAAAGTCGAGGCCCTAAATGGTGGTCTTGATTGTCTACTTCTAAGACTCGACCAGTAGACATGTGCATTTCTCATTATCGATAACTATACACGGTTGCAACAAGATGGTCTTCGAATATGACATCATGTTTAATAATAACGATTAATGGATTTTTATGGTGACAACAACATAATTTTCGATACATTGAATTTGTTAAAGAAAGCATATAATTTCTTATTAATCATTTGACTATGATAGTTGTTCATTAACAAGAATATAATACTAATATGAGATTCTACATTTTTTTTATAATATTGAAGATATATTTTATATTTTATGAAGTTTTTAATTTTTTATTTACAGTGGAGTATTATTTTAATCTTCTTTAATTAATTTTAAAATGTCTTTAATTAATGTATTTAACTCATAAAAATATTATAAGAAAAAATATCACAAAAATTAAAGAAAAATTTGACAATTTTAAATGTAATCTTTAAATGTTCTAATTTTTATTTCTTAAAAGTTGGATTCAAAAAAGAAAAAGAAAAATATATATTTTTCTCTCTTCATTAAATGTTATATTTTCTCTTTCATATATTTTAATGATTAGATTAATTTAATTGCGATGTGTATAATAATTTTTTCTTAATCAAATTATTGTTATTTTTAATTTCAATCAAATGATTGATATAATAATAATACAAATAAATATTTTAAACAAAATAAAAAAAAATGTAAACAAAAATAAATATGCATTTTTCTCTCATCTTTAAATATTATATTTTCTCTTTTTATATTTTTAATAATTGAATTAGATCGGTAGTTTAAAATTGTACATGAAAGACATCATATGAGAAAAGTTGAAGAGGAACCAATTCCCTCTCCCTCATATATTGATAAAAACAATGGGTGTTATAAACTCTTACGAATTCAAATAAATTTTAATAACATTAATAAATTCTGAATATTACTCTACTACTTAAAATTGTATACTAGTCTGACTACCATTTTTCTTATAATATAACCAAACCAATTAATCGTATTGTGATTGACAGCATTTTTTCCCTTTATTTAAAAAATATTAGTCTTCTTAAGTCGTAATGGACTTCACGACTCAAGTTAACATATATATTAGTTTAAAGTTTTAAGATATTAGTTATACGAGTCTTTTTTTTTTTATATATAATTTTTATTTTTCATTTCTATTTCATGTTGAATTTTATTAGATGCTAGGAAAATATACGTGCAGTAGCAGGGTTTGTTGTAGATATATTTCTTATGTTAAATGTTAGAAAAATAAGTGATGAATCATATATTTGATAAATTAATAGAAATACAATATAAGGTTGGAAACTAAGTGATAGAAGATTTGTTTTTTTATGAAATAGTTTGACACTTTCAAATATGTTTTATTTTTCTAAAAGACAAATACTTTTCAGTAGTTATACTATTCAACGTCAAAATTTTCTTTTTAAGATACACCAATATATATTAATGTATATTTTTTTATAAAAGAATTGTAATATGTATATTACATTAATTATTATCATTTAATGTCAAATATATAGTTATAATTAGTGTACTATAGTTAGTTTCATTTTTATATTGATGATTTTAAAAAAATATAAAATAATTATAATTATTGTAACTAGACATATACTCTTGCGATGCACATATAAATTTTATAAAAATATTATTATAATTAATGTAATTTAGTTTAATAGGTTAAAATATATTATTATAAATATGTAGAGTACAGAATTAATTTGAGTTAAGAATATTATAAAAACAAAAAATGTGGAAGTGTGAACATGACTGTTAAGTAATAAAATATAAATAATGAAATTTAAATAGCTTGTTATAAAATTTTTGGAACAAATCTAATAGTTAGTTATATTAATTTTTTATATATGTAATAATAAATATACAAAATTATAGGATTGATTATATTGCACTTCAATATATACTACAAAGCATTATGTGAGTTATTATATATGAGAACTTCCCATTTCACACCACCTATCATTATAACTTCCCAGTAACTATTATGGATTGATTATAGTAGATTTTTAATTATTTGATTTTAATTAATTAAATTAGTGGAGAGAGAAGTTAGAGATGTTTCTCACTACGTAGCAATATAATTTTCCACTATTGATAAATAAAAAATAACTTTTTGGAGATGTTAATAAATGAAAAATATAATTAAATAAATAAAACAAATAATAAAGAAATAGTAAATAATATAATTATGACATTACTCTCAATTTTGGTTCTAAAAATTACTAAGAGACTTAACAACTTTTAGATTTAAAATGTAATTGTATTTATTTTTATATTAATAAATATTAGTTTTAACTAAGATTTTAAGTAATAGATATTTGTCTAGTGTACATTATTATATGTTTTAATGATTTTTAACAAATTGTTTCGCCTAAAATAATGTGTAAAAATTATAAATATATTATAATTTCTTTCACTCTTACGTGACGGCTTAAAAGAAAAAGTTAATTGAAGAGATATATATGTTAAAGAAATGTCATATCGTTTAGTTTTGTGAATAAAGAGAGCCTAAGGCTATATATAGGATATAAGTTTTTTGAAGTTTCACATCGTTTAGTTTTGTGAAGGAAGACGGAGACTAAGGTTATATATAACATTCAAGTTCTTCATTCCAAGATGAACCAGTAAAAAACACTTTAAACTTGATTTGATTTTCTTTGTTCTCTTATACTCTTGTATTAGTGTGTTGTGAGATGTAGTTAAGTATTTGTTTTGGAGAGTGTGGTGTAGTGGAGGACTGAGTTTGTTGAGGGTATATTATGTATTGTAACAATTTTACACAGTGTTATTCTCTAATTGTCTATTGACAACAGTCGTGGTTTCTTATCTAGTTTTGGAGTTTTCATGTCATGTTCTTGTGTAGTGATTGTGTTTCTTTTTTTTATGCTTTGCTTTATTTTTTCCCAACAACTGATATTAGAACTTTTGGTTTGATATAGGGATAAGTGTTCTTAGCATGCTTTATGGTTGTCGTTTATCTGATCTTCCACATCACAAAAGAAGGGCAGTATTGTGAAAGAGTTGTTGAGTTGCATTCACAAATTCTGCTGTGCAGTTTGAGCTAGAGAAAATTGATGGAATAATTGTTTTGACTTGAGAAAAATTCAAGTCAAAGATGTGTTGATACAATCAAGATTACAGAAGGTGCAAGATTATATAGATGGTTGAAGAGCTTCATGCCAACAAGAAAGTTGCACCATAAGTTTTCAACTTAATTATTAACATGTGAAATTCTTGGAGTGATTTAACTTTAAGTGAAATTTATTCCTCATGATAAAGTATATGAGTGTCGACTATGACAATGTGAAATTTTTGAAGTGGTTTATCTTCAAGTGAAATATATTCTTCATGAGAGAGTATGATAGCTTCAAGTGACTATACTTTTTATGGTGTAGTATGATTGTCGGTGAAGACGATGAAAGTTGATGTATTATTTTCAATCAAGGGTGAAGATTGTTGAAATTGGTTGAAAATATACATGTTGATACTCTTATGGTGGGGTATGATTATTGGTGAAGGCAATGAAAGTTAATGTATTATTTTCAATCAAGGTAAAAATTGTTGATGTTGGTTGAAAATATACATGTTGAAGAAGTCTTACATCGCTTAGTTTTGTGAATGAAGAGAGGGTCCAACACTATATATAGGATACAAGTTCTTTGAAGTCTCACATCGTTTAGTTTTGTGAATGAAGAGGGAGTCCAATGCTATATCTATGATTCAAGTTTTTTATTCTAAAATGCACCCGTAAAAAACGCTTTAAGCTTGTATATGACTTTCTTTGTTCTCTTATACTTTTATATTAGAGTGTTGTGAGATGTAGTTAAATATTTTTTTTTTGGAGGATGTAGGTGTACTGGGGTCTGAGTTTGTTGAGGATATATTATATGTTGTAATAATTTTCACATAGTGTTATTCTCTAGTTGTTTACTAACAATGGTCGTAGTTTTTTTCTCCGGTTTTGGAATGTCCATGTTATGTTTGCTGGTGCACAAGATGAAGATGGATGAAGAGAGAGAAGGGAGATAATTGAATAACAAACTTCTACTACTCTTGCAAAATGGTTACAATGAATGGTTACAACTATTCTATAAAAAACTACACTTGTTTAAATAAAAGTGGGAACAACTAAAAATATTGAATTACCCTTTAACACCATCCTTTAATTCAGATTTACCTAATCAAAACTAACAACATCAATTCGACCCCTCAAGTGAAAAAAATTGATCAGTCTTGATTGCTTTCTTCAGAACATCTGCCAGCTGCTTCTGGGTGCTACAATGCATAACTTATAGAACTCCATTCTGAATCTGACTTCTCAAAAAGTGATACTTAGTCTCAATATGCTTGCTTCTCCAATGTAACACTAGGTTCTTGGCAAGATTGATTGCATATTTGTTATCAATCATAAGCTTCAGAGACTTGTTTACCTTGATCTTCAGATCCTGTAGTAAATTCAGAAGGCAAACAGTTTGATATGCAACCAAATCACCTAGAAAGTATTTAGCTTCACAGGCTGACAGAGCAACAAATGGTTACTTCTTTGAACATCAAGAAATATGACCTCCCTGATACTTACACAAATATCCAGAAGTACTTCTTCTGTCAAATCTGTCTCCACACCAATCAGGATTTGAGTAACATATCAGCTTTGAATTAGCATTTTCACGAGAATGGAACAAAACTTTATACTTCATAGTCCCTTTAATATACCTCAGAATCGTGACAGCAACTTGGTAATGAGACCATTTATATTTACTCATGAACCTACTAACCATTCTAACTACGTAGCAAATATCAGATATGGTATTACACAAATACCTCAAAGAGCCAACCAACTACTTGAGAGTTATAACTGTATCATCACCCTCAGGATTAAAATCCAATTTCTGGTTTGTTTCTGAAGGTGTGACGACAATCTTACAATTCAACAACTCAAATCTCTTCAAACGTTGAAGTTTATACTTCAGCTGATGCAAAATTTTACCTTTTTCATAGTACATAATCTCCATCCCTAGAAAATGTGTCATATTTCCTAGATCAATCATTTCAAACTCATTCATTAGCATCTTCTTGAAATTATCTATCTCATGTCCACAAATCCCTGTTAACAATATGTCATCATAATATAGACATATCAAACTCATGTTGCCTTCAGAAGTATGGTGAACATAAACTCAACACTCCATCTCACACTTTTTGAATACTCGGAGTTTGTAAATTGAATCAATTTTCAGATTCCAAGCTCTAGGAGCGTGTTTCAGTCCATACAACCCTTTACGTATCTTGTACACCATCCCTTCCTGATTCTTTTTCATAAACCCATGAGTTGTGACACGTATACCTCTTCTTGCAATGGACCGTTCAGAAATTCACATTTTACATCCATATGTATCACAGAACAATTTCTATTTGCAGCTATAGCAATCACCAATCTGATTGTTTCCTATCTAATTATAGGCGCAAACACTTTAAAGTAATGTAACCCAGATTTCTGTAGAAACCCTCTTGCTACTAACATTGCTTTATGTTTGCCAATTGATCCATTTGGCTTCAGTTTCACCTTGAAAACTCATCTTACCCTGATGGACTTCTTTTTCTTTGGAAGCTCAGTCAACTCCCAAATCTTGTTTCTTTCTATAGCCTCAAGTTCTTCTTTCATGGCCTTCAGTCAAACTTTCTTCTCGAGAGCTTCTTTTGTACTCACTGGTCCAGAGTCTACTAACATGGCGCACTGAATGACTTCCCCTTCAAAGTCTATTTTAGTATCTTGCACTATGTTAAACTCTACAAATCTTCTTATAATGTTTTTGATTCTGTGTGGCCTCTAAACATGTTCAGAATTTTCTTCAGACGCTGGAACATTATCATATGCTAGAATCCCAGAAGTACCACCTTTAGAGGCATGACCACCTTCAGAGTCTGGAATATTCCCAGAGTCCGGATCACCACTAGAGTTTGAATTACCATCAGAATCTATATTAGAACCATATTCACCTTCAGAGTCAGACTTGCTTTCAGTATCAGAGTCACTTTCAGACTCTGACTCATCTTTAGACTTCAAATCTCCTTCAGAAGCAAATTCTTCTCTAGACTATGAAATATCTTCAGAAGTTAACTCGGGTGTTAACATCGCGCCAGAGTTGGATTGAGACTTGTTCTAATCCGGCGCTTCTGATTCTTTCATAATGACATATATGTTGAATTCAACCTTATTAGTGACATGATAATAGAGCTTATAAGCACATGTACTGTGGTATTCTACAAGCAACATGACTCTGCTTTTGTCATCCAATTTCCTTCTCTTCGCATCTGTAACATATTTGTAACAAACAGAACCAAACACCTTCAAATGGCTCACACTTTTCTTATCTCTAGTCCACTTCTCTAAAGGAAAATTTTCCTTTAGCTTCTTGGTTGGACACCTGCTTAGCACATATGCTTTAGTGGTAATAACTTCTCCCTACAAGATGTGAGTGAGTTTCTTCTCCTTCAACATGCTCCTTGTCATATCAAGCAAAGTTTGGTTTCTTCTTTCACCAAGACCATTGTGTTGAGGAGTGTATGCAGCAGTAACCTCATGCTCAATTCCATTATCCTTATAGTATTTTCTGACCTCTGTATATTTATACTCACCTCCACCATCAGTTTGAGAATCTTTAGAGTCTGGCCACTCTGATTCTCAGCCTTGATTCTGAATTTCTTAAATTCAACAAACACATCGTGTTTTAACTTTATAAGGGATACCCACGTCATCCTTGTGAACTCATCTACAAATGACACAAAGTATTTATTCCCTCCAAGTGAAGGTACTTCAAATGGTCCACACACATTAGAATGTACTACTCCCAAAACATGCTTTTCTATTAGGGCTACTTCTAATGCAAATGGCAATCTAGGTTGCTTACCTTTTATGCACATCTCACATGACTTCTCAGGCGTGACAATCTTGAGAATGCCATATACCAACTTCTTAGAATTCAGATGCCATAAGCTTCTGAAATTAAGAAGCCTCAATCTTTTATGCCACAACTCACTGTCACCTTCAGTGCATTCTACACTAAGGCGTTTAGTTTCAATTGTCTCCACATTCACCTTGAATGTTATGGTTCTTCTATACTCATTGCTTATGATATTTCTTACCAAAAGTTGCTTTCAGAGCCTACTGCTCTATCTCTATTTCAAAATTTCTCTTAGTCAGACGCAACTCTTGCGCCTCTATATTGCTTTGTAACTCTTCAATTCTCATGGTACTAAGATTCTTAGAATGTTCAATTGCTACAACAATGTAATCAAACTGAGGAGTAAGAGATTCAAGTACCTTATCAATGATCTTTTCTTCAGGGAGATTTTCTCCACGTGACTTTATCTCATTTGTGATCAAAATTACTCTGGAGATGTAGTCAGGTACCTTCTCATTATTCTTCATGTTGAGATTCTCATACTGCTTATGTAGAGACTTAAGTTCACCTTCTTCACTGATGCATCATCGTCGTAGCACCGTAACAGTGTGTTCCACGCAGCCTTTGTCGTCATTGAATCAACGATTTTCTCAAACACGATCGCATCCACACACTGATAGATGTAGAACAACATCGCATGATCCTTCTTCCCCAGATCATGCTGAGCATTTCTCTGCGCATCTGTTACATTTGCTAGAAGTGCAATTGGAACGTAACTGTCATTGACGAGATCAAGAACATCTTGAGCGCCAAACAACACATGCATCTGAATCATCCACTGATTCTGACTCTTGTCATCGAACACTAGAAGCTTATTACTCAGATTACCATTTCCGTTCATTTTCAACCTTGTGCAATTCACTCAAATCTCACCAAACACTAGTATTTTTCAATCCCGCAAAATAAAGAAATGTGATTCAGTTATGATTCCAATAAATAAAAAGTTCAACGTGAATTCAAGAAACAAAATCATTCACACAACGCCTCACCGTTCAATCATGTTTTCCTGTGGATCTGAACTAGAGCTCTGAATACCAATGGTTGGTGCATAAGATGAAGAAAATGAAGATGGAAGAAGAGAGAGAAAAGAGATAATTGAATAACAAACTTCTATTACTCTTGCAAAACAATTACAATAAATGATTACAACTATTCTATTGAAAGCTATACTTGTTTAAATACAAGTAGGAATAACTAAAAGTATTGAATTACCCTTCAACAATGTTCTTATGTTGTGATTGTGTTCTTATTTTTTTTTCTATCTTTGTTTTGTTTTTTTCGACAATTATATACATAATTTTTATAATAAATTATGATAAATTTATTTTAATTTTTATTTAAAAGATATAAATATATTATATTAAGTTAATTATTTAAAAATAAATATTTATTGATACAATAGAAGATGACATTTAAATATATAAAAGAATACTAGTACGTGCTAGCATTTAAAGCTGGGGCATTATGTGTTATATCTACTATTTGTTTGGCATCTCTTATAGGATTAAGCCTCTGCTCCAGCCGACCCACCTACTACAAGGTGTTTTTTGCTTGCCTCTATTTCTAGAGGCACAATAACATCTACTTGAAGAACTCTTTGTAGGAATCACATTTCATTTAATAGATAGAGACATGGGAGTGGCTGGGAGTTGTTAACATTTTTAATTTTATAAAAGTTTGAGGACTCTTAAATGATATTACAATTATTTGTGATACCACTATGTGAATTTGTTAACATTTATTACCAACTTATTTTTTAGTAAAAACTAGTAGAATGTTAAATAGGTGTTAGTTGTGTACTATACGATTTGCTTTAAAAAAAGTTAAAATGCTAAATAACTAAAAGATGATATTTTATTTCACTTATGAATATTGCATATTTATTAGAGGAAATTTGATATCGTAGTAAAGTAAAAAATAAAATAATAATTGCAAGATCTAGCGCTAAGGTAGAATGTTTGGTCATGCAATTATAAGTTTATTTGGTTAAACCAATTACTTAAAGGGCTTTTCACTTATTTATGATAATTTATGATAATTAAGTTGTATTGCATATTATTTTAAATACAATATTTTTATGATAGAAAGACCTTATCTATTAAGAGAGATTGTCGTTTTTCTAGAGAGAAAATGGAGACATAGTTACAAACTTTGTCAATTGATCAATTGAGAGATTACAAAAACTTTCGACTGAGTCTTAAAATTAGTTATATATGTGATTAATTTAGTGCATTAGATTTATATACTCCACAATATATGATTAGTTTGAAAATATACTATAGTATATTTTAGAATTTTTTAATATAACACATTCCTTATATTATTCTTTAACATGTTTTTTTTTGTTAGTGACTGATTTTGTAACCAATTTAATATTTTTAAAAATTATTAAATCTTTCACTAATATCTTGAATTATGAGTTATGCTATATTGATAGAACTAAGCAAGACTTACGGTGTAAGTACCCCAAAAAATTAGATGACTTTGTCCACAGCCTTAGCCATTGAAAAGTTGCCATGAGTGATGACCACAAATGACAAATAGATATTTGTTTTCAATTCAGTAAAGATGCTCTTCATTTCAACCACTTAGACATCAATACTTTTTATGGTCAAGGTCGTGTAGATAAAGCCTATATCAATGTGCTTTCATCCTATTGAGTTTTAGCAAATCCTTAAATCTTAGCCACTTATATCTTATAGCACACTACTAATCAAAAATAAATTGTAAACAATTGGTAGTAATACACACTCATTCCAAGAAATAATTAACATCTTTTTAACATTCTAAAGTTGGTAATAAAGGCAAGATCTTAGAGAAACCTTCGCACTCTTACATCAATAATAATTTTATTATCATTTTTAACCGTTCTTAAACTGTTCTAAAATGAAAAGCAATCTATTTTGTATTCTCTAGCACTCAAAGCAAAAGAAGAGAAGCTACGAACATAGCTACATTGGACAAGAAGCAGAAAGTGACCTTAGGCTGTGCATTTTTGGGTTCATCACGAACAGGCAAAGGTGCTGTGGCTCCTTTAACAACATCAGGCAAAGGTGGCTCTACCACTTCAGATTTAGTCAAGAGAGGGAGTGGAGCCGGAGCCGGAGTTGGAGCCATTGAAATCTGGCTAATAAGTTTATAAAGACTACCAACTTGAACAGCTCTCATGTAAGGAGGTGTCTTATAACCCAAGTTTAAGCATTTGTTTTCTGCAGAAGAATATAAGACAGTCATTGTCAAAAGAATTGACAGATAACAAATTTGATGGTACAATAAAATTTTCTAGCACTTACTTCTGTATCTAGCGGCAGTTTTAGGGAAGTCTGTAATGATCCCGTCAATTTTTGCATACTGAATAAATGAATTGATATCTATAGTCGAATCTGATAAGAAATCCCATGCCTGAGATACGAACTCATTGCTGAACGTTTCTACAAAAACTGAGAGGTTAGAAGCTTGAAGCTTTGGCACAATCCTTGTTGTAGAGCTGGTCAGAAAGCTATGATCCCAAGGAAATACAGATTTCTTGTTGATAACCACAGCATCAGCAAAGCTTTTTATATCCTCAACAGCTTCATTGGAAGCATCATACTTAATCTCGTCAATCTTGTAGACAAGCTCATAGTTCGTTTTCTCCTTAAACTTCAGCAATACAGCACTATCGGTGGATTGAATATAAACTTTTTGGCTTCCTGTTTTATCATAACCTGCGCTTCTCAAAGCATCAATGACGGCATCAGTCACACTTAATCCCTGCTTTTCGGCAAGATAGGCTGCATTCTGATAAGAGAAGAACACGACATAATGTTATTCAATAGAAAATCAGAAAATTAAATTCAAAACAAAACATTTATAAGTGTTGTCACATTGCAAAAATAATGCATGATAGACTTAATACTTCCTATTCTTATTTCCTTGATTATGCAGGCCTTTCAAAGATCGAAATGAAACCAGGTAAACCAGGCATATGAACTACGTAATAAGTGGCGCTAAGCCATTTTCATACAAATTTGCACTAAATCTTATCAATATTTGTGTTTAAATAACATCTGAAAAAACGAATCCTATACACAAAAGATAGGCATGGAAAAACGCACCTCAACAGTGATCAAGATGCCTGATAGAGTAGTCTCATTTTTTGTCATAGACAAGAAATCTGATAATGTTACAAAAGTCCCAGAGTTCTTATATTTTGGATTCCTGAACATTTTGAACTCTGTTGCGAAAGGGTTCAAAATTGAGGCTGCAGGGAAAATAGAGAACAGAAATATGTTAGCAACTTTTTTATAATACTTCATATATTTTATTTCTTCATTTTCATCATAATGCAAATCAATAAAAACATTAGCAAAGTAGAAAACTATTGGAAATTAAAACTGCCTTGCTGACAAAAATATGGATATAACAAAAACTACGGACTAACAAAAGAATTTTAGAAACCTTGCACACGGAACTTGTTGGATTCTCCCTTTCGTAATTCTTTGTATTTCTTTGATAACAACAATACAATACTAAGGAAAAATACTAGCTATCTTTATCGTTATTAATACAGGCAATGGTTGATTGTGGCTTCCCTTTAACCGACCAAAATAACTAAGAGATAGAAAAGACAGCTTTTAACTAATAGTTCAAGATCCTTTTGGCATGAGCTATCCATTTACTCAATAACTATGCTTTGTCAAGATAGTTCCAATAGGTTCAGGTTTAATGAAAGGTGGCTAAATTTAATTTCCAACAAAAACACATACGGGAGTGAAAATTTCCGTGAAAAATTATATGTAAAACAATGGTTTCTATTAAAGCTAAGTTCTAAGCAAACTTTCCCCATTATTTCTAAATCACAGTTTGTTGCAATGTGTTTGTCTCTCTTATTCTAAATTTTGGCTTAGTAAAGTATCAGCGTACTACACAGCGTGTGTGTTTGGTGAACTGGAAAATCACAGTAAAAAGCCACTGTGGGACAGCAAAATATAGAAATGCTTTTAGACATGTCTGTGTCACCATTCACCATCATGAAAATATAGAAATGCAGAAGAATATAAGACTGCAGAATAACTAAAAACAGCAAAAATTTATTTGACTTACGGGTCAGGCCTTTTATATCAGTCCACGTCAAGTTGAAGGCAAATACGCCGTCACGAGATTTGATCTCAGGGATGCTAATGGAATAACCCATGAAACTTGTTTCAGCAACTGTGGTACTCTCTAAAAGATTAATGGAGTTTAAGCAAAACGGTGTTCCTTCCTTGGACATTTGAACGGGACAGTCAAGAACATCCACACCATCCGAAATGGCCTTATTATATGCTATGTCGGTACAAGCTGGATAATCTCCACTTGCTCCAAATTTTGAGATAATCAAGGTTTTATCTGAGTCATAATAAAAAAGTGAGAGCAACATGTTACTAACAATGAACACTATGTTATAATGCTCCTATAGAATGATGGAATAATGCACTGAAACAGCTAGAAATTATTAATGAACAGAGAATACATATTTCAAACAAAAATAAAAAGCACCTCTTTTCGTAGCATTGGTGTCAAGTTGAGAAAAGCAACCTGCATAATGAGAAGAAAAAACTCAACATCTTCCCAAATAGAAATACACTAGAAATTCATATCAATTTCATACCAATATCTTATGTACTACAGGATATAAAAGCATTTTAAGATTGATACAGAAAACGCCACTTTAGAAAGTTAATAATTATGCGAAACCTAGAGAATGAAAAATTTTATTTGCTTCAATGCATTGTAATTGTGGCAAGCCATTTGGACAAAATAACTTACCTATAGCTGCAGATGGAGTTACGGGATTATCAGACAGAACACCATCAACGGAGAAGGTACCGTTATCAATGAATTGGAGGTACTCAGCAAGAGGATCATAACTGTAATTAAAGCTAAGTAAGGCATCATTTGAAAAACCTGATGCATAAACTTCCAGTCCCACTTTATGTGCATCTGAGACCAAAGAGGTACGTGGCTGTAGATAACTAGCCTCTACAGGCCATATATATCCCTTGGGAACAAGAATTCCAGAAGCAAATGTCTTGATAAACGTAAGTTTTTTTAATAGCAAGCCATAAGTCTGATTGGTTGATGGGTCTGTGTCATTCTTATCGAGAAACCGGAAGACAAGTTTTGTTCTTTTTGCATTAACGAGTGGTTTAATACTTTTCAGAAAACCAATCTCGGGTGATGAGATATAACTAACACGCACTTTCTTAAAAACAGAAAGTACCAAGCTTTTCATGTTCAACTTATGTTGCCTGTAGAATGCATCATGCTGCAAAGTATCATAGAAAACAAGAGTTAGTTTTAGAACATACAGAAGACTAAATGTGGATAATTGACTATACATTCCATCTACCTGAATATTTAACCACAAAGCTGCTGTTTGTGTCATTTTTTTTATTAAATCATTGATGGTAAGAATCTGAAAACAGCCATCAAACTTTTCTGACCGATATCCTACACCCTGTCTTACTGTCCAATAACATTTAAAAAAGTTTAGAAACCATGAAAAGAAATAATTTCAAACTAACAAAAAAGGCAATAAGAGAAAGAATCTTATAGATCAACAAACACTTATATATTTCATAGAGAAGAATCAGTCCTCCACAAAATACTGATAAAACAAAATCTTCAACATGAACTAAACTTACAGCGGACTTCGTATAAATCCTCGAGGGTGTAATCAAGAGAAAAATATCCAGTGGTCTGTACACCATTAACTAAGTAACTCCTACTTTGATTTGGATAAACAAATGAGATTAAAGAAGATAGCTCAAGGTTGGGATCTGGAACGCAAATCCCAACCGCATCTTTCGTCAATTGCACGTCACACCATAGAGCGACATCTGCAACGCTTGTTTGTATAGCGAAATCATAAGCAGCATCGCTGGAATCTGGTAATAAACCCGAAAAACCACCACGTGCTATGACCAATGGCGGACTTCCTGCAAAACAATCACACAAAGTAAGTCACAAATCACAATGCACCTAGCATAGCATAGAGTGGAAAGCTCCTTAAATATAAATAATTATAAGCCAAAATAGAATGCATGAAAAAGTTGATGAATCAGCATTGATAAAAAAAATCTATTAAGCTAATTATGAGAAATTAAAACTAAGATCCAACCCTAATCAGTATTAAGTAAAACTAAGCTCAAATTAGCAACTGATAATTCAAATTTCATAAACACATTACATAAAAAATAAACCATACCAGTGAGTGTTTTCCATTGAGATCCATTATTGTTAGCAGAAACAGAAGAAGATACAAGTAGCAACTGAAGAAGAAGAAGAAGATGACAGAAAGCGCGTGGTTTACACATTGCACCAAATTTGAGAAAATGCTAACAGTGAAGAAGTGAAGTAATGAATTGAACCAAACCAAATTAAAGACTAAGAGAGAACAGTTAAGTACACGTGCCGGATGGTGATTGGCGGTGTTCACAGATGGCGTTAGGGCTGGCAATGAACCAAACCAACTCGAAGATAGTTCGGAATTCGACTCGACAATTAAATCGTTGAACTAGGTTCATGAACCAAATGAGTTGAGTATGAGCGAAAAATTAAGTTCGTTAACTAAATGAGCTGAACTTGAACTATACATAGTTCGACTCGTTAGGTTCATGAGTCAACTCGATTACATATGAAAAGAATTATACTGTCTTTAAGATTAGGTTTAAATATTTACTTCAAATCTTAGACAAATTTAATCTTCAATTTAGTAGTTTTTGAGTTAGACTCTCAAATGTATCTCTTGAAAGTTGTGTAGGTTTTGAATTAGTAGATTTCGAAGATAAAGTTAAATATCAATATGATAACTTTTATTTTATTTTAATATTTTATTTAAAAAATATATATTTATTTAAAATGTCAAATATACTAAAAAATATATATATTTTAAAAAATAGTTTTTAAGTTCGTGAACCATGTGAGCTGAACCTAATGAGATGAACCTAACGAGTCGAATCGAACTGTTCGTGAACTTATAACGAGTCGAGTTTGAGCTTAAAAAAAAGTTCGTGTCGAACTCGAACTCGAATTCGAACAATTCTTAACGAGTCGAGCCGAACTGAGGTGAGTTCGACTCGACTCGACTCATTTCCAGCCCTAGATGGCGTAAAAGAAAGAAAGAGCCATTTTTGATGAATTTCCATTTCCGGTTTCCAACGTCAAATATAGGGAAAAATCCAATTTAGGAATTATATTACCATTTTCATTAGTATGAGAAAATAAAAAAAAGAAAGATTAGAGAAGAAAAAACAAACTCTTTTTGTTAGGATCATGATAGTGATAAGAAATTATGAACCAATTCGCGCGTTTTTTGTTGTTATGAGCTGTAGGAAGGTGGAAACTGAAAATAATATGAACGGAACGAAAACGGAATATATTTGTACACACTAAAATAATACTAGTAAAAAATTATAATTAATAAAAATATTACAATGAAATACATATTTAAATCTATAAAATATATTCAAATATGCTTTTACGTTAATATAATGTGTTTTTTTTTCTGAAGAAATATATTTTCATTTTAAATTTTTTTTTGTATATTAATTATAAGTAAAAAAAAACAGTGACTATTCTACTACTTTAAATTTTGATTTGGTTGAATATAATGTTATGTCATTATTTTATATTAATTTTTTTAAAAATAATTTAAAATTTAAATTAATTTTATCTTTATAGTTTCCTAGAAATAGTTATTCATTTAAAAAAAATTACTGTAAAAAATATTCATCATTAATAATTTAAATTATATATAATAAATGAGGTTATGAATTAATGTTAGAAATCACAAAATAAAAAAAGTTTCTTGAGCAAACCAAGAGATGAACGGTGTAGTCAGACAAAAATTTGAATACTAGTAGGTGCTGGTTGCATCTGAAAATTTAATTAACAAGCTTTTTGTAGAAAAGAATAAATAAATAAACTTAGGTTTACATTTTATGGTTTTAAACAAAATTAGTAAATATCATTTAAGACGTCAAATCTTATTTTCAATCAATAAACAATTATGTAAATCAACTTCATTCGAAAACCTTAAATGATGTATTGAAAAAGAAATCCCAAAAGTTCACTATTAAATTTCTTGCTCACTAAATTTCTTGATTTTTTTTCAACTTAAAAAATAAAAAGGTAGCGTAATTATCAAATGAAATTGATATTTAGAAATTGATTATATGTTAAGTGGATTAAGGTCGAAATCGTGAACGAAATTATTATTTTTTTAAGTATTTCAAGCACTCTTAAATATATTTTAGAGTTGAAACGCAAGAATATCTAGAATCATTCAGCCTTGTATCAAATTTGTGTAAGATCGACGAAAATTCAATTAGTAGCGAAGAAAGTTTGAAATTAATTCAACCGGATATTCGATTTTGTGAGAGATGATATTCTAAATTCTGGAATGATGTATTTATAGACCATATATGTGTTGTTTCACAAGGTTGCGACCCTTGATGAAACAACACATTTAAACTAAACGTTGAATTGTTTTCAAGCATTGCCATTTTTCATTCCGCAATAACATTTTACGAAGTGTTGCTTCTCTTCGAATTCTAACCTACTGCAACACTTCACAAGTGTTGCTTATTTCTGAATTGAAACCAACCACAACGCTTCACAAGTGTTGCATTGTAAATTCAAAAATTAATCTTCACATAAATATTTTCTTGTCATTTTGGAACACACTTAATATTGTTAATTTTTAATAATTTACAACAATCTCTCACTTGTTCTAATAATGACAATACCAATTCCAGAAAAAGAGAAACAAAGAATGTTAATATTGTTAAGTATCTTTTGATTTGAACATAACCTTAGTAAGGATAACGCAAAGTTTAATCGGAATGTCAGATAGTTATGCTTTGAACCATTGTCGCTACTGCGAAAATCGGCGCCGGCTTGACAGGAGAGTCGCCACCGTGCGTTATTTATCCCTCAGAGCGGGAAAGGAAACGCTCGAAGTAAACCTCGCAAAAGACGGGAAAAAGGTATGGTCATCGCAACCATAGCCTGGGTTCGGGAGTCGGTTACGCAAGGGGAAGGTATTAGCACCCCTCACGTCCATCGTACTCGATGGGATCCACGCTTGGTGTTTATAGGTAAAAGGGTGTGTTATCTATCTACGCTAATGGCTGGTCTGAAAAGAAAATAAAAGGACAGGACTCGACAGAACATACGGTGTTCTGGGCCTACGTATTCCCTCGTGCAATGGGAAAGTCAGAGTCAACGTAGTTCGACTTCCTACGTCTAAACGGGGGAAAGGTTGCTCGCCAGGACATCGCGTCCTGTGCCTACGTACTTTCATCTGATATGAAAGATCAGAGCAAACGTAGTTCGGCTAACTACGGGTCAACAGGGGTTCTCACACAGCAGTGAGAAAACAAACGGGTCTCTAAGGCTCGGGAACCTACAACTACGATCTGGTCTCAAATGCACTCGGGCAAGAGAAAAAGGGATAACAATTGGTCGTTAGCGGGAAAGTCTCGATCGCACAGCCGCGAGAGAACAAAGGTTAGTCGTTAGTGTGCTCGCTAGGATATCGCATCCTATGCCTACATATCTTCGTCTGGAACGAAGAATCAGAGCAGCTGTAGTTCAGCTAACTACGGATCAAGCTACTCAAAAGCTCCTACAGAAAGGAAAGGGAAACCCTAGAACTATACCTGGAAAGGGGAATCTACATACTGCTATCACACCTGGTTAACCATCCTAAGGTCTATCATAACGACTCCGCAGAGGAGAAGTCAGAGCTCCTAAGGGATCATGGCAACAGGATTAAACCACAAACAAGAAACTGCATAGTAAAGAAATACTGAAAATATGCATGAATGCAACGACTAAACAAACAAGGCACAGAGGCCGTAAACCACAAAGGCAAGGGAGCTCAGCTCTACCGAATACCAACAAGCAAAGCCACGCAATAACAAACAAGCAGAAGGAGGACCACCTCAACTTCTCATGCACACAAAGTTTACTTCTAAGATGCACCTATTCAGAACTATCTAGATGAACCCCTAAGTCTAATGCAACACAACATCACACAAGTCAAACAATACAAAGAGACTAACCCTAAGCAGGGCCTCTAACAAACCTGAAACAATCTCCTAATAACTCTCTAAACAAAACTCTATACAAAGCCCTAAGCACAGGTCTAAGCAACAAATCTAATCAAAACCCTAAGCAAGGATCTAAACAAACTCCTAGGCAAGAGGAATCAATCCCATTCTCCAAGCTTCAGAACAAGCTTACCAGAGAAAGGAAGCTAAGCAGACAAGCTCATAGTGCCTTCCTCAGGAAAGTACCAGGAGGTTACTACTCAGGAGTCATATCCTATGCGGCTCGACAACTGTGATCAGTTTACATTCCTCCTCAGGAGGAATTAAACTCACATGAAGGCTCCGGCATCACGGGATACTTGAGAAACCTATATGCACTAAGGGAACTAAGTGAGCAGGCCCATAGGACCTTCCTCAGGAAAGTACTAGGAGGCTGACACTTAGGAATCGTATCCTACGTGGCTCGACAACTGTGATCAGTTTACATTCCTCCTCAGGAGGAATTAAACTCACAAGTCGGCTCCAACATCACTGGATACTTAAGAAGTCCTAGACAAACTACTGGAACTAAGTGAATAGACCCATAGGACCTTCCTCAGGAAAGTACTAGAGGGCTTCCACTTAGGAATCGTACCCCATGTGGCTCAACAACATGTGATCAGTTTACATTCCTCCTCAGGAGGAATTAAACTCACAAGTCGGCTCCAACATCATTGGATACTTACGAAAGAAGTGAGAAGAAAGAATGAAAGTCATTCATAGTGCCTTCCTCAGGAAAGCACCATAAACTCCCTTCAAACTTCAGGATCTCGAACCTCACAAACAGACAACAAGCTCCTAGACTAAGCCTCAATCCAATGCAACCTTGCAAGCTCCAACAGGACTTCCATCAGCTCCCACCTTGAGAAGAAACCCACAGGCCAACAAACCACAGAAGACTATCTCTGAAGTTCAACCACAGTTGAACTTCACAGTCAGAAGTCATCAAAACTTCTCCTATTTTCAGGCTCAGACAAATCACAGCAGGACACCCTACAAAAATCTATCAAAAATCTAATGGGAAACCTACATGGCTCTAGGGCAACATACTGAAAAATCAGAACAAAATTCAACACCAGATGAAAGAAATAAAATCAGCAACACAGACATATCCACAGACCAATTATTCAACATCAATAACAGTGGAAAAATGCAATTAAAATGAAAATGCATGATTAAGCTAATGTTTTTGCACTATAAAATTCTACACTGAATCACGAGTCTACAGAAAAAAGAACGGAATTATTCGACTAAATCTACCATTTTTTATGAATTTTTTAATGATATGCATGCATTGAAAATATTAAAAAACAAATCAATTAATTGAAAAATATGCAAAATATAACAAACAAAAAATAAAATGTCACTTTTATTTTTATTTAATTTTCTAAACATTTTTCATGAAATGGTGGAAAAAAGAATTATTGAAACAAACAATTATTTACATTTTTTATGAATTATTTAACATGAAAATACAAAAGGAAAAATAAAAGAAATAACATGGGAGGTTTAAACAGCAAGAGATCTATAAGGGATTCTACATTGGGCCCTGATTGGGGGGTGCCAATAGCAATTGGACGCAGGCCCATGACTTAATATCCAAAAAAACAAAAAGAATTGAATCTAAGCGCAGGGGGGGTGTTGCATCAGCAATTTCTCAGTTGCTATCATAATGGGCTTACGCCCAGGGGGTGCGAAAAGCAACTGGGGCCTAAGGCCCATATCCAAATTCCCAGACTCACACGCCAGGGGGGGGGAAAGCAAATTGGGAGGTTAGCGTAGCAACTACGCTTGGGCCTAAGCCCAATCCAAACCCTAAACCCAGACAAACCCTAATCAAAACGAACTTCTCCTAATCTCTCTGGCACTGTTCATCAAGCGCCGTTTCACCATCTTCTTCCTCTATCTCTCACGCTCTCTGCAACTTTCCCCTCATCTCTTAATCTATTCCCAGAAAACAACAAATCTTCACACATCTCACCACACTCTGATGAATCAACACCAAATCTCATAGTTCTCTCACAGATCAAACACGAATCAAAACTCAAAAATCCTAACCAATTATTTCACCCTAATTGCAACGAAGATTTAATAGAGAGGAGGCAAACCTGGTTTAACGCGAGTGGAGCAAGAGATCTTTGAAGATCTATTATGTTGTTGAAGAAGGTTGTTGACGCTATGATGAAGTTCTGAGTAACTTCTGGAAAAAACTCACGATCTGGAAAACCTGGGGACAAGCTCTTAGCAGACGACGGCGTTCTTGAATTGGTTGATGACTCTCTGGGAATCCCTTGAAGAAACTAACGAATATGATGACGGTTTCTTCGTTTGGTTGAATCTTGAACGAACTCCTGCGAACGATCTGGAAAACCTGAATAGCGATGCAGATCTTTGAATGATTTCTGGAAAGATTTGCTTGAGTATGAAGATGATCTGGAAAATCGTTGATGGAGGATGAAGATGTTTCTGGAAAAATTGGGATGAAAGTATGAAGGTTGACGGAGATTTCTGGAAATCTTTGTATGAAGGTTGTGAATGTCTGGAAAAATTGGGATGAAGATCTGTTGTTGTTCTGGAAAGTTGATGGAGACGATGATGATTCTGGAAAATTTGGATGAAGGTATGAAGGTTCAATGGAGGGGATCGGAGGAAGAGGATGAAGATCTGGGGATTCTGGAGATTTAGGTGGTGGCCGGAGTTGGTTGACGGTGGCCGGCGGCGTTGCTAGGGCGTTTGCATGCCCGGCGGTAAGGGGGCTCCGGCGAGGACGAGAGGAGGCCAGGTGGCTCAGGGAAGGGTTTGCATGGGTGCCACGTGTGGTGGCGTGGAGAGAGAGGGAGAGATAGTGGGGGACAGGTGGGGACGCGTGGTGGAATCTGTGAAGTTCTGAGTGTGGCGTGGCGTGGATTCTGAGAAGACGTGTGGGACCTCGCATGGCCAACACGTGTCAGCTTATTTATCACACTGAAAACGCCAGAATCCTCTAGAAAGTTCTGGACATTCGCTGGAAAGACTTGGACTGCTGAGTCATTTTCTGGACTTGATGAAATCTGGGCCTTACCAAAAACGCCCCACTGGGCCCATACGAGCTGGAAAAAAAACTGAATAAAAACAACAATTAAATCTAATCTAATTAATGGTTAATCCTAATAACAATCTAAAAAAAAGATTAAAACCTAATTAATTCTGAAAAAACAATTAAAGTCTAATTAATTCTATATTATACTAGTTAACCCTAAAAAATCAATTAACCTCTAATTAACTCTAAAAAGTCATTAAAACCTAATTAATTCTGAAAATCAATTAATCCTAATTAATTCTATATTAATCTAATCAAATCTAAAACACAATTGAGATCTAATTAAACTCTAAAATTCACTAATTCTCTATTAAAATCCTATTATCATTTAATATCTATTAAAATCCTAATATTAATAAAAGAAACTATATTATTTTCTATATTCTCTAAAAAACTATTAAACCTATTTTAAAATCTATATAAAATTCTAAAAATGATTTAAAAAGCAATTAAACCTATTTAAAAAAACCTACAAAATTCTAAACTATTATTAAAAGAAAAAGCTATATTATTCTAAAAAGATAAAACCATTTAAAATCTTATTTACATTCTAAAAATCTATTTAAAAAATCTATAAAATCCTAAAAAGAGAATTAAACCATTAAAAAATACAAAAACCCTATTTAAATTCCAGAAAAATTCTATAAAGCCTGTTAAAAATTCACAAAAGCCTATTAAACCCTAAAAATGCAGATGAATGCACAAATGACCCCCATAAAAGCGCACGAGACCAGATCGAATCGAACGGAGATCCCCGGGCATCAGAATATCCCCAAAATCACTGAAAAATCACCGAGGAGCGCACAATTTCCTGAAAATAAAACCCTGGCAATCTGGACTGGGTCTGCCATATCTGATAGACAAAAATCAAGCTGTCAACTCTGATATCCCCTGCTTGTGCACAAAAATCATACATCTGAGTTGTGAATATGAATTTAAACCATGAGTCAGATAGGAGAATTGGTTGGTCAAATTTTAGGGTGCAACAGCTGCCCCTATTCAAGCGACTTGGACCTGAAGGGTTTGAAGAGCACTCAGCCTTCAAACATTCAGAGGTACGAGACGGTTGAATACAAATAAAACCCGAAAATTTGCCAACCGCGAGCATATACTGTTAACTGCTTGGAGAATGAAGTCTAGAAAACCGAGTCCAGTCATTGCGGCACCAGACTGATCAATCATCTGATAAAGAACTCCTGATTTGAATACCCGTTACTTGTGATACCCCATATAACAAACCCTGATGGTTGCAACAACATACCTGATTCTTTCACATTGCCTACTGATAGGCAGGAAGAGAAATATACTCACATCGCCCAAAGATGGACGGGAAGACACCCTGATTGAATACTCACCTCGTCTAATGATAGACGGAAAGACAACATTAATCTCCCAATTCACATCGTCTAAGGGTAGACGGAATGTCACCATAATCTCCACATTCACATCGTCTAAGGGTAGACGGCATCATCCTGATCGATGAACAACTCATTATTCTCATCGTCTAAGGGTAGACGGAATCATCCTGATCGATGAACAAATCAATATTCACATCGTCTAAGGATAGACGGAATCATCCTGATCGATGAACAAATCAACATTCACATCGTCTAAGGGTAGACGGTATCATCCTGATTGATGAACAACTCATTATTCTCATCGTCTAAGGGTAGACGGTATCATCCTGATTGATGAACAAATCATTTTTCTCATCGTCTAAGGGTAGACGGTATCATCCTGATTGATGAACAACTCATTATTCTCATCGTCTAAGGGTAGACGGAAAGACACCATAACGCGATTCAACATCATCCTTTGAATTTCAGAATCCTTCTGTCTACGGGAATTGATGGAAAGATCAACATCCTTGAAGGGGCCACATCGTCAGTATGGACTAACGGGAAGAAAAACCACCTTTTAAGAAACATGTCGTCAATAAGAATCGACAATCACGCAAACTGAACATTCTTCGAAGAGCTTCGACATCAATAGGGATTGATGGTCAGAAAAGTACCTCTTGAACGTCATCATATCCAATAACCAGAAAGAGAACCAATATCCAAAATCATTTTAAAACTCCTCGACAACTAAGGATAGCCGGAGAAGACTCGCTGGGGAAACACCTCATCATATGTCTGATCTGGCAATAAGAAACCCGCTGGGCAGTAACCAAAACTTCACATCGTCTACTGATAGACGGAAGGGAAAGCTACTTATTATAGAAACTCTATTTTGAACCCCATTGAAAATCAACCAAAATTTCACATCGTCTACTGATAGACGGGAAGAAAAGCATATCCTGGGAGAAACCCCTCCTGGCAGCCCTACTGTGACCACCCGCAACTTCACATCGTCTATGGATAGACGGAAAGAAAACCACATTCGTACTCAGGACGTCGGAGAAATCCATTCATTGGAGGAACACATCGTCAATATGAATTGACGGGAAGAAAAGCTTGTCAACATCAGATGACTGACTGATCAAAGCATAATCGCTGTATGATCTGAGATACAAATAATCCGCTGGACTGTCTGAATACTGCTGCTGAATAAATGTCCCTGAACTGATCACAGAGTAATTCACGCGCCATATGAGGCTGATAGACAATCTGACTTATGCGTTGTATGCACATGCAAATGCTTTAGTCTTTCTACAGCGTAATGCTCCATCCTGGATGGAAATGCTACGCATTTTGACAATGATATGCAAGTATGATGCAAATATGATGATGCATGCAATATGCTAGCAGGCTCGAGCTGCCGGAGAAGGCCGGGTACAGAAAACCACTTCAGCAAAATAAATGCTGAAGGCGAGGCCAACTTTGCTGGGGATAACCCGGATATCACTGAATCGTCCTAGCAAAATAAATGCTGGGAGAGTGAAATCCACTCCGCTGGGGATATTAGGAACTTAACCGAACGCCTCGACGAAGTAATACCCTGCTGGGGAATGTAATTCCACTGTAAAATAGCAGACGTGCTGAATATGATTAGACTCCTCTGGGAATAGCTTACCCATACCAATGACCAATTGGACTTTGCTGGAGACAATGGAGGGAGTCTTCCTGCGTACTGATGAAGCTCGGATCTGGAAATCGATGTGCCAACACGGATGGGCTTCGCAGTAATCGCAAACATGGATTTGAGCTCTTAAGCTTATCTTGCTGGGTCAGGTACAACTGCCACTGGAAAACATTCTTCCTGAATACTCAACCTTTCAGTGAAGAGTCAAGGGATAGTAACACGACTTCCCGCATTCATCTCGCTCTCGAGAATCGACTGCATCTGCTCGAATAACCCTGAATGACCCTGTAGGTACGGAGAACAATCAATCCTTTTGCTTCTGATATGCCCCAGCCTACATGACATCTGTAGGGATAGTCCCTGAAAGGAAATCTGCACATCTGTTCCTTGATGGTCTGATATGATATGCCTCAGCATTCTGAACTTCTTAGAGATACTTCACCTCGAATGCTTCTCGCATAACCTTTGCGCGCTTAAGATGGTCTGCCTCTGGCTGTAACGACCTTGCCCCTGATTATCTGATTCAGAGTAATGCTCTTGACCGTATTCGCCGAATCTCAACCTGATTGCCCCAGAATAACTGACTTCGAAAAGCTGACCTGACTGGGAATCACAATAAAGCTTGCCCCTGCTCTCGGAACATTCGGGCGCTCTTCATTCTATCTTGACCATACTTTCCATTGTAGGAAGCTTTTCTGCTGTCAAACGCTCACTCGCAAGTAAAACAAGTTGTTCTGCATAAAAGATGTATTAATGCAACACATATGACAGCTTTGACATCCAATCTGTTCACTGGGAAAAAGGAAAAACAGTTTATGGCATATGATGCACAAAACATTTATCAACATCAGTATCAACATGGTAAGAGGAACCTTTTAGGAGTCAGAATCGACACGACCTTTACCGGAGTATGCTTTCGAAACACCCTGCTTCAATTAGGTCTTTTGAAGGTTGTAACGTGGTCAGGTTCATGGTTTTGAAAGAAAGGATAAAGGCTCGAAGCTTATTCTTAACCCACCCATTCTCCTTGAGGTTCTCCCATCCTACGTTCAGCTAATTTGACCTTAGCGTTCACCTCTCAGAGGCTGAAAGAAAATAGGAATGATAGTTCGAGAAACTTTTGGATTTGGAGTGACAGCCACTCATTTTTCGTCTTTGACATTTGTGGTCACACGACTTGTATTTCCATCGAGGATTTTTCTTTTGATCCTTTTCGTCTTTTTTCTTTTCATATCCCTAACTTTTGCCTGGACTGACTCCTTTTGAGTTTCTTTTGATTTTTTAGTCCAGCGGGATGCCCTCATTTTTGCCTAAGTCATTTGTTTTGAAATTTTCTTGACTTAGCGGGCTTTTGATTTTTTTTTTCTTCTTTGCTCTTGAACAAGTCGTGTGACACTGGTTGTCTGACTCTTTGGGAAATGATGTGGCTGTCCCACTCCTGATTGAACCATTGTGGTCTTTTAGGCACGACCTCTAGGGGTGTGATTGATCCTCGAACGGACACTCCTTTTGCAATTTGGACGCTCGGTCAAATTAGCTAACACCTACCCTGCCCCAGGTTAAAATTGAGGGTTTTTCATTCACAGAAAGAAACTCCTACTACAAAGCTCAAAGGGGTTGACAAGGGATTATCTTCCTTATATCTCCGGTGTTTAAGGATTTGAAACAATGCCTGTACATCATCAGCAGGTTTTATTTCAAAAGCATACAATATCGGAATTTGCATGTCGGTCATTTTCGTCATCCTCCCCAAATTCTACTTAACCAAGCGTTGAATATTTGCAAAACAGTTAGTGAACACGAATGGATTCAATCGAAACGTGCATATTTATTTCATTATCATCAATTGAAATGGAAACAACAAGTTTTACAAACAAGTTTACAAATTCAAACAGGAAAGCAATTACAAATGCAAAGAAATGACAAGCTAAAACAAAGAAATATGCTAGCTTCCGAGAACTGGGCTTTTCACATCTGCCCTGCTGCTGAACCAGCTATCTTTATTAGAAGCAATCCGATGCTGTCCTGATCTGCTTCAACGACCCAGCCAAATTATAGAGCCCTTTCTCCTTCATTCAGATGATGTGGGGACCTCCCGGCCCGAAGCTGATTGCTGCACTATCAAGCAGATCCTGCACTTTGTGCTTAAATGCTTTACAGTTCTCAACCGTATGGCCTGGTGCCCCGGTATGGAACTCGCAAGTAGCGTCAGCATCGTACCCCGGTGGTGGTGGTCCCGTTAAGGGAGCCAATGTCCTTTTACGCACCAATTGGAGCTGAAGCAATGTCTGCAGAAGCTGTGCGTATGGTATAGGAGGAGTTTCCAAATGACGGCTTGCCAAAGGACCTTGATTCTGACCTCTTTTATACCCCCGATTATTCTGTTGCTGAGGCTGCTGCTGCCGGTATCGGGTTGACCCTTGAGCACCATTCGTATCAAATGCAACATCGGCTTCTTGATCTTCGATGTACTGATTAACGCTCTCCTTATGCTTAGCCATTTGCTTTCTCAGATCTGCCCCAGGAATAGGCAACAATTGTGGGCCTGGAGATTCTGACACCATGGAGTCCAGGATACGCTTCTGACCTACTGCAGCTTTGGAAACATCTGTCATCTTAGCATCGACTGAGACAGGAGCAATATGCACAGCTACGCCGCCCGGCGTGAATTCAATATCGTGCGAGTCAATCAGGTCTTGAACGTTGTGTTTGAAGGCATGACATCCCTCGATGTCATGTCCGAATGCCCCGGAATGAAAATCACATTGCTTATTGGCATCGTATCCCTGAGGAAACGCTTTTATTGGTGGTGTCAACGTTCTCTTCTCAACCAGATTAAACCTCAATAAGATCTGCAAGAGCTCCGCATATGCCATAGGTGGTGCCTCAAATATTCTCCTTGGCTTCCCTTCCTGGATCCTCTGTTGAGCCGGATGTATTCTCTGTTGCTGCTCAGGTTCCACATGCACCGGTGGCACGAGCTTCTTCATTGCGGCTTCAAATAGCTGATCGTCTTCTTTCCTAAGCACATTCTTGACTACTTCCATGATCAAGCTCATTTGGGTCTTCAGCTGACTGTTCTCCTCTTTGAGAATCTTCTGCTCCAGACGCATCTCTTGCATGTCTCTCATCATCTGCACCAGCTGGCTTTGGACTTCGATCAATTCAATCTGATTCTGTTCCATATCTCTGGAGGAATTCCTGCAACAAACTGGATGATGAAGAAATAAGACCCACGGTTCTGATATACCTGTTAAAAAATAATGCAATGCGGAAAGCAACCACACATTCATAACGAGATAAAGAGAAACCCAAGCTATAAGCAAACAGACGAACATCTCCCATACATGTACAACCAACAAAATCAGCAGGTAAGCACAAATGAGTATGAATACAACGACCCCAGCCAACAATCCTGGTGGTGGTCGACAAATACTGATGCACAAAAAGCTAAACGGATTAAGCAGAGAAAACAGATGCGGCATCCGACGCGAAAACCTCTAGAAACTTCGCCCATACAACCGAACTTTCTGATTGGCAATCTTCAGAGCACACACTTCCTGTGGAGTCTTCCATGACATTAACTGACGAACCCGCACAACTAGAAGACGGAAAATCATTAATCTGAACACAACCTTGAGGAGTGATGCAAATACGGCTAGAGTCTAACAGATCCTGAATCTGACTTCTAAGCACTTTACAATCATTCGTTGAATGCCCCTGTGCCCCAGCGTGGTACTCACAGCGGGCGCTGGCATCAAAGCCTGGAGGATAAGGTGGAATTACCGGCTTAGTCTCTTTCGGCACTATCAATCCGCTTCTGACCAGATCTGGCAACAACTGACTGTATGATACCGGTAGCTGAGTAAACTGCCTTTCAGGCTTCCTTGGTCTTCGTGGAGCATGCTGACGCGATCGACGATAGGATGACCGTGGACTTGAAGTGTCTGAAAACTGATCCTGAGATGCTAGAGATTCTGAGGTAGCATCATCTCCTTCCCACTCTTCTTGAGAACTGACAACTGGCTCAATCTTATTAACTGGGACGTAAGGAACACCTCGAAACTTTCCACTCCTGAGTCCTCTCTCAACAATCTCTCCCAGCCTCATCAGGCCCACAAAGTTTGTGCAACTGAACAATTTGTCAAAATAATGGCCTTTCAGGGTACCCAAGAAGATGTCAACCAGTTCCCTTTCCGGAAGCGGTGGTTGAACACTAGCAGACAATTCTTTCCATCTTCGCAAATACGCTCTGAACGATTCATTCTCTGCTTGAAACAATTCTTGCAGATCTACGAGACTAGGAGTCAAATCCAAGTTGTAATCGTACTGCTTCATGAAAGCTCTGGCTAAATCCACCCATGATCGAATCTGATTACTCTCTAATTGCACATACCATCTCAACGATGCCCCAGTCAGACTATACTGAAAGCAATGGATCATCAATTTGTCATTTCGCACAAACGAAGTCATCCTTCGACAAAACATCATCAAATGCAACTTCGGACAGCTATCTCCTGTGTATTTTTCAAATTCCGGCACTTTGAACTTGTACGGCATCACGAGGTCAGGGACCAAGCACATGGCTACAGCATCCAGGTTAACGGCATCTTTCGCTTCCAAGGCTTTCATTTGCTCTTCCAACACTCGGAGTCTTCTACCATCGTCAAGAGCTCTTGGGTCTACTAACCCGGTCATTGGAATATCTCTCCGGTAATTCATCGCAGGGAAAGCAACACATTGATTGTTAACAGGAGGATAACGTTCATTTCGGGCAAGAAACTGCTCATGCCGGTCTCGGTTCTCAACAGCAGGTTGCACAACTTGGTCTGCAGTAAGATTGTTTGCTTGCGGGAAGCCTTCCATAGAATCATACTGATGATTGGACGCCACAGCAAACCCTGCCTGGGTGTCAGGAAACTGGAAATTGCCTTCAGACATAGCCATCAATTACCTGTAACTGATTACACTGCTTGATTCTACTCAAATCCGCTTCAGCCCCTTGGTCGTCTTCAACACTCCACTCTTGCCTCAAACAATTCCCCGAGAATCACTTTCTGGTGAAAACAAAGGCTGGATAAGTGCTCTGACCTGCTAGAGAAATGCTATGCAATATGATTTATGTAAACAGAAATACAAAAATGCTAACGTGCATGCGTGCATTGGAGATATTTTCCCTCCAATTCCAGTGTCAGTGGTAGCAAGACGAGATGAACCATAAAGACAATATTTGGAAAAACCCTCATATATTGATTAGAATAACAGTCTTGTCCAGAAATTACATAACTATGCTCCATACAGCTGATATGATAAGGAGGATCCCAGCCAACATGCCTGGTGGTGATCTCATCATACAGAATACAAGAGAGAAATCAAATACGGGTACGGTTGCGGAAGTCCTCGACCATCTTCTTTGTCTCTGCATGATCTGGTTGATAAATCAAACCTTCTATCAGTCGATCCCTCTTCCTGACTGTCCCCTGGATGTCTCTGACAAAGTCTTCCCAAGCCTTATCATTAGCACCATCCCCAGGTTTGGGTCTCTTGGCATCTGCTCTATGCTGGAAATCTTCCAAATTCTTCATGGCATCTGTCAACTTGCGCTCGGCCTCGTATCGGCGACAGGCTTCTTCTTCAAGCTCTTCGTTCTTCACTTTGACCTGTTCTTCTAACTGAGCAATCTGAGTCTTCAGCTCTTCTTCTCGCTCCTTGCGCTTGGTCATAGTGCGATCCCAGTGTTCTCTGAACTTGGCTAGCTTTGTGTAGGCCCTTTCTAGCTCTTGCTTCTTGGTGGCCAATACACTACTAACTGAGTCTACATCTAACTCCAAACGCTTCTTGGTTTCAGTCAATTCCAATAGTGTAGCCTTCAGATGTTTCAGAGTTTCAGCCTGTTGCTTAGAAATATATCCTGTTTCATTCTTTTCATGCCGAAGCTTGGCATTCTCCTGCTCTAAAGCCTCTTTAGCCCTTGCTAGCTCTTCTTTCTCCGCCATCAGCTGCTTGTAAACCTGAATGTCCACAGTAGTAGGCTCCTCTACCGGAGGAGGATGCAATGGCTGAACCGCTGGATACGGCATAAGGAACTTCACAGCTCGCTCACGAATCCATTCTTCATATGGGCTAGGACCTCGAGTATCCCCTCTGCTACCTGAAAGTCTCCCTCTCTTGTGCAAGTTTTTCCAGGCTTTCTCAAGTTTGGTCAGCATCTCTTTCCCAATTGCCCCAGTGAGATACAGAGATTCCTGTATCTCCTCGGGCTTTGGCGCTCCTTGAGGTATGTACCCAAATTGCTTGATCAATAAAGAAGGGTTATAGTTGACACAACCTTTCCTTCCTATTAACGGAACATTCGGGAATCCTTCGCCTTTGAGTATGACTTCAGCTCCAAATACTTCTTTATTGGTCCATACCACGTTCTCAGCAGTTAATCCCATTAAGCGCTCGGGCCATCCTAGAGAATTGATAGATGTGACAAACGGGCCTGACTTAGGCAAATGACTGGTGAACCACCTGCATAGGAGAGGGACACAACAAGACACATTCCTTCCTCGTCGCTTTTCATTCTGATAATGAGTTGAATGGTGGATATCTCCCAGCAAAGTAGGAACTGGGTTTCCCGCAGCCAAAATATAGAAGGCATCTGAATCAACGAAATCAGGAATATTCGGGAATAACACGATGCCATACACACATACAGCAAGGATGACGTCAAAAACATCCCATTTACCCTTCTGGGCATACTCTCGAGCCTTATCCACTAAGACGTCCAACGGAAATCCCCATACGTCTCCTCTTCTGATCATCTTCCCAGACAACTCAGACTCTTTCAAACACAGGATGGCAGAAAGCTCAGCCAGCTTAGGCTCAGCGTCCGTACGATAAAAAGGCATCTGATCACGGATCGGTATATCCAGAAGTGCAGAGTACTCCTCCAGGGTAGGAGCCAAAACAAAGTCGGGAAATACAAAACACCTGAGCTCCGCGTCGTAGAACTGTAACAGAGTATAGATGCCGCTGGTCTCGTAGACAGATGGCTGATAAACGTAAGTCAGAATCCTCCCATATCTCTTTCTGAAGTCACCCATTCCTCTCTTCTTGGCAATAGCAATCAATTCTAACAATGGACTGATATTCGGCGACGGAAACTTATAGGGCAATACTCTCTTCAGGTTATCCATGTCTTGCTAGGAACAAACACCAGAACTGGAAGGGAAAATATGTACCTGCAATACACACACGTTAGTTGAATGCAGATGGTAATGCAATGATGCAATATGATAAATAATGCAATCTGCGAACACAGGGGCTATGCTGTAGCCTGAAGAGGAATATCTCTGTGATCAAGAACAGAAAACCATCACGGTCATCAGAATCTCAGGACATTAACTACCATCTGATACTCGAAATATCAATCCCCCGGTAAGAAAACCATCTGAACCTCTGTATCTGACGAGAATACCATCTGATAATAACCTCAACCTCAGATAAGAAACCCATCTGACCCAGACAACACAACTGGAGATGAATCAAGAACACCATCTGATAACTACTGAATCATGGTTTCTGAAGGCCAGTTTCCCTGCAATAACCCAGTCCCTCTCACAGGTAGGATAAACCTAATCCACGGACAAAGGTACGGCATCCTATGCGGTTGTCAGCGTCACAGACTTTCATGAGTGACGATACGATTCCCAGAAGGAGTGGCATCATCAAGTCATGAAGAGGCCTCACTTAGCTGACTTCCAAATGATCGGTCCCCAGAGTCGACAACCCTTACGTCTGGACTCCCATCAGATCCTCAGGACCGGAAAGGAGCACCTCTGCAAGAATCTCGTCTGAGCGCAGATTTTCGTAGGGAACTGTGCCTGCTCAGCAGACAGGTTCGTCTACTACTTCTCCACAACTATATCTAGGTGTGTACTCAAGCCCAGGTCCGGCTTTTCACTCACAGTAACCTCCCTTGCCCACAGCAATAATTATGATAATATAATGCTGGAAGATAAATGCGGAAAGGTAAAGGTACAGGAAAGTAAAGTGCAAAAAAGGTAAAATACAATATGCACAACACCCAACAAATAAACACCCAAGCGCTAGGATTGACTCGCGTAGGGGATGGGAAACGGTCCCAGCATAAGGGATGGGAAAAGTCCCTAGATGCTATAAGTCCCCAGCAGAGTCGCCAGCTGTCGCTACTGCGAAAATCGGCGCCGGCTTGACAGGAGAGTCGCCACCGTGCGTTATTTATCCCTCAGAGCGGGAAAGGAAACGCTCGAAGTAAACCTCGCAAAAGACGGGAAAAAGGTATGGTCATCGCAACCATAGCCTGGGTTCGGGAGTCGGTTACGCAAGGGGAAGGTATTAGCACCCCTCACGTCCATCGTACTCGATGGGATCCACGCTTGGTGTTTATAGGTAAAAGGGTGTGTTATCTATCTACGCTAATGGCTGGTCTGAAAAGAAAATAAAAGGACAGGACTCGACAGAACATACGGTGTTCTGGGCCTACGTATTCCCTCGTGCAATGGGAAAGTCAGAGTCAACGTAGTTCGACTTCCTACGTCTAAACGGGGGAAAGGTTGCTCGCCAGGACATCGCGTCCTGTGCCTACGTACTTTCATCTGATATGAAAGATCAGAGCAAACGTAGTTCGGCTAACTACGGGTCAACAGGGGTTCTCACACAGCAGTGAGAAAACAAACGGGTCTCTAAGGCTCGGGAACCTACAACTACGATCTGGTCTCAAATGCACTCGGGCAAGAGAAAAAGGGATAACAATTGGTCGTTAGCGGGAAAGTCTCGATCGCACAGCCGCGAGAGAACAAAGGTTAGTCGTTAGTGTGCTCGCTAGGATATCGCATCCTATGCCTACATATCTTCGTCTGGAACGAAGAATCAGAGCAGCTGTAGTTCAGCTAACTACGGATCAAGCTACTCAAAAGCTCCTACAGAAAGGAAAGGGAAACCCTAGAACTATACCTGGAAAGGGGAATCTACATACTGCTATCACACCTGGTTAACCATCCTAAGGTCTATCATAACGACTCCGCAGAGGAGAAGTCAGAGCTCCTAAGGGATCATGGCAACAGGATTAAACCACAAACAAGAAACTGCATAGTAAAGAAATACTGAAAATATGCATGAATGCAACGACTAAACAAACAAGGCACAGAGGCCGTAAACCACAAAGGCAAGGGAGCTCAGCTCTACCGAATACCAACAAGCAAAGCCACGCAATAACAAACAAGCAGAAGGAGGACCACCTCAACTTCTCATGCACACAAAGTTTACTTCTAAGATGCACCTATTCAGAACTATCTAGATGAACCCCTAAGTCTAATGCAACACAACATCACACAAGTCAAACAATACAAAGAGACTAACCCTAAGCAGGGCCTCTAACAAACCTGAAACAATCTCCTAATAACTCTCTAAACAAAACTCTATACAAAGCCCTAAGCACAGGTCTAAGCAACAAATCTAATCAAAACCCTAAGCAAGGATCTAAACAAACTCCTAGGCAAGAGGAATCAATCCCATTCTCCAAGCTTCAGAACAAGCTTACCAGAGAAAGGAAGCTAAGCAGACAAGCTCATAGTGCCTTCCTCAGGAAAGTACCAGGAGGTTACTACTCAGGAGTCATATCCTATGCGGCTCGACAACTGTGATCAGTTTACATTCCTCCTCAGGAGGAATTAAACTCACATGAAGGCTCCGGCATCACGGGATACTTGAGAAACCTATATGCACTAAGGGAACTAAGTGAGCAGGCCCATAGGACCTTCCTCAGGAAAGTACTAGGAGGCTGACACTTAGGAATCGTATCCTACGTGGCTCGACAACTGTGATCAGTTTACATTCCTCCTCAGGAGGAATTAAACTCACAAGTCGGCTCCAACATCACTGGATACTTAAGAAGTCCTAGACAAACTACTGGAACTAAGTGAATAGACCCATAGGACCTTCCTCAGGAAAGTACTAGAGGGCTTCCACTTAGGAATCGTACCCCATGTGGCTCAACAACATGTGATCAGTTTACATTCCTCCTCAGGAGGAATTAAACTCACAAGTCGGCTCCAACATCATTGGATACTTACGAAAGAGGTGAGAAGAAAGAATGAAAGTCATTCATAGTGCCTTCCTCAGGAAAGCACCATAAACTCCCTTCAAACTTCAGGATCTCGAACCTCACAAACAGACAACAAGCTCCTAGACTAAGCCTCAATCCAATGCAACCTTGCAAGCTCCAACAGGACTTCCATCAGCTCCCACCTTGAGAAGAAACCCACAGGCCAACAAACCACAGAAGACTATCTCTGAAGTTCAACCACAGTTGAACTTCACAGTCAGAAGTCATCAAAACTTCTCCTATTTTCAGGCTCAGACAAATCACAGCAGGACACCCTACAAAAATCTATCAAAAATCTAATGGGAAACCTACATGGCTCTAGGGCAACATACTGAAAAATCAGAACAAAATTCAACACCAGATGAAAGAAATAAAATCAGCAACACAGACATATCCACAGACCAATTATTCAACATCAATAACAGTGGAAAAATGCAATTAAAATGAAAATGCATGATTAAGCTAATGTTTTTGCACTATAAAATTCTACACTGAATCACGAGTCTACAGAAAAAAGAACGGAATTATTCGACTAAATCTACCATTTTTTATGAATTTTTTAATGATATGCATGCATTGAAAATATTAAAAAACAAATCAATTAATTGAAAAATATGCAAAATATAACAAACAAAAAATAAAATGTCACTTTTATTTTTATTTAATTTTCTAAACATTTTTCATGAAATGGTGGAAAAAAGAATTATTGAAACAAACAATTATTTACATTTTTTATGAATTATTTAACATGAAAATACAAAAGGAAAAATAAAAGAAATAACATGGGAGGTTTAAACAGCAAGAGATCTATAAGGGATTCTACATTGGGCCCTGATTGGGGGGTGCCAATAGCAATTGGACGCAGGCCCATGACTTAATATCCAAAAAAACAAAAAGAATTGAATCTAAGCGCAGGGGGGGTGTTGCATCAGCAATTTCTCAGTTGCTATCATAATGGGCTTACGCCCAGGGGGTGCGAAAAGCAACTGGGGCCTAAGGCCCATATCCAAATTCCCAGACTCACACGCCAGGGGGGGGGGGGAAAGCAAATTGGGAGGTTAGCGTAGCAACTACGCTTGGGCCTAAGCCCAATCCAAACCCTAAACCCAGACAAACCCTAATCAAAACGAACTTCTCCTAATCTCTCTGGCACTGTTCATCAAGCGCCGTTTCACCATCTTCTTCCTCTATCTCTCACGCTCTCTGCAACTTTCCCCTCATCTCTTAATCTATTCCCAGAAAACAACAAATCTTCACACATCTCACCACACTCTGATGAATCAACACCAAATCTCATAGTTCTCTCACAGATCAAACACGAATCAAAACTCAAAAATCCTAACCAATTATTTCACCCTAATTGCAACGAAGATTTAATAGAGAGGAGGCAAACCTGGTTTAACGCGAGTGGAGCAAGAGATCTTTGAAGATCTATTATGTTGTTGAAGAAGGTTGTTGACGCTATGATGAAGTTCTGAGTAACTTCTGGAAAAAACTCACGATCTGGAAAACCTGGGGACAAGCTCTTAGCAGACGACGGCGTTCTTGAATTGGTTGATGACTCTCTGGGAATCCCTTGAAGAAACTAACGAATATGATGACGGTTTCTTCGTTTGGTTGAATCTTGAACGAACTCCTGCGAACGATCTGGAAAACCTGAATAGCGATGCAGATCTTTGAATGATTTCTGGAAAGATTTGCTTGAGTATGAAGATGATCTGGAAAATCGTTGATGGAGGATGAAGATGTTTCTGGAAAAATTGGGATGAAAGTATGAAGGTTGACGGAGATTTCTGGAAATCTTTGTATGAAGGTTGTGAATGTCTGGAAAAATTGGGATGAAGATCTGTTGTTGTTCTGGAAAGTTGATGGAGACGATGATGATTCTGGAAAATTTGGATGAAGGTATGAAGGTTCAATGGAGGGGATCGGAGGAAGAGGATGAAGATCTGGGGATTCTGGAGATTTAGGTGGTGGCCGGAGTTGGTTGACGGTGGCCGGCGGCGTTGCTAGGGCGTTTGCATGCCCGGCGGTAAGGGGGCTCCGGCGAGGACGAGAGGAGGCCAGGTGGCTCAGGGAAGGGTTTGCATGGGTGCCACGTGTGGTGGCGTGGAGAGAGAGGGAGAGATAGTGGGGGACAGGTGGGGACGCGTGGTGGAATCTGTGAAGTTCTGAGTGTGGCGTGGCGTGGATTCTGAGAAGACGTGTGGGACCTCGCATGGCCAACACGTGTCAGCTTATTTATCACACTGAAAACGCCAGAATCCTCTAGAAAATTCTGGACATTCGCTGGAAAGACTTGGACTGCTGAGTCATTTTCTGGACTTGATGAAATCTGGGCCTTACCAAAAACGCCCCACTGGGCCCATACGAGCTGGAAAAAAAACTGAATAAAAACAACAATTAAATCTAATCTAATTAATGGTTAATCCTAATAACAATCTAAAAAAAAGATTAAAACCTAATTAATTCTGAAAAAACAATTAAAGTCTAATTAATTCTATATTATACTAGTTAACCCTAAAAAATCAATTAACCTCTAATTAACTCTAAAAAGTCATTAAAACCTAATTAATTCTGAAAATCAATTAATCCTAATTAATTCTATATTAATCTAATCAAATCTAAAACACAATTGAGATCTAATTAAACTCTAAAATTCACTAATTCTCTATTAAAATCCTATTATCATTTAATATCTATTAAAATCCTAATATTAATAAAAGAAACTATATTATTTTCTATATTCTCTAAAAAACTATTAAACCTATTTTAAAATCTATATAAAATTCTAAAAATGATTTAAAAAGCAATTAAACCTATTTAAAAAAACCTACAAAATTCTAAACTATTATTAAAAGAAAAAGCTATATTATTCTAAAAAGATAAAACCATTTAAAATCTTATTTACATTCTAAAAATCTATTTAAAAAATCTATAAAATCCTAAAAAGAGAATTAAACCATTAAAAAATACAAAAACCCTATTTAAATTCCAGAAAAATTCTATAAAGCCTGTTAAAAATTCACAAAAGCCTATTAAACCCTAAAAATGCAGATGAATGCACAAATGACCCCCATAAAAGCGCACGAGACCAGATCGAATCGAACGGAGATCCCCGGGCATCAGAATATCCCCAAAATCACTGAAAAATCACCGAGGAGCGCACAATTTCCTGAAAATAAAACCCTGGCAATCTGGACTGGGTCTGCCATATCTGATAGACAAAAATCAAGCTGTCAACTCTGATATCCCCTGCTTGTGCACAAAAATCATACATCTGAGCTGTGAATATGAATTTAAACCATGAGTCAGATAGGAGAATTGGTTGGTCAAATTTTAGGGTGCAACAACCATTACCCCTTGTGATTATACTGGCGTTACCTTACACACATTCTTTAGTGGTTCTTCGCCTGCATCTCTCGCCTAACACTAATTTTGGTCATGTGCTTTTTCCGTTTTCGTGAATTTTTCATGAGAGAAACTTCAACTCTCACTTTGAGGCGACACCATCTCAAAATTCACATAGGTGAAGTTCATATTGTACCCTTTTCCATGAGACACATACCTTTGGTATTGAACTTCATTAAAAGTTTAAATAAAACTCAACCCTCATTTTAAAGGTCAACATTATCACGAAATGTTCGACAAATATCCAAATCAATGACTTGGTGTTACCCATTAAATCTTGAGGTTAATGTTCTGTTAATGTAAGATTGAGTTGTCGTCATTGTCGAAACTCCTACTCAAGGAGTTTCAATCCCATGCCTCTCGAGGTTGTTTTTACTAAGTCTCTGATCAATGGCTTAGTAAATGGATCAAGAAAATTATAGCTCGATCGTATATATGTGAATGACTACATCCTTAGTCAATTTTCTCATGAAAGAATGTATAAGTCCTACTTTCCTAGACTTTCTGCTATAAACTTTTGTATGCTTTAGTTAAAGTGGTTTGACTACTGCACTATATCATCACCTTTGAAATATCATATTTAGCCAATGGAACTTCCAACAGAAGGTCCCTAAACCATTAGTTGCTTCACCAGCGGAAGCAAGAGCATCGAACTCAGATTCAATGGTTAAGATAATGATCCATATTTATTTCTTGCTCTTCCAAAAAAAATTGCACCATCGATAGTGTAAATATTCATCCAAATATAGATTTATGATATTCAACACTAGATATCCAACTCGCATCAGTATATCCTTCTAATATGACATAAAATTCACCATAATGGAGACCAATATTTTTGGTTTTCATAAGATATCTGAAAATCTTAATGATGAACAGTGCTCACCATTTAGATTGCTAGTAAAAATCTACTAATTTTACCAATTACAAATGCTATATCGGGTCTAGTACATTGCATGCACTTGCATATTCCAATTGAGCCACAACTCTTCCTTCATTCTTTTGAAGTTTGACACTAAGATCAAATGGAATGGTCACTTCATTAAAGCGTAAGTGTTAGAACTTATCAAGCACTTTCTTAACATAGTGTGTCAACTAGTCCAAGATCATTCATCTTGAATGTGGAAGTTAGAAACCTCTCTGTTTCTAAAATTCCATTCATCTTGTTGCTAATGACCAATCATATAATCAACATGGAGACAAATAAATATTATAATATTCTCACACAACTTTATATACAAACACTTGCAATAAGAATCAGATGAAGAATGTTTTTAGATAATCATGCATAATGATGCAAGAAAATTTTAGATGAAGTGAGAGATAAAATTATGGGCAATTTAAAGTAGTATAGTATAAATTAACATGGGTACCTTATTTATCTTCACTTGTCTCAAATCTTCACTCGAATTTATATGCTAAACTTTCTTGATCAACTTCATCATTGATGTGCATGGCACTTTTGAACCTTTTCTTCTTTGATAATCTTTATCTTCACCAAAATAGAACTAGATATAAGATGTATTTATCACAATCTCCCCCTTTTGGTGATGACAAACTCTTTAATTTGTGTTTTGATAATGATTGAAAATTCTTCCCCTTATTGGTGAATTTTGAAATAGAAAAGTCAAATATTTGATGTCATTTTTCTGGTGCTTGTTTTAATCCATACAAGAATTTGACAAGTTTGCACACTTTTGTTCATTACTAAGAAGTACATAATCTTTTGGTTTCTCCATATAAATATCCTCATCGAGGCCTCTATTTAGGAATATTACTTTGACATCTATTTGACGAACTATAAGGTCATGCAAAGAAGCTAATGCAAATGATACTTAATTTTTGTTGTGCTTGCTACTAGCGCATATATGTCGAAATAGTCAACACCTTCATTTTATTTAAAAGCCTTGGTCACAAATTTATCCTTATATGTATTTAGTGTACAATCACTATGATACTTACTTCAAAACACTCACTTGCATCCAATGGATCTTGATCCTTTAGGCAGATTGATAAGTTCTCAAGTACGATTTGACATTATTGAATCTATTTAGTCTTGGATAACAACATCCTTCTAAAATGAAAAGTCTCTTGAAGTTACTACTTTTTATACATATTAGTGGTGCTAGCGGGATATATACCTGAGTGAATCGCACACTAAAAGATACAATAGAGTCGCCGCCGAACATTATTTAGTCCTAAAGAACAGGGAAAATATTAATAAAACTCAAGGGAAAGAGAAACGGGAAAGGGTGTCGGTTATGCAAAAGGAAGGTATTAGCATCTTACACATCCGTCATACTCGATGAAAACCATTTCTCTTGCTTCTAGACTTGGATGTGTTATCAATCTAAAGGATTCTAGATAAAAATAAAAGGAAAAATAAAGAGAAAGAAAGAACATGCTCGTAGAGGATTAGGGCTCTCGTGCCTACGTATTCTCATAGTGCAATGAAAAAGTCAGAGCTCCGTAGTTCATGAAACTAGGACAAAGAAAGAAAAGGAAACGGAGATGGTGTCAAAACCAAGAGAGAAAGGAAAAAATAAGACCCTATTACGGAACACAGAAGAATGATGTCAAAACCAAGAAAGAGAGGTAAAAAAAAGTCCTGCTGAAGAATGCAACAGAGAAGACCGGAAACCTGTACGGGAAAATATAAGGAAAAGAATACTCCAATGAGGATAAGATAAAAGAATGACGTCGAAGCCGAAAGGATAAAGGGGCAAGGATCGAATTAAAGGTGAGATCCATAGGGAACTCGGTGCATTAACTGGCAGGAAGTAATTAACCGAAGAAAGATAATAGTGAAACTCTGTTGGGAGAGCAAAAGGTTAGTGTCAACAGACGGACTGTGATGAACCAGAAGAAAGAGAGTATTAAACCAAAAGAAGGTGTTTGACTCTCTGGGAGATTCGGTGTGTTAACTGATAAACAGTGATTAACCAAAAGGAGAAAGAAGTTGGTTTTAACCGATAGACGGTGATCAACCAAAAGCACATGTGTGGAACCAAGAAAAGGTTGTGACCCAAAGGACGGGTGTGGGACCAAGTGAAGGTTTCTAACCCAAAGAACGGTACACTTACTGAGCAAGCAGTACCTGACCGAAGGAAAGGGTATCTGAACCAAACAAATGTTATTGACCCAAAGGTGCGAGTGTTTGAACCAAAGGAAGATTGCTAACTACAGGAGATTTTGGTATTTAACAGACAAACTGTGATTAACCGAAGAGGATGAGTGATTAACCAAGAGAAGATGATTAACTCAAAAGAAATTGGTTTTAAAAGGAAGATTGTGATCAGCTAAAGATCAAGTGATTAACCGTGAGAGGGTGATTAACCCAAGGAAATCTCAGTATGTTAATAGACGGACTGTGGTTAACTGAGGAAAATTGGTGTTTTAACTAACAGACAGTGGTTAACCAAATAAGAAGGATAGAGAACCAAGAGAATGGATGCGAACTCTGATGGGGACTAGGTTTTTAACAGGAAGAATGTGTTTAACCGAAGAGAAAAGATTGACTTCGCTGGGGAAGAGAATTTGGTTTTAACCAAAGAACGGTTGATCAACCAAGGAAAGAACTGATTACAAATCTCTGGGGAATCAAAGAAAAAGATTGGCCACAAGAGAAAGGAGAGTTGAATCCAAAAGGAGGAATTCAAACACAACGATTTTTCATTTTTATCTTAATTTTAAAATTATCAAACATCAAAGAAACTGTGAATTTTTATAATATGTTGGGTTGTAATTTCTTGTGTCGAAGCAGTGTAGCTCGACAGAAACAATGACTAGTCGAATTAGCTTAATGTGTTAGTGTGTCGAAGTGTCGAACCAAGCTGCTTCACACATGATTTCAACTTAGGCCTATTTTAGTAATATTATCTATTTTGGCCTTTTATAGTTTTGGGTTTTGTCTTGGGGTGCAAGCTAACCTAAATCTATAAATAAGGAGAAACCCTTATTTTGTAAATACAATTCATATTTTGTATTCAAAGTTTGTAGTTGCAAGTGAATAAAGAGAATTTCCACAACTTGTGGGCAGAGAGAACTCTGCAGATTTTTCATCTTCTTCTCCAACGTTTTCCTTTCTTTCTTTCTTCCTCAATTGTTAATTGACATTGTGTGATTGATAACAATCTTGAGATCAAGATTGAATAGGAATTCTCCATAGGTTACAGTTGAATTCCAACATCTGGTATCTAGAGCTTCAGTTGCGATTGAAGGAAGGAAAATCATGATGGTGATGAACCATCCAAACGGAAAATTTCCAGCAAACCTTCTAATTCTCAAGAAAGATAATTATTAGAATTGGTGCAAACAGATTAAGATTGTTTTTTTGTTATCAAGATCTTTGGGATCTTGTGAAGGGAGGAGTAACACTGCTTGTAAGAAATGAGACGAATCAAGAAAATGCTGCATTTAAAGAATTGAAGAAGAAAGATTATAAAGCTCTCTTTATAATCCATCAATGTGTTGATCCATATAATTCTGAAAAGGTTAGTGATTTAGAATCAACGAAGGAAACGTAAGAGATTCTTGAAAAGTCGTTTGGAGGAGCAAAAAAGGTGAAAGAGGTGATATTACAAACTCACAAAAGAATCTATGAATTGCTTCAGATGAAAGAAAGTAAAAGTATAACAGGTTTCCCCACTAAGGTTACAAAACAGGTTTAAATAAATTTTTTAAATGAGACATTCAAAATAAATAAATAAAATAAAATATTGTATTTAACAAAAGTTGAACCAAATATCTAAAAGACACATAGTCTCTTTTCTACCAATTCAATAATAAAATTTTATGTAAGAAATATATCACTTAAAATACTTATGATCAAATTAAAAAATTATGAAGCCTTTTTATAACCCAAAATTTTAAGACCTAACTCTTAGATCGGCCTGACATATTACATAATCACAAGTCTGAATATATATATATATATATATATATATATATATATATATATATATATATATATATATATATATATATATATATATATATATATATATATATATATATATATATATATATATATATATATATATATATATATATATATTTATTGTTGATTCTATTCTTTTTTATATTTTAATTTCTAAAATAGTCAACTATTTTTCAAATATTATAATTTTTTATATTATTAAAATAAATACATAAGCTAACAATATATTAGTACAACACATATTTTTATATATTGTGAAATTAAATAATAATAATAATAAAATGTGTAGTTGAGAAGTGAGAGTCGTTAAATATGGTAATTTTGCTCCTAAAAAGTGAAAACATGGCAGTCATACATTTAAGGCTTTTGAGTTTTCGTTGAACCTACACCACTTTACAATGTTTCTGCGCTTTTTATTAGGTAGGTGCCAACTAATCCAATTCATCATCCTGCTTCCCATAAGAAAGTCCTTTGTAATTTGATAATTTCATTAATTACCAAAATCACCCTAACACCCATTGATAACTCTCACTACTATTTTTCAAAAAATAGTAAAGCTTAATCGATTAACATTTGAGGGATTACCCTATTTTAAATGTTAAAAAATTGTGAAGAAACGAAGATGGTTAATCAATTAATTTGGTCTCCTTACCCAAAGAATTAATTGATTAATATTTTTGTGGTTTTAGAAAGTTTTCACGGACAAAAATGACACTTTTTGTCATTTTGAAAATCATGCATAAAATAATTTGAATTATATTTTTTTAGCATCTAAGATCTATATTATAAACACATATTGTACCTTAGTCTTAACTTGATTAAAAAACAAATACTATAGATTGATCAAATTAATTCCGTTAAATAATATTTTTAAATTATTCTTGTTAAGAGACTTGAAATTTATCTTAAAACATTTAATTTATTATTGAATCTTGTTTTTCTTATATAAGTTTGTCTTCATAAAAACAATTTTATAAAAAATTTATCTTCACAAAATGGATGGATAGGGAACATTGATATGATTATTGATATGATTAAGAAAAACTAGAGAGAATAACGAGTTTATCTCTCTTCATTTTTACTACCTATTTATTGTCTTTTGTATAACACCGTTTGTCTTAATCAAGATTCTTAAATATGTTCGTCTTTTGTATAACACCGTTTGTCTTAATCAAGATTCTTAAACATGTTCATATATATATATATATATATATATATATATATATATATATATATATATATATATATATATATATATATATATATATATATATATATATATATATATATATATATATATATATTATTGAGCCATGTTGGTGCAAAGGTAGAATAAACGATGAAAAAGGAGAAATATTCTATTAAGAATGACGGCTACGCAACTATTAAAAATAACAATGATTGTAACCCTATTTATAAATTAAAAATTAGGGTTACTAGAATAAGATAAAATACTAAAATACTCTCTAACAAACTTAGGGGCTAAGAAAATAGTACTAATAATATGAATTACTTCTAATATCATCCCTTAATTCATATTCCATCAAAACTTGTAACACCAATTCCATCCCTTAGTCTGAGAAATTGATCAGTCTTAATAGCTTTCGTCAGAGCATCTGCCAACTGTTTCTGAGTGTTGCAGTGTACAACTTCTAACACTCCACTCTGAACTTGATGTCTCAGAAAATGATACTTGGTCTCAATATGCTTGCTTCTCCCATGCAGCACTGGGTTTCTGGCAAGATTGATTGCAAACTTGTTGTCAATCATCAGATTCAGAGGTTTGTTTATTTTAATCTTCAGATCCTGCAACAGATTCAGAATCCACACAGCTTGGCATGCAGTAACAGCACCTGCAATGTATTTAGTTTTACATGTTGATAACGCCACAACAGGTTGCTTCTTGGAACACCAAGAAATGGGACCTCCCAGAAATTTGAACAAGTACCCAGATGTACTTCTTCTGTCAACTCTGTCTCCACACCAATCAGGATCTGAATAACTCAGAAGTTCTGACTCATCCTTTCTTCCAGAAGGAAACAACACTCCATACTTCAGAGTTCCCTTGATATACCTCATAATCCTGACAGCAGCTTGGTAATGGGACCACTTAGGTTTACTCATGAACCTACTAACCATCCTAACAGAGTAGCAAATATCAGGTCTGGTATTGCACAGATACCTCAGAGAACCAACCAACTGTTTGAAGGTTGTAGCATCCACATCCTTTCCATCAGAGTCAGAATCCAGTTTATGATTTCTATCTGAAGGTGTGACAGCAATCTTACAATTCTTTCAGTTCAAATTTCTTCAGAAGTTCTAATTCATACTTGAGCTGATGCAAAATGATACCTTTCTCAGAATATCTGAACTCCATCCCTAGAAAGTATGTCATTTTGCCTAGATCAGTCATTTCAAATTCATTCATCAGAACTTTCTTGAACTTGGCTATCTCCTGTTCAGAACTTCCAGTCAATAGTATATCATCAACATATAAACATACCAGAGTCATATTGCCTTCAGAAGTATGCTGAACATAGACACCGTACTCCATCTCACATTTCTGAAAGCCTTGCTTCTTAAAAAATGAATCAATCTTCTGATTCCAAGCTCTGGGCGCTTGTTTCAATCTATATAGAGTTTTGTATAATCTGCACACCATCCCTTCCTGATTCTTTTTCACAAATCCAGGAGGTTGTGACACGTAAACTTCTTCTTCTAATGGACCATTCAGAAATGCAGATTTTACATCTAAATGCATCAGATGCCAATTCCTGTTAGCAGCTATTGCAATCACCATTCTGGTTGTTTCATGTCTTGCTACAGGTGCAAACACTTCAGAATAATCCAGCCCAGGTTTCTGTAGAAATCCTCTGGCTACCAACCTTGCTTTATGTTTGCCAATTGAACCATCTGGCTTCAACTTCTGCTTGAAAACCCATCTAACGCTGATGGCTTTCTTGTCTTTTGGAAGTTCTGTCAGCTTCCAAGTCTTGTTTCTCTCTATAGCATCAAGTTCTTCTTTCATGGCCTTCAGCCAAAGCTTATGCTTAAGAGCCTCTTCTGTACTTATGGGTTCAGAGTCTACCATCATGGCACACTGAATAACTCCTCCTTCAGAGTCTACTTCAGTGTCTTGCAGCATGTCAAATTCTGCATATCTTCTGGGAACGTTTTTGATTCTTTGTGGTCTCTGAACTTGTTCAGAGTCTTGGGCTTCAGATGATTGACTTTCTCCATAACTTTGACCAACTTCAGGATCTGGCATATTTCCAGAGTCTTGAACTTCAGAATTTCTAGCTTCAGAGGCTTGACTTCCTTCAGAGCCTTGGCCATCTTCAGAGTCTGGATCATCAGAGTCACCTTCATCTTCTGAGTCTTCTCTAGAGTCAGAATCACTATCAGAGTCAGAATCAACGTCAAAATTTACTCCAACTTCAGAAATTCTTAACTCTGACCTTTCTTCAGGAGTTCTAACATCAGAATCAGATTGAGACTTATCCCAATTCCAAACTTCTGATTCCTTCACAATCACATCTCTGCTGAATTCAATTTTATTGGTTTCGGGACAATAGAGCTTGTATGCACCTGTACTGTGGTACCCTATCAGAATCATCACTTTGCTTTTATCATCCAGCTTCTGTCTTCTGACTTCTGGAACATGTTTATAGCAAACAAAACCAAACACCTTCAGATGACTAACACTTTGCTTATCTCCAATCCACTTCTGTATTGGAACTATTTCCTTCAACTTCTTCGTAGGACATCTGTTGAGTACATACGTTGCAGCGACAACAGCTTCTCCCCAGAGCTTCTGAGGAAGCTTCTTCTCCTTTAGCATGCTTCTCACCATATCAAGCAAAGTACGGTTTCTTCTTTCAGCAAGACCATTGTGTTGAGGGGTATAAGGAGCAGTAACCTCATGCTAAATTCCATTCTCCTCACAGAACTTCTGGAACTCTTTGGAGTTATACTCACCTCCACCATCAGTTCTAAGAATCTTCAAATTCTGACCACTCTGATTCTCAGCCTTCATTCTGAACTTCTTGAATTCATCAAACACCTCATGTTTAAATTTAATAAGGGATACCCATGTCATTCTTGTGAATTCATCAACAAACAACACAAAGTACTTATTCCCTCCAATTGATGCTACTGGAAATGGACCACACACATCAGAATGTACAACTCCCAAGGCATGTTTTGCTCTTGGAGCAGCTTCTGACGCAAATGGCAATCGTGGTTGTTTTCCTTCCATGCAAACTTTGCATGATTTTTCAGGCTTCTTAATTGCAGGAATTCCATGTACCAACTTCTTTGAATTCAGATGTTTTAAGCTTCTGAAATTCAAATGACCAAATCTTCTGTGCCACAACTCACTCTCCTTCTTAGCACATGTTGCACTAAGACATTCTGAGTCTGCAGTTCTGACATTCACCTTGAATGTTCTATTCCTTCCTTGTTCTGACTCCATAATCAACTTCTGGTTGTAGTCATACAGCTTTAGAAGATTATCCTTCATGGTAACTGAAAAACCTTTCTCAATTAATTGTCCCACACTCATCAGATTGCTTCTGATGCCAGGTACATACCACACGTTCTGAATCAATGCTGTTTTCCCATTATTCAGAATCACTCTGACATTTCCCATACCTTTTGCATTAAGATATTTGTCATCAGCACACCTGATCTTTGTTCTCTTTTCAGAGTCAAAGTCAACCAACCATTTCTTGTTTCCAGTAAGATGATTTGAACAGCCAGTGTCCATATACCACCAGTCTATCAGATCCATATTATCAGATTCAGAAGCCATCAATAGCACAAATTCGTCATCAGAACTTCTGGCTATATTTGCTTCTTCTGATTTTCTCTCCTTGTTTGACCAACAATCTCTAGCAAAGTGACCAAACTTCTTACAACAGTAACATTGGATCTTCTTCTTGTCATACTTCTCTTTTCCCTTCTGAGCATTCTTTTGTCTATCAGAGGTTGAGTTTTCTGACTTCTGACCACCATCAGATCTTCTCCTGGCTTCTGACTGCTTCTGATACCTCCTATCAGAAGTTGCTTGCAGAGCCTGCTGCTCTACTTCCTTTTCAGAAGTTCTCTCAGTCAAACGCAACTCTTGCGCTTCTAGACTGCTCTGCAGCTCTTCAATTCTCATGGTGCTCAGATCTTTGGAATGTTCTATTGCTACCACAATGTAATCAAATTGAGGAGTAAGGGATCTCAATACTTTCTCCATGATTGTTTCTTCTGAAAGAGTTTCTCCACACGCCTTCATCTCATTAGTGATCAGAATCATTCTGGAGATGTATTCAGAGACTTTCTCATTATTTTTCATGTTGAGATTCTCATATTGCTTTCTCAAGGACTGAAGCTTCACCTTCTTCACTGATGCGTCACCACCATAACATCTCACCAGTGTGTCCCACGCAACCTTTGCTGTTGTTGAATCTGCAATCTTCTCAAACACATTTACATCCACACATTGATGAATGAAGAACAATGCTTTCTGATCATTCTTCCTTACTTCCTTCTGCGCGTTTTTCTGTTCATCTGTTGCATTTGCTGCTACTGGAACATAACCATCAGTGACAATATCTAGAACATCTTGAGCACCAAATAGTACACGCATTTGGATCATCCAACGATTCCAGTTTTTACCATCAAATACTGGAAGTTTGGTGTTCATGTTGCCGTTTCCGTTCATCTTCTACCTTGCACAATACACTCAGATTTCTCACACAGTGTTTCCCAACCCACAGAATTAAAATTCTAATCAGATTTTGTTCAAGATTCAACACGAATCTAAGAATCAAAATCAAACACACAAGACCTCACGTTCACTCGTGTTTCCCGTGTTTCACAAGAACTCTAGATACCAATTGTTGGTGCAAAGGTAGAATAAATGATGAAAAAGGAGAAATATTCTATTAAGAATGACGGCTACGCAACTATTAAAAATAACAATGATTGCAACCCTATTTATAAATTAAAAATTAGGGTTACTAGAATAAAATAAAATACTAAAATACCCTCTAACAAACTTAGGGGTTAAAAAAATAGTCCTATATAATATGAATTACTTCTAATAAGCCAAACATTTTAAACTTTGTCAAAATAATTTTTGTGTGCATGTCTTTGATGTGATTTGATCAACTACTTTTATTATTTTAGGATTAGAACACATGTTAATTAAATAATTAAAAAGCACACATTAGTTAAAAACATGCATCAAATTCCATCAATATTTTAATCAATAAAGTTTGATATCTTTAAAGCATCATTAGGTATATTGTCTCAACACTCTTATCTTTTTTACGTGTTTATCCATCAATTTTGTCACCCTTGTTCTAAGCATGTTGGATGAACTGTGAGGGAACGTATAAAATGGTGATGCGCATATCTACGCTGAAATTTGATCATGCCGAACTCATCTCTCTCTCCAAGCGCCTCACAGCCCTTCAATCGCTTCTTCCATTCCACGCCATCACAGTCACTACCGGCAACTCCACCAACCCCTTCATTGCCGCTAGACTCATCTCTCTCTACGACACTCTCAACCACCCTTCTTCCTCTTCAACCCTCTTCCACTCCCTTCCTTTCAAAGACATTTTCCTGTGGAACTCCTTCCTCAAAACCCTCTTCTCTCGCTCCCTTTTCCCTCAGCTTCTCTCTTTTTACTCCCTCATGCGCTCTTCCAATGTCTTGCCAAATCACTTCACTTTCCCTATGGTTGCTTCTTCTTATGCCCACTTGATGCTTCTCCCTTTTGGGATGAACCTTCATGGATTGGCTTATAAAGTTGGGTTTTTTCCTTCTAGTTCGGCTGTTGGGTCTTCCTTTGTGTCGTTGTATTCAAGGTGTGGTGAAATGAATGATGCGGTTAAGGTGTTTGATGAAATTTCTGTCAGGGATGTGGTTGCTTGGACTGCACTTGTTATTGGGTATGTGCAAAACGGGGAGAGTGAGAAGGGTTTGAAGTGTATTAGTGAGATGTATGCTGCTGGGGGTGATCATGATGCTCAGAGGCCTAATTCCAGGACATTTGAGGGTGGGTTTCTTGCTTGTGGGAATCTGGGTGATTTGTTTAGTGGCAGGTGTTTGCATGGTTTGGTTGTGAAAAATGGGATTGGATGTTCACTTGTTATACAATCTTCGATTTTGTCTATGTATAGTAAATGTGGTGTGCCTCAAGAAGCTTATCAATCCTTTTGTGAAGTGATCAACAAAGATCTTTTGTCGTGGACATCCGTCATTGGTGTTTATGCTAGGTTTGGGTTGATGTGTGATTGTGTGAGATTCTTTTGGGAAATGCAGGAAAGTCAGGTGTACCCGGATGGAATTGTTATTGGTTGTATTCTTTCGGGTTTTGGTCATTCCGCGGATGTATCTGGAGGGAAAGCTTTTCATGGATTAGTTATTAGGAGACATTATGTGCCTGATGAGATGGTTGATAATTCATTGTTGTTTATGTACTGCAAATTTGGAATGTTAAGTTTTGCCGAGAGGCTCTTCTATTGGTGTCAAGGGAGCACAAAGTGCTGGAACTCTATGGTTGTTGGCTACGGTAGAATAGGCAACAACTTAAAATGTATTGAACTCTTCCGGGAAATGCAGTATTTAGGTATTTGTTCTGAATCGGTTAGCGCAATTTCTGCAATTGCTTCGTGTGGTCAGTTAAAAGAACCCAACTTGGGAAGGTCAATTCATTGCAATGTGATAAAAGGTTTTATGGATGAGACTCTCTCAGTAACCAATTCACTCATAGAAATGTATGGAAAATGTGATAAAATGACCGTTGCTTGGAGAATATTTAATCGGACTGAGAGGGATGTTATCTTGTGGAACACTCTGATTTCAGCTCATATTCATCTCAAGCATCATGAAGAGGCCATAAGTTTATTTAATACGATGATTATGGAGGACCAGAAGCCTAACACAGCCACTTTGGCGGTAGTGCTTTCAGCTTGTTCTCACCTTGCATCTCTAGAGAAAGGAGAGAGAGTTCACGACTACATAAATGAAAAAGGTTTTAAGCTCAATTTACTGCTTGGCACAGCTTTGGTTGATATGTATGCCAAGTGTGGGCAGCTAGAGAAATCAAGGGAGGTATTTGACTCGATGATGGAAAAGGATGTAATTTGCTGGAATGCAATGATCTCGGGCTATGGAATGAATGGATATGTAGAATCTGCGGTGGAGATATTCAATCTTATGGAGGAATCAAATATTAAGCCAAATGAAATTACTTTCCTCTCTCTTCTCTCAGCGTGTGCCCATGCAGGACTTGTTGAAGAAGGGAAATACTTGTTCGCTAAAATGCAAAGCTATTCCGTGAAGCCCAATTTAAAACACTATACTTGTATGGTAGATCTTTTGGGAAGGTCCTGTAATTTAGAAGAAGCAGAAGAATTGGTCTTATCCATGCCTGTTTCTCCGGATGGTGGCGTGTGGGGAGCGCTGTTAAGTGCTTGTAAAACTCACAATCAAATTGAAATGGGAATAAGAATCGCCAAGTATGCTATTGACTCTGAACCAGAAAATGATGGATACTATATAATGCTAGCCAATATGTATAGCTCTATTGGGAGATGGGAAGAAGCAGAAAATGTGAGAAGGACAATGAAAGATAGGTGTTTGCTGGGAAAGAAAGCTGGTTGGAGTGTGCTCTGAGCTAAAACTTCCTTTTCGTCAAGCTTAATCTTTGGAAGGGTCAAAGGAAACTTCTGGAAGTTTACCCGAGTGTCAATAAGCTTAATTTCTTAAGTTCGGTCCTTTCCTAAGCCGTCTATCAGCTTGTTATATTGAACATCTGGGCTAAGGAAGCTGACATGCTACAAGCATGCAAATTTGTTTGCATCATAGCTTCCATGTGCACGTCACTATTTTGAACTTTGGAAAAATCTGGAAGGAAAAGCATATATTCTTTCTCAAGATTCTGTGGCTAGCTTGCTGCAGTAAATTGAGTTTATCCATATTATGGAAATTTTGCATATTGATACTCTGCGTGCTCACTGTCAATGGCTTTTTTATTCGGTTTGCTACGTGAGCAAGTGGAAGTGCGAAATTTCGTATTGTCGATTATCATACTTAATCATAGCTAGTTGTTGCTTCTTGGGGCACACATGTCATACAATCTACAGCACTGAATTAAGAAATCAAGGAAGTTCTATATGTAAGAGAAGTAAAGAAACAAACATTTTATTGAACAGACTACAGGTTGCAGGGGTAGACAATGATAGACGTTTTGTCAATATTCTTGCACATAAAATACCTTTACAACATCTATAGAACCAGACACACACATCTGCTTGCAAATAAATGGACAAAACAGATCAAAATAAACTACATCTTTATTTGGGGGACATCAAATGCTTGCTTAAAGCTTCTCTAGTGTTAGCAAAACACCTGAATTGCTTTTAATGGAGGAGACCTTCACCTCACTGCAAAAATCAAAGATTAATCATGAAATTTTACCCTGTCAAAGATAAGCACGAGGAGTTTATACAGTCAAGTTCAAGGTCTAACAGGTTAAGATGATACCTTAACAATTGGACGGCCTTTTCAGACCACATTTACCGGGCAGGGCCATAGCATTTGCGGGGTTGATTCCAAATAAAGGTAGTTCAGACTTGTAACCGCAAAGACAGGTAAGATTGCAACGGTGAACAACATTGCAGCATTTCGTATCCGGGTTTGGCGGGTTTGCACCGGTAACAGCATCATGACATAAATTTAGCTCACTTGATTCAATGTTACATAGTAAAACAGCTAGATTTCCACCCAACATGGCCAAGATCAATGCTGCTAGCATCCACTGCACCAAAGTCTTTCCACTAGAATGTGCCATACTCTCCTAATTTATCAACCAGGTGCTTACTTACTATGTTATATTCTGTAACCTCTCTAAGAGTTTATTTATAATGGTGTTTAGAATGTTAGTTGAACAATTATTTACATTATTTTAGTCTTAATAGTGTCATTTGGTAACAGTTATGTCATGTGAGTACAGTCTGTGTGTGTTCACGAGATAGATTAACGTTATTATAGTGATAGTAATCACAACAAAACAATCTTAAAGTGGCTTATTATTCGGTGAATAAACAAAAAGTGGTTCGTGGTGATAGAATGATCCCTTGCTCATGGCTGTTAAGGTGACAAAAATGTTATCACATGTTCCTTGCTTGTTGTTTTTATTATAGTGATGCCAAAATATGGATAATAAAAAAATGAAACTGAATCTAGAGGTTATTATCATTGATTCACCTTAGTTTTTTTTTTGGGCCAACAAAATGAGGAAGAATTAATATTATGCTAAGCTGAACAGGTTTCGATTGTCAAAGTAATCCCGTGAAGGTATAGTTGTTTAAGACTTAAATTATGAATAAGCTTTGTTTTGAAAGGGGAACAATAGAGGAAAGAAAAGGGAATCATTATGTGTTTGGTTGCAAGAAAGTTGCGGAGACAATTTTAATTTCCGTGGGTCCCACCAAAAAATTCCTTCAAAATGTGAAGTAAAGTAGTAAACAAGAGAGGAGGGGTTGATTTGAGTAAAAATGACTTTAATATTCTTGTTTTATATATTTAATCTTTTTATTTAAGGTTACATTTGTCATTTAGCAATATATGATTTTCTTTCCTCTTGCTTTATACTGCATCAAACAAGAAAATGTAATTTTTTTTCTCTTCGTCTGCTTTCATTTTTCTGTCTTCTATCCATGAAAACATAGTGTAAATGCCGCATTATATTATGTGAAATAAAATAGAAGTTAATAATGAAATATTTGTGGGCTATGATGAATTTGCAATTGGAGTCAATAAATAGTATCACTCCTAATTATGTTTATAACGAGTCAAAGTCAATAGTAATGATAAAGTTAACAATTATGATAAAGGTAAAGTCAACAGTAATGGTAAAAGTCAACATTGATCAAAATATGGTTAATAATATTGAAATGATCAATAGTCAATTATAAGTCACAAACTAATAAAATATAAAGATTAACGGAGAACCTTTGAACCATTAAGTAAAATGAAATGTAAGATGAATCAGATGAAACTTTTTATGATGTATAAGATGAATTTAGCCTGAGCCAGAAAAAGAAAAAAAATGGAAAAAGAGTGGGGCAAATTAGGGTATGACAATTGCCCCTATTTAACTTTTTGAATTAGATGATATGATTCAAGGTAGTTAAATATAGAATATTCAAATTTTGCCCCTTTGAAAGAAATAAAATGTAATGTATTGCAATGAGACTAGATGCATTTTCTTGAGAACTTATTTGCTGGGAATATGGAATGGAATGTAGATTTTGTGAGGATTATTTGCTGAGGATTGACTGAAATACTTTGTTGGGGAATAGATCAGTCGTAAAAGAGATGTACGTGGTCATATTTTGCATGTTGTATGATTTGCTATGCATTATGCATGAAGTGGTTATACTTGACTTATATGATGCATGAGATTATGCATGTTATGCAATGATGCAGATTGTTAGGTGAAAGGAGTGACTGGTATCTACAAGAATGAGATTTTGGTTCTGGTTTTTTTGTGGTGGTGAACTTTGATTCTTCGACATTCGATGACTGAATTGAGGAACTCGTAAGTTGATTAAGAGAGTTTCAAGATGCCACTGCTGCTGGAGGTTTGAATTTGATCCTTTATGAGATGGATGTTCAACAAAAAGAAGATCGTCATCGACTCGTTCGTTGGCAACGACACACTGGTTGGAAACAAATCATCAAAGCGGAGGTTGGAAAAATATCATCAACACAAAGGTTGGAAAAAGATCAACAACACGAAGGATGGAAAAAGATCGTCAACCATGGAGGTTGGAAACAGATCAACAACACGAAGGTTGGAAACAAAGACCAATAACACAAAGTTGAAAATGAATGACATGGTGGTGAGTCAGCAAAAAGGATAATTGTCAACACAACGGCTGGAAAGTAAGCTGAACGAATACATTTCAAGAGGGTTTACTGGAGAGAAAGTTGTCAAGGAAAAAAAGAAAACCCTCTGGGGATATCAACTAAAAGTTTCGCGAGGATAATATTCTTTTCAGAGAAATACCACCGTTTTAATTGAGCCTTAATTTGTCGGAAGTATACCAGTTATAAGGTAGATGTTTACAGTGATAAGGTTTTGGAAAAGACTGTTTTGGTTATAAGGCTTTATGATGATGTCGAAAGAATGCGATGATATCTGAGTAAAACGACCTGATTAATGCAATGCAATGATCTATGCGATGATGATATGCATGATTTGATGGCAATGATCTGAGTAAAGCGACCTGATTAATGCATGACAATGATCTATGGCAAATATCTATGTGATGATGATTTATGCGATTGATGCATGATAATGATTTATGCATAGTTCACCAAATGCTCATGTGGCAGGAGATGAAAGATTTGAGGCTATGAAACGGGTCATAATGACATGATTCCCCAACGTCTGCTTCAGGCTCAACGATTGTTGATTCACTTTTGCACTTGTCTAAGCAACTTGAAACATGGAGAGAACTTGCACCTTCGTAGCATGCCTCTGCCCTAGTCTGCTGGATATTTGTATGGATTGCCCCAATCACAAGTTATGAAGCAGTCTTGTTATATGACGATCTCGATCTGACTTTCCCCAATGTCTTGAAATTGTATGCCCCTGATTAATCGTCTTCTGAAGTGTTTGACTTCTTGTGCTCTTTAGGTGGCTTTCCCTAATACGAGCCTTGAAGTAATTTTCCACTGGCTGGATGATGTTTGAGGGAATGCCCCTGGCTAACTGATCTTGAAGGAATTCCCCTGGTAGGACCACATGTTATAGCTCCTCATTGCAACCTCCTTGATGTTGTGTGTTGATTTGTAGATTAAAATTGTTTACTCAAAAATGATAATTTTAATGTGACGTTTTGAGATCAAAATCATTATTTAAAGTGTGAAAGATGATGTGGAAATTTGATATCAATACAAATGTTTTTAACAAATCTCTAGGAGTCACGTATACACAATCTCACTATTGTATGCCTTGAGAATACCTTTTTTTCAATTAGTTTTTTTGAAGGTTGTACGTGGTCTGGTTCACAGTTTGAGAAATAAAGGATATAAGACTCAAAATTTTATTTTAGCCCACCCTATTCTACTTGATGTTCTCCAGTCTTGCGTTCAGCTAACTCAGCAGGTGCATTCAATTTCTGAAAGAAATTTTGGTGATTTTTGGAATCAATGAGGTTTTTCTTTCGTTCGCTTGCATGACAGTCTCCCTTTTTATTGGTAGTCACAACACTTTGCTCTTGCTTTTTTTTTTTCTGAAGATTTTTTTTAATTAATTTTTACCGCTAATTTTTGCTTAAGTCATTTCATCATTTTTTTTGTTTTTGAGTTAGCGGACTTTTCTTGTTTTTTTTTTTTTTACTTTTGAAAGATCGTGACTACTGTGATATTGATTATTGTGAGACAACCATTGTGAACTTTTTTATTTTCAACCTCTTCGACATCGGATGATGCATAAGATGTGATTGATCCATTGATGGGATGTTCTTTTTTGAATTTAAATGCAAATTCAAATTAACCAACGACCATCATGCCCCTGGTTAAGATTAAAGGATTTTTTCGTACAGAAAGAAACACCAACATCTAGGCTCAAGGGGATTGACGGTGGATTATCTTTTTTATATCTCTGGTGTTTAAGAGGTGAAACAATCTCTTACATCATCAATAGAGTTTTATTCGAAAACATATTGTCAGCAATTTTGGGTATTTGTTCTTCATTATTCTCCAGTTGATCCTTGCTTAAGTGAAATTGAGAAGTATTGATATCATTTTTCCGTTTTTTATGAAAAAAGAAAACAGTGAATTAAGCATGGAGTGAATATGAATGGATTGACTCAAAAGATGCATGCTCATTTCATTAAGATCATCATTATGAGTAACAATGTTAAAAGCAAACAATACTTTACAAAAAGGAAATGCAAATGAAAATGTTAAAGATGGCCTAAGGATGATCATTCTAAATGATAATATGGCAATGCTTCTCTCTAAAGCATAACAATTTTTTATCAATGAGCTATTGAACTTTGGTCTTGAAACTGAAGCAAACTTCTGTAGAGGGCCACATGTATCCTGCATAGGATTTGCACGTGGTATTAGGATTATGCTAGGATGATAGGGAAACTTGACAGGTTTGATCTCCTTGGGCACAATTTCCCCAACATGAATCAAAATAGGAAGTAGATGAGTATAAGATATTTGAATTGGATCAAAGTGGGGATGTCTCATATCTTGATCATTATTTCCTTGGTTGTTTTGCTTCTGCTCCTGTTTCTGGTTGCCTTGAGTGGGCTTCTGATTCAGTAGAAGATATTGCTCTTGGGCATAAACCGGCACACTGTTTGCAGTTGCATTATGGATTTTACCCGTCTTTAGTCTGTTCTTAGTTCGTTCATCAATCACAACTTGATCTGAGAAGTCTGTTGTCATATTCCATAGGAATAGTTGTAAGATCATGTCGACCTTACCTTGGGCGTGATCCAAATTTTCCTTACACATTGCATTCTCATGCTCAACCTTTTCCATGATTCTTTGGCGATTGGCTTTTAGTCAAATATCGTCGTTGTGGAATTGTCGTCTTCTGGATGAGGAATGGAAAGGGTGAGTTATTTCTGGTTTATACGCACTAAATGCAAATGCATGAATGTATGAATATATTTTTAGTTTTCAGAAAATCTGGAAATTTTCGTCAATTGTAGAGTATAAAAGTAAAGAAAGAAGAGGAAAACAGTATGGGAAAAAGAGAAAATAACTTATGTATTTATGAACTGGTATGTATCTCTTTTGTATGATTTTATCATTTTTCAATGTTCAATCATGACTGACAATTTGGGATTCCCTTGAAATGATGCATATGGTTTTTTTCATGTGGATGAAATGCAAATAGTTATGCAATATGTTTTATTTAAATGGTTCAAAGGTTTGATGATGCAATAATTTAGGTTCAAAAGTTTGGTGTGTGTGTGTGTGTGTGTGTATGTGTGTGTGTGTGTGTGTGTATGTACGTTGGAAATCGGGTATAGAGCTTGATAGAAAATCGGGTAATCTGTGGATAAGGTTCACTGCAAAACAAACCAAATCCCCTCACATGTAGGTACTATTCTTCAAAGAAGGTTTTCTAAAAAGGTCTCCCAGAGTCATGAATTCAAATGAAAATACCTTGTCGTAGCAAATACTTGCATGACAATGGTACTTCCAAGTGAATCTAGTCTGGATGTGGGTCTCGTGTCAACCCAACGTGCGAAATGCAAGTCAACACGATTATCCATAATTCTATCTTGTGTGTACACTCAATCTCGGGTAGGGACATTTTCTCTCAAATAGCATCATGAAACCCAGCCCACAATTGAGAACCAATAAACAAATATATCAAGAATCTAACAAATATATAAAAGAAATAAAGATGTAACAAAATAAAGTAAGTAAATCAGTAAAGATAACACCTAAACATGCAAAGAAAACAAACAAAATTAGGTTTGACTTGCTTAAGGGAAAAAAGTCCCCAACAGAGCCGCCACCTGTCGTAGCACGAAAAATAACCGAGCCCATCGCACGCTCAAAAATACAATAGAGTCGCCACTGAATTTTATTTATTCTAAGAGAAAGGGAAAATATCAAGAAAACTCTAAGTGAAGAGAAAAGGGTACGGAAGTCGGTTATGCAAGGGAAAAGTATTAGCATCTCTCACATTCGTTGTACTCAACAAAAATCGTTTTTATTGTTCTTTGTGTGGATGAATGTTATTATCTAAATGCTATTTGCGATTGATTTTAATTAAAAGTAAAAATAAGTTTTTAATTAATGTGCTCACCAAAATTTTAAAATCCCGTGCCTACGTATTCCCATAATACAATGAGAAATTCAGAGCTTCGTCGTTCGTGGGGTAGAAAATAAGTATTTGTTGGTTGATTTTAGGGAACGATGTTATAATCGTATCCTAGAAGTGTTTTGACATCAGTCGTTTGATCCTGAGTCAAATGCTCTAAGTTGTTAGTTTGACTGCTAAAGAATGGATTATAACATTTCTTTTATGAAAAGGAATTGATGTTTGGACAAAGAATCGTAAAGGTGTTGTTTGAACCAAGAACAAAGAATTATAAAAGTGGTGTCTGAACCAAGAATAGAAATGTAAAGTTGGTGTCTTAACCAAAGACCGAAAATTGTAAAGGTGATGTCTTAACCAAGGACAGAAAATCATAAAGGCGGTGACTTAACCAAGGATAGAAAATTGTAAAAGCAGTGTCTTAACCAATGACAGAAAATTGTAAAGGCGACGTCTAAACCAAGGACAAGAAATTGTAAAAGTGGCGTCTTAACCAAGAAAATGGTGTCTAAACCAAGAAAGTTGTGTCTAAACTAAGAAAGTGATGTCTAAACCAAGAAAGTGGTGTTTAAACCAAGGGAGTGGTGTTCTTGATATTAGTTGTGATTAACTTTTGTTTGAAGACGAATATTTAGACAGGGAGCTTTACAGCAGTGTCAGCATTATTCGGGGAGAGATAATCTACATCCTTCTCCTTTTTCTTCCTTGTATTATGAAAATTTGTCTTGACTTGAATTACACTAAAGTCTATGAATGGAGGTGAAGACTTTGAACAACTGAATTATGCGTCCCGTATCCAAAGATATTCAGAATGAGGGTAGGAATACACCATCTTACCTTTCTCCATTTCTTAAGGCCCGTGGTGCACAATTCACATCGTATTTCTTAAGTGTTTTTGATTTATTTGCAAAAGAGAAACTTTGTTCTTATAATTAGCCAAGTAATCAAATAAGTGGGATAACAAGGTAAGGAATACTAGAATACTAAAACGGTATTAATCCTAAAGTTATCATGCAAATGTTTATATGATTTTGAGTATGAATAGAATTTATGACCTAAGGGATCATATATAATACAAGTCCCAATGTCAATCTAATTCAAACTAAGTTATTAAGGGACTTTTAATCACTTAATTGAATAAATTCTCAAGGAATCATAAAAGTGTTTTTAGGTCATGCTATATTAAGAAGAATCAAGCAAGCAACCATGAATTGCGAATTAAGATAAAGAGAAAGAGAAAAATCAAGGTTAATGATATTCATCCTAATTTTCTAATTAAGTTATAATGATAGAAAATTAAAAACAAAACAACATGGGTGTAGCATTAATTGGTGAGGGTGTGATATAGCAATATGTTCTTAAAAATAAGCTCAGTTAATGTTCAAACAAATAATGAGAAAATGGTAAAATTTATAAGTGTCACTAGATTAAATCACTAATTAAGGGCCAGATTGTTTTATCTTTAAAAAATGAGTTTTTTCTTTATATTTTTTTAAATGGATTTTATAAAAATATCTTTTAAAATATTACAATTTTTTTTAATTTATTTTTTATAATTAAAAGATTAATTTTGATTTACTATAACATAAACATTGAAGAACAAATCATAGTTAAAATCATAATTTTTTAAAAAAATTATATTTTAAAATTAATTTTTATGAAAAACTATTTAAAATAGCTTTAATTTATAAACATTGAAGAACAAATCATAGTTAAAATTATAATTTTTTTTAAAAAATTATATTTTAAAATTAATTTTTATAAAAAATTATTTAAAATAGCTTTAAAATTAAGTGACTTTTTAAAGTTTTGATATTCAAATTTTTTTTTGATAAAATGATAAAATATCTAAAATAATATTTTAAGAATGACTATTTAAACTAAATTTTTATTTGAAACTTTTAAAAAAAATTATTTATAAAATTTTTTACACTAAGATGTTATACTATAAAAATTATTTAATAAAAATAACTTAAAACAAACTAGCCATAAATCTATTAGCCAATTGAGAGCTAACATGTGGTGCTTAATATAATAAAAAAAGAAGGAAGTATTAGAAAGTAGAAAGACAGATAGTGAGGTAGCAGCTGAATTGGAAAAGAAAAAGAATGCTGCAGCATTATCAATTCTCTTAACTAATTATACACATGGAATTTTTTATAATTAAAAAAAAGAAAGTAATAGAAAGAGGGTGAGATTGCACTGTTGTTAATTGTATTAATGTGAAAAGGAAGGGGCTGGACGGAAAAACAAAACGCTTAATCAATCCCTTTTCCAGCTTCAAACTCGCTTAAGCGAGAAAGATTCCAAATGCGATTTCCCGACCGTGCATAAGTGCTTATCTCTAAACGTGATTCTCATGGGATAAGCGCTTTTTTCTGCTAGTCTCTCTCTAACATTTCACATGGCTCAAACTCTCAACAATAACAATAACAACTAATCACTCACCTCTCAATATCTTTTACCTTCACTCAAAACATCTGAAATCATTACATCAGATACGTTATCCATATCAAACAGATAGGCATCTAATGGTGAGCTATTAACAGCGAGGTGAAAATCGCGCATGTTGAAATTTTCCACAGGATTGTAAGTGATCATCAACTCGTCAGAAGAAGTGAAACGATTCTTGACGACATAACACAAACCGATTTTATTATAGAGAGTAGTATATTTGCGCACAGAGGAAGACGAACTCGAACTTGAAATGGCTAGGATTAAATGGAGATTTGATCGAAAATGGAAGTTGGAATTTGTGGTAGTTTGATAGTTATGGTAGTCAATGGTTAATTGTGTAATTGAACTATTGTGAATGCATAGCTAGTTCGCAAAAAGTATCAAGTTGGAATGTATGATAGAAGGTCATTGATGGTTATGAATGTAATTTAGAATTTTTGAATGTTTTTGCCTTTGATTTTTTGACACTTTTGTCATGAGTTTTTGGTAAATTATCCCATGACATTAAGTGATTTTGAGAAGTGATTCTGCATTGAAAAAATGCACTTTTGAATGTTATAAACTTATGAATCAAATTCTGACTTTTTGGGCATGAATCAATATTAGAAAGTGTTGAAAAAACAAATATTGAATTTTTGGAATAGTGCAGAAGTTTTGTGAAGTAGTGTTGAATATTTTGATGATTTTTTCATAGCATTTTGATGATTTTAATCCATGATATGAATGTCTAACTTAGTGTACCTTCTTCCTTGCAGTAAAATAAGCATTGTGGTGGAAGAATGAGCTTGAGGGGACATCGGAGAATGAATAAAAAGCCATGAGAGTGGAGTTTGATGGAAGATGAAATCTTGAGTTGTTGGAAATAAAGATTTGTAACATAATTATGAAATAATTGATTTTTGATGAATAATGATAAATCATTTGGTCAAATATTTGTAGAATAGGTCTAGGAAAATTCAGGAGTCAAAGTTGAGTCAATAGTTCACTAAAAGTCAACTATACCAAAATTTGCAGTTTTTTCTTGTAATTGATGATTTTTCTTTTAATGAGGCTTGTGGTGCTTATAATGTATTACAGTTACTCATAAATGAAGATATTCCCTTTCTTTTTAAAAAAATCAACAAAAGTCAAAACATGGTCAAAGTAGAAATAATAAGGAAATAGTCCATAATGATTAATGTTCATAATGATTCAAAATAACATTCAATCAATGACGAAAAGTCAATAATGATTAAAAGTCAATGGTAGTTATAAAGTCAACAATTATGATACAAGTCAAAAGATGGAAAAAGTCAACAATAATGATAAAAGTTAACATTGGTCGAGTATGGTTAACAATATTGAAATGATCAAAGTCAATCAATAGTTAATTATAAGTCAAAAACCATTAAAATATAAAGATTAACGGAGAACCTTTGAACAATTAAGCAAAATGAAATATAAGGTGGACCAAATGAAACTTTTTATGGTGTATAAGATGAATTTAGTCTGAGTCAGAAAAGAAAAAAAAAAGAAAAATGGAAAAAGAGTAGGGTAAAATTTGGGTATGACAAAGTGGCGAGAAATATGGTGTCATCCGAATGTCAGAACTCTACGGAAGGTGAAACTCCGTTGAAGTACATTTTTGTCTTAGTAAAAAATTCAGACAAAAATATTTTGAGATGTTTTATATCAAACAACAGGTCACCCCCATTTATACAACTTTGCATTTATTTTGTACCACACAAAATTGTCGGTACAATCACAGTCTTCCAAAAATGTCGATTGTTGGGGTATACATTTTGTTAGTCCATTTCCCGCTTCATTTTCAAATAAGTATATCTTTGTGACAGTGGATTATATTTCGAAGTTAGTGGAAGCAATAGCATCGACAAAGATGATGGCAAAACAGTGATACAATCTCTCAAGAAAAACATATTCACTCGTTTTGGCATTCCATGGGTATTAATCAGTGATGAAGGGTCACGTTTTTTCAATTCACAATTAGCAAAATCCTTTGAGCATTATGGTGTCAGGAACAGGGTTACATCACTATACCATCCACAAACTAACGGGAAAGTAGAGGTTTCAAATAGAGAGATTAAGAAAATCCTGGAGAAAATTGTGTCAACGTCAAGGAAAGAATGGTCGGTAAAACTTGATGGAGCTTTGTGGGCTTATCGTACGGCATTCAAATTGCCAATAGGTCTAACACCTTTTCAAATGGTGTACGGTAAAGCATGTCATCTTCTATTATAAATGGAACACAAATCATATTGGGCATTAAAACTCTTGAATTTTGATCAAAATCAAGCTAAAAAAAAAGGAAAATGCAGCTGCATGAATTGGATGAAATGAGACTCCAAGCCTATGAATCATCTAAATTATACAAGCAAAAAGTCAAGAGTTACCATGACAAGAGGATCTTAAACAGAGAACTGAAATATGGACAAATGATCTTGTTATTCAATTCAAGGCTTAAAATGTTTCCTGGCAAATTGAAGGCCAAGTGGTGGGGCCGTTTCAGACCCAATGAGGTAAGACCTTATGGTGTAGTGGAATTAGAGGATTCAAATTCAAAATAAATTTGGATAGTGAATGGATAGAGGTTGAAGTTATATCTCAATGGTGAAATTAATTGGCTCACTACTACAATTCTAATCAACGATCCTTGAATCTATTTGAAAAGGTGTCGAGATAATGATGTTAAACAAGCACTTGTTGGGAGGCAACCCAATGTTTTAAGTAATTCAATTTTCATTTGAATAATAGTTTTCACAAATGAGAGTTTTAATGTAATGATATACACAAAATAAAATTTCAAAAAACTGATGAACTGATGTGCGTGCTTAGCAACCACAACTTAGTTCCAAGCGCCACTGCGCTAAGCCCCACTTTTCTGCACTTAGCCCACACGACAGTTCACCATCAACCAGCATTTAATGCCATTAACTCTTTATGAACCACTTCCCAACCACCCTTGACCCGCTTTATGGCATAAATTCAGACTCTAAAACTCCCATTTTCTCAGGAAACCTTTCCTTCTCATTTCTATCTCACTAAGAAACCCTAATCTCACTTGTGTAAAACTACTCATTTCTCCGCAAATCACTATGTTTTTGTTTCTTCTTGCATTCATTCATTCTGACATTCATCTTGTTCACTTCCACGCTCTAGCTTACCAAACAATTATGTAAATTAAAAGTCTTGTGAAATAAGTTTCATGTGAAACTAAAAGGTAAAATGAAGATTTTTTTGCAAGCATGAGATTATTTTGCATTTCATGTGTGGAATTGGTAGAAACTTTATGCCATGGAAATATCATCATGTAACTGTATGTTTTATGTTTTTTAACTTGTCCTTAATTTTTTTTAAGTTCTATATCATTTGTTCTTAGTTTAACTGTATGTTTATATGTTCCTAATTTGTTCTTAATTTGTTTAAGTTTCTATGTTAGTGTGTTCCTCTTTATGTCAATTTTAGTTAATCTATTTCTTATGTTAAGTATTCAAAGTATGCTTGGTGATTATCTTTATGAAATTTGTGTGATTATCTTCTTTTGCTTGTTGATTATCTTTTATTGAAAATTTGTTTCACCTATAGGCTTGCTTGCTTAACACACTATCTTGGGGATAAGCGAGATGGCACTTCAAGCCAGGCTCAGTGAGCTATGTTTTGCGCAGAAGTGGAATTTTTCATTCCTTTTATGTTTTGTCTTGAGATGATGATGTACTTGGATATTTTAATTGTGTCAACAAGTTGAAAGTGTTACGTGTTTGTTTTATTGTAGAGATGGGCCCAAGAAAGCATACAACCTCTAAGAAGCACAGAGCTGATGCAACCATCTCTAGGGAGCAACCCCCCTACAACGAGGACAAATTCCTGGGACCATACCAAAAGATTAGATATAAAGAGTTATCTAACAGAAAATTTTGGTCAGACAAAATTCATAGTTGACATAGAGAGATACTTTAGACACTATGCAGAGCTCATATCTGAAAGAAATTTGGATAAGTTGGTTAATCCTCCAACCAATCTTAACTATGATATCATTAGGGAGTTCTATGTCAATTCTCTCCCAATATAAGGACAACAATATCCTATCACTATTATGGTTCGAGGAAGAACCATCTCTTTTGATATAAATGCCATTAATGACTACATGGGTTAACCTCTAAAGTTAGAGGAAGGAAAATTTGATGCATATTCAAAGCGTGTGGCTCGAGGTAATTGGAAAATTGATAAGGTTTACCTAACCCTTATGATGGAAGGAATGACATATGAAACAAATGCTTTCGGAGTACCGCTCAAGTTTAAGAGAGAAGACATGACAACCTTAGCACAAGTAGCCATGACTCTCATGTTGTACAACCCCAGGCGCCGCAATTACACCTCTTCCATTCCTGTTGATACTTTTTACCTTTTATATTTTATTTTTGATGACATAGAGGTAGACGAGGCTAATATCATATCAAATGAGATCAAAATGATAGGTGAAAGTGGTAGCAAGCTAGGCAGCAAATTCACCTGCTCATTGGCCTTTCTAGGATTGATTATGGGATTATGCAGAAATGCCCAAATGGTGATTACCTCGTAGGTTCATGAGATTATTTTAGGTATTCTGGATGATTGGTAAAACTCAAGATACTGTAAAAAAAAATTCAATTATCCTTGATGAACATCAAGCAAGCACTTCAGCTCCTCAAGGGTCACAACTTGGATACGATACTTGGGATCCAAGGCTAAGAGCACCTTTCACTCACACTTGGGACCGAAACGAGTCCAACCATAGGGCCATCACTTATGTGTAAGATTCTATGTATTGCTTTCATCTGTTATGCATCCCACAAAAGGAGGCTCACCAAATCATGGATCTAGAGGAGTTTCAATCTCATACTGCTTGGCCTAGGGACAAGCCACTTTTACCGGGGGAAATAGTTGTTGCAGTGCAACAATAAGAGGCTAGACAATAAGATAATGATGAAGAAAGAGATGAAGAGGTAAATGATGAAGAAGAGAATGATGAAGAGGATGATGATGAAGAGAAGGAAGATAAAGAAGATGAAGATGAAGAGAAGAATGATAATATGAGGGATGATTAGGATGTAGATTAACTGAAAAGTTTGCCATAAATGAGTGATATCTTTAAAATCTTTCAGTCACTTACATTATTTTTTATTTTGCTTTATGTTCAATTTTATATTGTGTTATGATGTTTGAATTTTGTTGAATATTGGGGTAATTTTGTTGGTGTTTACACTATAACTTTTGGATAGTGTTTTTTTTCAAGTAGTAGTGTAAATTGTCAACTATTTTAATTTTGGTGTTTGTTCCAAACTTGTTTTTCAAAATTGCTTGAGATGCAAAGAGTGAACACTCAAGATTTGATTGAATAAACAACAGGTACAGTGGTAATGATAAAAACATGAATGAATTGCACAAGCAAAGGTACATGTTTATTTCTTTCTAAAGCATAAAATGAATATGTAAATTGTATCTTTCACAAATCCAGTTCATGCATTCTTTTGCAATAACATGTCTCATGCTTGAATCACTTTAGAACCGAACTTAAATATGAGGTAGCTTTCCATTGTTCACTATATGCACAGGAGACCACAATTTTTGTTTTAATTCGATCGATTTATGTTTAACCTTGCAACCATTTGTGAATGATATGAAAGCATAGAAATGATCAAGGTGTGTTGTTTTTAAACTCGAGCACAACCACTTTCCTAAGTAACCTACCTTATGAGTGAACGAGTATTTGATAACCCATTTTGAGGCTAAAGGATACGATCTCATCAATTATGAACTATATAGATTGACTAAGTCAAACACTTAATGAACATTCTCGATCCATTGAAACATCCAGTTTATAATTGATGCATGAGTGGACTCTGAATTTTTTTCTTACGAACAATAAGACTCGAAACTATCATTGAATTGCATCCCTTGCCTTAGGATAGGGGAGCATTCAAGTGAAGTTCTAAGATTAGTTCAATTTGGGGAGATGAAAAGAGGGTTACTTCAAAAGCAAGCATTATGGAAAGTAAAGAAAAGAATTAAACATGTGATGAGTGGAAAAGAAAAGAAAACAGAAAGAAGCTTGAAAGAAAAAGGAAAGAAATGTCAAGAATTTTTTGTGTGATCAAATATGTTTTATCAAGGGTGTAATCAAAAGAGGAAAGATGGTTAGAAAATTATCAAATGAAAGTTGTAAATCTTTGAATGCTCTTCTAACATTGTCTACTTTGAATCATTTACCATAGATATGGAATTTCCTTGGTGCCCAATCCCCATTACAACCCTTGAAATACCATAGTAATCTATGTTTTTTTCCTTTCATAATGGTATGCCTAGATGAATGCATAATTTGATCAAGATGTTAGCAAAAATTTGAATGTGAGTTCAAATATGGTTTTCATTTCTTTATTCACTTACAAAGAAGTGTGTTATGTGTTTGGAATGCATGACATGAATTTTGTGTTGAAAACTTGTTTCATGATCATGGTTTGATTCTAGCATAACAACTTGCAAATGCATTCTACAATTGAACCATGCTATTTGAATGATTTTCTCAAAATGGTTGATTATGACAAACTTGGTAAAGATACTTTTGTTTTCCATTGGATTTTAAGACTTTTGTTTGAGGACAAACCAAATTCTAAGTTGGGGAGAGTTTATAAGTGGAAAAATATGGTGCATGACACTTGGAAATCATTGCCCTTATTAACCTGTTTCACAAGTTAAGAGTAAATACTGGTTATGATAGGATAATAGTTAAATGATGCAATTTTCACCTAATTCTAACTCATTGTTTAGGTATTTATTCAATTAAGAGAGTGTACGAAAAAGCATGGAAGGAAAGGCAAATAATACAAGATTCATCATGCGCACTAAGTAAGCTTCTAGTGAGCGAGGAAACGAAAAATTAGATGGTAGCGCTTGTAGCATGCTTGAAGCGAGCAAATAAGGAAATTCTAGAAAAAATTTCTTCTAGCGCGCTTCAAGTGAGAGAATTGTGCTTAAAGCATGCTTGAAGTGAGAGAAATTTATCTAAGTCCCAAAAATCAGGGTGTGCTGAGCACGGTTCTAGCGAGAGCTTGCTTAGCCTAAATTTATGTGTCTAAGCAAGGTAAGTCGGTTTAACAATGCTCACGTGTCTGATTTCATCATGGTGAAGAAAGGGTGTGGCGCTTAGTGCGGCTTATTGGGGCTTAGCGCGAATGTGATTTCAAGTCTAGCATATAAGTCTTTAAGAATGTAAAAATGGGCATCTTTTTACTTTTGTTACACCTTTTATTAGGTTTCGGAGAGATACGCATTTACTCGAGGAGAAAAATTGAGATCTTGAAGAATCAAAGGTGGATATGCATAAATCTTTGAGAAATTAATATTGATGTTGATTCATCTCTATTCTTCTCACTTGTATCAAGCTACCATGATTAGATAACTCATCTCTTGTGGGAATTAAACATAGTTGACCGTAATCGTATGTATTTCTTATGATCATTGTTGTATGAACTAGTTATGAACCAATAGTGATGTTATCTTCATTTATATGGTATTTCTATGGATTTGAATCATTTTTGAGAAAATCTTTGCGAATCCCGACTTAAGAGAGTCATGTATTAGAATCTAAATTCTAGACATAGATTTGGATTTAATATTCACTTCTTAAATTGATTCTTAATGCTACCGTATTGATTAATAGGCCGAGATATCTTCGATTAAATAATACGATAAAACCATCGCCATTGTTTAGACACAAACGATGTCGGTGAGCGATACATGCTAATAATGATTAATAACTAGGATTCATACAACTGATCAAGAGAATACATGCAATATAGGTTAATGAAAATCTAATCCCGTCATGCTTATATTTCTATTTATTTTCTCAAACATCTACCGTTTTACAATTCCTTTAATTTATGCAATTGAATATCCTTTAAACTTTTCACTTAAAACCCTATTAAATATTTATTGACGGTGATAACACACAAGTCCATGTGGATATGGTAGAAGCAATACTTACTTTTGATTACTGAATGTCATGTATGCATTGCCTTAGTACCTCAAGACTTACTCTTATTTCATTTACAATTAACTGATCAAAACATGACAAAAATACTAAGTGCGAGATTAGGCAAGCTTTTACACTTTCACATCTTCAAGTCCATGACTTCATGATCACAAGTTCATAACTTAAATTTTCCTCGATTGATTAATTTTTTTCTAACACCTTCAACTAAAACATGAAACATTTTCCTTGACTAGACTTTTGATATCTCTTTCTTGTTCAAATGTTATCAACGAGAACCATTGAAAGAGTTGTCGTGACCAAAACCATTTAACAATTTTCATCATTAAAACCATTTGAAAGTTTTTATCATCAAAATCGTTTGATGATATTACTTGTAAATAATATAGAACCATAAGGGATACCATAAGAGAAATTTCATTGATGTCAGTCCTAAAGGTCAATTTGCATAAAAGCTTGTTAATGGGAATGTATGTGGTATATTCTTGGTTAAAAGAGGATTTTGGTTTTTGTGTTTTAGAGTTTGTAAAACCCTATTGAATTATCACGGCCTTCCAATTAGGGATAATTCTCACCATCTCTCTTTTTGGAGGCCGGTTATCGATAGATTTAAATCTCAATTGTCTAGTTTGAAATGTTGTAACTTATCAATGAGGGACTGCTTAATCCTTATTAAAGTTCCCTTGTCTTTACTTCCATTTTATTTTCTTTCTTCTTTCAAGACTACCATGGTTATAATTTCTCTTATCAAAACTCTTTTAAAAATATTTGTGTGTGTGTGTATGGATGGGGGGGTTGGTTGATTGTGGGGCTTGAAAGGTTCATTAATGCATTGGGACAACGTGTGTTTAGATTGTCGTCATGGATGTATTGATGTTGATAGAGATAAGGAGTTTAGATTAGTGTTGTTAGAAAAATGGTGTTGCAGACTAAAAAATGGAAGAGAAAGGGTTATGGAAAAGGTTGTTGGGACATAAATATGGGGTGGATGATTTTGGTGTTCTAGCAGTGTTGACTGAAAATTAGCCAACTAGCCTTGACAAGGGGTTGTAGGTCGACCCACCCCTTGCATAAAGAGCAAAGGTCGACAACAATAAAATGTGGCAAACATCACACCTGACTCGACAACATGAGTTGAATGGTCGACGAGACCTGCATCGACGGACACAAAGAAAAAGCCAGTCAGAGCATTTTCGACGAGAGAAGCTAGAGGATTGGCGTGAAGTCAGTTCTAAATGAGAAACATGGAGATAGTTTCCAAAGACGTGGTATGACATGTGGCACATCCTGAAGCCCCTTGGCAGTTACTTCGTACGCCAATATAAGGCAATATTTTCTAAGAAACAAGGGCGTCTTCTGTTAGTATTGGAAGAAAAACACTCTGAGTACCGCGCTATAGAGAAAAGAGTTTACTTTGTCATTCCGAAATATGTGAATACGTTCCAACATATTTTTCCTTGTACTTTTCCATTTTACTTTAAGTTTTTTACTTTAAGTTTGCCAAGTATTTCAGGCATTCAAAGCTTTATTATCAGAATATCTACAAAATCCTTGTTTCTGCCATTTCCTTGTCTTTGTCAAATTTCAAGTAATTTAGAGTTTAAACTACAAAATATATAACCCTCAAAGTGCACCATAATCCAAGAAAACAACTCGCCTGAAACCAAAACCGTCCTGGGACTAGTTTGGTCGGTCCCATAAGCAAATCCGCGTAGGAAGGTCAGAGGTTTTCCGCGCGAAAATCACGTGCGAACAAGCAGGTGGTAGTAGAGTGTCGGTGTGGTGGAAGGGTATTATATTTATTAGAAGTGGGAATTTTAATGTTATACCTTTCTAGTTTGAGATTTTCTTTTTAAATATATAGGTGGAAATAGGTCAGACCCACTAATAAGTGCCTACAGCCTAACCTACACAAGCCTATGTCAAACTATAATTTTTTAAATAGAAAATGCCAAAGCTTTTTTGTAAGTCTATTTAGTTAAAAAGGTTAGGCCTCAAACTATAAAAAAAACATTTTAACCCTATGAAACTGCCTTATTTAAACATAAATAATCATATTATTATTATTATTATATTGTATATTTTACTTTGAATTAAAATATAGAATAAAGCCTAGTTATCTTAAATAACTTATGAAAATAAGATGAAAACACCTTATGAACAATGCTATAAGTTATTTTTCTAAGATTTCTTAAATAAATAGTCTCACCAAACTTATGCTACTAGGTAGTTCATATAATTCAACGTAAACAAACTTGTAGTATCATTGATCTTTTAGTTTTTTAGTCTATATAAACATTAATTGAATTGCTTATTTACACATGTTTAAATGAAATAAACTTTTAAGTAGGCTAACATGTCAATCAGACTTTCAAAAATGTCAATCTCATATCTAAAAATAAGCTATGATAGGCTACAGACAATACTTGGGCTTCAATATTTTTTATAGGTCGTGTTAGTGCACAAGGTGATGAAAACAATAAGAATGAGAGAATATATTTATTGCTCTGCAATGACGGCTATAAAAGTTGTATGAAATATAGATGGATAAATTAAATGACAGCTATCACTAGTCTATTTATACTCAAATACTAGGGTCACATAGGCAACATACTAAAAATATTAAATTACCGTTCAATACCATCCCTTAATTTAGGATTTACTAATCAAAACTAACAACACCAATTCCATCCCTTAAGTGGAGAAATTGATCCGTCTTGATCGCCTTTTTAGAATATATGTCAGCTGTTTCTGGGTGCTACAACTTGACATGCAGCTACAACACTTGCGATGTACTCAGCTTCACACGCTGATAGTGCAACAACAGGCTGTTTCTTGGAACACCAAGAAATAAGACCTTCTAGAAACTTAAACAAGTAGCCAAAAGTACTTCTCCTGTCCACTTTATCTCCACAACAATTAGATTCTAAGTAACTCATCAGCTCTGAATTAGTCTTTCTTCTAAAAGGGAATAACACTCCATACTATAGAGTTCCCTTGATATACCTTAGAATCTTGATAGCAGCTTGGTTATGAGACCACTTGGGTTTAATCATGAACATATTAACCGTTCCAACTGCATAGCAGATATCAGGTCTGGTATTACACAAATACCTTAGAGAACCAACCAATTGTTTGAAGGTTGTAACATCCACATCATCACCTTCAAAGTAAGAATCCAATTTTTAATTGGTTTCTAAAGATGTGACAGCAGCCTTACAATTATGCATCTTAAATCTCTTCAAAAGCTCAAGTTCATACTTCAGCTGATCCAAAATGATACCCTTCAAAAAGTACATAAACTACATCCCTAGAAATATATGTCATTTTCTCGAGGTCAGTCATTTCAAACTCATTCATCAACACCTTCTTGAACTTAGTTATCTCTTGTTCAGAACTCCATGTCAGCAATAAGTCATCAACATACAGACACACCAGAATCATATTTCCTTCAGAGGTATGCTGAACATAAACATTGTACTCCATCTCACATTTCTGAAACCTCTACTCCTTGAAAAATGAATCAATATTCAGATTCCAAGCTCTAGGCGCTTGCTTCAATCCATACAAAGCTTTATGTAATCTGTACACCATCCCTTCCAGATTCTTTTTTAAAAAATCCAGGAGGTTGTGACACATATACCTCTTCTTGTAATGGATCGTTCAGAAATGTAGATTATCTAAATGCACCAGAGGCCAATTCCTGTTAGCAGCTATTACAATCACCAGTTTAATTGATTCATGTCTCACTACAAGTGCAAACACATCAGAATAATCCAGCCCAGGTTTTTGTAGAAATCCTCTTGATACTAACCTCACTTTGTGTTTGCCAATTGATCCATCTGGCTTTAGCTTCACCTTGAAAATCCATCTGACGCTGATGGCTTTCTTGTCATTTGGAAGCTTAGCCAACTTCCAAGTATTGTTTCTTTCAATAGCCTCAAGTTCTTATTTCATGGCCTTCAACCAAACTTTCTTCTTGAGGGCGTCTTATGTACTTACTGGTTTAGAGTCTACTACCATGGCATACTGAATAACCTCTCCCTCAGAGTCTATTTCAATATCTCGCATCATGTTATACTCTTAAAATCTTTTCGGGATATTTTTAACTCTCTGTGGCCTCTGACCTCGTTCAAAATCTCCTTCAGATGCTATAACCCAATAAGTTATATCTTTAGAATCTTCTCCTTCAGAAGCTCATGCTTTAGAAGGTTGACCTCTTACAGAACCTTGACACTTCCAGAATCTGGAATATTCCCAAAATCTGAATCACCACCAAAATCTGAATCACCGTCAGAATCTGGATTAGAATCATATTCACCTTTTGAGTCTCCTTCAGAGTCAGAATCACCATCAGAGTCTACTATAGCTTTAGAATCTTCTCAGCTTCTGACTCATCTTCAAAAACTTCTAATTCTGACTTTTCTTCAGAAGTTCTCACACCAGAGTTGGATTGATACTTATTAATTTCTGATTCCTTTACAATGAAGTCTCTGTTGAATTCAACTTTATTAATTTCTAGACAATAAAGCTTGTACACACATGTATTGTGGTACCCCACCAGTAACATCACTTTAGTTCTATCATCCGGCTTTTGTCTTCTAACTTCTGGAATGTGTTTGTAACATACAGAACTAAACACCTTTAGATGGCTAACACTTTGCTTGTCTCCAGTCCACTTCTGAATATGAACTATTTCCTTCAGCTTCTTCGTTGGACATCTATTGAGCACATATGTTACGGTGGCAACAACTTCTCCCCATAAGGTGTGAGGAAGTGTCTTCTCCTTCAGCATGTTTCTCGTCATATTAAGAAACATATGATTTCTTCTCTCAGCAAGACCATTATATTGAGGAGCAGAACCTCATGCTCAATTTCATTTTCCTTACAGAACTTTATGAACTCGGTGGAGTTATACTCACCTCCACCATCGGTTCTGAGAATCTTCAAAGTCTGACCACTATGATTCTCAACCTTCATTCTGAATTTCTTGAATTCAAAAAATATCTTGTGTTTGAACTTTATAAAGGGTACCTATGTCATCCTTGTGAATTCATCAACAAATGACATGAAGTATTTTTTCCCTCCAATCGATGCTACTGGAAATGGACCACACACATCAGAATGCACTACTCCTAATGGATGTTTTATTCTTGAAGCTACTTCTTATGCAAATGAAAATCTTAGTTGCTTTCCTTCCATGCACACGCTGCATGACTTCTCATGCTTCTTAATTGTAGGAATTCTATGTACCAGCTTCTTCGAATTTATACGCCCTAAGCTTCTGAAATTCAGATGACCAAATCTTCTGTGCCACAACTCACTTTCCTTCACAACACTTGTTGCACTAAGGAATTCAGAGTCTGCAGTTTTGACATTCACCTTGAATGTTATATTCCTTCCCTGTTCTTACTCTATAATCAGATTTTGATTACAGTCATACAACTTCAAAAGAATGTCCTTCATGGTAACTAAAAAACATTTCTCAATTAGTTACCTTACACTCATCATATTGCTTTTCATGCTAGGTACATACCACACATTCTGAATCAATATTGTTTTTCCATTGTTCAGAACGACTCTGACATTTCCCATACCTTCAGCGTTAAGGTATTTATCATTAGCACATCTGATATTTGTCCTCTTTCCAGAGTCAAAGTCAACCAGTCATTTCTTATTTCTAGTAAGATGATTTGAGCAGCCAATGTCCATATACAACTAGTATGCCAAATTTGTATCATCAGATTCAAAAGCCATAAGTAACACAGATTCATCATCAGAATCTCGTTTGGCTACGTTTGCTTCTTCAGACTTCCTTTTCTTGTTTGACCAACAATCAGCAACGGAGTGGCCAAACTTCTTACAACAGTAGTACTAGATCTTCTTCTTGTCATATCTCTTTTTCTCTTCTGAGCATTATTCTACCTATTAAAAGTTGATGTTTCTGACTTCTGAACACCATCAGATCTTCTCTTAGCTTCTGACCAAGACTACTTCTAATGCTTCTCACCAGAAGCTGCTTTTAGAGCATGTTGCTCTACTTCTCTTTCAGGAGTTCTCTCAGTCAGATGCAACTCTTATGCTTCTGGACTGTTTTGCAGCTCTTCAATTCTCATGGTGTCTAGTTCCTTATAATGTTATATTGTTACCACAATGTAATCAAACTGAGGAGTAACAGATCTCAATACCATCTCAATGATTACTTGTTCAGAAAGGGTTTCTCCACAAGCTTTCATCTCATTAGCGATCATAATCATTATGGAGATGTACTCAGATACCTTCTTATTGTCCTTCATATTGAGATTCTCATACTGCTTTCGTAGAGACGAAAACTTCACCTTTTTCACTGATGTGTCACCACCGTAACACCAAACTAGCGTGACCCACACAACCTTCGTCGTCGTCAAATCAACAATTTTCTCAAACACATTTGCATCCACACATTGATGGATGTAGAACAATGCCTTCTGATCTTTCTTCCTCAGATTACACTGAGCATTTATCTGCAGATCAATTACATTTTCTAGAAGTGCAACTGAAACGTAATCATCGTTGATGAGATCAAGAACATCTTGAGTACCAAACCACACGCACATTTGAATCATCCAACCATTACAGTTCTTGCCATCGAACAATGGAAGCTTGGTGCTTAGACTACAGTTTCTGTTCATCTTCAACCTTGTGCAAGTCACTCAGATATCACCAAACACAGTATGTTTCCCAATTCCTCAAAATCAGAAAATGTGATTCTGTTACGATTCAACACGAATTCAAGAAACAAAATCAATCACACAACGCCTCACTGCTTCACTCGTGTTTCATGTGTTTTCTTGTGGATCAGAACAGAAGCTCTAGATACCAATTGTTAGTGCACAAGGTGAAGAAAACAATAAAATAGGAGAATATATTTATTGTTCTACAATGACGACTACAAAAATTATATAAAAAATAAATGGATAAATTAAATGACAACTACTACTAATATATTTATACTCAAATATTAAGACCACATAAACAACATATTAAAATATTAAATTACTCTTCAATAAATTATACTTTGACTTAACATATTCTCACCCATAATAAAAGAGAAAACACCTTCTTCTTTTCTAAGAAGATCCATGGTTGGATGGAGATTCTTTGCTTACTAGGCTCCCTAAATTGGAAAGTTAGTTGTTGATGTTTAGGTGAAGGTGAGCAAGACTAGCATAAGAGGTGGGGGTTTGAAGGAGTAGATTTGGTGTGGGAGGAAGAATTGTTGCTTGGTGGTTGTGATCTTATAAATAATGTTTGTTTGCAACCTAATATGTTTGACTGTTGGTCTTGGAAGGGAATACATGAAATCATTGCATCTTATAAAGACACATATAAACGTCTTTCTTTTTGTTTGGAGGCTTTTTATTCCGAACGATTTTAGATTTTGTTGTTCATCAAATTAAAAATTAGAGGTTGTTGTGGTTTAAGGTAATTTTCATAGCTTTTGTTTATATTTTTAAATTGTAGTGAAATAATCTTATATTATGTCTAGGTTTAGGTGCTTTTTAGGGGTTAACATTTCTAATTCTTTTTAATGTATTTGATATCTTTGTTTGTCTTGTTGCCTTAGTATTTGCCTTATGAGTAACCACTCTTTGAATCGCTGTTGCATGACTCATCTAAATTTTTTATTAGAGTAAAAGTGTCTATTTTATCAACCATTTAAAATCATTTAATTTATTTATAATGACATCTCATATTAGAAAAGGTAATGCATGATTTCATGAGATACTATGAATAAACACGCTCTTCTTTTTTAAATGTTGTTTCGTTAAAGAATTTTTTAAAATATTTTTTAATTCAAAATCATATCAATTTCTATAATTAAAAAAAGTAAAAATAAAACAAAATAAAAAAGAGAGTAATAGTATATAAATAATGGTTGCTTAATATTGTTTCCAAATCAAATAAAAATCACATGACAGCTGTTAGTTGTAGCACGATGTTGAATATAACTTAATGAGATCACAAACTCACAACATTCAATTCAATTCAACAACATTCATTCATTCATAGCCTCAAATTAAAATAAAAACAAAAACAATAAAATCAAAGTCGGTTGCACAAACCAACAAAATTCTTATACACCAAACAGAATAACGTGTTTCAATCTCATTTTCTTGCCGCTAATCACTTCCCCACGCGCTCTTTTACACGCGCCATATTTCCACAAAACAACGTGGGAAACAACAAAGTTCTCGAATCACTCCTCTTCTACTTCTCTTCTCTCTCACGTTGCCACTCCATCAAGAAATCTCTCTCTCTCTCTCTCTCTCTCTCTCTCTCTCTCTCTCTCTCTCTCTCTCTCTCTCTCTCTCTCTCTCTCTCTCTCTCTCTCTCTCTCTCTCTCTCTCTCTCTCTCTCTCTCTCTCTCTCTCTCATTCATTCTGCTCCCACTGATATTATTACAAACGGTTGAGCCTTAAACAACTCACATCTGGTTTTCATGTATTTCGGTATCTTCTCATTTATTACTTCATACTTTCTTATTAATCAATTCACGATTTCTAGTAATATTTCGATTTTGCTGTTTTTTGATAATCTAACAAACTTTTTTTGTATCTGTATTATAAATTCTGTTCTTTGTTCGGTTTTTCTTTTTTTAGCTAATTTTTTGTTTCTGCTGTCTGTCAGGATAACGTTGGACAGGTTCTTCGATGGTGATTTACACGAACTAAAACCACTTCTTGTCTGGCATTAGTTTGTTGAACACTTCACGATACGACATTCTTATTGTTTGTTCCTTTTAAGGACATACATTTTGTGTCTCCATTTGGGTTTATCTTTTTTTGTGTGTTGCTGATTCAAGATGTCGAAATTTGAGGGTGTTATTGTATCTGATCAATTGCTTCATAGCCAGTTTACGCAAGTTGAACTTCGTAGCCTCAAATCAAAAGTAAGATCAAATTCCTGTTTTCTTATTCAATGGATGTTTTCATCCGATTTCATTACTAAGTTTGATGTTTTGCATGTTTTCCTCTGTGGTGGTGTAGTTTGTGTCTTTCAAAAATCAGAATGGGAAGGTTACGTTTGGAGATTTATCATCTTTGATGATGAAGCTAAAGGCATTTGTAGATATGTATAGTGAAGATGAGATTAGAGGGATCTTGAATGAATCTGGTAATGATTTTGCCAATGATGTTGATTTCGAAGGCTTCTTGAAGGTATGTAATTTTATGGTTTTCTCTCTTTTGTTTTTGATATCGATGGAAACATGTGTTGTTTGAATCAGATAAGTAGATGTTCATAAGACCGCGAGAGATTGATCACAGCGTTCGTTCGATCAATTATGACTTTATCCAACAATGCCTAGGGTTATAGACTATGAAGTTGTGTTTAAATGCTAGGAAAATGGTTTATGTGTTATAGAGCATTAAACATAATGCATGTTGCTTAATGTATGTATGTGACCTTTATGCAGGCATATTTGAATTTGAGAAGCGGAGCTACAACGAAACAAGGTGGAAAGAAGCATTCCTCGTCATTCCTTAAGGACACCGTAACTACCCTTCTTCACACGATTAGCCAATCAGAAAAAGCGTGTTATGTTGCTCACATAAACAGCTACCTCGGCGATGATCCATTTTTGAGTCAATATCTTCCTTTGGATCCGGCTACGAATGGTTTATTTGATCTTTCAAAAGATGGCATTCTTCTGTGGTATATAAGCAGGGTCTGCTGATTTTCGTGTTTTACTTATGTCTATACTAGACTTTAATGTAACACCAGTTTTGATATATGTCATTGTTATTGCAGTAAGCTTATTAATGTTGCTGTGCCCGGGACTATAGACGAGCGAGCCATCAATACGAAACGAAATCTTACTCTTTGGGAGAGAAATGAGAACCATACTCTATGCTTAAATTCGGCTAAGGCTATTGGCTGCACCGTAGTTAATATTGGCACACAGGACTTGGTTGAAGGAAGAGTGAGTTTTTGCAATCTAAGCTCAGTATAATCTTCTATCGACATTGACTTGAGCTTCTTATAGTTTCTGACATTATTGTTTGGTTGTTTATGTTACAGCCTCATCTTGTTCTAGGATTGATTTCCCAAATCATAAAGGTTAACACTTAAACTTTATAACATCATTTACATTTTTTCCTTTAGTTTGGTTATTTGAATTTGCTTATATGTTGCTATTATTAATGGCCTAATAGATTGTTTGAATATGGAATGATTATATGGCCTAATAGATTGCTATTATTAATTTGCTTATTATATGGAATGATTAATGGCCTATTATTTGAATTTGCTTATATGTTGCTTATATGTCGCCGGTATTTTCAGATTCAACTTTTGGCCGATCTCAGCCTTAAGAAAACGCCTCAACTTGTGGAACTGGTTGACGATAGCCAAGTAATGAGATGTTCAACTTTTTTCTTTTATATTAAATCTATTCCAATTAAATCAAATTTTGACTAACTGATTAATCTTACTTTTTATTGGTCTCAGGACATTGAAGAGCTTCTTAATTTGTCTCCTGAAAAAGTTCTATTAAAATGGATGAATTTTCATCTCCAGAGAGGAGGTTACGAGAAAACCGTAAAGAATTTTTCTTCTGATTTGAAGGTTTGTTTATATATGAACACTTCTTTAATAACATTTTTATTGTTAGGAATGTTTTGTACTCTTAACTATCTTACATTTTGTTAGTATTTTTGTTGTAATTATTCGTGTTTGTGATCACAACGAGATAAAAGTAATTCTAGGAAGAGAGTTATGAATTCATGTTTGCTTCTAGAATATGAAACTAAATCAAGATATTATGAATTCAAAATCCTTATGTGATTTTTGCGGATGCATCTACAGAATGGAGAGGCTTATGCGTATCTTCTTAATGTCCTTGCTCCCGAACATTGCAATCCATCCACCTTAGATACTAAAGATGCCAATGAAAGAGCAAATCTTGTGCTTGAGCATGCAGAGAAAGTGGGCTGCAAAAGATACCTAAACTCGAGAGATATTACCGAGGGTACCTCGAATCTTAATCTCGCATTTGTCGCACAATTATTTCATCACAGGTATTAAATTGTATAACTAATATTTTTCATCATGTTTATTCCTTTTTGCACAATAACTTCATCACAGTTATGAAATAGATTGTGTAACTAATTTTATTACACAATACAGGAGTGGCCTATCGACAGATACTAAAAAGATGTCGTATGCTGAGATGATGACAGAAGATGTGCAAACATGTAGAGAAGAGAGATGCTTTAGAATGTGGATCAATAGTCTTGGAATTTCTACTCGTGTAAATAATCTATTTGAGGATGTTAGAAACGGGTATGCATAATTTCATGTTCTTTCGCTTTAAATCATCACAATATAAAGCTATTTTTATATATATTTTCAACTTCCTTTAATGTTTTTCCGTGTAGATGGATACTTCTAGAAGTGCTAGACAAGATTTTTCCAGGATCAGTTAACTGGAAACAGGCGACAAGACCTCCAATAAGAATGCCATTCAGAAAAGTCGAGAACTGCAATCAGGTCATAAAAGTCAGTAAACAACTGAAATTCTCTCTGGTCAATGTAGCTGGAAATGACATTGTGCAAGGAAATAAGAAGCTAATTCTTGGTATTTAAATCATCAATCAATTAGTACTGCATTGTGCGTGTTGTGAAAACAAACTCGGTCTTCATAGTGTAATGATAATTTGTTCTATTTTTTCAGCTTTATTGTGGCAGTTGATGAGATTCACAATGCTTCAACTGTTGAAAAATTTGCGATCTCATTCCCAAGGAAAGGAGATCAGTGATACTGATATCTTGAAATGGGCCAACAAAAAAGTGAACAGCGTTGGCAGAAAGTCTCATATTCAGAGTTTCAAGGTTTTTTTTTTAATAAGTATTCTCTTTTATTTCAAGTGAAGTATGCGCTGCGGCGAAAGATAAACGATGATTTATTTGTTAGTGTGACACTATTTTCAAATGAAATTTTATGTTCAACAGGATAAAAGCATATCAAGCGGATTATTTTTCCTAGAACTTCTGAGTGCTGTAGAGCCAAGGGTTGTCAATTGGAACCTAGTCACCAAGGGTGAAAGCGGTATGATTCCATACAAATGCAATAGTTACCATTGAATAAACCGTCAATAACAATTGCTCAATCTCCTATTTGGTCTCTGAACTATCATCTTCTCCTATTTTTATAGTTCATGGACCAAATAAGAGAGAGTATGATAGTTAAGGGACTAAATTGAATGCTTACTCGATATCATTTTGCTGAATTGAATTAATTTGCGGTTGCTTCTGAAATTATAGATGATGAAAAGAGGTTGAATGCCACGTATATAATCAGTGTCGCTCGAAAGCTCGGTTGTTCCATATATTTGCTACCCGAGGATATCATGGAGGTATAGTTCCAACCACCAGTGTGTTCATACACATCATCGAACATTACATTATCGAAGTTGTGCTTAATTTTTTGTTGAACTTATGACAGGTTAATCAGAAGATGATTCTGACTCTAGCAGCCAGTATAATGTACTGGAGTCTCCAACAACAGACCGAAGACGCAGATTCATTTCCTTCGCCTGTCAGCACTGTCACTGACGTAACACCGGAAGCTTCCCCTGCCCCTTCCGTCTGCGGTGACGATGAAACATATTCCTCCCTTAATGGTGATTTCTCCAACTTGAGTGTTGACGATACCACTTCCGATACAACAGTCTCTTCACAGCTCGAGTTTGATGGCGGAGTTGTCGAAGACGAGTTATTTTGAGTCCTGTTTGCAAGACTTCCATTTCACAACATCCATGAGATAATGTTTTTGTTAGAACCAGAATGGATATATATAATAGCAAAGGTTGAGACAAAACTCAAACTACATGGTAAAGATGTTACATGTGTAATGTACAAACATATAGAATAGAATAGATGTGAATAGTATGTACAAAAATTTATTGTTCTTTGAAGAGAGGAATGATTAATGAGAGGCAAAATAATGAGAGATGATCGAGGGTTTTAATAGTTTAGACAACAACTACGTTATAGTTGGATTCTTCTTTTTATGTAGGTTTCATTCCACTATCCTTCTTTTATAAGCAAATTTTAACATTTTAGATTCATTAAATAATTAATGCATCTAATTTATATATAGTCTAAATATATTATTTATTGAATGAATCTAGAAAGTCAAAATTTGTTTATAAAAGAGAATGGAGGGAGTATAATATTCAATTTAATATACTTAAAATTATACAGAAAGAGCAAGTAAAACGGGTGATAAACTTGGGTAATAAAATGCGCCACTATTATTAATAAAGAATTGAGTTTGATGAGTGCATGTAGATAGGAAGTTAGTTATAAACCAAAGGCTTTATAAATTAGCTCATGTATATGTCTATTCAAATATAAGTCATCTTTGTTTATAATTTCTATTCCACAACCAACTCAATCTTTATGAGACTACTGCTTGACGATATAGAGTTTTGAATCTAATTCAATTAAACAAAAAATAGTTGGAGGTTGAGGATTGTTTGGTGCAATTATAAAACAATTGCATAAAGATAAAGAAAGTATTTGAGTGGTTTAGAAAATATATGAGTAAATTATGTTAGAGATAATGTATGATTTGACTCAGTAATAACTCTGAATTACACTGCAACAACTTATTGTAATTAACTAATTATTGATTCTCTATAATGTGTACTCCTAAGTCCTTAGTGAGAAAATCTTTAATCATTCGCCCTAATTCCTATGTCCATAGAGAATTACATATGAAATTAAGCGATCAATAATCAAGAATATTCTGGTTTCTATAAGATATCCCTAGTCCTAGGTGATATCTACTATAGAATGATCCAAAGTAAAGCATTAACAACGACGGTCCAGCCTAATCGTTAATCGAAAATCAAACTTTGTTTGTCCGACAAGACAAGCATTAAGAACAGATCAAATTAATTATGAAAAACAAAGAGATTGTTATTGCAATACTAATATCAGAGTCATTACAGATTCAAATTAGGGACACCCCCTAACATTGGGGGTTTACCTACTCATAATATTAAAAAAAATACAAAGTAAAAACTAGACATTACAAGATAATATGTTACTTTAATCTTCAATTGCTTCCGCTTATGAAAATCTTCAGTTCTCCAATCACCTTGATCTCTCCAATCTTGATCGTGTAATTCTTTTTTAGTAAAAAGTGTCTCTTCCCTTTCCTCAAACTCTTCTAAATAGCAAAAACTCAAATAATAGTAGGTAGAAATCCCAAAAATGCCCTTCAGGTCAACATTCAATGGAAAGTCATAAAAAACGAAAAAAAATATCAGTGTTTAAACTAACACGGGTCGTGTCAGCTGACACGGGAGGCCGTGTTGGCTCCCTGCAATTTGTACAAAACTTTCTCAGTGCCGGACATGCTGACACGAGCAGCTGTGTCAGCCCCCTGGTTCCACACTTTCTTCTTCTTTTTCCTTGGCACGGTTCCTCCTCCTGACACGGCCTGTGTCAGGTGACACGAGTGGCCGTGTCAGGCCTCTTGTACTCTAAATTTGGGTTTCGAAACTTTTGCGATTTTTTCTAATTTTCACTCTGATTCTTCCTGAATGCTTACTTGAACCTAAAAACATTAGGAAGACACAACCAAAGCATAAAATGCGGTAAATGAAAATAAAATGCAACTAAACATATAAGAAGTTTTGGGTAAATGAAAATAAAATGCAACCAAAGCATAAACACCCATCACATATTTTATATCTTCTCTTACAAATGTTTAATTATCTATTGTAGCGGATACAAATTATAAAGTTTGGGGTGTCTATTAAATTGAACTATAATTTATAATGTAAGCGAGATTTGCTTTACCTTTTATAAAGCATACAACACTTCTGCAATGTGAGTGAGATTCGCTTTAACTCCAGTAAAAAAAAAATTTTATTCCCCCCTTATAATATCAATATTTTCTCTGTAAGACCCCTATGCGCATTATTTCAGACCAAATTTTCTTATTTTTTCAGCGTGGCATATATGCTAATGGCAGGTGGGTTAAATATTATAGCGTGGCATATATGTTTATATTTTTTTCCACATTTTGTAATTGTATTATTTGATCTCCGTTGTAAATGTTAGGGTTTCAGGCAAGTTGTGTTGAAGACGAAGACGAAGGCTAGTTGAAGACGAAGATGAAACTGAACGGTTGAAGACGAAGACGAAGCTTGTTTGTGGACTGTTGAAGACGACATTGAACCTTATCACGTTTGAGGTAACTTTTTTTAATTTTCTTCTCTTCCAATGCTTGAGATTCTGTTGGGCGAAGACGACATTGAGCTTTAAATGTTGTTTCAAATCCATTTCACAGGATATGCAAAATTTTAATGTGAGTTTTCACCATGGGGTGAATTTATATTTGTCAAGCAGAATGACATCATTTACAGAGGAAATATCGATAAACATGTTTATGGGCAACACATACACAAATGAGCAATAGGAAGCATTTATAAGTTGATGAATGTGTGGGGTTATAAAGAAGGAACTTATAGGTTATGGATGAAAATTCTAGAAATAAATGAGGATTTCTTTCAGATATTGAAGGATGATGATACATACAATTTTGTTGTATATGCTTGTGCAACTCCAGTTGCTGGAGATATATTTGTAGAACATGATGTTGATGACATAGAACTGAGTAAAGGTTCTTAAATGTGTTAACGGGGTGACAGATGTGGAAGGATTAAATGATGAGGTGGTTGAAGGGTTAAGTGATAGTGAGGATGATAGAGTTACTGCTCTTGTAGATGGATTTGATGGAGTTAATGCAACTGTACCATAAATAAAGGGGAGATAGTTGCAGGATTACAAGGTAGGCCCAGCAAGAAAACTGAAGATGATGAATATTATAGTGATGAATTGGACAATTCAGATCTAGATGAATATGGTAATGAAGAAGGGTCCAAGTTTAAAAGGTTTAGGATAGAGCAGCTCAATAAGGACTACAAATTTAAGTAGGGTATGAAATTTAATTCTCTTGTTGACTTTAGGGAGACAATTCGTGAGTAGTCGGTGTTAAATGGTAGGAAATTACATTTGTAAAAAATGAGAGTTATAGGAGTAAGGGTAGAATGCAAGGCTAAATGTGATTTTTTAGTCTTATGCTCTAAAGTGGGCCACAAGCATACATATACTATTAAAATATTGGTGGATACCCAGACCTGTACTAGGGTTTTGAATAATAGATCTACAAGCTCAAAGTGGGTGATTTGGTGTAGCTTATAAGTGGGTGATTTTTTAGTCTTATGCTCTAAAGTGGGCCACAAGCATACATATACTATTAAAATATTGGTGGATACCCAGACCTGTACTAGGGTTTTGAATAATAGATCTACAAGCTCAAAGTGGGTGATTTGGTGTAGCTTATAAGTGCATCAAATGTGACAAGTTTGGGCGCAGTGCTTTGTCATGCAAAAATCCTTACACAAGACATTAATGCTTTGAAGAGAAGGGTAACATAAATTTTATTTGTATGCATTGCATTATGCTGTTTTAAATGTAACAAAAAAATTATTTATATGCATTGTTCTATTTTGAATGCAATGAAAACCAAAATCTGAACAGGCTAGAGCTGAGCCAAAGTAGAAGAATGTGCAGAAAAATACTGATGTACAACCATTTGTTAATGTTGATGTGCAACCAAATGTCCATGGAGATGTGCAGCCTGATGCAAGTCAAGTTGATAACAAGGTTGATGCAGATAACAATGTTGTTGCAAGTCAATCAAGCTCATGTGTGTTTGACACCAGTCAGACTGGTTTAAGTCAAGTACAAGCAAAACAAAATAAGGAAAACAAAACTTGTAATGAAGATGAGAAAAAAGCAGAGTGAAAAAATTAAGTTAAGATGCATTCAAAAATCAATCATAGGTCAGAATTCATCTAGTGACCATCCAATCACAGTAACAAAACATGATGAAGGAACAAGTACACAGGAAAAAAGTGCTCATGGACATGATTCAAAGCTTGGTGTGCTAACCAGATTGATTGAAGTCTTGGAAAATAAATAAATAATAGTTGATGAACTCTATGTCCGTATTAAAATACTAGTAGTATGTTTAAGTTATGCTTGTACTGATGAAGATTATGTGCCATTTTGTTATCTCAGTAATGATTCACTTCATGTGCCATTTTGTCAATGATTTATGCACTCTATGTGCTACTTTGTAATGATTTATGCACTTTATGTGCTGCTTCGTAATGATGTTCCATAATTATTTTTTTTTAATTTTGCAGACTACAATATCAAACAAGAATTTCAAACAAACTACAACGTCAGACCACAATTTTAACCAATGCCAACGTTTTCATTATATAAAATGTCAATTGATACACTCATACATCACAATAAAAAGATTAATAAACTGATATAACATTTGGTACACAAGATTACATTAACTTAACAAAGATTTAGAACAAAATCCATGACATAACAAGTGAAATCATCAACCAATGGTTTTTGTTTTTCTCCATTACAAGTTTTTTCTTCATCTTTTCAAGCTTTTTTAAACTGAATTCTACACCAAACTTCTTGCCAATTTCAGTCCCAACTTTCCTGCCAATGTCCTATGCATATTCCCTCAAATACACCATAGTCATTTCACATTCACAACATTTTCTAGGAATCATTTGAGTCCTTTGAATCAGACCAACCTCATCGTCCTACATGAAAAACTCACAGCTTACCCCACTCTGTAATTAGGTTCACAACAAATGTAAGAGTTAAAGTAAACAAAAAAAAAGTGAAGAGAAACATGAACAAAGACTTACCCTTGAATTTCGAAATTGCTAGAATTTACGATTAGGGTTTTTATTGGTGTTTGATACTCACATCTTCATTGGTTCTTTACATCCACATCTAGGAAGACTAAGTCCAATACATTTATCAATAGATGATGTTTTGCTTCCACCCATGTTTTCAAACCCGTGAAAGATGATTATCAATTAACTGGGAACTTGATCACAAGATGAAGAAAGAGGAAAATTCGAAATTTGCAAACAGTATGGATGAAGAAAGAGGAAAAATTAGAATCCTATAAAACCCTAGCAGAAATGCAATATAACATATATGCCACGCTATAATATTTAATTCACCTGACATTAACATATATGCTACTCAGTAAAAATAAGGGAATCTGAGCTGAAATAGTACGCACAAGGACCTTATAGAGGGAATCTTGGTGTTACAATGGGAAAAAAAATCTTTTACATGAGACCAAAGCGAATCTCACTTACATCACAGAGAGTGTTGTATATTTAACCCTAAAATATTTAAATTGTAATCAAAATAAAGTTGAATATGAAACAATTAAAAAGTATTATTTAAAAATATTTTAAAATAATGTTATATGCTTTTCGAGTAGCTCGAAGTCATCAATAATAATATATTAATTAATACTTCATGTGTCTCATAAAAAGTGTCTCATTTGCACTTTTTTTTGTCTCAAATAATTATTCCTTTACAATACCAATGCAGTATTTATTATTATTTTTCCACTACTATACCTTATTTATTAACTTTCACTTTATTCAACTACTCTATTATCTATAAATAATAAGGGTATTCTGGTAAATTATATTAGTTTTATAATTGAAACCAGTATATCTAATCATTTTTTAAGAACCGCGCATTACCTACAGTAATTTATCTTTCAATGTTAATCATCATGCTATCTCATAGAGAATCAACTTCCATTTTTCTTCTCAATATTGTCTTGATAATTTTCATTCAGAAAAAAATTGTAGTAAATGTAACTGGGAGAGTCATGATAAGGCATACCAGTTTGTCAATTAAATAGTAATTTCTCTTCTTTTCAGTTGAAATCAAAGATTAACATAATTCTTGAATAGTTGATAAATTGTTTAAACTCGATTCTTGACAAGCGTCAATAATAAAATGCCGAAGCTGAAATTGCAAATTAATCCTCTCTTGCCTATTGAAGTCCATAGAATAATATTTACCAACTAGAATGCAAATAGTATCAAGGTTAAAAGCGTTGTAATTATCTATGGGAGGCAAAACATAACTTAGAGTTAACAAACTAATCGCTTGCTCACTAAATATGATATTCAACTCTTGTAATTGTTTGTCATTGACAGTAAAAAATATTTCAACTCTAAAATAATGCTCAATGGTTACCTAATTATCTTCAAGAGAAGAACAGTAGAATCTTGTAGTTGAATGAACATCATTAAGATCAAGAATTTCAATATCATGTTTTTCACAAAAAAAGACTTCACAGAAGTAAAAAAATTCATCCCAACCACTTTTTCTCAATTCTTGAATAAGAGTTTTTGTAGTACAAACCAAATTCAGAGCATTAACTACATCCTAAGATTGTTGTTGTAAGGTTTCACAAAGGACATTTGTGATCCCCATAATTTCTTTCATCAGATGCAATATCAATATGAAATCAAATGACTTCAAATGATTATATGTACAATCAGCAATATCTCCATGTAAAATCATAAATTAATGATTCCTTTGCAAGTTTTTTTGAAACAATACAAGTTGATTCATACATATTTATCAAGCTAGAGATAGAAGAGAAGTGTAATCCTCATCGAGTATCCCTAGGTTGCTTCATAGTACCAATTCTATTTTCACATTTATCAGTTACTCTAACAAATAATCAACTCACATGGCCTTTATGTATGCAATATGGTACCAATTTGGACATTAGAGGTTTGTTACTGATCTTGTCCACTCAACAATGGTTTCTCATTCGAATCGGGTCCCAACTTATGAACCCTGGACGACCGTTGGTCCCCACATCTGAACAATGACTCGCCTCTCACAATACACTGACACAAAATGATGCACGACATACAAAGTAATGCAACAACAACAACACTTACAGTCCACTTCTAACCATAAATAACATGCAATACGTCATTCACAACAGTTTCCACTTCTGAACTACCCACCTTAACACATGCAATTATAATTACATTCACAGTACATAATTATAATAAAAAATTCACAACTCACGTGTATATTCATATTTATACAACACACCACCATTTTCACAAATAACCATAATTCATTACTTATAATTATACAAATAACTCGAATATTACTTCACTCATCATAATATTCCATAACCACAATTTCATGTTGACAAAACAACTCAAACAACAACTAACATCTACCTCATATGAAGACAACATCAAAAACTGAATTGATCACTAAAATACGATCTATGGTGGTCATGACAACAAGTCTGTCGCTTGGGTGACGACCGTCACCTAGTCTGCCACTGCCCCCTTTCACAACTCATCACCTTTGTGATGATCGATAGGAGAAATCCCACATGGAGACCATGAAGGGCTCCATGTCACCCTACTGACGACTGTCAGCCATACTAACGCATGACAAGCAGCCTGCCACGCTGTTGCAAAAGGTGGCATTTGCATTTTGTCCATGGGAGCTCATTCGAAGCTCTGATTTCGACCACCAGCACCCCAACTCGCACAAAAAAAATAGATATATATTATACAACAACCAAACCATCACATACACAACAATTATCATATGATTTTATTAATTAATCACAAATTCAAGGTTATGCTCATAACACCAAATATACAACAATGACATTCATAATATTCAGCTTGATATCCACTAATCATGCATAAATTTCAACAATCTATTGAACACAAAATTATACATTAAACTTGACAATTTGCATGGGTTTTGCATGGGTTTTACACGATAATCATCAAAGCTCAAAATGTACATCAAATGTGAAGAAAACTTAGAGAAGGGTGAGGATCCATCCCTACCCTTCATGAAATAACACTTATATTCAAGTAGTTCCTTCTTACTTGAATTTCCAACAGCAAAGCAATCAAAATCTTTCAAAATATGATAAGGACCATTGAAACACAACATGAGATTTCAAGATTTCAACGCACATACCTGTCATTGGAGTGACTCTCAAGAACACACGATCTCCATCTCAGAATTCAAATGATTTCCTCCTTTTATCATGGTAACTCTTCTGTCTGCTCTGTGAATCTCTCATCTTCTCCTTAATCATTTTGATCTTCTCAGTAGTCTGCTAAATGATCTCTAGCCTAAACATTGCACTTTCGCCATAATCATACCAACACAAAGTTATTTTACACCTTTTACCATACAAAGCCTCAAACGATGTCATTCCAATACTAGAATGGAAACTGTTGTTGTAGGTAAAATCGACCGGCGACAAGTAGCTATCCTAATTATCACCTTGCTCTAACGCACAAGCTCTCAGCATAACTTCTAAAGACTAGATGGTCCTCTCTGTCTAACCGTCTGTTTGCGAATGATAAAAATAAGTCATTTGTAACCTAGCTCCCAAGGCTTCCTACAAACCCTTTTAGAACCTTAAAGTGAACCTCAGATTTCTATCTGAAAGAATACTCGAAGGAATACCATGCAACCTAACAATCTTCTCAATATACACCTTAGCTAACTTCTGCAATGGATAATTGATATTTATAAAAAAGAAATGAGTCAATTTAGTTAACATATCCACCATAAATCAAGACGTATCATTTACTGTATAAGTCTTAGGAAAACTCATCACAAAATACATAGAAATGTTATCCCACTTCCACTCAGGAATAGTCAACGGTTGCACCAATTCTGGCGGCTTCTGATGCTCAATCTTTGACTTCTGACAAGTCAAAGAAGAATAAAAAAAAAACCAATAAAATCCTTCTTCATACCCGGCCATCAAAACATCTTCTTCAGATATTGATACATCTTTATATCCCCGGGATGAATACTCAAAACACTTTTATGACCTTACTCGAGAATTTTCTTCTTAAGCTTTAGTAAATATGGAGCACAGACCTTGTCAGAATCTCATAACATCTTTCTCATCAATTTTAAAATCTACCTCTTTAGCCTGATTGATCAATACCAACCGATCAATCAATCCCAAGTCGACTATCTCACCCTCTCTGATCTCTTCAAGAATACCACTAGTCAGTTTCAGTAAATCCAACTTCACACTGTTAGGAGTCATCTCACACACCAAACTAAGATCACTTAATTGTTCAATCAAATCCAATTCTCAAACCATAAGCGTCGACATATGTAAAGACTTCCTACTCAAAGCATCCACTACCATATTGGTTTTACATGGATGGTAACTCAAACCAAAATCGTAATCCTTAAGAAATTCAAGTCATCTCCTCGGTCACATATTCTATCACGTATTTAGTTCCTTCTAATCCAACAAATACTTCAAACTCTTATGATCGATGAACACTTTAAATCTACAACCAAACAGATAATGCCTATAAACTTTAAGCACAAACACCATAATTGTCGACTCTAAATTATGGGTAGGATAATTCCTCTCATTAACTTTTAGTTGTCTTGAAGCATAAGCCACAACTTGATTATTCTACATAAGCATAACACTTAAACTTATCTGAAATACACTATAGTCATTTCACATTCCCAGCATTTTTTTGGAATCATTTGAGTCCTTTGAACCAGACCAACTTCATCGTCCCACGTGAAAAACTCACAGCTTACCCCATTATGCAATTAGGTTCACAACAAATGCAAGATTTAAAGTAAACAGAAAAACAAAGAGAAATATGAACAGAGACTTACCTCTAAATTTCGACATTTCTAGAATTTTATATTAGCGTTTTCATTGGTGTTTGATACCCACATCTTCATTGGTCCATTAAATCCACATTTGAGCAAACTAAGTCCACTTGAGTTACCAATAAATGATGCTTTGCTTCCACTCATCTTTTCAAACTCGTGGAAGATGATTATCGATTAATTGGGAAATCGTTTGCAAGATGAAGAAAGAGGAAAAATTGGAATCACAAATGGTAGAGATGAAGAAAGAGGAAAAATTAGAATCCTACGAAACCCTAGTAGAAACGTAATATAACATATATGTCAACCTTTAATATTTAATCCATCTGGCATTAACATATATGCAACGTTGGAATAATACGAGAATCTGGATTGAAATAGTGCGCATTGGGGCCTTACAGAGGAAATCTTAGTATTACAAGTGAGAAATAAAAAAGAAATCTTTTAAAGGGGGCTAAGGTGAATATCACTTACATTGCAGGAAGTGTTGTATATTTAACCCTTAAATAAAAATAAGAAAAATTCAATTAAATAAATTAATTGAATTCAGGGCATTACACCAAAGAATATCATACACACACACACACTCTATTTCACAAGATATCACAAAGAATTAGATGTATGTGAATGAAGAAGTTACACAAAAGTTTTCTCAATTTTTTATAGATAAAATGGGTCTTAAATCTTAATAGTTATCGCAAGCTTGATCAATCATAAATCATCACTACAAGATTGATAAATTATGTTTCTTTAGTTTTCCTCAAAACAATAAATTACACACACAAGTAACAAAAAAAAAGAGATACAATTTGACTTAGATTAACACTTAAGAAATTAACACTTAAGAAATTGTTCTTCAAACAAAAGAAAGAAACTAAACTCATATATTTGATGCACCAATGACACAAGACCAAATCAAAATAGAACCCCTTAAAACCAAAACATAATATCAATAAATAAAACTCTTATAAAAATATTCTCATTTTAGTCTACAGACTCTTTCATGTTAGTATGCATATTTTCAATTTAAAAAGGTTTTCAAAATCTCTTAGGTTAAAAAATCTATTAAAATAGACTTTTGAATTTAAACAATTTTTTTGTAAACGGTGAGAAATCTCAATTGAATATTTGTGAATTCCCTTGGTTTAAAAAAATTATGACTGTTTTATTTAAATAAATTTAACTAGTGATGAATTTCTTTAAGTTAATTTTATATTTAATGTTAATCTTTTTATCTAATAAATATTATATTTTAGTCTATTAAAAACAATTTTGTTAATCAAATTAATTATTTCTGTTAAATATTAAAAAAAACGTTAATCAACGAGACAAAAATCAAGACAATGAGTTAACAATTTAATTAAGAGATTAAATTAAAACTTTATAATTAGTTAAGAGATCAGACTAGGACGTCAAGTCGTCAATCAAACTGCGATTAAAATGATCAAACAAAATTTTATTATATTTTATCCGACCATAACCTATTATTTATTAGACCAGAATTACATATAAATAAGTTCTTGAGTTTAATAACATTAAACTAAAATTTTGTTACATTCTTGATTAAATCAAAAAACATTAAGCTAAAATAGAGAACCAAACAAGTACTTATATGTTCTAATAAATAATAATCTAAATAATAAAAATGCATTGGTTTTTCATCATTAATGCTTCCACAATCATGAAACAATATTCCTTGTATTGAATTGTGGTTTTTGAGTAGAAATTGTGTGGTTGATATTTATAAATAAATGGAGTTCATTATGTGTGGATGTTCCGGTGTGGGCCTCACCTCGGCAGGCCCAATACCAAATACGGCCCAACAGGCGAACTGGGCACACCTGGCACACGCCCCTTCGGACGAGCAGGACCGTCCGCCGGGCACAAGCCATCACGCCGCATCCCCTTCGTCGTCCGTCACACCAGACGAGCGAGACTACCCGGGCTCCCTCCGCGGGAGAATAACGTGCTCGGCGCACGTTATCCATACGCTTCCCTCCGCGGGAGAATAACGTGCTCGGCGCACGTTATCCATACGCTTCCCTCCGCGGGAGAATAACGTGCTCGGCGCACGTTCTCCACGTGCTCCCCTCCGCGGGGACACGTCATCGGCCAACCGCCCACCTCCGAAAGAGCAGGTCAAACCCACTTTCCGGAGACCTAGGAGCGGTTGAACTAGGGCGAAGACCACGTCCTGGTCTTCACTACGCCACGTAAGCCCTAGCAGTCATTAGGGTTGGGCCTGGTCGTCTGGCCCACCTCGAATGACCGTTGGCCCAGCGCTGGGGTCTCTCTATAAATACCCTCTTCTTCAAGAGGGTCAGGTAACTCTTCTTGCCCCCCTTTTCTGTACTATTGCTTCCTCTCTGTCCAACTTCTTACTTGGGCGTCGGAGTGCTTTGCAGGTACACCCCCTCCTCGTTCTTACCTCGGCGAACAGATAACCGTCCGGCGAAGCGTGGCCAGTCCGTGATCCCTCCTGATCAGGTCAGATCAGTGGCGCCGTCTGTGGGAACGGAAACTTCCCCGTTACTCCGAGCAGAAAAACCAAAAGTTTCACCAAACCTCCACGGTTATGGCCAGCCCACGCCGCGACGACACTCCGCTCGATCTCGCGCTCAACACTGCCACCAACGGGAAGCAGGTAGGAACGGCGCGCCTGAATGAAGCCGACGAAAGAGACGGGCAAACCGCCTCGCCATCGTCCGAGGAAAGGCCCCTGCACGCCGACCATCGCCCCCCGAGCCCGCCGGCATTCCACCCTGTTCCCATCCCGGCGGGAGCGGACCCCACGGTGGCCGCCCTCTTTGCAGCCATCAACCAGACGAACCAGCTGCTGTCCCAACAGAACGCTAGAATTGGAGCGTTGGAACGCGGCGGCTCCCCGAGGTACCCCCAGCGGGAAGACCAGAACGGAGGTTCGAGGAGCCCCTCACCTCGACCCAGGAACCGCCGACCGCGGTTGGAGAGACGCCGCCCCCAAGCGACACGGGAACGCACCAGATCCCCGGCAAGACACGGTCGCGGGAGGAACCAGAACGCCGCGGCGACCCCAACCGAGGAAATCCGAGGCGGGAGCACAGGCCGGAGATCGAGGGCCCGAAACCCGGGACACACCGCGACCGGCTCATCCCCCCTGAGATCCCCGGCGCACAGCGACGAGGATGACTACCGCACCCCACTATCCCGGGAGATCATGGCGGCCCCTATACCCCAAGGAATGGAGAAGCCACCGACGCTGTCAACGTACGACGGCACCTCCGACCCGGACGATCATCTGGAAGACATCGAGGCCATGCTCGACTACCGCAATGTCCGGGGAGCTATCAAATGCAGACTCTTCCCGACGACTCTGAGGAAAGGCGCTATGACCTGGTACAAAAGCCTGGAGCCCGAATCAGTTACATCGTGGAGGGTCTTGAAGGACCTATTCTCCAAACACTTCACAGCGTCCCGGCGTCACCCGAAGACGGAAGCAGTCCTCGGGGCGATCATCCAAGGCCCCGACGAACCCCTCCGGAAATACATCGAAAGATTTACTCGGGAAGCCGTACAGGTGACGACTTCCGACGAAATGAAACGCTACTTAATGGAGCAAGGCCTGCGCCATGACTCCAAATTCTACGAGGCCGTGGGCATACACCGGCCCACGTCCCTCCAAGACTTCCTCGACAGGGCCGCCCACTACATCCGGTTCGAGGAAACACAAGCGGCCAACTCCGCCCGCGACACCCGAGACAGAGAAGCCCCCCGCGGGCACCGAGACGACGGAGCTTCGAGCCACCGGCGAGGAGGGGACCGCCGTCGGGATGACCGCCACCGCGAACCCCGCGAACAGCGCGAGTCGCGCGGCCCGGCAGGAAGGTTCACCGAGTACACCGCCTTGGTCGCTTCCCGCGAACGCATACTGGCCGAATGCGCTAAAACCGAGTTTGTGCAGGGAGGTGTCCGTTTTCCACGACCAACGCCGCCCAAACCCAACGTGGACAAGTCAAAGTACTGCCGGTTCCACAGGACCCACGGGCATGTAACGGAAGACTGCATCCATCTCAAAGATGCGATCGAAATCCTAATCAAAGATGGGCACTTAAAGCGATACACCCGGGGAGGTGAACCACCCAGATCGGAGGCCCCGGAGGCAAAGAAAATCGAGGAGCTCCCCTGCCCAGAAGACGGTGAGAGACTCCAGGTCGCGCTGTGCGTCAGCCGCCCCGAGGACTGGTTCGCAAGCAGAGGACTCGGCATCCCCGAAGCACCCAGCTTAGTCGGCGAGCCAATCCGACCAACCAGCCGATGGGAATACTTCCCCAGAGCCATGGTCATCTCTGATGGCGCTACGAGGAGTCTGTCCATAGGATCTGTGAAAAGGAAATTCGACGAACTCATCGCGGGCAACTCCGGCAAGATGAGCACGCTCGACAGATTCCGAGGCCGCTCCAACCCGATCACGTTCTACCTCGAGGAACTACCCGGGGGATCTCCCAATTCCAACATACCCTTGCTCATACGCGCACGTATGGCAAACTTCGACGTCAGGCGCCTCCTCGTCGACGGAGGGAGCTCGGTTGACATAATGTACTCACATTTGTTCACGACTCTCCAGCTCAGCGAGTCCAACCTCTCCCCCTACGTAGGCTCCGACCTCCAGGGGTTCAACGGGACGACGACAAGACCCTGGGGATACGTGGAACTGAAAGTCACCTTTGGGGAAGAGGAAACGGCCAGAGACATCAGCATCCGCTTCTTAGTCATCGAATGCCCGTCCCTGTATAACTGCATCCTGGGCAGGACAACGATAGCAGAGCTCACCGCGGTACCCTCCACCGCCCACCTGAAGATGAAATATTACACGAGAAGGGGAGCCGTGGTCACCCTCAACGGCGACATCGAAGCTGCCCGAAGGTGTTTTGAAGCCGCACTGAAAGGCTTCGACTCCATCGCTCCACCGACCAAAAAGAAAGCACCGAGCGCTACGCCAAAGGACAAGCCAACAGAGCTGGTCGGATCAGTTGAGCTCGACAGTCGCTTCACCGACGAGCTCGACAATAAAAAGACTGACGCGGCCAACGAGCATCCAGCGCGCCCCATCCCGGATGGCGATTTCGAGCTCATTCCCCTCGGGGACGACACGACCAGAACCGTAAGGGTAGGCGCAGGACTCCCCGACCTCGCGAAACGACAGCTCCAAGCCTGCCTCCGCGAGAATGCCGACCTCTTCGCCTGGAGCGCCGCGGAAATGCCGGGACTCGACCCTGAGGTCGCCTGCCACCAGCTGTCCATCAGCCCGACCGCAAAGGCCGTGGTGCAACGCCGTCGCCGCCAGTCTCCAGAAAAATCGGCAGCAGCCGAACAAGCTGTAAAAGACCTCTTAGAGGCAAATTTTATTTCGGAAGCCCGGTATTCCACCTGGCTGTCCAACGTTGTACTTGTTAAAAAGAATAGTGGAAAATGGCGCATGTGTGTTGACTACACTGACCTCAACCGGGCATGTCCTAAGGACGCCTACCCCCTCCCCAACATCGACAAGCTCGTCGACAACTCGGCGGGCTTCAAACTCTTGTCCTTCATGGACGCATACTCGGGATACAATCAGATCCCGATGGCCGAACACGACAAACAGGCCACGGCCTTCATGACAGCATCGGGCAATTACTATTACAACGTAATGCCTTTCGGCCTCAAAAACGCCGGGGCCACGTACCAACGGATGATGAACCGCGTCTTCCACAAGGAGATCGGAGACATGCTCGAAGTCTATATGGACGACATGATCGTCAAATCCGGCGCGGAAGACGACCATGCGGCACATCTCCAGAAGGTCTTCAAGACCGCGAGATCATGTCGCATGCGCTTTAACCCGGAGAAATGCACTTTCGGCGTCTGCGCCGGTAAATTCCTCGGCTACTACTTGACCGAACGGGGGATCGAAGCCAACCCGGACAAGTGCCACGCCTTCTCCAATATAACCACGCCGACCACGAAGCGTGCCATCCAGTCCCTCAACGGCGTACTAGCCTCCCTCTCACGATTCATCGCGAGATCGGCCCAACACGCCCTCCCGTTCTTCAAACTGCTCAGGAAGGAGACCAAGTTCGAATGGACGGACGAATGTGAGAGAGCCCTTCGCCACCTCAAACGCGTCCTCTCCGAACCACCAGTACTGACGCGCCCCGCGACGGGCGAAACCCTGTACTTATATCTGGCCGTCTCTAACGAAGCCGTCAGCGCCGTCCTCGTGAGCGAAGCCGGGGAAGGACAAAAGCCCATTTATTTTACTAGTAAAGCCCTCCACGGCCCGGAGGCCCGATACCAGCTGATCGAGAAAGTCGCCCTGGCCCTCGTTACAGCGGCACGCCGACTCCGGCATTATTTTCTAGCACACACCATCGTGCTCCGCACCGACCAACCCCTCCGCCAGCTACTCAGCCGCCCAGACATGGCTGGGCGCATGCTGAAATGGTCGCTAGAGCTCTCCGAGTTCGACATCACATACGAGAGCCGGCACGCCATCAAGGCTCAAGCGTTGGCTGACTTCGTAGCCGAGATGACCACGCCCCCCGACCCGCCCACCAGGAACCACCTCTGGACCATCTTTGTGGACGGCTCCTCCAACTCTACGGGGAGCGGCGCCGGCATCGTCCTCGACAACGACGAGGGTACGGTCATCGAAGTCTCCCTCACGCTAGCTTTCCCAACGACCAACAACCAAGCCGAATACGAAGCATTTCTCGCCGGCCTTCGCCTAGCATCCGACCTGGGAGCCAGGGACATCCGAATCTACACGGATTCCCAGCTGGTCGCTTCGCAAGTCCGAGGTGAATACCAAGCAAAAAACGACACCCTCGCCGGATACCTCGCGCTCATCAGTGACAAACTAAGAGGGTTCGACTCAGCAGAAATTCAACACGTTCCTCGGGAGCAGAACACCCGCGCCGACATCCTCTCCAAACTAGCAAGCACCAAGAAACGAGGCGGTCACAAATCGGTCATTCAAGAAATCTTGTCCCAACCAAGTACCAGCCCGACCACCACACCCCTCGACATCAACGCCATTGGAGACGCGGACTGCTGGATGACCCCCCTCCACACCTATCTCAGCACCGGCCGTCTGCCGACCAGCTCTAGCGAGGCCAACGCAACGAAACGACGGGCCTGCTCGTACGTCCTCCTCGAGGGACGACTGTACCGCCGAGGCTTCGCAATCCCACTCCTCAAATGCATAGACAAATCCCAGAGTACGGCCGTTCTAGAAGAAATCCACGAAGGTATCAACGCGCAGCACCTCGGGGGCAGATCCCTAGCGCGCAAGGCCCTACGCGCGGGCTACTACTGGCCGTCAATGCAGTCCGACGCGAAAGAACATGTCAAACGGTGCGATAAGTGTCAACGACACGGAGACATGCACCTGGCCCCGCCAACCGACCTCACATCCCTCTCATCTCCGTGGCCATTCGCCTGGTGGGGGCTGGATATCCTCGGACCCTTCCCCCTCGGTTCATACCAGAACAAGTACCTCATCGTGGGAGTCGACTACTTCACCAAGTGGGTCGAGGCTGAAGCTCTGGCCAAAATCACCGCCCACAACATTCTCCGATTCTACAAACGCAACATCCTCGCCAGGTTCGGGGTACCACTCGCCATCGTCACCGACAACGGTACACAATTTACAGACAAAAACTTCCGCGACTTCGTCACCAACCTCGGGACCAAACATCACTTCGCCTCGGTCGAACACCCTCAGACGAACGGCCAGGCGGAGTCGGCAAACAGAGTTATACTCAGAGGACTCAGACGACGCCTCGGAGACGCCAAACGAGCATGGGTCGAAGAACTCCACAGCGTCCTCTGGGCATACCGTACTACTCCTCACTCAACTACAGGGGAGACCCCATTTCGCCTCACGTACGGAACCGAGGCCGTAATACCGGTCGAAATCCGCGAACCGTCCAGACGAACGGAAGCTCCCCTAGACACCGACGACAACGACGGCTCCCTCCGAGAAGAGCTCGACCTCGTCGAAGAAATCCGCGCAGGAGCAGCCCTCCGGGAAGCCCGGCTGAAGCAACAAGTAGCACTTCGCCATAACCACAAAGTCATAAAACGCGATTTTCAAACTGGAGACTTAGTTCTACGGAGAAATCAAAAGGACTCCCACGAGGGCAAACTGGCGGCGAACTGGGAAGGCCCATACCGAGTCCGGGACAAAACGGAACACGGGGCCTATTACCTCGAAAACCTGCACGGTGAACAACTAGCTCGACCATGGAACGCCGCGAAGCTTAAGCGGTACTACAGTTAACACATTGCCCGCGACGACCAATCGTCCCGGCCACTGGGGGGGCGACATGGTACCACCGCACACCCCCGCGTCCACCAACGACCAAAGAAAGCAAGCCCTGCCTCTCGTGTGCGCGGGCAGAAGGCCTTGCTCGGCAGGGAATACCTCGACCGAGGCCCCTCGCCGCCGTACCAAAACAGGCAGGACACCCAGCTCGCGATGGGCCGTCCACGCCCCGGGGAAAACTACCCCCGAAAAGGCCCGGCTACATCCCCGGCCAAACCGGCCAGTCCCCTACACTACCGGTAACAAATTGTCGAGCTAAACACACCGAGCGAACACTTAGAAAATCTACAAGAAATGTCATACACATCAAAGGCATTCGAACAAATACGAAAAACGAGCATAAAACAACATGCAAACAACGAGCGCACACTTAGAAAATCCATGATAAATATATTTAACAAAAGCGGGCACCAGCCCAGTAGTCAATAGTACAAAAACGAGCACGCAGGCCCAAAGCAAAAGATAAACACCGGCACGCAGGCCACAAAACAACGAGCACGCAGGCCCGGCAACCTACACTTCCTCATCAGCTCGGTCAGCAGCCACGGTTTCCTCGTCGGGGATAACGAAATAAGGATCGATCACCCTTCCATCAACGATCTCGTGGTACGGCCCTATCCCGTCCACGACCAGCTCGACACCAGGGTTGGCGACCTGAATCTGCTCGACCGCATTCTTGAACCCGACCTCAACGGCTTCCAGACAATCGCTCTCCAACACCCGGATACGGGCGATCAAGTCAGCACGGGTGATTAAACGCCGATCCCCCTCAGTCTCGTCCTCGGCCGGACGAACAGCGCTGTCCAGAACCTCAGTACGAACCTTCAGCGCCTGCACCTCGGCCGTCGCCGTCCCCAGCTTCTCTTCCAGCGAACTCACCTTCCCCTCAGCACCCTCTGCTCGTTTCCGCTCCTCAGCAACGTCCTTCTGGCTCTTCTCCAACTCCTCGGTGAGCTTGGCCAACCGCGACTGCGTAAAGGTGAGATCCCCTTGCAGTTTGGACAGCTCAGCAGCAGAGCAGCCCTCCTCGTTCAGCACGAGAGCCGTCGTAAACGTCCGCATCATCGCGGCCAAGTCCTCAGCCAGGACACGCCGACGGGCCTCCCGATCAGCCTGGCGAACAGCCTTCACCTCCCCGGCGGAAACGGTGGGGGAACGGGCACCATGAAAATACCCCGGGTGCTGGTGGCAGGGAGGGACGACATAACCTTCCTCGACGGCGCCGACCGTCAGATCCACCACCCGAGGCTCCTCGGACCTCTGCCTCTTCGACACTCCTTGGGACACAGGGGATTGGCTCTCTTGAGGCGACGAGGACGAAGTTTGGCCCCCCTGCGTCGCGACCTCCTGACTGACCAGCTGACTCACCCTCGTCCTCGGGACCCCGGCACTCCTGGCAGCACGCAACTGCTTCACCCGCTCGTCGACAGTAGACATGTTCGCTGCAAAAACAAAGAAATAGGTTAGCGACGATCAAAAACCCCGACAACGAGGGAAAACGAAACATCCCTACCTAGATAATCTAGAGCGGCCGCCCCGGTCGCACAGCCGAGCAAAGTCTTAGTATTTATCAAACGCTTTTTAGTGCGTACGTTCCCCTGGGCATCGAGGATGTACCGACCGTCGGGCGTCACCAGCTTCGACGGGGGAAGTGACCGCACAAAGGCAATTATTTTCAGATAAGCGGCCATGTCCTTCTCCTCGAGGGTTCCCGCCCGGACGATATACCTATCCGTCCCTCGACTGAAATGCTCCGAGGTCCACAGCAGATGTATCTTGGGAAGCCACGCTCGGAACCACTGGCCATCTACCGTGCGCTCGCCCTCGTCAAAGAGAGTATCCGAGCCGTGCTGCGTGATCGGCTTGACGAGGTAGAACCGACCCTTGAAGTCTTTGACAGAATCACTGTACGCTTTAAAAATTTTGGTCGATTGTTTGAAAGAGACCCATCCGTGACGACCTCGCACCGTCTGCCGCTGCAAATGAAAGATGCGAAAGAACAACGGCACCGTCGGCTCCACCGAGAGGTAGAAACACACCACCTCGAAAGCCCGGATGAAAGCCAGAGCGTTCGGGTGCAGCTGAGACGGGGCAAGACGCAGCCAGTCAAATATCCCCAGATGGAAGGCAGAGAACGGCAACCGGAGCCGAGCTTCTTTAAAATAAAATTCATACATCGGGAACATCTTCCGCCCATAGCGCGAGCAGATCCGATGGTGCGCTTTCGGGCGATACACCTGCCAGTGTTGCGTTTCTCCTAGCGGCGTGTCCTCGACCGTGGCGTACACGTCGGACGGGTCGACCACAAAACAAGAAGGGATGGTAAGTGGCTCCTCGGCCGCCCACTCCTCGGGCAAGGAGACGCGCCCGTCGTCATACTCCGGGACCTCGGGTTCATCATCTTCAACCATTATCCCCGGCACCAGAGCCGACATCTACACCTGAAAGCAGAGGACCTCGGTGAATTCGATAGCCAGGATCAAATCCACCCTTCCACCGCAAGTCAAGTGAAAGGGCGACAAAGGCCGAGGGGCGGCGGGCAGGCATTCGCTCCCCGCCTACCCTCCTCGGGGATCGAAGAACGACCCCTCAGCCCTTCGGGGCGGCCGTCGGAGAAGATACTTCTCCCCGGGGCAGTCATCAGAGAAAGCCCCCGTCCTCGGGGCATTCATCGAAGAAAAACCCCCGTCCTCGGGGCATTCATCAGAAAAAGCCCCCGTCCTCGGGGCATTCATCGGAGAAAAGCCCCCGTCCTCGGGGCATTCATCAGAAAAAGCTCCTGTCCCCGGGGCATTCATCGGAACTAGCCTACCGTCCCCGGGACATTCATCGGAAAACTCGCCAGACGCGGCGGAACTCGCATCCCTCCTCGGGGCGCTCATCGCGCCCCGACCACACGTCCCAGTCAGACGACGAAAATAAAAGAGAGGGAGAAGAGGAACTCACTTGTAACGGCGGCGGACGGAAGAAAAAGCGAATGGCACGGCGTTGATCGGCGGCGAACGGCGGACGGGCAGAGACGATGAAAGATCAACAGGGAGAAAAGTAGCAGAATGAGCGGGGACCGCCATATTTATAACCCGGCGCGAGGCTCGAAGCGACCCTAGGCTCATTAATGACATAGGTTAGCCGCCCCTACGACCGCTCAACGCAAGACACGTGGAAGCAGCCTGACAGTCGCGTCTCTCCATCTGCCTCCTCCCCGTTCTACCGACGACCGGAGCCCTTCGCACGAGTCCCCCGCTCCAGACATGACGACCTTAAGTCCTCGCTCTTCCCCAGAGCTTCGACTTGGGGGGCTCCTGTTCCGGTGTGGGCCTCACCTCGGCAGGCCCAATACCAAATACGGCCCAACAGGCGAACTGGGCACACCTGGCACACGCCCCTTCGGACGAGCAGGACCGTCCGCCGGGCACAAGCCATCACGCCGCATCCCCTTCGTCGTCCGTCACACCAGACGAGCGAGACTACCCGGGCTCCCTCCGCGGGAGAATAACGTGCTCGGCGCACGTTATCCATACGCTTCCCTCCGCGGGAGAATAACGTGCTCGGCGCACGTTATCCATACGCTTCCCTCCGCGGGAGAATAACGTGCTCGGCGCACGTTCTCCACGTGCTCCCCTCCGCGGGGACACGTCATCGGCCAACCGCCCACCTCCGAAAGAGCAGGTCAAACCCACTTTCCGGAGACCTAGGAGCGGTTGAACTAGGGCGAAGACCACGTCCTGGTCTTCACTACGCCACGTAAGCCCTAGCAGTCATTAGGGTTGGGCCTGGTCGTCTGGCCCACCTCGAATGACCGTTGGCCCAGCGCTGGGGTCTCTCTATAAATACCCTCTTCTTCAAGAGGGTCAGGTAACTCTTCTTGCCCCCCTTTTCTGTACTATTGCTTCCTCTCTGTCCAACTTCTTACTTGGGCGTCGGAGTGCTTTGCAGGTACACCCCCTCCTCGTTCTTACCTCGGCGAACAGATAACCGTCCGGCGAAGCGTGGCCAGTCCGTGATCCCTCCTGATCAGGTCAGATCAGTGGATGTACTAGATCCATCCTTGATTTTGCTACTCCCATTATGTCATCACTTACTAGTCTAAGACCATCTCCAACGGTGGTTCTTCAAATTGGTTTGCCAACTTGGTATTGAAATTGTTAACAAAAAGTTGTTCCAGCTGGGGAACGTTCCTTGCATAAGCAACGATTCTTCATTTTTTTTATTATTAAAATAATTATTTAATTTGTTGGTTTTATTTTTTTTTAACTTTTTTTATTTATTATAAATATAAGTTTGTTGCAAAAATTTATAGCAATCCTATTTTCTCTCACTTTTATTTACTCTTTAATTTTAAATTTCTCTCTCATTTCATCATTTTATTCATAAATTATTATTTTCAATTTTATGTTTAATTTTAATTTTATGTTTAGTTTATATTTATAGTAATTAAAATTTAAATATTTAAATTATAATTTTAAATAAAATAAATTTAATATAAATAATATATTTAAGTAAAGTAGTGAGACCCAATATGGGTTCTTTGAAGTTGCACCATTGGAGTGAAAATTGAATAAGTTATTTTAAAAGAGTGAGTCCCACAATGAACTTAAAAATGGGTTGCACCATTGGAGGTGCTCTAATGGAGTTAAATCAATGTCATAGTTAAATCCTACCTAATGAATTAGGTTGGCATCTACACACTTGATAAAGAAAGGTTAATAATATCATTTACATATGCATCTACATTAAAGATGAATATAATTATTCTTAACATGAGAATCTCATTTTGTTTTTGTCTGTAAAAAACATAAGAATCCAAGTAATATGAATAAAGGAACAAAAATCTAAGAATCTTAGAATAAATGTTAAGAAATGTGGTTGGGCCTAACTCAACCCTACAAAATCGGTTGGTAGAGTGAGAATTGCTCCCACTTATAAACACATGTTCATGTCATATATTATCCGATGTGAGACTCTTAACAATAAAGTTCAAACCTGTATTTAAAGTAGTGGTCTCAAATGCAAAAATTGAAATAGATGAGGAATGCAACACTGTTGAAAATCTTGGATTACACTGGTGGAGAGACATCGATTGTTAATGTGGTGGATTGAAATGGTAATTATTAGGTTTTGTGGGAGACGAAAACTTCATTTTGTGTGTTTTAATTGTCTAAAGAAAAATTAAAATAAACAAAAAAAATTTATCTCAAAAGACAAATAAGATAACACAATACTATCTATACACGTAAACGGTCACGTATGTTAAAGTTAATTTTTTTTCACTAATATTTAATTTAATAACTAATTTTAAAGTTGTCAAAATTGAGTTTTTATTTTGATTCATTTTGGGTGACTAAAATCGAGCGTGAAATCGTAGAACTTACCTCATATTAAAGTTATATATACTCCGAGTATGTAACTTAATGCAGAAAATTAATAGATGTGTTTACAAAGACACAAAAATATCACAATATACAAAAAAAAAAAAAAACTCAAAGAATTATCGTTGAAATTCCGGTTTGGCGTCGTACAAGTGAAATAATGTTAAGGTTCAAAAGTTTTTAATTTTTATTGTTATGGTAAATGAAAAGTCTAATGTATAATAATAAAAGAGATTATTTAAAATGAATAAAATAATAAAGTGAGTGAAGTTTTATTGGAATGCATTTTTTAAAATTTCAAGAAAAAAAGGTAAAATCAAGTCAAAGAGTAAAATTCTAAGATCTTACACGATTTTACATATTTCAAAGAGATTTAAATCGTGTAAAATTGTTCTAATTTATGATTTTACTTGAAAATGATTTTTCCTTCGATTTAACACTGAATGCCGACCTAAAAACGTAAAATTTAAGAGTTTATGTTTAAAATCGCGATTTTAACAACTTTGACTAATTTGATTAATAGTTGTTGTTAAAGAACCGATACATAATATTTATTAAATAAAGAACTAAATTAAGTTAAGGAAAAAAATTAAGTCATTTAAATATCATAAAATTTATTTGAGTTTTACTAAATATTGATTAAATATTATGAGTGTGCGAGCTGTTTCTTTTTTGAAAAAAAGGTTATGCATTAACAATATAAGTTTTTGTTATACTCTCAACCAATGATGACTATGCATTCTGCCAATTCATATTGAAAACTTTAAATTAATTATAAGACATGGCAGAATAATATATTTCTATTGAATGACAATGTAAAACATTTGTATCAGCAAAAAAAAAATCTTTAAAATCTCAATCGAATATGCTCCTTAATTAAAAAATAATAAGATAAAATTTATGTGATTTTTTTTGTACAAACAAATATCTATTTTTCAAAAGAAAATTATATCAATTAATACAATCTATATCATTTAAAAATAAACAAGTAATTATAAATTATCTTTTATTTTCTTTTACATAAAAAAAATCTTTCATTTGCTTTTTGTGATCGAGTGATCATTTTTTGATAAATAAGATTCATTGTTTAAGTAACCTTTTTTTTATGAGAGGGAGAACCGAAGCCCAAAAAGAAAGAAAAACTACAACAAAGTTATCCGGGACTAGGAGCCTCATTCACATCCTTAACAAGCAGGTGATTAATATACGACGGACATTCATTTAAGATGGAAGAAGAATGCAATTGTCCTCTTTCTTTCTTGGCCAAAACATCCGCACATATATTAATTTCCATGAAAATATGGTGAATCTTGACTTCCCTATCTTGATGCATTAACGATCTTATTTTCATAATCAATTGTCTTCCCATATTACTTATCTTATCACTAGTTAAACTATCATTAACAACTTGTTGAGAATCCACCTCCAATATTATCTTCCCGAAGTCCATCTCCACCGCCAACTGCAAACCTTCTAACACTCCCCATAACTCGGCTATATAAGAACAACTTTTGCCAACATGTTTTGTGAACCCTCCAAGCCATTCTCCATCACTCCCTCTAATGATCCCACCACAACTCGAAATACCTTGTCTATCTCTAACGCCATTCGTATTTAATTTAACCTATCCCGACTGTGCCATCTCCCAATTTATATGCGAATCATTTCTTTGAGGTTTCATAACTATATTATTCACACTTTTGGCATGCTCATAATCATAAAATACTTTATTAATGTAACCAACCATACACAGTGGTCGATTATAATTCTCGTCATGCATTTCCTTATTGTGACACGTCTGAAGACTATGGCAAGCTGTGGCCCAAAATATCGTCCAATCCTTATCGACGTTCCACCCCTGATTGGTAGCCATATTGAGTCCAATCCAATACTTTAAATCACCTGCAAAAAAGCTCAACTTTAAATTAGTTTTCACCAATGCCCAAAGAGCAACAACTCGAGGACAATATCGCAAAACATGAATTGCACCTTCCTCAACGGTACAACAATATCTACACATTGCGCTTCCCAGTCTCATGCGATGTTTCCTACTTCTTGTGAGCAACCTGTCATGGTTCATAATCCACACAAAAAATTTAACACGTTATGTTGCTTGTATCTTCCATATGTTTTCCCAATGTTTGTTTGTCATTCCTCCTCCATTAACATCCATTATTCTGTACATTTTACCCACATTAAAGTTGTTTCCATTGTGCTCTATCCACATCCCCATATCCGACCCTGCTTCAATGGATGGAAGCATAATGACAACAATATGTTGAGCAATTTCCTTAGGCAACCAACTTCTAAGCATCTCCCACTTTCAACCTTCACTATCATTACCAATATCTGCCACCATGGCGTCTTGGATTTGCAATGGAATATCAACACTATAATCTGCTATGCGAATGTTAAGAGCTATCCAAGTATCCTTCCAAGCATGCACACTACTGCCATCTCCTACACTCCACATGCTATGCTTATTCACCTCCGGCCAAACTCTCGCAATGCTCTTCTAAAGGCTCGAACTCGTTAGTTTCATCATGAGTTCTCTTTTGTTATCATTCCTACCATACTTGCACCAAAGAACCTCACACCAGAATTCACCTGCGTGATTTTGAAATTTCCAACCGAGTTTTGATATACAAGCTTTGTTCATAATGTCTAACTTACGAAGCCCCACTACATCTTCACTCTTCGAACTCGTAATCACATCCCATTTTAAAGCATGGTGTTTTCTAATGCTACCTTTCTCACCCCAAATAAACTTGCGTTGGATCTTCTGAATTTCATCCACACAAGATTTTGGGCTATGGCTGTCATGATGTGAAAAATTGGAATAGGTTCAAAGTCACTATTTACAAGTGTGACTCTTCCTGCAAAAGTCAACTGATTTCCCTCCCACGAGGTCAGCTTAACATTCATTTAATTGATGATATAATGATAATCCTCTTTCCTTGGTGCTTTTCCTGTAAGAGGAACACCTAAATATTTGCTCTAAGAGGAACACCTAAATATTTATTTGTTTCACCAAAATCAAAGACCCTTCTGAGCTTTTCTCTCGTACTTCTTGTGACATTCTTAGAGTAAAAAACAAAATCAAATTATGAAACTATATAAATAAGATTTTTTTTTCCAACTTTATAAAACAAAATCAAATCATAATAATGGTAACTAAATGTTAATACTTTATAGGATTTTTTTTTCAACTTTATAAAACAAAATCAAATCATAATAATGGTAACTAAATGTTAATATTTTATAAATTTTTTTCCAATTTTATAAAACAAAATAAAATTATGATAATGGTAACTAAATGTTAATACTTTATAAGTTTTTTTTTCAACTTTATAAAACAAAATCAAATCATGATAATGGTAACTAAATGTCAGTACTTTATAAGATTTAATTTCCAACTTTATAAGACATGTCAATACTATGATAGTTTTTACCTAAAGATCTAAAAGAATAACTTAATTAAATATTTTTTAAATCTTTATTTAAAAAGTCATTCTAATGGTTTTATCAAACAAATCACAACGATGAAGGATGAATTAGGATGAAACTAAAATAAAACATAAATTAGATATCAAATTTGAATCAATTTTAAATAAAAATTAAAATCAAATTAAAATCATATATTAAATAAAGATCTTGTCTATAAATCAGATCACTTCACACAACAAACAAAAAATTAAAAAAACAAATTAGTTTTAAAAAATATTTAATAGATAAAAACTAAATTTTTTAACAAAGAAAAACTTTTAAAAGCTTCCGTTTTCCTAATTGTTTTTTAACAAATAAATTTTTTATGTATAGATATTTTACAATTAAATTAATTTTGTTTTTGACATATTTTTGATGAAATATTTTGTACTATCATAATAATCGACTATTGGTGAATCGACGTCATGAGTCAATATCATCTTATCACAGAAATAGCGGCAAAAGTGTTGGGAGTACAAAAGGGTTTAAGCCATAAAAATCGCGATCCAATTTATAAGAACACGAGAATTTCGTCATTCATCTTCACTCTTTCGATTTCACAATCGCACTCTCTCTCTCACACCGTAACCTCATCCATAATCAATTCAAGGTTACTTCTCTTTCTCTTTTCCTTTTCTGTTCTTAATTTCACTTTTCTGCATTATTATTCCGTTTCCGAATTTAGGAATTAGGGGTTTACTTGATTCATATATTTATTTTACGAAGTTTCAAACCCTAATTGGTTTTTTATTCATAGAATCATAGTTAGCATTACGCATTTGTTGTTTTTAATGGATTGATTTGCTTTTTAATTTGATTTCATTGTTTTTTTAATAATGTAGAAGGATTTGTTGAGATGAAGAGAGGATTCGCTATTTTAGATGATGAACCTGAATCTGAGATTGAGTTTCAGCATCTGCTTGTTTCGAATTATCATCTTGAAGATGACGATGAGGAACCTGTGTCTTTTTCTGTTTTGCCGATTCAATGGAGTGATTCCGAGGTTTCTAATGTTGATGATGACAAAAGAGGGAAGATATTCCTACACGGATCTTCTGATAGTGGACTGCAGAAGATTTTCATGCAGGTTACTGCTTGGAAGTTTGATATTTCTGGTTTGAAACCTGAGGTGTTGTTGCTATCAAAGGATGAAAGGTGGATCAAGCTTCAGAAACCAAGGAAAAGCTTTCAGGAAACTGTTAAAACTGTTTTAATTACGCTTTACTTTCTTCACTGTGTTAAGAAAAAACCTCGATTATCTACTGTGTCTTTTTGGAGTAACTTGTGTAAGGATAGAGATTTGAGGTATTTTTCTTGGTTTTTCTTTTTCTGAAGCTAATGAGTAATGGCTTATGTGAAAAGTGCATTTTATGATGGTTTTTAAATGGATGCTTTTTGTAGCTCTTATGGGTTTAAACCTTCACACAAGGATTTACTGGATCATATGCCTTTGATTGGTGAAGCTACCAGAAGAGATGTTGTCTTGGCTCGGTCTAAGGTCTGTGTTTTCTTTCTCAAATATATTGTGTGTTGAACTAGGAAACTATTATTTTTCTTCTCCTTCTTCCCCAATCCCCTTTTGAAATTTAATCATTCAAAATACGGGTTGATTTCATGATTTAAATTGTACTTCTGTATTTTTGCAATGAGTTTTATTTTAGTTATAGATGTTAACTTTTGCAGTAAGTTAAATTAGTTGCCACAAAGATTGTGTTTATGTTCATGTGTTGGTTGATGCAAAGAAGATTTTAATTATCTGTTTTTGTTAACCATCTGTGGTAGTGTTTCGCTTATTGTCTTGATTTTCAAGGCACAGAATCAGCAATGAAATGGTTCTACCTTATCATATTCTTTGACCAGTTGAACTATATGGCAAACAACACAACATATTTAAGTAGAATTTTGAAGTAGGTGGTGTCTGTCGAGACTTAGGAGACTTCACAAAGACTGGCGTTTACATTGGTTTACATTGTTAGTATAGTAGAAGAGGAGGAATGCATCAAACTTAATAACTTTGCATCCTTTTTATTAAGTATTAAAATACTAATTAGGTTATATGATCCGTTTTTGTTTTTCGAGTTAGTCATAGATCTATGAGATTTCTAGCTTAAGATTAGAATATCATGTGCACAAAGTGGATTGCTTACAGGAACGAACTGGATAAGGTGTATGATCTTGATTAGTGCTTTATTGTTAACAGTTTTGAATATTGCAAATAAGTGGTGTTTGGTTAAACTCTGTTTCTTTTAATATTCTCCATGTTTTCCTTCTCTCTGCTTTTTACTCTTGGAAAAAGTATGCAGTTATAACATATTTAAGTAATGAATGGTTTGGATTCTGTGTACTCTTAAAGTTTTCTTTTCTTCAGTTATGTTTGATTTACACACATCTCATTTTTCATATATGAGTTTAAATATAATTTTCCTTGTTCTTTTACTAAAGATATTCTTGTACTCATTAAGTATAATTACAAAAGATTTGTTTAACAAGGCATGGAGGGATTAGGATACTTTGTTTTTGTAGTTCTCCACGTGTGTGCTTCATATTAATGAAAATACTGTGATGTTGTAAACAGCTTTTGCTCACAGTTTTAGGGGACAAGCCAGAGTATCAAAAACAATCTTATGAGGTTTGTTGCAAATTTAATTTCATTTTCTTTAATCAGAAATGATTTGTCTGATATATTATCTCCCTTACATTCATTTTATTTAGGCATATGTATTGTCTATAATATATATTTAAGGTTTTACTACTCGATTTCAGGAATTTGAAGATTTGTCACAAACTGGGTTTAGAGAGGATGATACTGACAATGACATCATCAAAGAAACTGACGAAGACTCAAAATTAGAGGATGATTTGTTTGATTCTGTTTGTGCAATGTGTGACAATGGTGGTAATCTTATAATGTATGAGTTCTTCTTCTTATCGGCTTATTTAATTTGATGTTTGTATCTATGACTATAAAATATTGTTATGACGTCCAATAATTTGGGTACAAAATGCTAACGAACCGGTAGTACTATTTTATACTAATATATTATATTCAGTCTGACCAACATATGTAAGCTCATGCAACCAATATATTATGAGAAATATCTATCACTTTTAAATAAGAGCGTGTGTTGGAAAAAGGGTGTTGTAGTATAATTCTTCCGAAAGATACAAACAAACTACATCAAAAGACTTTTGCCACTAGTTTAGATTGTCTATATGAATGAGACAAAGCCAATTTCCTACTATGAATCATGTCTAAAGACAAACCATTTAAATCTATGTCCTTCATTTAATTTATAGTTTTACCATTTCCAGTATATCCGAAATATATTTTAACAAATTTCATGCAGGTGTGATGGAGCATGCATGAGGTCATTTCATGCTACTAAAGCGGATGGTAGGGAATCTCTGTGTGATTCTCTTGGTTTTACAAAGAAGCAAGTTGATGTATGTTAATTTTATTTTTTTATATTTATTTTTCTTGTTCTTTTCCACTTCAGATAATGATGTAGAAATGTTGCAAAATAATTGCAGGATATTGAGACATTTTATTGTAAAAATTGCGAGTATCGTCAGCATCAATGCTTTGCATGTGGTGAGCTGGGTTCTTCTGATGAAGCTAAGGGTGCCGAGGTATTTCTGTAGAAAATAAAATAGGTTTCTCATGCTGATTAGTTCATGTATATGTTTTTCATTGCTGAATGAGTACCCGATCGTCCTTGTTAGTTTTTCTAAAACTAAAAAGTTCTTGTTTCAAAAATTATGCATTGAGAAGAGAATCAGTTGCCATGTAGAATGAGTCAACCTGTTGTTTGATTTTAAATATCTAGAAGCATGAGGCAATCTGTTGTTTGATTTTAAATATCTAGAAGCATGAGGCAATCTGTTGTAAATGAAACAGGCCTATATTATATATATTTTTTCCTTCTCAACAATAGTATCTATTTTACTTATTGTGTATTGGCGACAATTTTTAAAAAGATGAGGTTTCAAACCTTGTAAAACTGATTGTTCTTCAAAGCATACCTTACACATAATGTAGCATATCCATCCTTGTTTTCCTACCATGTATTCCTGTTATATGCTGATTTTGCCACATGGTTCTCTTGTTTCAGTGTCTTATTTTAATTTGGTATTGCTTTTGATGAACTGGTTAAGATACTAATGTTTTTTGGAAACAAGAGTTTTTATGTCATGAACAACAGAGCTTTGATATGAAGGAACTAAAATTTTGAGAATCCCTCTTTCAGGTCATTAAATGTGCTTCTGAAACATGTGACCGTTTCTACCATCCACATTGTGTCGCAAAGTTACTTCCCCCTGAGAAACATATTGCTGAGGGGAAACCCTTTACATGTCCAATTCATTTTTGTTGTGTCTGTAAAGGATTGGAGAATAAGATGGAACATGAGTTGCAATTTGGAATTTGTAACCGATGTCCAAAGTCATATCATCGCAAATGTTTGCCAATGTACGTTCTCTCTTTTTCTTTGTTTGTCCTTTTTATGATTCTAATTGATATTGTATACGGGGTTGATTCTCAAGTTGATTTCGGCAGAGGGATTGCTTTTGACATCAAAGGTGTTCAAACAAGGGCTTGGGAAGGTCTTTTGCCAAACAATCGCATTCTTATATATTGCTTGTAAGTGTTCTGTTGATTTTTTTGTTTTTAAAATTTGTCCTTATTAATGCCCTGGTGTAATTTTATTTATCATTTCATTGGACTAGAAATCATGAGATCATTGATGAGCTTGGGACTCCTGCAAGAGATCATGTGAAATTCCCTGACATTGGAGCTAGTGTTCTTGAAAATAATATTTCTAATAAGAGAATGAAGCCTACAACTAAAGAGAGAGTTATGTTGGAGAACAATGTTAAATCATCTGGGAAGAGAACTGCAAATCACAAGATCAATGATAAGCTTGAAACTCATGTAAGAAATCATATAAAATTCCCCGATGCTAAAGCTAGTGTAAGGGAAATTAATACTTCTAGTAAGAGGTTGAAACCTACAACTGAAGAGAGAGTTATATTGGAGAACAATGTTGGTTTTGATGAATCATTTGGGAAGAGCACTGCAGCAGGATCTAAAGCAACTAACGGGAGAGTTGCATTGGAGAATAATGTTGACTTGTTTAAATCATCTGGGGAGAGCACTGCAGCAGCATCTAAAGTGACTGGAAAATTGCCTTCAAATAAACCAAAATCAAATGAAACATCCGGAAGGGTTTTGACTAAAAGTAAGAAGTCGGTCTCCGACCTAACTGGTCAGAAATTGAATGCTTCTATGAGTATTAAACCAACCCAGCATGACAATCACGTCGATAATGCAGATAATGAAACTCTGTCAATCAAGCCTGTAAGAAATATATTGCCTCCAGCTTCTATGAGTAAAGGTTTAAAACAAAGCAAGCAGCTTGATGATGCAGATAATCAAACCCTGTCAATCAAGCCTATTAGAAGTGTATTGTCTCCACTGGGTGCCGATTCAGAGAAAGGGTATATCTATCTAATGCAATTTTTTTGCTTGTTCAATTTGTTCCTTTTTGGCATCTTTCTTTTTTAATGTTTGCCACTTTAACGCAGCGCCCTTTAAGAATCTTGAAATCTAAGGTCTTGTTCACTGTTTCAAAACATTTTATATTTTCATTTCTTAAAATTTGTGTTAATGTTACTTGTTAACAATTATGTTCGTTTTTTTAAAACAACGAAAAGGCCAAAATAATTATTTTCATCATAATTGTTCATTTGAAGAGTCTATCTTTATTTAAAAAGTTAAAAAAAGCACATTTAGAAAATTAAAATAGCTATAGTTTCACAAACTAAGCTAGGTATAAATTTGCCATTTATTTAGCATGATATTGATTTGTACTTGTGTACTTTCCATGATTTCCTTGCTTGTAGTTTGGTGGATTCATTTAAAGAAGCCAGATCCTCAATATTGTTGGAGGGTGTCGTAGGAAAGCAAAAGTTGGGAGATATTGAGGACAAGCTGGTGCTGAATCATGATCTCCCAGAGTCAACTGATATTCAAGAAGAACAAGTATGTATAAATGAAAGTCAGAAAAGAAGCTCCCAGCTTGGTAGTCTTGACGGGAAGAGTGATAAGAGACAGGAGTTTAAGCTTAACCAGTCTTGGAAGACATCTGGGAAGAGAAAACAAATCAAGAAAAACGATAGAAGACTGGGTGTGTCCTCACAATTGTTCAAAAAAGAAGGTGCGGTCTCAAAAGCCAAAACCAAAACACAGCCTTTAAAAGAAGGGTCTAGCCATCGGAGGAAAACTCGTAGTGAGACTAAAAGTTTCCAGACTCCTGAACGTGTTGTGCCCGCAGGTTTTGCAGCTGGTCCTAATTATGAATATTCACTCCACCATTCAGCAGGTTGGCTTGATGAGTAGGTTTTACATGTAATACAGTGTATGATTTAGACTTAAGGAATTTTGATATGTATTGCACATAGAGATTTTGGATTTTGGTTCTCTTAAATTAGTCGGAAAAGCATATTTCTTTGCCATCTTTGATCGGGTCATTTTGAATAAAAAATTTAAGCAAAAATCTTTTTTTGGTATAATAAGTATAGCGTTACTAGTATACACTTTATCGGTTGAAAAAAGTTGATGGTTTTTCCTTTAGAATTAGACTACTCTATTAAAGAAAATTCGTCAAAAAAATAGGTTTTAAAGTATAAAATTCTATAAAATTCAATAAAATTGAGCTTGGGCGATGAGGCCCGGCTATCAGTGTTTTGAATGACCATTTAATTTGCCAATACTTCGATTAAATTTGGCAACTCAACATATTTTCATAATTTCTAAACTAATTATGGATAGATTTGAATCAATGATAGTTCATTTAAAATTTTGATAGTTCATTTTTTAATTGTTGGTATGAATTTTTATCAATTTTTTAAAAAAGTGTTGTATTTTACTGAAAAAACAGAAAATTGACATAAGTTTATTGAAAATTTTAAAAAGTATGGCAGTTTATTAGAAATTTCGTAATTTTCAGTAGGGTAATTTTTTTTGAAAATTTTAATATTTCTTAAAGAAATTTTTTTTGAAAATCATTAATTTTTTTTCCTTAACATTCGAAAAATTTTGGTTTTTTTTCGAAAATTTGGATAAACACAATAAAAAAATACTAGAAAAAGTAGTAAAAGTATAAAGATAATAGCAGCCGATAGTGTCAAATTTAATTAAACCGTTTTGAATGTGTTTTCTTTTAATTAAGTTCCAGCAGCAATTCGGTTTTTGTACGGGTGTCGATTAATTTGATTCAATGTAAAGGACATGTTGATAGTACTTATGTGGAAGGTGTAGAGTATGTTTGGTAAGAAAAAAAAAAGGTTTAGTTTTTAGTTTTTAATTTTTCAATTCATTTTGATTAAAAAGTTCTTTTTAATTTTTAGCTTTTAATTTTTAATTTTTTTTCAAAAATTATTTTAAATAGCTTTTGAACTTATAACTTTGAACTTATGACTTTTTATTTTAATTATATCTTTATTATTTTAATTATATATATATATATATATATATATATATATATATATATATATATATATATATATATATATATATATATATATATATATATATATATATATATATATATATATATATATATATATATATATATTTATATATATATAATTAAAAAATTGATTTTAAAAATTAAATTTAAGAGATTTTGAAGAATGTTATAAAATATTTTTATTATTTTTCTCTATTTTATTAGACATTATTTTTATTTATTAAATATAAATTATATAATTAATTTAAAAATAGTATTTATAATTTTCAAGTTAGGAGAATCAATGAGATAATCAAAAGTGAAGAAAATTCAGAATATTAATACAGTTTTATTGTAAAATATTAGACAATAAATTCATTTTTGTTATTATTTTAAATTAATATAACTAAATTCAAAATTGCAGTATTATTATTTCACGTATTTTATTAAATTTTATTATAAAAATAAAATAAAAAAGACAATATTTACGAAAGAATGAGTTAATCATACTAAGAATTGTATTTATTAGGATTACTTTTATTTTTATGTTCTGATAAATGATTTTATAAAATACTTATGTTTCATGTATGGTTTACTAGTTCTTTTATTAAATTTCGTTGTTAATATATTCATACTAAATAGCAAAGCTCAAAAAACTTATATATAAATTTATATATTTTGATGATATTTTTAATTTTATATATATATATATATATATATATATATATATATATATATATATATATATATATATATATATATATATATATATATATATATATATATATATATATATATTAAAATTATTTTAAATATTGTTATTAATACATTTATTTTTATCAAATAAAATTTAATTTAATAATATAGTACAATAAATTAATGAAATCACAAATTTCTTAATTAAAAATATTCTTTTAAATTATTTTTTAATTATCAGTTAGTGTAACAGCAAATTTATCAAACACTTAAATTAACTTATTAATTATTAGTCATCAACTATAAGTTATAAACGATCAGCTACCAACTACCAATTATTAACTATAAGTTAATTTTACTAAATAGAATCTTAATTATGAAGCTTCTTTAGGTGAAGTTGCTTATGTGAAAGGGTTAGTTATAAGTTTATTTAGGTTTGCTTATGTAAAACGTTTAGTTATAAAGTTTATTTAGGTAAAATTATACATATATGATAACTTGATAAATATTGAAAAATGGTATTTAAAAGACTCTTCACAAACAATCATGCATGACATGCTTGGAAGTAAGATAAATGTAAGTCACTAAGAAATGATATGGCTTGTCAGGATCTCCGAAGGGATTTAAATTAATACTCTTAAGTTATACTATAAATGTTTTTAAGGGTCGGTTTAATTAAACAGGATTGCTACGTTGACACCATTTTCTACATCCTACACCCAACTCACTGCTCACAAATACTTGAACAAATTTATCAGAACATGGTTAATAGTGTGTATTTTATTGGTTAATGAAGTAGTGAAAATGGTTAATAAATTATAGGTAAAATAATTGATTAATGATGTAGATTTTTGTGGTTAATGCAACTGTGAAATTGGTTAATGCGCAATCTTATATTTGTGTTATAAAATAAATTTTAAAAATAAATATTTTTTTAAAAAGATTAATATTTTAAAAAATATATATTATTTTAATTAAAAAATAATGTTCACCGTATAAATACGGTGAACAGTGCATATGGTGTAAGTATTAGGTGTAAAAAAGGTGTAAGAATAGCATTTTTGTTAATTAAATCGACAAGAGGGAAAGTTAGAGATTTTTATCAAAGAAAGAGAAGGGAAGTATTTGATTTTTATATAGATTTAGTAATATAAAAAGAAAGAAAAATAGATGAATTTTAATTACAAACATATTTTATTCATAAGAAGAGAGAAGATATTTTAGACTTAATTTACTTTTTATTTTTGTAATTTTATTACAAGAATTATAATATTCATAATTTGAACAAAAATTTATTAAATATAATAATATTTATAATTTATAATTCAAACACAAATTTATTAACAAAATATAAATATTTAATTATAAAATATTTTGTAAAACGTAACGATATTAATCTACAATTTTAAAGATAATCAAATACAAACAAAAAATTATTCTAAAAAAAATATTAAGATAATTAAAAAGTCACATCAAAATGGTAAAAATAATAATAGTAAATAATAAAAAGAACAAAATAAAGCACATGAAATTTTAAAAAAAAAAAAGTATAATAAAGTTTTTATGAAAAGATAAAAACAACAATGATGTTGATTTTAAAACAAAAGCAACCATACTCATATATGAGATTGACTTAAATGATAAGCAAATTTTTAATCGAAAAAAGCCTCCAATATTAAAATAGAAAAAGAAAAACTTGAGAGAAAACCTAAACTTTTAGTAAGGATAAATTATTATTTTATTAAAAAAAACTAAGATTAATTTCGTTAATATAATAAATTATATTTTAGTATCTCTTCCCTTCTCTTTCCTTCAAAAAAAACTCCAATTCGGAGGAATAAAAAATCACTCTAGAAGATTCTGATCCCTTAATCTTTCCTCCCATTCGCATCTAAAAAATTGAACAAATACGTTTCATTTAAAATATTTCTTTTCCTTCCCTCCCGTTCTCTCCAAAAACTCTGAACCAAACGAACCTTAAGGCACTGTCATAATGTGAACGTCTATGAATAAGTATAATTAACTTAATTGCAACGTTGATCCCTCTATTTTATTTTATTTTTTTCAACTTCAGTTCCACCATTTTAAAATTTGAGTTTTTAGTCTCTTTTTGAATTATTTTTTTAGGATTTTAGCCCCCTATTCTAATTTGAAATCAATTTTTTAATGACATGTCACTGAAAGTGATGATGTGTTATTGACACATTTACCAAAATTAAATCTATGTCATTTTAAATTATTATTTATTTTATTAATAATACAAATTATTCCATTTAAATAAAAATAAAATAAAATAAATTCATCATCTTCAACCAGATTCTTCATCATCTTCAACAACCTCAAAACTAAAAAAAAAAAAAAAAAAAAAAAAAAAAAAAAAAAAAAATCTAAAATCTACTACCAAACGTTCTTCTCCTTTCACTACACCCATTTTCAAAAACCCTTCCCTATTATTCTCTCTCACCGATTTTGAATCTGATGGTGAAAGTAGCACAATACCTAAACCAACCACCATCGAAAAGAGTAGGCAACTACCACCATCTTATGACCCATTGAGCTAGAGCCATCAATAGAGGAACCCAAAGATCCAAAAGACTTAAAAAACATCTTCCATAAAAATAACATCCATAGATTTATCTCATCATTACTCATTTATGTCTGAACAATGGGGTTTTCAAGAAAGATGAGAGAAAAAGAAGAAGATAGAAAAGAGATAGAAATTGAATTGTAGAAATTAGGATTTGTATTGAGCGAAGTTGTTTTGATTTACATCATACAATGCCTTTATATAGGCAACCAAAGCTCATACGCAAAACTATACAAAACGAACCAAGCCCTAAACATACAAAATGCAAAGTACATAACTACAAGTTACATTTCGACATAACAACTATTAGTCGAATACAACTGATCCTACGCCTTCGCCTAGCTACTTCGATATATTCAAATGCTAGCCTCCAACAGAACATCAAATTACAACTTCTAACACATATCCTAATTCATGTTCTTGAGACTTCTCATTCTGATGCTTCTTTTCAACTCATCGAACCTGACTATCTTCAGGGGTTGAGTGAGTATGTCGGTTAGTTGTCATTCTGTCTAGCAATGCTCAAGTTCAAGCTTTCCTTTGTTATATTGATCCCTAAGAAAATAATACTTCGTCTTTATGCGTTTACTTCGACCATGACACACAGGGTGATTCACCAGGTTGATAGTTGACTTGTTATCGACAAACAACTTCATTTTCCTAGGTTCCATTATCTTGACCTCCTCGAGAAACATCTTTGTCCGTGCTGATTGGCATGTTGCATATGATGCATCCACCTACTCAGTTTCACATGATGACAAAGCCACAATGCTTTGCTTCCTTGAGCTCCATGAGATTGAAGTGCCTCTAATCATGAATATGTAACATGCAATACTCTTTTTTGGTCTTGATCTTCACTGAAATTTGAATTAGTGTAGCCATATACCTCTGCAACTGTGCCGGTCTTCTTCAGTCTTGGCATCAGCGCACCGTAATCTATCGTACACTTTATGTATCTCAACACTCTTTTGACTACAGTGAGATAATATTTTGTCTCCTTCCTTAACTTTTATCCAGTTTCTAATGGCGTTTCAGCTACATTATAGTTGCTAATATTGAACCACTTCATGATATATTGGGCATACTTCTTTTGGTGCTCGAATACTCCTTCACCTGTGTCTTTGAACTCCATCCCTAAGAAATATGACAAATTTCCTAGGTCAAACTTTTCAAACTCATGCATCAGCTTAGACTTGACTCTTCTTATCTTTACTTCATCTACACCTGTAGTCAATAAATCATCTGCATACATGCATATGATGATTCGGCTGACTTTATATGCATTATTGACATACACTCCATGTTCAGAGACACACTTTATGAAATATGCTTTGATCAAGAAGCTATATATTCTTTTATTTCAAGCTATTGGGCTTGCTTCAAGCCATTGAGAGTCTTCCTCAATCTGTACACCTTCGACTCATGTCGTTTGATTTCGAATCTTGGTGGTTGACTGACATAGACTTCTTCTTCCATAGGTCCATTCAGAAATTCCGACTTTATATCCAACTAATTTATCTTCCACACTTTGTATGTTGATGCCGACACAACAGTTTTGTTTACCTCCAGCCTTGCAACAAGTGTGTAGATTTCGTTGAGATAAATACTAGATTTTTGCAGGAAAAACTTTCGCCACTAGTCTTGCCTTATGCTGGAAATTTCACCGTTTAACCTTCGTTCCAGCTTGTAAACCCACTTCAGATAAATTGGCTTCTTGATTGATTCTTCAACAAGCTACAAGGTCTTGTTCTTCTTGGTTTTCCATGATCTCTTCTTTCATGGCTGCTAACAAATTCATATTATTCATGGCTTGATCCATATTGATTGGTTCTACTTCAACCATCATCATCATCACTTGTTTTATTAAGTCACCATCTACATCGTCTCATATGAAACTAGCCTTGACGACTCAGTTATTGCACTAGTCGATCTTCTAATATTGTTCTTAGGCGGTTCTTTGTTTCTATTGGTTAGGACTTCAGTTTGTTGGTCTTCTTCAAACACAGTTGTAACCATATCTGACTCTTATCAAATTGATCCATGATTCCAATCTCACCCTTTGCTTTCAACCACTAGAACATTTTGACTAATCACTAGTTTATCATCATTTGGTGAATACGACGACATGTATGCATCAATCGAATGATAACCTATTAGCAGTATAGTTTGACTTTAATCATTTAGCTTTTTCCTCAATTGTTCAAGTATATGCTTGAAGCACATTGATCCAAACACTCTAAGATGACTAATATTCTGCTTCACACTTATCCAAGCCTCATAAGGATTCCTCTCGACAATCTTCTTAGTTGGATATCTTTATAAAATGTATATTATTGTCGAAGCTGCTTTACGCTAAAATTTTCTTTGACATATCTTTAACTTTCAACATGGTTCTTGTCATGTTAATTATACTACGGTTCTTCCTCTAAGCTATTCCATTTTGCTGAGATGTATATGGTACAATAACCTCATGCTTTATACCATCCTCATTGCAAAATATTCAGAATTCTCGAGAAGTGTATTCACCACCATCATCAATTCTCAGTTTCTTTAACTTGCATCCACATTGTTTCTGGACATGCAATTTAAACTTCTTGAACTATGTGAATACCTCATTCTTCCTTTCAATAAGGTAAATCCACATATTTATAGTGAATTCATCTATGAAAGTTAGGAAATAGTAGTTGCCTCCATTTGACATAACTTTAAATGGTCCACACACATTAGAGTGAATGAACTCTAGCTTTTTCTTTGACCTCATGGGCAAGTCATGTTTGAATTCTTTCCTAGTCTGCTTTGTTTTGCAACATTTCTCACATATCTAAATTAGTTCCTTCACCTAAGGTAAGCCATATAACATCCTTTTCTGGTTGAGTATACCTAAACTTATAAAGTTTATATCCCCATACCTATGATGACATAGCCAGTTCATGTCTTCTTCTATAGCCGAAGCAAGACACCTGTGATCAACCGAGCTGAAGCCGTAAACAGAGTGATCCTGTGAGGCATAAAACGAAGATTAGGCAAAGCTAAAAAGAGATGAATCTAAGAGCTACATAACATACTCTGGGTCTACAAAACAACATCACACTCAACCACCGGGGAGACTCCATTCTGACTAACCTACGGAACTGAGGCGGTTATTCCTATGGAAATCAGAGAACCCTCTAGGCGGACCGAATCTCCTCTCGACGAGGAGATGAACGACGAGCCACTAAGGGAGGAACTCGACCTGGTCGAATAAATCCGATCGAGGGCAGCCCTCCGCGAAGCCTCGTTGAAACAAAAAAATAATCATTCGACATGACGCCAAAGTCATAAATCACGAATTCCAAATAGGCAACCTAGCCCTGTGGAGAAATTAGAAAGATTTGCGTGAGGGAAAACTTGCCGCGAACCGGTAAGACCCCTATCGTGTCCGAGCGAAAACAGGCAACGGGGCCTATTACCTCAAAAACCTACACGGGGAAGAACTTGCTCGACCATGGAACGCTGAAAAGCTCAAACAATATTACAGTTAGACATCGCAGTCGGTGCACTTCCTTCGATGACAACGAAGTACGTCCCGGCCCTAGAGGCATGCTAGGGTACAAGTACAACATCCAAACTTGAAACAAAAAGGCAAAAGTACGCTCTTGTGTGTGCGAGCAGATTCTTGAACCAACGAGGACACCTCAATCGAGCTCCTGTTAGATGCCAAATTTCACTTATGTGATCTATCAAAAGTTAGCATCTTTCACTCAATTTCGTCAAGAAAGTGTAGAAAACCACTTTTGCTTTGTTTAGTTTGCAATATATTGTGAAAATCTCTTGGTACCTTTGATTTGTGTGTTATTGTGCAGGAATTAGGCACAAAACAAGTGAAAAGTAAGACACAAGAAATGGGTAAGGAAACCAAGACAACATGCAACCAACAAAATGTTGTTAGTGTGCAGGATTGACACTAGTTGGAGTGTTGGAGCACCTTGGAAAAGATGAGACAGAGCTGCTGGAAGAAGCTGGATATCAGAACATTCGCCTAGCGAAGCTCAGCAAGTGCCAGCGAATGTTCGCATGGCGAGTTAGGGCGAGTAATTCAAATTAAACTCCCAGACCAAAAGGGCATGAAGTTCGCCTGGAGAGTGAAGCCAGCGAAGGTTCGCCTGGCGAATGATTCCTTCGCCTGGCGAAGGCGCGACAACTCAGAAGGGCGGTTTGCTCATTTGGTTCACCTGGCGAAGGCCCCTGTTCGCCTGGCGAATGGGGGAAAACAGAACATCTTTTGTACTTTATTTAGTGCTTTTTAGGGAGAAGAACTTAATAACTCTTTAGAATTTCATTTTGTAACATTTTTTGGAACGTCAGAACTTATCTCTCTTCACTTTCTAGAGAGAGAAATACAAAACCCTAAGAGGGAGGAGGTGAGATCTTCGATCTCTTGTTCGGGTTTAGATTGTAATCTTTTGATACCTTATGTATTTCATCTAATTTATGTTTGTGAACTAGTTTGGATTCTCTATTGATTGATTATCTTTGATTATGTATTTGTGGGTCTTGACAAAACCTTTTCACATCTTTGATCTCAGATCTTCTTCTATCAATGAACAAACTTTTGACATGGTTTTGAAGTTGATATTCATTTTATCCTCTATGGTGTTGTGTTGATTAAGTAGCATGGGTAGCACGGGTACAATCAATATGATATTGTGTGGGTATGTGATAATAGTGATGAAGAACGATGTTCACCGACATTTGACGGATTAGATGAATACATGTAAAAAGGGTTAAGCGTGTGTACGTATTCTGATCATTGTGTTTTTTGCAAAACAATCATTTATCCGATATGGGTGTTATCCTTGCTTATCTGTTTATCGTTGATTTGAATCATGATAGAGATATACTTTTCAGATCTAGATCTAGGATGATTACATGTTAGGTCATAAATTCTAGAGATAGATTTAGGCTTAGCATTTGCATGAGTATCAGATCTTAATGCTCTGTGTTGTGATTTTGTTGGGTGAGAGATCACCAATGAGACAACACGGTTGTTCTCTCGACGCCGCATTAGAGATAAGCTTTGTCGTGAGTGATACGTAAGGATATTAGACGAATGATTGTGTTGTGTTTAATTTGATCAGAAGAATGCATATGTTATCAATTGATGAAATCCAATCCCAACAAGGCTCCGTTTATATTTTCGTCTTTAATTTATATTTTCTGTCTTTATTTATGGTTCCTTGAACCTTTTAAACCAAAACTTTTGAACAATAAGTTTAGAAATGTAGAGGTCGTTGAACGGCGTTCATATCGCACTAATCCCTGTGGAGACGACAAAATTGGATACTTAATATTTTTTGCTTGCTGCTTTACCGCATCAACAAAATGGCGTTGTTGTCGGGGATTGGTGTTGAGATTTTGAAGTACATTGCAACAGTTCTATGTTTTTAAGCTTTGTATATTTTGTATATATTTGTTTCTTTTTATGTTTTTTTCTAGTGTGTTCAGGAATGACGAAAACTCCTTCTAGAGTGGTTGCTATCGGTATAAAAGCATTTAATGAAGCTTCGACCGAGGTTGGATGGCAATGATAGTATGAAACAAATGAATATTGTCAAGGTACATGTTTTCCTTTGTTTAGAATTTTAGAGTTCCTAAGCACTTAAGTCTTTGTGCAAATGAAATTTGTTCTTTTGGCAACTTGTTTGAATGATTGTTTCACTTAGGACCAAAAACCACAATTTGTGAGAAAGCTACCTTTGTTTACTAAATGTTGGATTTCTGATAAACTTTGCTGATTCGTATGATTCATGCCTTATCTTGTTATCATTGTGAATTTGTGGAAGCATTAGAAATGATCAAGACACTTGTTTTTATTGAGCACAACTAGTTCCAAATGCAACTTACACGTGAGTAGAGAGAATTCGTTAACCCCTTTGAGCCTAAACAATGTGAATCTCATTCTTAATTTTGAGAGATTCTAAAATTTTTCTTGAACCCTTGAATTTGTTTTAATTGTCTTCTTTGCCATAAAAAGCTAAAAGCATTCACTTGAGGGATGAGTAAAAGTTAAGTTGGGGCGAATGAAAAAGGAAGATAGTAGGTTGCTACAACTTTTGAAAAATTCAAACAAGTACCAAAAAAAAAATTGTGTGAATATGAAAAAAGAAAAAAAAAAGAAAAAAAAAAGAGAAGAAAAGAAAAAGAATGCTTGCTTGGCAAAGAAATAAATAGTGAAAGAATAAGTTGTGAAATAAGAGATGAATAGGTTTGCAATCGAAAAACAAATGGAATGAAGTTGAGGTGTGTAAATAACGTGTACGGTGAATGTCTCTTTTGCATCGGCAATTTCGTTTCAATAGCCTTAGAAATGTCCCTTGTTTGTAAACCCGACCAAGCTACAACCTTAAAGGCCTTAGTGATCTTCTTGCTTCCATATTTTCGCTTTTGATTGTTAGATTTTGTATGAATTCAATTGATATTGTCATTGTTTGTTAGTTGAGTGAAATTGTCCCCGCGGTTGCAAACGCGTAATTTCTTCAATCCTTATTCGAAGAGGAGAGATATGGTGATTCATTCATGAAAAACATAGTTTTTTATTGATACATGGCTTTATATTTGCTTTAAGAATTTAGTTCTTGTGCATTGTTTGATTCTAAACATTTGAAACCATGGCTTGTTTGCATCATTTGTGTTTGAGCCAATTTTATCCATTCTTGGGTGAATCTTAGTCTTGAGCAAATCCTCTTGTTGCGAAATGAGAGGCATACTTTGCTTGAGGACAAGCAAAAAGCTAGTTGGGGCGAGTTGTTAGAAGCCAAATTTCACTTATGTGATCTATCAAAAGTTGACATCTTTCACTCAATTTCGTCAAGAAAGTGTAGAAAACCACTCTTGCTTTGTTTAGTTTGCAATATATTGTGAAATTCTCTTGGTACCTTTGATTTGTGTGTTATTGTGCAGGAATTAGGCACAAAACAAGTGAAAAGTAAGACACAAGAAATAGGAAAGGAAACCAAGACAACATGCAACCAACAAAATGATGTTAGTGTGCAGGATTGACACTAGTTGGAGTGTTGGAGCACCTTGGAAAAGATGAGACAGAGCTGCTGGAAGAAGCTGGATATCAGAACATTCGCCTGGCGACGCTCAGCGAGTACTAGCGAATGTTCGCCTGGCGAGTGCTGGCGAGTTAGGGCGAGGAATTCAAATTAAACTCCTAGACCAAAAGGGCATGAAGTTCGCCTGGCGAGTGAAGCCAGCGAAGGTTCGCCTGGCGAATGATTCCTTCGCCTAGCGAAGGCGCGACAACTCAGAAGGGCGGTTTGCTCATTTGGTTCGCCTGGAAAAGGCCCCTGTTCTCCTGGCGAATGGGGGAAAACAGAACATCTTTTGTACTTTATTTAGTGCTTTTTAGGGAGAAGAACTTAATAACTCTTTAGAATTTCATTTTGTAACATTTTTTGGAACATCAGAACTTATTTCTCTTCATTTTCTAGAGAGAGAAATAAAAAACCCTAAGAGGGAGGAGGTAAGATCTTTGATCTCTTGTTGGGGTTTGGATTGTAATCTTTTGATACCTTATGTATTTTATCTAATTTATGTTTGTGAACTAGTTTGGATTCTCTATTAATTGATTATCTTTGAATATGTATTTGTGGGTCTTGACAAAACATTTTCACATCTTTGATCTCAGATCTTCTTCTATCAATGAACAAACTTTTGACATGGTTTTGAAGTTGATATTCATTTTATCCTCTATGGTGTTGTGTTGATTAAGTAGCATGGGTAGGATCAATATGATATTGTGTGGGTATGTGATAATAGTGATAAAGAACGATGTTCACCGACATTTGGCGGATTAGATGAATACATGTAAAAAGGGTTAAGCGTGTGTACGTATTCTGATCATTGTATTTTTTTGCAAAACAATCGTTTATCCGATATGGGTGTTATCCTTGCTTATCTGTTTATCATTGATTTGAATCGTGATAGAGATATACTTTTCAGATCTGGATCTAGAATGATTACCTGTTAGGTCCTAAATTCTAGAGATAGATTTAGGCTTAACATTTGCGTGAGTATCAGATCTTAATGCTCTATGTTGTATTTTTGTTGGGTGAGAGATTACCAATGAGACAATACGGTTGTTCTCTCGACGTTGCATTAGAGATAAGCTTTTTCGTGAGTGATACACAAGGATATTAGACGAATGATTGCGTTATGTTTAATTTGATCAGAAGAATGCATATGTTATCAATTGATGAAATCCAATCCCAACAAGGCTCCGTTTATATTTTCGTCTTTAATTTATATTTTCTGTCTTTATTTATGGTTCCTTGAACCTTTTAAACCAAAACTTTTGAACAATAAGCTTAGAAATGTAGAGGCCGTTGAACGGCGTTCATATCGCACTAATCCTTGTGGAGACGACAAAATTGGGTACTTAATATTTTTTGCTTGTTGCTTTACCACATCAATACTCCGCCGTTGTCGTACCAATAAGGCAGAATACTCAACTCACGATGGGAAGTTCACTTCGCGAAGCAAAGACTTCGACCAATATCTTAGATCCATTGTCGACCGGAAGCCAACTCCGATCACTCGACCAGTTCCCTACATATTCGAGGACCAACTATGTCGAGAAAAGGCCCCAGACACTTAGCAAAAACAAGTAAACACAATATTACATACATATCGACGCGGAAAATATGTACTCGACAAGAAAAACCTACAATGGCATGCACCCATGACAAAAAGGAAATATATTTGGATTACGAATCAAACATTCAAGTACAAAAGACGGGAAAAGCCCACTATTCAAATATTACAAACCATGGCAGGAAGGACAGGAAAATACAAAATGTGGCGCGCAGGCCAAACAACTAAGTAAAAGCCTGACCGTCGATCACCTGGTGAAAAAGCCTGATCCCCTCGGTGACGAGCCGAATCCCAGAGTTGATGACTTGGAATTGCTCAACCGCACTATTGAAACCCAACTCTAGGGTACCCGAGCAGTCCTGCTCGAGCTCCCAGATCCAAGAAATCAGCTCACCTCAAGTGGGCAAGGCTTTCCCCTTTCTAGTCTCGTCCTCGTCAGGCGTCGCATCAATCTCCAACTCGGTAACCCTCGCTTGGAGGCGCTTGTTCTCCTCGGTGGCCTTGGTCAGCTTCTCCCGCGTCTCATCCATCTCGCGGTAAAGCCCGACCTGAATATCATACTTTGCCTTGTAGTTGAGGAAGTTGTTCTCCAACTTGAGCATTTTCGCCTCAAGAGTCGCCTTCGCAACCTGCACGCTTTTCATCTCGGCAAGAGGGCAGATCTCCTCGATGTTGAGGGCTAGGGCAGTCTCCAAAACCCTCATAACAGTTATCGTATCCTTGGACAACGCTTTTTTCCTGGTCTCTTTGTCGACGTCCATGATTGCCTTTGAGTCCAATTCGAGCACAACCAGAGAGTTTTCCCATCCAAAGCGCCCCCTGTGAAGATAACAGGGAGGTAGCACAAACTTCTCCCCGGCAACTCCCTCCGTGAGTTTGACAGTCCCAAAGTCTTCACCACGCTGCCTCTTGACTGGATGTTCCTGAGAAGCAGGAGACTGGCTACCCTGGGGCGAGGAAGAAGAACCCCGGGGTGCTGGTCAATCTTTGACAGCTATTGGACTTGGTAAATCCGATCTTTGGGGGATTTCTTGGTTCCCTTGGCCGCCGCAATCTTGAGCATGTGCTCCTGAAGGCTCGACATTTGACCTGCAACAAAGGAAAAAACACGGGTTAATATAACAAGGAAGAATAAGTGTACACACAAGTTAGGAGCACGTCCACTACCTAAGAATCTTAAAGCTTCCCCGTCATGATTGCACCCGAGGAGTGCCTTGGTGTTGATCAACCGGGCCTCAAAGGCAACCTCCCCATCCTCGTTAAAGATGAAGTTCTCGCCCTTGTTCACGCACTTGGTGAGGACGAAGCTATCAATGAACGCCACGATCTTCTCGTATGCAAGCTGATCCTCGTGTCCAGCTCATTGGACTTCGTGATGTAGTGGTCAGTCCCTTTTTAGAAGTGGACCTTCTGCCACTCGAGGGGAAACTTCGCCTCTAGCCTCTCTGCCTCCTGCCCATCTGCGAGCTCAACCACGCGTTCGAACAAGGAATCGACGACGACATACGATACAGGCTTCACGATGAAGTATTTATCTTTAAAGGCATGGACAGAGTCCAGGTACGTTTTAAACATCTCCCTTGGCTGTTTGAAGGACACCCAGCTGTGCTGCCTGCGTGAAGACTACGTTGAAGATGGAAAAAGGCGGAAGAGTAGTGGGAGTGTGGCGTCGATATGAAGGTGTTGGCATACGGGCTTGAATGCCCACGCAAACGCGATCACGTTTGGATGAAGCTGCGAGGGTGCTAACTCCAACAATTGGAATACCCCCATCAGAAAGTCGCTGAAGGGAAGACAAAGCCCTACTTCCCAGAAGGCGAACTCGTACATAGGGAAGCGCATCCCCTCGTATGACGAGCAAATCTAGTCCATTTCCTTACGCTCGTAAGTCTTCTAATTTGTAAGGGGCCCTTCCTCTAGGACCTCGACGGTTGTGAAGGCATCTGGTCGTCAAAAACAAAATGTGAAGCAATTTCTCGGGTCTCTTGCCCAGCCCAATTCGACTGAGGTTCAATATTTAAGTCGTCCAAGTTAACTTCGATATGTACGTCGACCATAGCAATGTCCTCGGGATTTTGAACCATTTAACGTGAAAAGTAGAGGGAAATAGTGAATTCGACATTAAGATCAAATACACCCTTCCACTGTAAATCAAATGAAAGGGCGAGGAAAATCTCGAGAAAAGGTACTCGACCAAAGCCCTTGTCGACAAGCACGTAATCCCGGGGAACTCCTCCTCAACACAAGACATGAAACCCACACTCCACGAGGAAGAGACTCCTCGACACGAAGGTTCTTTATCAGAACCAAGTGGAAGAAGCCCCCTCAACACGAGTCTTTTTTAGATTTTCTACACCCCCGCGAGGAGGAAGTCTCCCCAACGTTAATCCTATCAAAGACACGAAAACCTCATGAGTTCCCTGGGATCTCCATAAAAAACTTCATGAGTTCCCCAGGATCTTCATCGGAAACTTCATGAGTTCCCAAGAAACTTCATTGAAAACTTCATAAGTTCCCCGATATCTTCATCAGAAACTTCAGCAGAACCTCATGAAGTTCATTGGAAGTTCAAGAAAACTGCTGAAAAATACATAGAAACGGTCGGAAGACGCATAACTTCGTCGCGAAGTTCATGAGAACACGCATCCCTAAAACTACAAACTACGACTAACCACTATCATACAAACTGAGAAAGGAAGTAATGGCTTACTTGGATGAAAAAGACACTAGGAATTTAGGTGAAGGAAAGACGGTTGACGGCGAGCAAATGTGGAAGAGCAGAAAAACTTGAGGAATTCTTGAATAGCTTGAGTACTGTGAGTGTAACAAATGAATCCCCGCTCCTCCAACTTATATCTACTGGCACGCAAAACAAATTGTTGCCTAGTCCCTCGAGTATCCCTACTCGTAGGCTGTCAAACGCATCTATTATTTCTGATACGTGGCTCAAAAGACGTCACACTTATCTTTTCAAGCCCCAACACACGGCTCGATGAAATGACGTGTCTATTCCTTCCATTTCCCTCACTTATTCCAGAGTTCTCCGTCCCGAGTCTTAAAACAAGTCACGTTGTCGAGCACAGGTAACGACTTTAGCCCCCTCGCGAGGACATGGCCTCGAGATAAACGCAAAAGTGGACCTTGTAGTTGAGCACGCGCAAACCTCGCGGGAAATATCTTGGTGAAAATCTTCATATGTTCGCGTTGTCGGGCACGATGATTAACTTACACGTTCCCCTGTGAGCATAGTTCCGCGAGGTCACAACCACAAATTCAAACAAAGGCCCTCCTCACGCAGATTTCCTTCATCCCTCTTCGACACGCGAACTGACTCTAAGTCATTACTCCCTTGACCGGGAGCAACGACTTGGGGGATCCTGTTTTGGATTGGGCCTGAGACTGATCCACCGTCGGGCACAGTCCAGTCCAACTCTGCGTCGAGGAGGGCCCAACACAGGCTCAATCCTCCATAGCCGTTGGAGGTCACGTTCTCCACGTACTCCTCACGCGGGAACACGTCACCAACTAAACCCACGCCCTCGAGAACAAGTCCACTTCCCGGAGTTCGTGGGGCAGTTGACCCAAAATGAAGACCACATGCTGGTTTTCCCTACTTCCACGTAGGATCCTAGCAGTCATTCGTTGTAGGCCTTACGATCCAACCCACATAAATCAAGTCTAATAATTATTAATATTTACTCATTTCGTTCTTAAAATTTATACACCTATGTTGATCACATACACCTTAAAGAAATTACCTATAATTTTCCCTCCAATTCACTGTTATACGAGTATACTTAACATATAATTTTTCAACTGTTCTAATATTTTTTAGGCTAAAGAACTATATATAATATACACGAATCTTATCTCAAATGATAGAAATCGAAATTATTAGATTCAACATTATCACTAGAGTTTATACTGAAAGTTATGTATATTAATTTCTATAGTTATTACCATTTCGTCTGGAAAAAAAAACTCATACAATAATTATAAAAAATTGGAAAATTGTAGCATAGTTTATCTATGAATAAAGGACTATTAAACAATACCCCAAGGAGGTGCACGTTTCTCCCCACGAATTGCACTTCGAAGTAATATATCAAAAACACATGGATGGCTTGTGATACATTTTCAACAATATAATTTATTATTATATTCATAAACAAAATATACACAGTTGACTTTTTGTGAAGAATACATTACCATTGAATCATCATCATCATCATCATCTGATTGAAAAGGGTGTGGTGATAGATACTAACACACACACACACACAAAAAAAAGAGCATGTTAAACCTTAAGTGCACTGAACTTGAAGTAGAAATCAAGACCTTAATCAAGGTATGGCTCTCAATCATAGCCTCACTATGTTACTGTTTTTTCATATCCTCAAACTTACCAAAAGGCATTTTAAGGTTTCTTTCATTGTCCCCAATTTTGTACCTTTTCATCATTCTACCATTTCAACTCTCTTTTGTTCTCCCAATAGGAATCACTTCCTTCTTCATCACTTGGCTCACAAACTTCAAACTTCTTCTTTTCACATTTGATTTGGGTCCTCTCTCTTCCAACCCATCAAAATCTCTTCCTCTCTTTCTCATCCTTGCTTGTCTCCCAATTAGAATCAATCAAAAACAAAATCTCCCACTTGACCAAAAACATTCAAAATTTCATCTTTTGCTTCCAGTTAAGGCTTTGCTTATTGGGTTTTTCCTTATAGGATTAAATGACCACAAACAAAAACAGAAAATGTACCCAACAGTTATTATTGTGGGTCTCTATTGTAGTCTTGTATATTTATTATTGGATCTTGTTATGGGAATTTTCAACATTTTGATCCATGCTTTATTTGGAATTGAGCTTGAATCACCGTCTGATGAACCATATTTGTCAACTTCATTGAGTGATTTTTGGGGGAAAAGGTGGAACCTCATGGTAACATATATTCTGCGTCACACCGTATATATTCCCGTGAAAATACTATTTTCTAAAACTTTGTTGGGCCCACAATGGACTTCGTTGTTTGGAATTATTGTATCTTTTTTGGTGTCCGGTCTAATGCATGAGCTAATATTCTACTATGTCACACATGTTACTCCCACGTGGGAAGTCACGTGTTTCTTTATGCTTCATGGAATTTGTGTGGTCGTGGAGGTTGGTGTGATGAAGTGGTTAGGTCATAAGTGGAGTGTACATTGGGCAATATCTGGGCCCATTTCAGTGGCGTTTGTGGTGTCGACCGCCGCATGGCTATTCTTTCCACCGTTGTTGCGTGATGGGGCTGACCACAGAAGCATTGAGGAGTTCAAAATTTTTGTTGAATGTGTTATGGAAAAGTTTTAGAAGACTATTTTCTCCAGACTTAACATCAGTTAAGATGTATGTATTTAAAATAATTGCTAAATTTGTTTGGTTTGAATTTGAATGTATATTTTCAGACAACTTGTGAGATCCAAATGCATACTTTATAGAAATATAAGAGATTTTTTAGTAGCAATGGCCAAAGTTTTTCATGTCAACTTGAACTGCAGGTCCAAGTATTTATGTGATTGTAGCATTGAGTTGGCAGATATATACTTCAGTTTTCGCTTTAGTGCCAAACATTATCATCATCAACAAAACTTTCCATATGATATGAATAATCGACGCGATTTATTTGTTTACGACACGAGCTTAGCTCACTCTTTTTTGTAGAATCATACACAAGAATCTCATCACTTATTTTCTTCATGTAATACAGAAATAAAATAATCTCCTTTCATCAACTTATTTCGTCAAAATACATACTCCAACTATCTACTAATTTCTGAACTTAATACATCAATTATAACTTACATGGGTAAAATGTCACGCAATTGAGACAGGCCACCAGTATTAAATGACTCACCAGAGCTGAAACCATATTCTCTCAAGCAGCCAACCTGTGATTTGTACTCTACTTGAGGAATTACATTTGTTTGTAGAAAATGTTATTCGCCATCACTCAAGATGGGAACTATGAGGGGGTTCATCTGTGCCAGATATACAATCGCCCACCTGATACAACAAATCAACAACCAAGGTGACCTTAATCGAGGAGAATAAGAGTAAATTATTATGTGTAATAAAATAAGACATCAATATTCGCAACAAGCTAAAACTACTACAGGAAAAAAGGAAATGTAATCTAAAAAAAATCACTAATGCAACAAAGCAATGTGTTCATATCATACCACGTAAATCCCAAATTTCTCTCTACTTCGATAATTCTGGACAAGATTTTGTTATGGAACATAACCCCAAAAAAAAACACCAGGGGTATTTTCAGAAAGTGACAAAATCATGGTAACAATGTGCTTTCAGGAAGAAGCTATGAATTGAAGAAATTAACCACCGCAAGTTCAGTAGCATGCTTATGCGGTTCCAAACATGTGATTCAACTAAGCAATGTTTTCATATCATTCCATCTAAAGTCCCTTTTTTCATCCCTTGACTGTACTGGACTTAATCTTAGACAGCGTGTATACTACTTGGGATGAGGAAGAAGACAACATCCTCTCCATGTGTGTTTGTTCAATTTTATCACTAGTTCCTTTCTAGAACTCAAATAAACAAGTACATAAGTTATTTACAATGTTATTCTGCCTCGAAAATATTGCCTAAAGTTATTTACAATTTCCTCATGTAAAACAACACATTTAGAATGTGCGTGCACACAGCATATGAAAATGACAACAAGTGTTTGTATACCTAAAATGAATTAAAAAAAAAAAAAAATATAGACTTTAAAACACTCATTGATTCACAGACCCCCACAGTTTGAACATTTCCATTTAGTAACACCACTACCTACATATTTATTACACTCAATTTACACATCAAGCACAAGACAGAGTTTCCCATCATATACTTTTGTCTGCTTGTGAAATATGGGGGCAAAATATCCTACCTTATAAACAAAAGCAAAATCCCTAGATGCACAGGCATTATTGTCTAAACATATTCCATTTTCACAAGGTTTATTAATTCCTATTTAATTACTTTTGCAAAGTGCAACTAAAAAGGATCCAATACTTGACTAGCTTGGCAATATCATGGTCTTGATCACCAAGAAAAGAGCAGGTATTAGAACAAAGAAACAACTTTGAGAGTGAAGTGAGGAGCTATGATGCACTTACACAAACATGGATACCAAACACGAAATCAACACAATGATTCGAAAACAAAAAAAAAGAGAAATGGTCTAATGTAAGCACGCATGCCAATGTCGTACGTGAGTTACTGACACGCGTCGGCTATGCCTTTGACCTAAAGTGCAGGTGCTATGCTATATAGGCAAGGAGTTTTAACGTTTTGCCATACAACATTTTCAAATGACCTATACCTTGCCATGGAAATAACCCTAGTTACGAGACTTTTATAAATTGCAATGTCAATTCAAACATTAGACAATCTAAAGTAAATTAAGAATGTAAATAAAAAACACACTTACATCATCCAGCAGCATATTGTAGAAGTAAGGACCAAAGTGAGGTGAAATCTGCAACAGAATAATAAGATATTAGTTCAAACACAAAGCATTACTACGCTTCTATTTAGAAAGAGAAGGGAGACACAAAAAGTGGAGTTTTTTTTCAAGAACATTTAAAACTCTTTTATTTAGAATGTAGCACAGACACGTCTGAAAAATGGTGTCTCCGTGTCCGTGTCGGACACCAACACCTACACCGACATTTGTCATTACCTTTAATTTATTTATTTTTTAAATTATTACCAGCGTCGCCGTGTCAGTGTTGTCCGTGCTTCATAGATTAGATCAATGGTATAACATCTTAGAAACCTACTTCAGTACTAACTATAGAGATACATGTCCATTATTTGTACATCACAAGTTCACATCAAGGTAACATTTTCCTAAACAATTCATGACAAAAATTGGGTACTAAATAGAACTAAGAACCAAAATACAAATTATCATCAATAAGTCAAGCAATTTAGGTCTTAGTTTTGGCACTGGAAATACATAAATTCAAGCAAAAAAAAAAGTATAAAAAAAAAACTTTTTTTTTTAAATTTCAACCATACTATATCTAAAATTTAAGAAGTCCACGTAAACATCCGCATAAAATACTCAAATTTCGTGCATAATTGATAATATCTTAACCTAAGAATCCAAATCAATAAAGAAATTAAGAGCAGTAACAAAAATGAAGTTTGAATTCATACAAATTAGCAGAAGGTCCTTTGTTGAAGCAAATTCTTGTAGAAAGGCATGCGATGATTCCGACGACAAGGAAGATTAGCGAGGTGACAACGAAACCCATATCGATCTGAATTACACAAATTGAAAGAAAAAAAATGGTTCTGTTACAGTTACGAGAAAAAGAGGGGAAAAAACAAAACGACGTGAAAATTAGGTTACCTCTGAAACGTTCGTCGTTTATTGTATGAATGAACGATGGGAAGGTGAAGCTCCCGGGTGGGGGTGTGTATTTTATTTTTATTTTCTAATTTAAAATTTTGGCATTTTTGTGGTACCTTATGCTTCTTTTTATTGGGATCAAAAATATGTATTTTTGTGGTACCTTATACTTATACTATGTATTTTTGTTTTATTTTATGTATTTAAAAATTTTAGTCAACGCAAAATGTATTAAAAAAATATTTTGTGAAACAAAAAAATATTTCTATTTTTCACTTTTCAAACAAGAAATACTTTTTAAGTTTTATTTAAAATATTTCTATAATCAATATAGTAAAATAACCTTTCTCAAGAAAAGAAGTTTGTGGGATAACTATAGTTAGTAAAAATAAATTATAATGATATCCAAATCCGATATTCAATCATATTCCACAAAGTATTTATCATATTGTGAGTACTTGATAAATTTGTTATACTTATTTGTAAGCAATTATACAATTATTTTCTAATAATTTATGATTAACTTTAGGTATTTTAGAATTGTTTTATTTTTGTATGATGGCTGATTAATATTATTTTTAAATTATTATTATATGTTTTATGTTGAGAATTAGAAATTATTGATAAAATGATAAGACAATCTTTTGTTGCGGTGGAATTCTACTTCCGGTGCGGCGAAGAGGAAACAGACATTCAAGGTTAACATTTTAGTGTTCAAGTCAATGAATTTGAATATTTGGAATGACATGTTTTTCTCCTTATATAGTGTGTTATTAAAATTGTTTACTTGAGGTGAGGCGCGTTGCACATATGACAATTGGGTTTAATCAGACGGTGATTGACGCGTGTGGAGGTGGCAATTGTCTGCTCTTGACATAATAGAGATCACTTACTGCATGTGTTTTACCGCTTGATGACGCTATTGAGCCTTTCGTTTTGGGTCTTACGATAGACTCAGCACAATTGCCCTACAAGCCTTTGTCTCTACTTTGTCGGATGAGGCTTTGTCGTGTACGCCTCTAATCCCGTTATACGCAGGAGCAAGTAAAGAGTCTTGACGGGACGTCACTTTTCGCTGGGAACAATCACATTAAATACCCTCCTGTAATTAGTAGTTTTTGCATGGAAATTTTGACGTGTGTCCCTACATTAGTCAGTAATGATATCTCTTTAACCTTAGGATACTTGAATGTCTTTAACAACTCGTGAGAAAATATGGATTGTTGATGGTGTGATCTTAGCTTCCCGGTACACTAGATCATACAGTCCTTTGTGGCAGAGGCACACATAAAGAGTTCTTGAAGTATTATTTTTCCCTTTTTTTTCATTTGTGAAATGTAAAAGTTCTTATACTTTTGTATCATTAACTTCATTCTCTCTTGTGAGATCTTTTGCATTGATTTTCTTATTAGGTACGTTAGTGACATTTTCGTTCGATGGTACCTGTGACACATAGATGTTCAACTTTATTTATTTATGGTAAGATTTTCATTTTCCTTTCTTTTTCTCCTGTTTTCTTTATTAGGTTTATGAAAAGTGTATTTTTTGGGGTTTTTGGTACTCAAACTTCTATTATTGGCATGTTGAAAATTTTTAGTTTTAGAACTATAATTATTGATGCTGCTCTACGATAGGGTGATACACGTTGCTCTGGTACGGTGGTGCCATGTGGACCTACAATGTTAGCACTCCAACTCCCAAGTCAATTTTTGAATAATGGAGTGAGTTATGAGTTACAATCATTGTACTTGTTTATGTACCAATGGTGGTATTTATTAGATGGTTTGTATTAGACCTCCAAAATTTTGGGCTTAGGGACGACCCAAAACAGTTGCCCCTAATATTTTCAATGTCGTGATGCATGGGAAGTCTTTTAAAAGTCGGGTTGGGTACGCTTTATCAGTGACCTTATATTGAGGAGTGGAAAGTACATACAGACAACCTCATTAAATGATTGTCCGATCATTGGGATGTTTCACTGAATATCCTACGCGTGGTTCTAGGTGAACAAGCTAAGGCATAACACGCCAGTCTTGGGTGTTCAAGTTCACTTGAGTATGTTTGTGTTTCTGAGGTGCCATTGAAACCATTGATTATTAATCTTTCACTCCTTCATGATCTATGACGTTACATCTTCTTCTATTTTCTTATTTAGGGATTTCTTTGATAGTTCATACAATTTTTTTCCCTATGCACTTTCCTTTGTCTTTTTGTTATTTCTTCTCCTGCGTGTTATAATTTTGGTGATCCTTGTTTCCAACTGTCTTTACCTTTTTTAGAGTTCTCATGTTATGAATCTTTCTCAACTTTAAATAGTCTCTTATGCTTTAACTTCTTTCTCAAACACCATTTCTTGTCTTACCCTTTTATCCTTTTTATTGTTTTTCATGGATAACCTAAGAGGCGGGCCTGTAAATGTAAGTGGATATGGTGGGGTGATTATCCCATATCAACCTTTTAAAAGAACCTTGACATTCCACATGATGAACCTTTGGGAGTCCATGTCCATATCTCGAATCTAGTAGTTCTAAGTGAGTCATGGGACTATCGAGGTTCCATCGAAAGTGCGAGTGAACCTCCTAACCCATACGATGGGAATAAGGAGGGAGAATATCTCACTTCAGCTTATATATAAGTGGTCGCTCGCTTAGCTTCCTCCGCCCTAGTTCATAAAAAAATGGAAAAAATCATTGCTTCCCCAAAATGTTAATAACTTTTTACTTTATTAGAACCTTCACAATGGTGCATGACCGAGATCCTACTCCTGAAGAGATTAGGGAACGCCTCATATTTAGGAATAACAACCCAGATTCTGACCTACATTATCTTTTATATGACAACTAGGACGACATGGTGAAATATGGACAAGTAGATTTGGTGCAACCACCTAACTCCAGACTTTACCCCTAGGTTGATTCTAAATTGGTGGGGATCGTCTCTGTGTTTAATTGTACGGAAAATATGGAAGAAGCCCAGATAGAAGTGGGTATTTTTTTATTGGGCGGTTTCTCATATTGATAGGGCAAAAGGATTTTTAGGCATTACGATAAGTGTTCTATTCCTTTCTATGAATTTCATTTTACTCATTTGAGATTTAGATTCTCCTTATTTATGTTTGAAGAAGAACTGTTGAATCATCTGGACATCACCCTTTCTCAGCTCCATCAGTTTTCTTGGGATTTTGCTAAGATGTTACAATATTGGTGCGAGTATCGTGAAATTGCAACGTCCAATAGGCTTTTCTTCTGTGTCCCAAACTTCAAATGATTTTTTTAGTGGTAATGGGATCATTTGTTTCCATCAATCAACCATGATGAACAACATCTATATATAAAGTTATAAAATTCTAAAGGACCATTACATTATAGTGACCCCTTTGACTCGAGAGCTCATTAATTTTTGTCTGAAGTCGGTGACAAGGCCTTTACTCATGTTAGTGGTTCCATTTCCTCTTCCTACCAGTGCAAGGAAATAGTTAGGAAATATTAAGCTTGGGAGCACTTTAACAGAAACTCTCTAGTTATTCTATAACCAATGAGAAATTGACCATGGAAGAAGAGTAAAAGAAAGAGGATATGATAACCTTCTGGGAACACCTTGGTTATGAAGAGTGAAAGGATCCCAGGTAGGTAGGGGCCACCAAGCAACAAAGACAACTCATTAACTCTTGGTTCATCTCGGACGCCTCATATGCTGAAGAGAGAAGATAACTTTTTGTTCAGGAAGTGGATTTTTTTGCTTTTCCTACGTAATTTAGTACATTTTTTGGCGGCTAGTATTATATATATATTTTTTGTTTTCGTGATCCATGGTGTCCCTCAGAAATATTTAGAAGAGAAGGAAAGCTATGGTGGTTATGACTGTTTCTTGGGTCCCTCCTCCTTCATTCAACCCCGAAACTAATAAAGTCGGCGAAAGAATAATTGTCAGCCATTGTCGTTGTTAAATAACCTCAAATCGCCATCGTCTCCCAATCTGGCCACACTTTACAGTCGAGCAATGCTAGTAAGGGTGAAAGGAGGAACAAAAAGTCACATGATTGATCCCTCCCTTAATCCAGTGATTAAAGTAAGAGGAACCATGACAAAGGTTTAGTTGAAGAAGGTGTTCGGAAAATGGAAAGTCTTCTAGCTCCAGTGTTGTCGGGATGTCTCTCGAGGTTTCAAATGTGGTGCTCCATAAGCTTCCATAAACTCTTTATTCCAGGGTGCCTCAGACTTCTCAAGAGGTGCAAACTTCTTTCTCTAAAGAAATTTTGATAGTGGAATTTTGCAAGAGTTTGACGTCGATTTCCATAAACGGTGTCACTATTCCGTATAAAAATCAAAATTGGTGTTGATTGATGATGTAAGACTCTGGAATCACTTATGGTGACCTTAAATACAATGGTGTGGGGTAGACCTACAAGGTTTTCACCCCAAATCCAAAGTTAGTTACAATGTCTAAAATGAGTGTAGTGATAAATGAAGATCAGAAAAATATACATTGAATCTCATGTGTCTTGACTATATGTGTTGGATCATCTTGACTAGGCTATGTATCATTGAGCCATCGCATTGGGCTTTTGGCCAACTCATAACATATTTAAAAATACTATGAGGGGCTAAATGTTCAGGATCCAAGACACCTTAACACCTTCACTCAAAATTTTAAGGGTATGTTTAAATTGATGGAATGTAAAGAAACGAAGAAACTGAATGGTGAATAATGAGATTCTATTGTTTGAATTTGTAAATGGATGGAATAAAATGGAATATGATGGAATTCATTTTATTTCATTCCATTTAATCCTCTATTTTTTGTTCTATCCGATTTAGAGTATATATAATGCAATGAAATATTTTTAATAAAATAGTCAAATAATATTTTTTATAAACAAATTGGATTAGAAAAAATGGTACAAAGGAGTGCACAACCCGATTACAATCACCAAAAAGACGAGGCTACCCGAAAAGGACGGAAAGCCAAAAAACAAAAAAAACCCAACCCCGCTAACCTCAATCTCCCAAAGATGGAGACACATACCACTCCGTCCAATAGAGCTTACAATCCAAGACTTTATCAACCCCAATCCAATTCCACGGCAAACGCTTAATCATCCCCAAACCATCAAAGTTTACCAACGAACCTTCATTAAAAACAATGGAATTCCTACTAAACCAAATCGTCCAACAAATAGCAAGGCTAAACAACCATCCAAACTATGCCTTTAACTTTGACTTAACTGCCACCTCAAGTGTCCATATCCAATTAATAGGACTCAGCAAGTCAAAAATAAAATCAATGTGAAGCCAATCTAAAGCTTGATTCCACTAAACCTTCGATACATAACAAGCGGCAAAAATATGGTCAAAATCCTCATGTGACCCATTGCACAAAGGGCACTGCAGATTCGAGGGACCACTCAAAACACCACAACGCTCAAGATTAATCTCGTTGGAAGAAGGTTCAACACCAATCTCCAACCAAAGATCAACAATTTACTTGAATCCTTCGTCCGCCACAAATCCTGAAGCGGCTCCAAAGCAGATCCTTCAAAAGGAGGGCTGCCATTGCAACACTCCATAATCCTGCTATAACATATCTTAATCGAGAAACCCGCTAGACACCCCTTCCAAGTCAAACTGTCAGGCTGCTGCTGGATCACTTCTTCATGTTGCAGCATAGCCTGCAATTCGCGCAGTTGCATATAAGTTGCTTGCTGCAGCGGACCAACAAGCAGGGCCACTACACAACGCCAATTGCCCTCGATCCAACTTCTATCCTGAGCAATTGAGTTCTGATTTGGATCCACCATATTGTAAACAGAGTTAAACTTCCTGCACAAAGGTAAATCACCAAGCCAATTATCCACCCAAAAGTCAATAAATTCACCATTGTCCAATTTAATAGCCAAACAATATAATGAGATATATATTTCATTATGCTCTCTTCCCTACTACTACTGTGCTGCTCTATTCCATTTCATTATGTTTTATTCCCATCCATTTCGTTATGTTTCATCAATCCAAATATAACTTAAAGGTAATGGTAATATGATTACATAATTTGACAAACCCAACATTCTATCGATTTCTAGTCGATATAAGATTTAATTACTCATACTTGAATATCAACAAAGACAAATAATTAATTTTTAAAATAAAAAATCAAAATTTTATTTATTTAAAAATAAAAATTATTTTAAAAAATATATTACATTGACCTTTATTTATTTATTTATTTATATATAGTTATATACGGTATATTTTTTTTCGACTTTATAAAAAATAACAGTAACATTAAAAATTGTATTTTGTTTACTTGTAAGAAAGTGGAATATGAGAAACGACATCGTTGTATTATTCGATGTCTCCGAACCATCACCATGCTCCTTCATCTGCTTCCAATCCAACCAAATTGAAAAAAGGTTAAAAATTTTCATGTTCCACCTAAAACCCTAACAAAAAAAGCAAAAAAAAAAACTCTTTTGCAATATAACAATAATGGCTACGCTTCTTCATTCTTCCCTCACAAACCCAAATAAACTCCTCTCATATTCTTCACTCTTCCACAATGCATCACTATCCACTTCACCCTCTTCTCTCACAACCACCTCAGTTTCAATTTACCCTAAAACGCAACGTTTTGGTCGTCGTTTTGGGCCCGTTAGATGCTCTTTAGCTTATGTGGATAACGCTAAGATTAAGGTCGTTGGAATTGGGGGCGGTGGTAACAATGCCGTTAACCGCATGATTGGTAGTGGTTTGCAGGTGGGGTTTTCATTTCCTTCATTTATCTTCTATAAAGTTTCCATTTTTATTTTGCCCTTTACTTTATAGTTCATATTTGGCAACCCAATTTAGAGCATTGTTAATGGGTTATTTTCATTTTCTTTTTAATTATAAATTCTATGTAGCTGTAATTTAATTTAATGCTGTAGTGCTATTCTGCTTGTTTGTGGATATATCTTTGGTTGTTCAATTGTTCATTATAGCAGCATTTCCTAGCATAGGGTTATTCAGAAATTGAGGGATTGTGAACTAATGTGGTTGCAATTGTTGTACTAATGTTGACTTCTGCTATATATGTTTGTAATTAGGGTGTAGATTTCTATGCGATAAATACCGATGCTCAAGCGCTATTGCATTCTGCGGCCGAGAATCCTATTAAAATTGGAGAGCTTCTGACTCGTGGATTAGGTCAGGCACTTTCCTTGCATGTCTTTTCAATATTGATTATGATGTGATATTTTGCTTGTGTAGCTTTATTCTTATAGTCTTTCTGGTTTTATTGAGAAATTGAGGTTTGGCCTTTGATTCAATTGCTTGATAGTGATGCAGGTACTGGTGGGAATCCGCTTTTGGGAGAACAAGCTGCGGAGGAATCGAAAGAGGCGATTGCTAATGCCCTTAAAGGATCGGATTTAGTGTTTATAACAGCTGGAATGGGTGGGGGTACGGGGTCCGGTGCTGCCCCAGTTGTGGCTCAAATATCAAAAGAGGCAGGTTACTTGACTGTAGGTGTTGTTACATATCCTTTCAGTTTTGAAGGACGGAAAAGATCTTTGCAGGCAGGTGTCGTTTTTTTTCCTTCATTGAGAATACATACGTTCCTTTAAATATGTTAAATAAGATGGTATTCATTTGATATATTTTTTCAGGCACTTGAAGCGATTGAAAAACTTCAGAAAAATGTTGATACTCTTATTGTGATTCCAAATGATCGTCTACTTGACATAGCTGATGAGCAGATGCCCCTTCAAGATGCTTTTCGTCTTGCAGATGATGTTTTACGCCAAGGAGTTCAGGGAATATCAGACATTATAACAGTGAGTTGATTTGCAAACAATGTACACCATGATCGGTCTCACTAGACTTGAAAATATGCTTTTGCGTGGTTACTCTTCCTTCGTAACAAGGCTTGTATTTATCCATCGAGTTCTTTTTTCTAGATAATAATATGAACTACTATGTTGTGATCTTCCAGATACCTGGACTTGTAAATGTGGATTTTGCTGATGTAAAAGCCGTCATGAAAGACTCTGGTACCGCAATGCTCGGAGTAGGTGTTTCATCCGGTAAAAACCGAGCTGAAGAAGCTGCAGAACAGGCTACTTTGGCTCCTTTAATCGGATCATCTATTCAATCAGCCACGGGAGTAGTGTATAATATTACTGGAGGAAAGGACATTACCCTGCAGGAAGTCAACAGGGTATCTCAGGTATATCAGAATTTGTTAAAGAAAATTCTTGTTTTTCCTTTTGCACTTTGTTATCAATGGTTTTGTTTCTGCACTTTCTGGCCGATCTCTTTATACATGTTAAGTTCTCAACGATTGTAATTTTTACAGGTTGTGACTAGTTTGGCCGACCCTTCTGCCAACATTATATTTGGAGCTGTTGTAGATGATCGTTACACCGGAGAGATTCACGTGACTATCATCGCCACTGGCTTTTCGCAGTCTTTCCAAAAGAAGCTGCTAACAGATCCAAGGGCTGCAAAGCTTCTTGACAAAGTGGCCGAGGGAAAAGAAAGCAAGACAGTGCCTCCTCCCCTCAAGTCCTCAAACTTATCTTCCAAAGTTGAATCTAGAGCACCACCCCCCCGGAAGCTCTTCTTTTAGTTGCATAGTTTAATTTTTTCTCTCTTTTTTAATTGATCATTTTATTGTAGTCATTCAGCTGTTTGATGATGTTGAAGCTTATTTGATTTGTTGAGATGTCACTACTCGATTGGTTTATGAAATGGATATATATATGTATGAGCTTCTTTTAAGTGAGCAAAGTCAGTATATTTAGTGAGAATGAATATATTTCCTTATTTTGGTCCCTACTTGTATTAATGGAGAAGTAGATGAAAACATACTATCAATTCAATCACTTATCTTATGTTTTGTTATAATCTACTTCTCTAGTAACAACATATGACACCAACGCAAACAGATATAAGAATATCAAAAATAGTAATAATTTGTAAAATTAAATTAATTAAACAAAACTGATATTCTACACCTAAGCTATTCTACTCTTCACTACGGTAAACAATAAAATATTATAATAATTTTTTTAATATAAATTTTTTTATTTCATTTTTAAATTAAAGATATTGATATAAAATTATGTGATTAATAATTTTATTAACTAATATTTTATATTTTATTAATCAATTTTATTTATTGTTAAAAATTATTTGTAATATCCGAGTATTTATTAACCAAGTTCATAATTCTATTAATTAATTTTTTATTTTTTATTAATCAACTTTATTTTACTATTAAAAATTACTTTTAATATCTAGATTTTTATAATCAACTTTATCATCTCATTAATAAATTTTTTACATTTTATTAACCAATTTTATTTTACCACTTAAAGTTATTATTCACTTATTGTTTATGAAATTATTCACGTACTGTTCATAAATATATATTCTTTTATTAGAATATATTGTTCATAATATAAATATGATGAATAGTGTATATATTTTTTTATTAAAAAAATACTGTTCATAATATAAATATGATGAATAGTGTATATATTTTTTTATTAAAAAAATACTGTTCATAATATAAATATGATGAATAGTGTATATATTTTTTTATTAAAAAAATACTGTTCATAATATAAATATGATGCATAGTGTATAGAGGGTAAGTATTTGACGTCAAATTAAGGTGTAAAAATAACAATGAAATGGACGTAAAGATAGCATTGTTGTTAATTAAATGTAGTATCATGTGTATGAAATTGATACGACACCAACTCACCAAGGCCAAGTCCTCCTGATGGTCCAATAATTAATTCCAAGTTACAAGTGTATTATTTCTATAAAAAAAAAAGAGATTGTTAATCTTGAAGGTTACCCTTAGAAAATTTGAAATTGTCCTTCAAATATTATAAAAGTTAACTTTTGGACGTCTCTCATACACATCAAAACACTTTACAAGTGATCGACTCTCATTTTGTGAAAAATTAATACGAGAGCTAACATCTATATTGATGGAATAGTGAGTCCATAAATTAAGTTTCAGGCTAACCCATATGACACGTTTTGAAATCACAATAGAGTATTTGTTTCACAATTAAGTGGATATTACGGAAGTTAACTTTTGTGTTAACTCTCAAGTCAATAAGTTTTCCTCCTATACAATATTTTTTGTTATAAATTTCACATATTTTAATAAATCTTATATAATTCAATTAAATCATACATTAATTACAAAATACAATCAAAATGATATATATAATCCAATCAAACCATGCACTTGTGAAATTCAATTAAAATACCATATATTAAGTCAAAATGCAAACTATACATTGTTCACAAAATACAAACCAAAATACAAATGATCACGATACAAAGGAAATGCCAAATATTGAGTATAAATGACCCCAAAGTTCATCCTTTTCCTATTATATTGCAAGACATTATGTGCCTTGACTATCATGGCCTATGTAGTGGCCTTCCCAAGGATGCCTTCCAGAAACTCTCTCTCTCTCTCTCTCTCTCTCTCTCTCTCTCTCTCTCTCTCTCTCTCTCTCTCTCTCTCTCTCTCTCTCTCTCTCTCTCTCTCTCTCTCTCTCTCTCTCTCTCTCTCTCTCTCTCTCTCTCTCTCTCTCTCTCTCTCTCTCTCTCTCTCTCTCTCTCTCTCTCTCTGCCCGCTTGGCAAATATTTAATACGCTAACATGCAAGTAACACACCAACCACATGATATGACACTCTGAAAAACCATTAGATGTAGCTGAATGCAATACTCCATGATTGAGGAGCTCGCACTACGTACGTCCTATGGGGCCAGATGATCAAGGTACTCCACAAATATCTCATCAAATCTCTAAGGTGGAGTGTGGGAGGAGCAACAATGGTGACGACTTTAGGAATACTCTTCAGATACCCGAACTGAGGAACGACTTGCTCAAGTAGATGTCAATACATCAGTTGTGACCCATAGTCAGTCATCAAGAGTAGAAGGATATCTCATTGAAGGAGCATGTCTCGCGGTAATTGTTATACGATGTGAAGTATTTATCATTTACTACGGCGTGATCAAGAAAAATCTAAACGACTCGGGTCACCTAATTCCCTTTTAGCGGGATGAAGGAGCAAACACGTGACACAACCTCATCGTAGTCATCCACATATGCCCAGCCGGAGAGGCGTGGAAAATGCTGAAGGATCCATGTTTGAAAATGGTTCAAATGAAATATTAGTAACACCGTAGCATAAGTGTTATGAAATATTAGTAACAGTACATGTCCAAATATGTTACCGTAAATAGAGTGTTGCTTGCAGCCATCTGTATGACCTTCCATAAACAAATTTCCCCAGACTTGGAGTAGGGGTAAACCAAAAAATAGGCTTCCAATTATACTAACGAATCCTTTCCAATTTAATGAAGTATATCATGTAGATGACATCGACATAATATGCACGTTTGTCCACGAATATGGACGTACTAACCAAATACAATAGGTACGACCTCACTGAACATACTTTATATTATGCTACATGTGTATGATGACTTTTAGCCTTAACTGCCACATTAAGGTGGAATTTTGTATAACCTCTCCAGAAATCTAAACCTTGCATGAAATCCTCTAGTTTAATCTAACTCCAATTGGACATCACATATTTTAGCTCCCAAACACTCTAATATGACAAACATTCGGTTTCAAACCCACTTCACATCAATTGAATTCTAGATTGACTCTTCGACAATCTCCTATCTCTTATTCTTCTTGATTACCCTGAGTTCTTCTTGCATGGCTCCTAACTAATTTGAATCATTCATGGCTTGATCCACATTAATTGGTTTTTCTTCAACCATCATCATCACTTCTTCTATTAAGTCACCTTATGCATCGACTGCTTGATCTGGAAATCTCTCATATCCAGCTAGCCTTGTCAACTCAACTCTTGCTCTAGTCGATCTCCTAACATTCTACTTAAGCGGTTCTTCATTTTAATTTGTTGGGACTTCAGTTTGTTGGTCTTCTTCAAACATTATTGTAAATGTATTTGAATCCAATCAAACTGACCCATGAATCCAATCCCACCCTTTACTTTCATTTAATAAAACATCTTAACTGATCAAAAATTTATCATCATTTGGTGAATACAACTTGTATGCAATAATCAAATGATAACCTATGAGCACCATAACCTTACTTCGATCATGTAGTTTCTTCCTCGATTGTTTAGGTACATGCATGAAGCAAATTGATCCAAAAACTTTAATATGACAAAAATTTAATTTCAAACTTGTCCAATCCTTATAACTAGTCCTCTCGGCCATTCTCTTAGTTGGACTTCTGTTTAGAATGTATACAGTTGCCGAAGCTGCTTCGCCCCAAAATCTCTTTGGCATATCTTTAGCTTTCAACGTGTTCCTATTCACGTTAAATATACTTTGATTCTTCCTCTCAACTATGAGATTATGCTGAGGTGTTTAGGGTGTAATGATCTCATGCTTTATACCTTCCTCATAACAAAATCTAGCAAATTCACGAGAGGTGTATTAACCATCACCACCATTTCTCAGTTTCTTTAACTTGCATTCACTTTGTTTCTTGACATGCAATTTAAAATTCTTGAACTGTGTGAATACCTCATTCTTCCTTTCAATAAGCTGAATCCACAAGGTTAGGAAATATTAGTTACCCTCATTAAACCTTACTTTAAATGGTTCACATACATCAGAGTGAATTAGCTCCATCTTTTCCTTTGACCACATGGGCAAGTCATGTTTAAATTCTTTCCTAGCATGCTTTAGATTGCAACATTCCTCACATACATGACTTGGTTCCCTCACTTGAGGTAGGCCATACACCATCTTCTTATGGTTGAACATAACTAAACTTTTGAAGTTTAGATGTACATACATGTGAACCATAACCAGTTCTTATTTTCTTCTGCATTCGAAGCAAGACACTTGTGATCAACTGAGTTGATCTCTACAACATCCGTACAAATTAATTACTTTGATTATTTTCTAGCTTCATGTACAATTTTGCAAGTAATTGACATATTCTTATTAAGTTACTTGTCATTGAAAGTACATAAAACACATCAATGATGCTAGCTTTTTTACTATCCTTCCTGACATCAGAGATATCTCATTCCACCTAGCGATGTGTTTTCCATCTGCAAACTTTATCAATTTCTTAACTGATTCATCTAGCTTGGCGAACTAGTTTTTATCACCAGTCATGTAATTACTGCATCCTGAATTCATGCACCACATGCTGATTTGCTCAGTGTTCGACTATCTTCAACATGTGCATACTGCACTTTATCGATATCTTTCGCTCATGCTTCCTTCTTTCTTCGATAGTCTCAAGCATAGTGGCCAAATCTTTGATAGTTGTAACACTACACCTCATTCATGTCAATTTTCTTCCCAGAGTACTTATTGCCAATGCCTTTCTTGGTCGAATCAGAGTGATTCTTTGAGTTTTTGCTTGACTTTTCATCATTAGCAAGATTCCTTCCCTGCTTCGCCTTCTATTTCTCATATTTCTTGATGAATCTTGCTTGTAATGCATGTTCAGGAACCTTCTCCCTTTTAGAGTTCCTCTACTTCAGCCTCATCTCATGAGCCTCTAATGAAGCTTGAAGTTCTTATAACTTTATCTCAGTTAGGTTCTTGGACTCTTCAATTGACACTACAATATAATCAAAATGCACAGTCAGAGATTTCAACAATTTCTCAATCTTCTGCAAATAATTGATTGATTCACCACACACCTTCATCTAGTTTGTTAACAACACCACACACAAAAGGTATTCCGAGACTAGTTCTTCTTCCTTTATTCGAGTCATCTCAAATTGCTTTCTCAATGTTTGCAACTTCATCCTTTTCAGCTTTTCATTCCCTCCGTACAAGCTCTTCAATTTGTCTCATGCTCCTTTGATTGTTTCTTCTTCAATTATCTTCTTGAACACCTTAGGATCCACACACTAGCGAATCAAGAACAAAGTTTTCTATCTTTCTTCTTTGATCCTTGTGAGTAGTTTTTTGAACATCATTTGCATTCGCTTCTAATGCTGGTATTCCATCATTCACGATTTCAAAAACATCTTGAAATTTGAAAATGACTTTCATCTGCGCAACCCACCATTCATAGTTCTCACATTCGAAAATCGATAATTCAATGAAAATTGCATTGATGTTGTGTTTCTGGTTATATTACATAATCTTTCTGAATCGCAAACTTACTTCTTAATACCAATTAACTTTTGCTTATATTAAGACTAACAAAATACTCTATCTGTCTTACCATGAGTGATCTATTTAAAATAAAAAATATCTCAAAATGAATAAACTATTTTTAATTTTCAATACATATTTTTAAATTATATCTCTATTTAATATTACTTTTATTTATTTATTTTTGAATTCATATAAAATGGTCAATTAAGTCATTTTTTATATCACTGAGTGAATGATTTTTGTTGCATATAGGAGGGATCCAAAAGTGATGAGGAGGGATCCATAACACTTATTTAAAGAGAGCAACTTGGGAGAAAATCCTTGTGGCCGTGATCTCCCCCACCTATATCTAGCACATCATTCAACTTTGCATATTATATCTTTTGATTTTAGTAATTGTTTAAATTTTATAATAATTGAAAAAAAATATTACGTCAAGTTTAAAACAAAGCAAAATAAAAATAGGAAAAGTTACATCAATTTAACTGATATTAAAAAAATATAAGATACTTTCAATCAGCGCCTCACATAAATATTTTTGCTGAATCATATTCTTATTTGATAAGATTGAAATTAGAATTATTAATGTTGTATTAAAATTATAAAGTGAATTTGAGATAATTTTTTTTTTAAATAACCTATTATAGTAAATATAGATATGTAATACATAGACGTGAATTTATTATTTTAATAAATTTTAATTAAATGTTATATTTATTCTACACTTTTATTAATTTAAAATTTATTTTTACTAAAGATAATAAAGTTCAAATTTATAATATTTTAAAAATTTAATTGAAATGTATCGATTGCATAAAATGATTTTAAGCTGTCACTTAATCATAATATTTAGGGCTGTCAATAAATTAAATCAATTTAAAAATAATTTAAAATTTAATTTAATAATTAAATCGTTGAATTTGATTTATAAAATAAATAAATTAAATATGAGCAAAATATTAAATCTGTTAGTTAAATGACTTCAACTTAAATTAAATATAGTTTAATTCCTTAGGTTATTTGAAAAACTAAGATTATATAATATTTCAAAAGTTAACTTTAAAGATTTATAGCTTTCTATTTTCTTTTAATATTATAATTTTTATTTTATTTTATTTTAATATTTTTATAAAAAATATTAATTTAAAATGTTAAATATAAAAAAATTAAAAAAAAAACGGTTTATAAGTTTGTGAAACAAACTAGTAGAATTTAATAAATTGAATTGAATTTTTCGTGAACTTAGAACGAGTCAAATTTAAATTAAAAAAATAGTTCGTATCAAACTTAAGTCAAAATTTAGACCGAATCAATTCTTATCGAACCGATCTAAATTCAATTCAACTCAATTCTTTATTTTTTATAAAAGGTTATCACGACCGAGAATAAAGTATTGATCCTTTCACTACAAAAAAAAACTGGATTTTGCCACGTGAAATTCACTTCATAATAAGGAAAATCACTTCACAAACTAATATTAGTGACGTGACTATTCACGTGACAGGAGGACGTGTGGCAACTTTGTTGTCACGTGAAAATCACGTCACAACTTTGCCACGTGATTTTCACTTCACAACTTGCGACGTGATTTTCACTTCACAACTTGCGACGTGAATATAACGTGGCTACGTGTTTTAAAAAAAAAAAATTAAATTGATTAATTTTTTGGTAGATTTAAAAATAATTTATATTTTTATTTAAATTTAAAATTATAATTATAGTTTGTCCACTCAATTTAATAAATACAAATTATTTTTCATAGTAATTTAAATTGGAAATTAATAAATATAAATAAATATCAAAATTAAGAATAAACTTTTTAAATAAAAAGTGTATAATATACTAAAATGTAATTAATATTTTACAAAAATAAAAATTTTAAGTTATATTAAATGATTCAGATCAATCTGGATCCGGAAAACTGTCAATGTCAAAATGATTGTTATCCTCGTCATCCAACTGTTGTTGACCACCCACTTCTTCATTTTCAACAACTGGATTACCTCCACCTTGCGATTGCATAAATTGGCGCATCATCGTCTCCATTTCAGCTTGCCTCTTATTCATTGCCTCTATCTGACGTTGTTGCTCCTCCATTTGGGCTGTCGTTTCGCGTCTCGCTTCAGTTAGCGCCAGTTGTCTTACCGTTTCTAGCATCTCGGGGGTCAATTGTGGTGGATGTGACGATCCCTACCATCTCTAACTCTTTGAAATAGAGTTTTGTCCCCCTTTCTCATACCACCGGCCAAAGCTCCAACACCAAATAAACATCCATTCGGTCCCTTTCCGCCAGTTACTAAACCCCAAATGTAAAAAACCATTCGTGGATTAAGCGGCTCGAAACCTCTTGGAGTATACTGAGGATTCTCTACCAAAAACTGTGTAAGCAATACTTGGTAATCCTCCTACACATAAAAAAAAATTTGAATACAACTTAAATAATTTAAGTTAAATTAAATAATAAATTTTGCCACGTGATTTTCACGCCACAATATCTCAGTTGCCACGTGATAATAACTTCACAAAATTTTCATTAAATAAAAAAAATAAAAAGTGAAACGATTTACTTACCATAGCTTTTTTTGTGCGTTCGTCAATAAAGCCCCCTGATTTCTTTGTTCTAGTCTTTACAACTAGTTCAGTAATGAGTGGAGGTCTCCCCAATCTCTTTTCCTAAATAATAAAATTACCTTTAATTAAAAATATATAATAAATCATAATATAACTTAAAATAGAAGTAATAATTACCAGACTGCGTGAAGGATGAGGGTACCTGCTGGTATGGATAACTAGGTCCCCCAGACTGCTGATATGGATAACTAGGCCCCCCAAATGGGCTAATAAAAGTTGGTCCCCTAGATGGGCTAATGAAAGCTGGAGTCCCCGATGGGCTAATAAAAGTTGGAGCGCCAGATGGGCTAATAAAAGTTGGATACTCCTGAGGGGAGAGCAATGTCATGAAAGGTTGAGGTGTCTGACATACTACTACTCTCGAACATTGGGACTTCTTACTCTTATTTATATCCGTTTGAGGTGGCATTTTACCTATTGTTCCGGACTGGGCCTCGACTCGGTCGAGCAGGCCCAATCCTGTTTCTCCCCACAAGCCCAAAGCATGGTGGATGGGTCTGGCGGGCACGCAATGTTCCTGTCGGGCACATAACCCTTGTCGGGCACATATTCCTTGTCGAGCACGTGTGACCATCCAACACGCGAGGCCCTCCGCGGGCAGAACCTCCTCCCTCTGTTGAGCAGGATAAACATGTTCTTCACACGTTCTCCACGTGCTCCCCTCCGCGGGGACACATCATCAACCAACTGCCCACCTCCGAAAGAGCAGGTCAAACCCACTTTCCGGAGTTCACAGAGCAGTTGGACTAGGGCGAAGACCACATTATAGTCTTCACTACGCCACGTATGCCCTAACAGTCATTTGGGTTGGGCCTGACCATCCAGCCCAACTCAAATGACCGTTGGCCTAGCACTGGGGTCTCTCTATAAATACCCTCTTCCTCAAGAGGGTCAGGTATTCACTTCTTACCCTTTTTCTGTATTTGCATTTACTCTATCCAAACTCTTACTTTGGCATCGGGGTGTCTTGCAGGTACACCCCCCTCCTCATTTCAACACAGGTGAACAGGTAGCAGCCCAACAGAGCGTGGCTAGATCGTGATCCCTTTCTGATCAGGTCAGATCAGTGGCGCCGTCTGTGGGAATCTGAAACTTCCCCGTTACTCCGAGCAGATAACCAAAGTTTCGTAAAAAATACAACGATCATATCTAGCCCACGCCGAAAAGATTCCGTCCTCGACCTAGTCCCCGTCCCCACCACGAACGGTAGCAAGCAGACGGAGACATCCCAACGTCCCGAGACCGATGAAAGGGATGGCCGCACCACCTCCCCTTCGCCCGACGAATCTGCCCATCATATCTTTCAAAGGTCGAGGATTCCACCAGCGTTCTAGCCCATCCCCGTCCCGGCTGGAGAAGATCCAACAGTGGCTGCCCTTTTCGTGTCCATCAACCAAACAAACCAGCTGCTCTTTCAACAGAGTACACGCATCGGCGTACTGGAGCGAGAAACGCCACTACGGTCCCCTCCGCGGGAAGGCCACAACGGGAACTCGAGGAGCCCGTCCCCTCGTCCCAGGAACCGTCGACCTAGGCTCGAGAGGCCCTAGCCCGCAGCAGCGCGGGAACGAAGCAGGTCACCACGGAGGCGAACCCGGGAGCAACGCCCAACCAAGGGAGAACCGCCGGCCAGGCCACATAGGGCCGACCCACCGGCGAGGCATCATAGATCACAAAATTAAGCTCCTCTACCACCAGTACGGTCACCCCTCAGTCCCCAATTCTCAGTGACGAGGACGATTACCGGACACCTCTATCTTGGGAGATCATCACGGCCCCCATCCCTCACAGAATGGAAAAACCCCCCAGCACTTTCGACTTACAACGGTACCCCTGACCCTGACGACCACCTGGAAGATATCAAAGCCATGCTCGATTACCGTAACGTCCGGGGAGCCATCAAGTGCAGGCTCTTTCCGACGACACTGAGGAAAGGTGCCATGACGTGGTACAAAAGTCTAGAACCGAAATCAATTACGTCGTGGAGGGTTCTGAAGGACCTCTTCTCGAAACACTGTCGCACCTCGAAAAATCACAGAGACATTTCGAACATACGACCCTCGCGCGAAAGGCGCGGAAATGCGGTTCGACAGAGTCGCCACCGAACTTTATTTTTCCCGAATAAACGGGAGAGGAAAATATCGAGAAAACCTCTTAAAACGAAAGGATAGGAACAAGGCTGTCGCAACCAAGTTCCGGGTTCGGGAGTCGGTTACGTGAGGGGAAGGTATTAGCACCCCTCACGTCCGTCGTACTCGACGGGAACCTCTTAAGGTAATTGTGGGGAGTGTTGTTTTAGGTTTACTTGTTTTCTTCTTGCTGGTAAAGGTAGAATCGGTAGGGTTAAAGGGTTAAAGACGCGAAGGAGAGATGGGTGGTTAGAAGATAGGGTGCTCGCCAAGGATTGGGGCCCTTGTGCCTACGTATGCTCATTCGGACGAGAATGAGAAATCAGAGCGTCGTAGTTCGACTACGGGAAAGGATGGGGAAATGGAGATGGATAGAAGTGTGCTCGCCAAGATCATCGCAATCTTGTGCCTACGTATCTTATATTCAAGAATGAATAAAGAATCAGAGCGTCCGTAGTTCGTGGTAACAACCACGAAAATATGAGGTTTGAAATGGGTTGAAGTTGAGTTGGGAGACGAAAGAGTGACTGACAAGCAACCCAAGAGTGCGTCTCAAGAGCTTGTCACTCAAGAATCCAAGGAATGCGAGACTCCAAGAACTCAGTTCTTTCGGGAATTGACTGAATAGGTTGAAGATAAAGAGTTGGATGTTTTGAAATCGAAAGAATGAACTAATAACAACTCGGGGGCGTGCCCAAGAGTTACTCATTCGAATATTCAAAGAATGCTGGATTCTAAGAATATCCCTCTTTCGTAAGTTTGTGAAAGGATTGAATCGAAGAATGGCATGCGAGGCCAAAAGGAAGTTGTTTTGAACTGGCTCGACGACGAGTCGAGGATTTGATCGAAGATGGAACCGACTTGACGACGTGTCAAGTGTTAAGGTTGTGAGAAACGATATTAGTCCCGGAGGGTGCTCCTAATATCGAGACCACGAGGAATTGTGAAAGAAATGGGTTGCGAATGCGGACGAGCATTCGACTTAGGAGAATATTGAGAATGATTGAGTTTGAAAAAAGTCGAAAGGTTGAGTGAATAACAACTCAAGAGCGTGCCTCGAGAGCTATTCACTCGAAAATTCAAGGAATGCTAGATTCCAAGAACCTTCTTCTTTCGGTCGAGAAAGATATTTTGGGTTAATTGAATCGAGGGTATGAAAAAGGATTGTGGTGAGAATACGATATTGGATTTTGAAAAGAAATGACAATTATTTGATAAATGAGACGTAGGCCCCACAACCAATTAATTGGGGTATTATCGAAATGCTAGATCTCGACGACACCTTTTTCATTTGGAAAAAGTTTGGATGAACAAAGGAAATATCACAAAGAATGCTAAATTCTCATGACATTTCTTTGTTAGAAAAATATAATTTTTGAAAATGAGAGGTCGAATAATACACTATTTAAGGTGTACACCTTAATAATGACTATCCGAAAATTCAAGAAGTGCTAGACTTCAAGAACTTAGTTTCTCACGATTTGATTTAGAAAATAATTTAGTAATAAAAATTAAATTGAGTAAACACTAATACTATTTATTTTGAAAAGAAAATAACTTATATAAAGTAAAAATAAATAAATGAAAAAAATAATAATAATAATAGCTTCGCAATGAGTTTGAAAAATAAATTTAAATAAATATTCCCTTTTTTTTTTTTTTAAAGAAAGTTTTGAAATTGAGTTGTAATAAATTATAAAAAATAATAAAACGGGGGGTACACCATTAATAACAGGGTGTAGTCCAAGGGATTTGGTTGGGCCTGGTTGTTGAAGGCCCACAAACCTTCAGCTAAACAACAGCAGGGGACGCGTGCGGGGGGTGCGAATCCGAATGGAAAAGAAAGTGGGCCGTGAAGCCCATTAACCCAACTTGGACCCTACAGACTCACTACCTCACACACTTCTCCTCAGAAACCCTAGCCACCGTACTCTTCTTCCTCTCCCCTTCCTCGTTCATTCTTCGCCCGCTTTTCTCCTGTTCAAACAACAAACAGACAAATTAAACAACAAAAACTCCCCTCTCTGTCAAGATTTACGATATGTTGGGCTTGAAGATGATCAAAGGAAGGACAATCTGGAGATGAAGATGCATGTTGATGCTCGAGGTTCTGCTGATAGATCTGAAGATCGTCTTGTTCGTCGTCGTTGAGGACGAAGAAAACCGACAAATCCTGGAGATGGAGTTGCGACCAAACTTCAAGGCGTCGATTCATGGATTGCGCATAGCCTGTTAGTGATTTCGATGAATGGAAAGCAGAAGTGAATGACGATGGGGCTCATGGCGATCTGATAGTGAATCTCTAGACCCAGGTCGATTTTTGGAGCTTTCTGAGTCTCGGTTGAAAGTTGATGATTTCATGGAGATCTTGATAAAGATCTTTTCTGAATGCTCTCAAAGGTTCAACGAAGGTGATGATGAAAGAAAAACAAAAAAAAAAATTCTCGAGTGCTTCCGATGAAAGTCATTGATGATCTCGGAGAAGATCTGGGTGGAGATCTTGGAAGATTAGTAGAGATTTGAGGTTGTATATTGAAGATCTGAACCGAGATTATGAAATCTGAGGTGTTTGATTTGTTGTTCTGGATTTTTGATCGAAGATTTAGTGAAGATTTGGACAAAAAATCTGGAAAAGAGTATGAACACGGTTGTATGTTCATGGGGGTTTCCGAAAAAAACTGGATTGATGATGTTTCTGGAAAGGTATTGATGAAAAGCGATGAAGGTTCATGGAGAAAACTGGGCGAATCTGGAAAAAAAAGATAATCGTGATGAACATATGCAATTTCCGGTGGGAGTTTAATTTCCGATGGCTTTTCCGGTGGGTTTGGGTCGCGTTTGATGCTTCAGGAGTGTCTCCGGTGGGATGGATTGAGTTTGCATGGATTTAGGGTTAGGTCAGAATTAGGGTTAGGGTTTGAGGTGGAGGCTAGGGTTAGGTGGCGGCTAGGGTTAGGTGGCGACTGCAGGTTTCAGAATTTGGGAAGTGTGTTGGTCATAAATGCAGACATATGTTAGGCTTTATAGCCTGACAAGTGGCAGAAAAATGACCTACTGGGCCTTGGAAATCTGACCTAATGGATCTGAATGATTAAAGCTGTTAAAACATTAATAGAAAAGAAAGAAGTAATAACTCACTTAATTAAATAAAATAAGACTATTAATATTAACTAATAAAATTTTAGAACCTAATTAATATAAATCAGGATAAATAATAAATGAAGAAAAAGATGATTACTAATTATAAATAAAAAACGAAAAAAAATAATAAAATAATAAATAATAATAAAAAAACGAAAAATATAAAAATAAAATAATAAATAAATAAATAAACGAAAAATAATAAAATAATAAATAAAAAACGAAAAAAATCATAAAGCAATAAATAATAACTAACACATTTTTTTTTAAAAGCCTAAATAATAATAATCTACATAAAAAGGAAAATAATTACTACTATTAACTTAAAAAAAACCTTAACAACTATACACAAAAGAAATTTAATTTAAAAACATAATGAACTCTATTTTAAAAGAAAAGAGATATCCTATTCTAATTAATATGAATATTAAATAAAAATAAATTTAATGTTAAATCTAATAATAAAAAGAAAGTATTTATCTAAAAATAAAAGCTATTTACATAAATAAACCTATATCTAAAAGAAATAAATAAGTGATAAAATAAAATAAATAAAAAGAATAAAAGGGGAGAAAATTGCAAAAAAAAAGGAAAAGAGAAAATGGAAGCAAAAGACCAAAATGCCCTTTAGGCCACGTGTCACACTTTAATTGGACAGAAATGGATAAAATTTGGAAAACGCCCAATTGCGGGTGGACACGTGTCTAAACGACATGAAACAATAAAATGCGAAAATATTTACAAAAGGGTAGGACAAATTTAGGGTATGACAGATGCCCCTATCTAATAGGCTTAAACCTAGGAAAATGAACTGCATTGGCGTTTACATTCCTAAGGTAGAAGTCGATTAGATATAAAAGACCCTGAATTTGTCCGAAAGAAAAAGAGATGCTAGAGAATTGAAAATGCTGGGTGATGTAAACCTCTGAGTAAGCTGTAAATGACTGGCAAAAAGGTCGTTATCACCAAAAGGATGATGAGACAAAACACACAAGGCTACTACCACCGAAAAGGACGGTAGAGCGAACACAAACACATATCGCACAGTCTATCATTAATGACCATGATAGACTCCCCCACCAAAAAGATGACGGAGTGGAACACAACGCAAATCGCACAATCTATCATTAACGACCATGATAGACCCCCCGCCAAAAGGATGACGGAGCGAAACACAAATAAACGATCGCACAATCTGACATCGACGAAACGTCAGACCCACCACCAAAAGGATGAGGGAACGAAACTCACACCAAAACATCGCGCAATCTGATACCGACGAAGTATCAGACCTGCCACCAAAAGGATGGTAGAGCGAAAACATACAAGAAAACATCGCACAATCTAATACCGACGAAGTACCAGACCTACCACCAAAAGAATGGTAGAGCGAAAACATAAAAGAAAACATCGCACAATCTGATACCGACGAAGTACCAGACCTACCACCAAAAGGATGGTAGAGCGAAAACACAAAAGAAAACATCGCGCAATCTGATACCGACGAAGTATCAGACCTACCACCAAAAGGATGGTAGAGCAAAAACACAAATAAAACAATCGCACAATCTGACACCGACGAAGTACCAGACCTACCACCAAAAGGATGGTAGAGCGAAAACACAAAAGAAAGCATCGCGCAATCTGATACCGACGAAGTACCAGACCTACCACCAAAAGGATGGTAGAGCGAAAACATAAAAGAAACATCGCACAATCTGATACCGACGAAGTACCAGACCTACCACCAAAAGGATGGTAGAGCGAAAACACAAATAAAACAATCGCACAATCTGACACCGACGAAATACCAGACCTACCACCAAAAGGATGGTAGAGCGAAAACACAAAAGAAAGCATCGCGCAATCTGATACCGACGAAGTACCAGACCTACCACCAAAAGGATGGTAGAGCGAAAACACAAAAGAAAGCATCGCGCAATCTGATACCGACGAAGTACCAGACCTACCACCAAAAGGATGGTAGAGCGAAAACACAACACACAGGTCGCTATCATCAAAAGGATGATAGGACCACACAAATCTGAAGTTTACCAACACCAAAAGGATGCAGGCTAAGGTGAATTGACGAAGTTCGACTATCACCAAAAGGATGATAGTAAAGCAATTGACAACGGTCACGCTTGCTGGGTACAACTCACTGGGGAACCCCAAAGAGGAAGATTGAATTGAAATGAGTCGACGGGGTACGCCCACCGTCTTTGCTTGGAAATCATAATTTGCTGAAATGATTTCATGGTTACGCCCATGAATTCTGAAGAGGATGCCCCTGACTGGGCTGAATTTGTCTTGATGTCTTGTCTTGCTCAACAAAAGGTTGAACAACTTTATGAGGGACGCTCACGGTCTTGCTGAAGATGCCCCTGTTCGGGTCGGATCTTGCACTGAACTTCTTGGATTTGCCCAACAAAAGGTTGAACAACTTCGTGGGAAACGCCCACGGTCTTGAATGGTATGCCCCTGATTAGGCTGAATGTTGATTTGCATATTTGATCAACCACGAGGTTGAAATTCGTCACGGGAGACGCCCATGGTCTTGAAAAAGATACCCCTGACTGGGCTGAATCTTGCTTTGAATAACTTCGAATTTTGATGGGAGAGACCCACAATTGCAGAAGATTGCCCCTGACTGGGTTGATGACTGCTTTGAGGCTTTTGAGAATCGTGGGGTAAACCCACCATCTTGCGGAAGACGCCCCTGACTGGGCGGTCGACGGTCTTGGAAATCTTCGAGATTGATCCTGGACCTTGACTTGCATATATGAATGCTGGATGATAAATGATATCCCACATGAGTGGACGTGCAAATGCAAATGCTGACGAGCGGAGATGCAAGAGCTGGGGAAGTAAGGTATGATTGGAATATGCATATGATGCAAAACGCTTATGATGATGAATGCAATGCGTATGATGCATATGATGCAGACGGGTAATTGGAAATGCAGGGAGACACCAGCGTGGTAGCCTCTGGTAGTTGCCAATGCGGATTGGACTTCGGGTGGTGGGAGGGATTGACTTCCTCGACACGCAGTTTTGCTGAAGACACAGGAGAAGATACTCTGGATGCCCCAAGTCTGGGTACTTGGTGATTTGTTGTGAATTTACTTCAGAGACAGTTGCAACTCTGCTAGTTGGTCGGGATGACCTGGTCTTGCCCCAGTCTGAACATGGTAATGGTCTGTCCCAGATTAGCCAACTCTGGCATATGGAAGCTGAACTTGGATAACCTGCCCTTGCTCGAGCTGTTTGAATGGCTTGCCCCAACCTGTGGGCTTTGAAATAATCTCGCTTCGTGTATGCCACTGAAAGTCAAGTTTCTCCTCGATTGCCCCTTACTGGAGTATCTTTGAATACCTAGCACTGATTTGCAATTAAAATTGTACATTCACAAATGGTAATAATTAATGCAAAGTTCGATGCAAGTTTGAAAAAGTGTCTTTATTTGGAAGTGTCGTGATAGTGAGACAAATGGACTGCTAGCCCAGATGTTATGCTAATTTGATTGGTGTGAAAGATGTATCAAGATAAATGACACCAATGCTGGTGATTAGAAATCATGTGAGGAGTCAGGTTACGCAACCTTGCGATAATATGCTTTCAGAATAAAACTCGCCTCAATTAGGTCTTTCAAGGGTTGTAACGTGGTCTGGTTCACGGTTTATGAAACAAAGGTATTAGGCTCAAAGTATGATTTGTACCCACCCCTTCTTCTTAATGATCTCCAGTCCTACGCTTAGTTAATCCTACACTTGACTTGACGATGTAAGCTTTGAAGGTTCACGATTTGCTCAATGTGGCAGTCACCTTATTTTGGTTTTTTTGATGGATGTCGGTGCCCCCTGACTTGGGTGGCCACTGAATCCTCCTTTGTTTTTGTTGAGGGTTTCGGGGTCCTCTTTTGCTTTTGTTTTTGATCCCTAACTTTTGCATGGATTGACTTCGTTTGTCAGATCCATCGGGATTGCCTTGATTTTGCCTAAGCCCCCTCTAAGGTGTCTGACTTAGCAGGCTTTCGATGTTTTTTGATTTTGTTGTGATTGCCATAGTATGGGTCTTTGATGGACAACCGTCTTTTAGATATTGATTCGGATACGGGGTTGGATTAACTGAACACTACCCTGCCCCAGGTTGAGTGTAAAGGTTTGAATATCCGAAGGAAGCTGCTACTTCTAGGCTCGAAGTGGTTTACTAGGGATTAACTCCTTATATCTCCGGTGTATGGGGAATTGAAATAATGCCTGTACATCATTGACGAGATTCGGTCTGAAAGCATACGATTTGCAATTATGGGTATCTCGTTTTCATCATCCTCCCTCAAATCATGCTAAACAACAGTGAATAGAGTGGAGTGAATAAATGTGTCGGTGATAAATGAAAAAAAAAAGAGTGAATACGACATAACTAATTCAAAACATGCATAAACGATACATTAATGAAAACCAAATACGAATGGCAATTGTTCAAAGCATACAATACTTAAATAAACAAAGACAAAACATAAGAAACTGCGAATAATGAAATGGCAACATGACTGCCTTCTTCGGGGAATGAACTTGACTGGAATCAATCTGCCGTTGGCGCTAGTTGACTGGTGGCATCAGATTGTTGATGATATTTGGGGACTTCCCATTGAAGTTGATAGCATCCCTGTCGATCATGTCTTGAATTATATGCTTGAAAGCCCTGCAGTCCTCAATGGTGTGACCTGGAGCGCCCTTATGAAACTCACAATGAGCATTTGCATCGTAATCGGCAGGGAGGATGGTTGGAGGAGCTAAATCTCTTGGAACAACAGCCTTCTTCTCCATCAACTGAGCAAAGATTTTGGCATATGGCATTGGTAGACGATCAAAGACTCTATCTGGCCTCCATGTTCTCTGCGGACGCTGTGGGCGAGCACCTTGTCGTTGCTGAGTAGCTTGCATCTGCTGTTGCTGAGGAGGATATTGATATCCTTGCTGGTTGTAGGCTTGTTGCTGAGGAGCCTGTTGCCGTGGTATCTGAGCTTGCGCTGCATGAACAGCTGGCTGATAAGGCATTGGAGCATATTGCGCAGCAGTAACATATGGATACTGATAGTAGGGAACTTGATAAGGCATAGGAGGAGCTTGTTGAGAAGCTTGCCCTTTCTGCACAAAGATGGCATTTGTTTCGCCCTCTTTCTTCTTGTATCCGTTAAAAGGCCTCTTAGCCTGACTGTTAGAACCTCCTGGGATCTTCCCACTCTTCAGCCCTTCCTCAATTCTCTCACCGACGATCACCAAGTCAGAGAATCCAGCGGAGACGCTACCGATCAGCTTTTCGTAGTACTGGCCTTGCAAGGTACCCATGAAGATGTCAATCAATTCACGATCAACAAGAGGTGGATGCACCCTTGCGGCTAGCTCTCTCCATCGTTGTGCGTACTCCTTGAAGGATTCGTTGTCCTTCTGAGTCATACTCTGAAGCTGAGTACGGTTAGGAGCAAGGTCAGTATTGTACTTGTACTGCTTGACAAATGCATCAGCTAGCTCGGCCCAAGTGCGCACACTATTACGCTCCAGCTGCATATACCATTCAAGTGATGCCCCAGACAGGCTGTCCTGGAAGCAATGGATCATGAGCTTTTCATCTCTGGCATAAGCAGCCATCTTGCGACAGTACATCTTCAGATGGATGTTTGGGCAACTGAGACCTTTGTACTTTGAAAATTCGGGCACCTTGAACTTTGGAGGAATGACAACATCAGGCACCAAGCATAATTCCAAAGCACTGAAAGAATTTGAATTGTGCCCTTCCATGGCTCGGAGTTTCTCGGCTAGATCTCGGCACATCTTCATGGCTTCTGAATCCTGAGCAGCAACAGGACTGGCAATGGGGATAGCAGCATGATAGTTCTGAACATCGTCATACTGATCCATCAGAGTATCTTCGACATGAGGAACCGGGATTTGCACAGCAGCAGGCTGGGCGTGCGGGATAACTCCAACGGTAACTCCAGGCGCTGGGATTGGCTGAGAAGTGTTTCCTTCGACTACGTTGTTGAAGTTTAACGGCATCCCATGAGAATTTGGAATTGGGACCAAAGGGATGGCAGTAGACCCTTGTCCATTGACGACAGCGGCGGCTTCACGCTGTTCTTCCTCTCTCCTGGCTGTGAGGATGGCTTCGAGGATCTGGTTGATCTTTCCTTTCATAGAATCCAACTCTTCCCTGAAGGCGACTTGCTCTTGTTGAATCTGCTCCATCATACGTCTGGTATTGGCTCTAGTTGCGTACTGGTGTCGAGGAATCAGCTTGATTTACTGGAGAAGAAGGAACGGAGACATAAGATTCCGTTGAAGGACCGGAAATGCAAAATGCACAACATATGAAATGGAATGCAAATGATATGCAAGATGCAATGCAAGATACAAGATCCAGGATCACAGGATCACAACTCCAACAACTCCTGAAGCCGGTAACCGTAATAGATAAATAACCATAATTCCTGCTCAAAGAAAACTGACAGGTACAACCTATACGGGAAGGTCTAAACATTCTACCCATAAACCCTCTCACGGGATGGTTTCTATGTTTGGTTCCCAGGATCACGGACACTAGTCGTATCAGCGTCACGCAACAGGCTGGCTGCATTACGACGATAATGACGATAAGGTCTCTCCTGAGCGGGGTCCTCATGCTAGGCGCACAAGGAGCGAGTCCTTGGAGACTAACACTACACGACCACCAATATCGGAACTGGTGCTAACAAAAGGTTCCCAGAATCACGGACCCTTCATTAATCAAGTCGTGCAACAGGCTAGCTGTGTTACAACAAGATCTATGAATAGGTCTCCTCTGGAGGAGCTTTCATGCTAGGCCCATAAGGAGCAAGTCCTCAGAGACTAACACTACTCGACTACCAATTCTAAACTATGTGTTCTCTCTGCTTTTACCAAAGCTCGGGTGTAGAGCCTTACTCATGATGTTATCCCAAAAACGGAAAGGCCCAGATAATAAGCACAAATAAACTCTACAAGAGAACAAAAACAAAAAGAAAACAAATAAAACAAACACTCCTCACAAACCAAAAGATAGGCTCGACTCTCTCTTTGCATGGAGCAATGTCCCCAGCAGAGTCGCCACCTGTCGCACCTCGAAAAATCACAGAGACATTTCGAACATACGACCCTCGCGCGAAAGGCGCGGAAATGCGGTTCGACAGAGTCGCCACCGAACTTTATTTTTCCCGAATAAACGGGAGAGGAAAATATCGAGAAAACCTCTTAAAACGAAAGGATAGGAACAGGGTTGTCGCAACCAAGTTCCGGGTTCGGGAGTCGGTTACGTGAGGGGAAGGTATTAGCACCCCTCACGTCCGTCGTACTCGACGGGAACCTCTTAAGGTAATTGTGGGGAGTGTTGTTTTAGGTTTACTTGTTTTCTTCTTGCTGGTAAAGGTAGAATCGGTAGGGTTAAAGGGTTAAAGACGCGAAGGAGAGATGGGTGGTTAGAAGATAGGGTGCTCGCCAAGGATTGGGGCCCTTGTGCCTACGTATGCTCATTCGGACGAGAATGAGAAATCAGAGCGTCGTAGTTCGACTACGGGAAAGGATGGGGAAATGGAGATGGATAGAAGTGTGCTCGCCAAGATCATCGCAATCTTGTGCCTACGTATCTTATATTCAAGAATGAATAAAGAATCAGAGCGTCCGTAGTTCGTGGTAACAACCACGAAAATATGAGGTTTGAAATGGGTTGAAGTTGAGTTGGGAGACGAAAGAGTGACTGACAAGCAACCCAAGAGTGCGTCTCAAGAGCTTGTCACTCAAGAATCCAAGGAATGCGAGACTCCAAGAACTCAGTTCTTTCGGGAATTGACTGAATAGGTTGAAGATAAAGAGTTGGATGTTTTGAAATCGAAAGAATGAACTAATAACAACTCGGGGGCGTGCCCAAGAGTTACTCATTCGAATATTCAAAGAATGCTGGATTCTAAGAATATCCCTCTTTCGTAAGTTTGTGAAAGGATTGAATCGAAGAATGGCATGCGAGGCCAAAAGGAAGTTGTTTTGAACTGGCTCGACGACGAGTCGAGGATTTGATCGAAGATGGAACCGACTTGACGACGTGTCAAGTGTTAAGGTTGTGAGAAACGATATTAGTCCCGGAGGGTGCTCCTAATATCGAGACCACGAGGAATTGTGAAAGAAATGGGTTGCGAATGCGGACGAGCATTCGACTTAGGAGAATATTGAGAATGATTGAGTTTGAAAAAAGTCGAAAGGTTGAGTGAATAACAACTCAAGAGCGTGCCTCGAGAGCTATTCACTCGAAAATTCAAGGAATGCTAGATTCCAAGAACCTTCTTCTTTCGGTCGAGAAAGATATTTTGGGTTAATTGAATCGAGGGTATGAAAAAGGATTGTGGTGAGAATACGATATTGGATTTTGAAAAGAAATGACAATTATTTGATAAATGAGACGTAGGCCCCACAACCAATTAATTGGGGTATTATCGAAATGCTAGATCTCGACGACACCTTTTTCATTTGGAAAAAGTTTGGATGAACAAAGGAAATATCACAAAGAATGCTAAATTCTCATGACATTTCTTTGTTAGAAAAATATAATTTTTGAAAATGAGAGGTCGAATAATACACTATTTAAGGTGTACACCTTAATAATGACTATCCGAAAATTCAAGAAGTGCTAGACTTCAAGAACTTAGTTTCTCACGATTTGATTTAGAAAATAATTTAGTAATAAAAATTAAATTGAGTAAACACTAATACTATTTATTTTGAAAAGAAAATAACTTATATAAAGTAAAAATAAATAAATGAAAAAAATAATAATAATAATAGCTTCGCAATGAGTTTGAAAAATAAATTTAAATAAATATTCCCTTTTTTTTTTTTTTAAAGAAAGTTTTGAAATTGAGTTGTAATAAATTATAAAAAATAATAAAACGGGGGGTACACCATTAATAACAGGGTGTAGTCCAAGGGATTTGGTTGGGCCTGGTTGTTGAAGGCCCACAAACCTTCAGCTAAACAACAGCAGGGGACGCGTGCGGGGGGTGCGAATCCGAATGGAAAAGAAAGTGGGCCGTGAAGCCCATTAACCCAACTTGGACCCTACAGACTCACTACCTCACACACTTCTCCTCAGAAACCCTAGCCACCGTACTCTTCTTCCTCTCCCCTTCCTCGTTCATTCTTCGCCCGCTTTTCTCCTGTTCAAACAACAAACAGACAAATTAAACAACAAAAACTCCCCTCTCTGTCAAGATTTACGATATGTTGGGCTTGAAGATGATCAAAGGAAGGACAATCTGGAGATGAAGATGCATGTTGATGCTCGAGGTTCTGCTGATAGATCTGAAGATCGTCTTGTTCGTCGTCGTTGAGGACGAAGAAAACCGACAAATCCTGGAGATGGAGTTGCGACCAAACTTCAAGGCGTCGATTCATGGATTGCGCATAGCCTGTTAGTGATTTCGATGAATGGAAAGCAGAAGTGAATGACGATGGGGCTCATGGCGATCTGATAGTGAATCTCTAGACCCAGGTCGATTTTTGGAGCTTTCTGAGTCTCGGTTGAAAGTTGATGATTTCATGGAGATCTTGATAAAGATCTTTTCTGAATGCTCTCAAAGGTTCAACGAAGGTGATGATGAAAGAAAAACAAAAAAAAAAATTCTCGAGTGCTTCCGATGAAAGTCATTGATGATCTCGGAGAAGATCTGGGTGGAGATCTTGGAAGATTAGTAGAGATTTGAGGTTGTATATTGAAGATCTGAACCGAGATTATGAAATCTGAGGTGTTTGATTTGTTGTTCTGGATTTTTGATCGAAGATTTAGTGAAGATTTGGACAAAAAATCTGGAAAAGAGTATGAACACGGTTGTATGTTCATGGGGGTTTCCGAAAAAAACTGGATTGATGATGTTTCTGGAAAGGTATTGATGAAAAGCGATGAAGGTTCATGGAGAAAACTGGGCGAATCTGGAAAAAAAAGATAATCGTGATGAACATATGCAATTTCCGGTGGGAGTTTAATTTCCGATGGCTTTTCCGGTGGGTTTGGGTCGCGTTTGATGCTTCAGGAGTGTCTCCGGTGGGATGGATTGAGTTTGCATGGATTTAGGGTTAGGTCAGAATTAGGGTTAGGGTTTGAGGTGGAGGCTAGGGTTAGGTGGCGGCTAGGGTTAGGTGGCGACTGCAGGTTTCAGAATTTGGGAAGTGTGTTGGTCATAAATGCAGACATATGTTAGGCTTTATAGCCTGACAAGTGGCAGAAAAATGACCTACTGGGCCTTGGAAATCTGACCTAATGGATCTGAATGATTAAAGCTGTTAAAACATTAATAGAAAAGAAAGAAGTAATAACTCACTTAATTAAATAAAACAAGACTATTAATATTAACTAATAAAATTTTAGAACCTAATTAATATAAATCAGGATAAATAATAAATGAAGAAAAAGATGATTACTAATTATAAATAAAAAACGAAAAAAAATAATAAAATAATAAATAATAATAAAAAAACAAAAAAAATAAAAATAAAATAATAAATAAATAAATAAACGAAAAATAATAAAATAATAAATAAAAAACGAAAAAAATCATAAAGCAATAAATAATAACTAACACATTTTTTTTAAAAGCCTAAATAATAATAATCTACATAAAAAGGAAAATAATTACTACTATTAACTTAAAAAAAACCTTAACAATTATACACAAAAGAAATTTAATTTAAAAACATAATGAACTCTATTTTAAAAGAAAAGAGATATCCTATTCTAATTAATATGAATATTAAATAAAAATAAATTTAATGTTAAATCTAATAATAAAAAGAAAGTATTTATCTAAAAATAAAAGCTATTTACATAAATAAACCTATATCTAAAAGAAATAAATAAGTGATAAAATAAAATAAATAAAAAGAATAAAAGGGGAGAAAATTGCAAAAAAAAAGGAAAAGAGAAAATGGAAGCAAAAGACCAAAATGCCCTTTAGGCCACGTGTCACACTTTAATTGGACAGAAATGGATAAAATTTGGAAAACGCCCAATTGCGGGTGGACACGTGTCTAAACGACATGAAACAATAAAATGCGAAAATATTTACAAAAGGGTAGGACAAATTTAGGGTATGACAAACACTTCACAGCATCCCGACGTCATCCGAAGACCGAGGCTGTGATGGACGCCATAATCCAGGCCCCCGACGAACCTCTCCAAAAGTACATTGAGAGATTCACTCGGGAAGCCGTCCAGGTAACCACATCAGAAGAAATGAAGCGTTACCTCATGGAGCAGGGCCTACGCCGAGAATCCAAATTTTACGAGGCCGTGACCATACACCTCCCTGCCTCACTGCAAGATTTCCTCGACAGAGCCGCACACTACATTCGGTTCGAAGAAACCCAGGTGGCCAACTCCGCCCGAGAAACTCGAGATCGAGAGACCTCCCGCGGGTCACGAGAGGACGGAGCTTCCAATCACCGACGTGGCGGGGACCGACGACGGGAGGATCGTCCCCGGGAACCTCGCGATCAACGCGGGCCAACTGGTCGCTTTACGGAGTACACAACCCTAGTCGCTTCCCGCGAGCGGATACTGACCGAATGCGCCAAAATAGCATTCACCCAGGGTGGCGTCCGCTTTCCCAAGCAAACAACCCCAAAACCTAATGTGGACAAATCGAAGTACTTCCGTTTCCACAGGTGTCATGGCCACGTTACCGAGGAATGCGTCCATCTGAAAGACGCAATCGAGATATTAATCAAAGACGGGCACCTAAAAAGGTACACTCAAGGAGGAGAGCCCCAGCGGCAAAAGGAGGCTCCTGAAGCAAAAAGGGGCGACGACCTCCCTACCCCCGGCGATAGCAGTGGCCTCTAGGTCGCCCTCAACATCAACCGACCAGAGGATTGGTTCGCCCTCAGGGAATTTGGCCTCCCTTCCGAATTCGATCTTCCCGAAGAGCCGGTGCGCCCAAACAGCTGATGGGAATATTTCCCAAAAGCGATGTTCATCTCGGGAGGGCCCCCGACCAAAATATCCGTAGGGTCGGTGAAACAAAAGTTTGAAGAACTCATCACCAATGGTTCCAGAAAAATGAGCAGTCTGTAAAAATTCTGAGGACGATCCAACCCGATCGCTTTCTACCTCGAGGAACTCCCCGGTGGTGCCCCCAACACCGACATCCCTCTCCTGATACGAGCACGGATGGCGAATTTCGACATTCGTCGCATCCTAGTCGATGGAGGAAGCTCATCAGACATCATGTACACCCACCTCTTCTCCACTCTCCAGCTCGACGAGACCAACCTATCCCCATACTTGGGCTCTGACCTCTAGGACTTCAACGGTGCAACAACAAGGTCATGGGGGTACGTGGAGCTGAAAGTCACTTTCGGAGAACAGGAGACGGCCAGAGAAATCAACGTCCGTTTCCTGGTCGTTGAATGCCCGTCCCTGTACAACTACATCCTAGGCAGAACGACGATAGCGGAACTTACTGCGATGCCCTCCACGGCGCATCTAAAGATGAAATACTATACTAAACAAGGAGTCGTCGTCACCCTCAACAGGGACATCGATGTCGCACGCCGGTGCTTCGAGGCCGCCCTAAAGGGATCAAGTACTGTCGGCACACCAGCCAAGAAAGCGACGCCTCCCAATGCGCCAGAATCCAAGCCGAAGAGCCAGGTCGGATCAGTGGACCTCGACAGTCGCTTCACCGAAGAGTCGGAACCCAAGGACAGCGTCAACAACACACTTCCAACAAAAAACGAGCATCCCACCTACCCAACGTGCCCCATCCCGGATGGAGACTTCGAGATAGTAACCCTAACGGACGACACCTCGAAGATCGTGAAGATGGGAGCAGGCCTGCCCGAACTTGTGCAGAAACAGTTGAAAGCTTGTCTCCGGGAAAATGCTGACCTCTTCGCTTGGAGCGCCGCCGAGATGCCTGGACTCGACCCCGAGGTCGCATGCCACCATCTTTCCATCAACCCCGCTGCCAAGGTCGTAGCACAACGTAGGCGTAGGCAGTCCCCCGAAAAATTGGCGGCTGCCGAAAAAGTTATAAAAGACTTCCTAGAGGCAAACTTTATTTCGGAATCCCGATATTCAACCTGGCTGTCCAATGTTGTACTCGTTAAAAAGAATAATGGAAAATGGCGCATGTGCGTTGACTACACTGATCTCAATCGGGCATGTCCTAAGGACGCCTACCCCCTTCCTAACATCGACAAGCTCGTCGACAAATCGGCGGGATTTACACTATTATCCTTCATGGATGCATATTCGGGATACAATCAAATTCCTATGGCTGACCGCAACAAACAGAGCACGAATTTCATGACTAAGTCGGGCAACTATTACTACAACGTAATGCCTTTTGGCCTGAAAAACGCCGGCGCCACGTATCAGCGAATGATGAACAAAGTTTTCCGAAAAGAGATCGACAACATGCTCTAGGTATACATGGACGACATGATAGTCAAGTCCTACACCGAAGTCGACCATACTACTCACCTCAGGAAGGTCTTTGAAATAGGGAGGAGCTGCAAAATGCGCTTCAACCCAGAAAAGTGCACCTTCGGGGTTCGAGCAGGAAAATTCCTCGGCTTTTATCTAACCGAACGAGGGATGAAAGCCAACCCCGACAAGTGTCGAGCTTTCACGAAGATCGCTACGCCTAACACAAAGAAATCCATACAGTCCCTCAACGACGTGCTCGCGTCACTTTCTCGCTTCATCGCTAAATCGGCACAACACGCCCTTCCCTTCTTCAAGTTACTTAGAAAAGAATCCACGTTCGAATGGACAGAGGAGTGCGAGCAAGCCCTCCACCATCTCAAACGCGTCCTATCGGAGCCACCCATATTAACGATACCACTAGCCGGGGAGACCCTATATCTGTACTTGGTCGTCTCAAACGAGGCCGTCGGCGTTGTACTGATCCGAGAAACCATCGACAAACAAAAACCGATCTATTTCACGAGCAAGGCGCTCCACGGCCCCGAAATGAGATACCAGCAGATCGAGAAGGTCACCTTGGCCCTCATCACCTCCGCTCGACGCCTCCGCCATTATTTCCTGGCACACACCATCATAATCAGAACCGAGCAGCCGATCAAGCAACTCCTCAGTCGACCAAACATGGATGGACGAATGCTCAAATGGTCATTAGAACTATTCGAGTTCGACATTGCTTACGAAGGGAGGAAAGCCCTCAAAGCGCAGGTGATGGCCGACTTCATCGCCGAGATGACCCCGTCGCCAGAATCTACCCCACAAAACCGAAGATGGACCATTCTCGTCGACAGTTCCTCCAATTCCTCGGGCAGCAGCGCGGGCATCATCCTCGAGGACGAGGAAGGCACAGTGGTCGAGGTATCTTTGACTTTGGCTTTCCCTACGACCAACAACCAGGCCGAATACGAGGCATTCCTGGCCAACCTTCGGCTTGCAGCGGACCTCGGGGCCAAGGAAATCAAAGTCTTCACGGATTCCCAGCTAGTCGCTTCGTAAGTACGAGGAGAATACTAGGCGAAAAACGATAACCTGGCTGAATATCTGGCCCTCATAACAGAGAAAATATAGAGCTTCGACTCTGTGGAAGTCCAACATGTTCCACGCGAACAGAACATGCGAGCAGATATCCTCTCCAAACTAGCCAACACAAAGAAGAAAGGAGGGCATAAATCGGTCATCCAAGAGATCCTCGCATTCCCGAGCACCGACAAGACCAAATCAGTGCTCGACGTCAATGCCATTGGAGACGCCAACTACTGGATGACACCCATACACGAGTACCTAAGCGCCGGGAGCCTTTTCGCTGACGAAAAGGAAGCCAACACAGTCAAAAGATGATCCTGCTCGTACGTCCTACTCGAGAACAAGCTATACCGAAGAGGATTTGCAATCCCCCTCCTCAAGTGCATGGACAACGCCCAAGCCGCGACCATCCTAGTAGAAATCCACGAGGGCATCAACGCGCAACACCTCGGGGGGCGATCCCTGGCGAGGAAAGTCGTACGGGCAGGATACTACTGGTCATCGATGTAGGAGGACGCCAAGGAACACGTCAAGAGATGCGACAAATGTCAGAGGCACGAGGACACGCACCTCGCCCCACCGAGCGAGCTCAAGTCCCTATCCTCCCCTTGGCCGTTCGCCTAGTGAGGAATGGACATTCTTGAACCACTTACAGTGGGCTCATATCAAAACAAATACCTGATCGTGGGCGTCGATTACTTCATCAAATGGATCGAGGCCGAAGCCCTTACCAAAATCACAGCTCACAACATACTGTGGTTCTACAAAAGAAACATCCTCGCAAGGTTCGGGGCCCCCTCACCATCGTCACCAAAAATGGCACGCAGTTCACCGACAAAAACTTTCGGGATTTCGTCAGCAAACTCGGGACCAAGCATCACTTCACCTCGGTTGAACACCCTCAGACAAATTGCCAAGTTGAGTCCGCCAACAGAGTGATCCTCAGAGTAATGAAACGTAGACTCGGCGACGCCAAAAGAGCGTGGGTTAAGGAACTCCACAGTGTGCTATGGGCATATCGGACCACGCCCCACTCAACCACGGGAGAAACACCATTCCGCCTCACGTACGGAACAGAAGCAGTGATCCCGGTCGAGATTAGAGAGCCGTCCAGATGGACTGAGGCACCCCTCGAACCCGAACATAAAGACGAGGCCCTACGGGAAGAGCTCGACCTGGTCGAGGAAATCCGGTCAGGGGCAGCTCTCTATGAAGCCAGACTAAAACAACAGGTAGCACTTCGCTACGACAACAGAGTCCTAAAGCGGGAATTCCAGGTCGGCGACCTGGTCCTGCGCATGAACCAGAAGGACTCCTACAAGGGCAAACTAGCCGCAAATTGGGAAGGCCCATACCGTGTCCATGACAAGACGGAACACGGGGCCTATTACCTCGAAAACCTACATGGGGGAAAAACTAGCTCGACCATGGAACGCTCAAAAGATGAAAGGATACTACAGTTAGACACTGATCGCGATGCCCAGCCACCGCGAACAGGGGGCGACATGGTACCTTCGCACCTTCCTCGCGTCTCCCAGAGACAAACAAATCAGCAAGTCCTGCCCTTGTATGCGCAGACAGAAGGCTATGCTCGATGGAGAATACCTCAACCGAGGCTCCCCACCGTCGTACCTAAATCGGTAAGACACCTAACTCGTGATGGGATGTCTACATCGCGGGGATAAAACTACCCCCGAACGGACCAGAAGTCGACCCGGCCAGCCGGTCAGTTCTCTCCACTGCCGAAGTCAATCGTCGTCGAGCTACCGCCCCGTACAGGTCAACATACATTCAAACATATATTTCGAGCATACGGTACGTGCAGAAATAAATCGAGCATAACATGCAGAAGCAGAAACAAAGCGCACACTTAACAAAATCAATATATTAAAAAGGGCTCCAGCCCGGTAATTCGATTACAACATCAGCAAATGGCATGCAGGCCTAGCAAAAACACTTGGACAAAATTGTCAGTAAAATATACAAAATACATGGCGCGCAGGCCATAATCTACGAGCACGCAGGCCCAGAACAAATCATACTTCCTCCTCACCGTCCACCTCACGCTCCTCGGGGATAACAGTAGCGCTAGCATCCTCGGAGTTGGGGTCGACCACCCGACCGTCAACAACCTCGTGGAAAGGCCTTGTGCCCTCCTCGACTAGGACGACATCAGGGTTAACCACTTTGAGCTACGCAACGGCGGAATTGTAACCGACCACGACCGCCTCCAAACAGTCGCTCTCCAACACTCGAATCCTGGCGAGCAGATCCGCCCGAGTGACCATCTGCCTGTCCTCCTCGGTCTCGTCCTCGGCTGGATGAATGGCGCTTTCCAAATTCCGGACATGCCCCGTCAGCATCCGTACCTCCTCCTCAGCAGCACTCAGCTTCTCCTCAGCGACGTCTCCCCTTTTTCGCTGAGCCGCGGCCTCCCCTTTGCTCGTCTCAATCTCCTCGACCACCTTGTTCAAACAAGACTGGGCAAAAGCAACATCCTCTTGCAGCTTAGACAACTCGACGACGGAACAACTCTCATTGCTTAGGATCAGCGTCGTAGTAAAAATGCGCATCAGGGCAGGTAAATCCTCCATCAGCACCTGTCGACGAGCGGCACGATCCGTACTTAGAACTAGCTTGGCTTCCCCAGCAGGAATGGTAGGCGACCTGGCCCCATAGAAATAGTCGGGTTGCTAGTGACACGGCGGTATCACGAAGCCCTCCTCGACCACGCCAGCCGTCAAGTCTACCACGGTCTCCGGCTGCTGAACCATCGCTCTCTTCGCACCCGGATGAGATGGGGAAGACTGGCTGCTACGACCAGTTGAAGGGGAACCCTAACCATCTTGATCATCGGCGGCCTGGCCAGCTACCTTCCCGATCCGAGTCTTCCGCGGAGGAACTCCCTTAGAGCATAACTTTTTCACCCTCTCCTCGACGGTAGACATACTCCCTGCAATATGAAAAGAAAATGTTAGCGGCAGAAGAAAACGACAAGACAAGAAAAGAAGAAAAACGACCACCACCTAACAGGTCTAGCGCATCAAGCTCCGAGGAATACTCGAGCAAGGCCTTCGTGTTAATCAGCCTTTTCTTCATTCAGATATTCCCCTCGCTGTCTCGGAGATAGCGACCGTCAGGCGTTACTAGCTTCGACGGAGGCAGGCCATTAACGAATTTGACTACCTTCAAATATGCGGCCATATCCTCGTCATTGAGTGTCCCCGGGCGCATTATATACCGGTCGGTCCCCCTGAAATAGTGCTCCGCAGACCACTACACGTGCACCCTCGGCAGCATAACGGACTCCCGCTGACCGTCCACTATGCGTTCCCCTTTGGAGTACAAGGAATTGACCGCAGCGTGGGTGATCAGGCTGACGATGAAGAAAAGCCCTTTGAAATCCAGGACAGAATCCATGTAGGTATTGAAGATTTTGTTCGGCTGCTTGAACGAAACCCAACCATGCCTCCCGTGCACCGTCTGCTGTTGCAGATGAAAGAGGCAAAAAAAACAGTGGCAGCGTGGCCCCAATCTCGAGGAAGCCGCACACGATCTTGAAAGCCCGAATAAAGGCCAGGGCGTTTGGATGTAGCTGAGAGGGCACCATCCGCAGCCAGTCGAAGAGGTCCAGATGGAAGTCCGAGAACGACAACCTTAACCTAGCCTCCTTGAAGTAAAACTCATACACCGGGAATCACATTCTCCCAAACATCGAGCAGATTCGGTAACGTTCCTTAGTGCGGTAAACCTGCCAGTTCTGAGGCTCACCCTCCTCTCTATCCTCCACGGTGGCGTAGACCCCGTCCGGGTCAGAAGCGAAACAAGAGGGCGTGGATAGAGGCTCATCGGCTATCCACTCATTGACGAGTCGGGCTCTATCGTCAAAGTAGGGCACTTCTGGTTCGTCGTCCTCAACCATTATCCCCGGTACAAACGGCGGCATGAACACCTGAAAAGCAGAAGGTAATGGTGAATTCGGTGGCCAAGATCAAATTCACCCTTCCACCGCAAATCAAGTGAAAGGGAGACGGGGACACCCTCGAGCAGCGTCCCCGAAAAGACAACCCTCTGTCCGACCTACCACACCGTCCCCGGGGCATTCATTAGAACAAACGCTCGTCCCCGGGGAATTCACCAGAACAAACGCCCGTCCCCGGGGCATTCATTGGAACATAGCGCTCGTCCTTGGGCATTCATCGGAATTAAAAGCCCTTTCCCGGGACATTCATCAGGATAAGATCCTGTCCCCGGGGAACCCATATAAAACCCTAAAAACTCCGCCTGCTACGACGAAGATTCGCGCCCCTCGCCGGGGAATTCAACAAGTCGCTACCCCCGTTACAAAAAAGAAAAAGAAAAGATAAGGAGAACTTACTTGATTGCTGATGACAGCAGAGTTCGCGGCGGAAGGCGCGACGGTGGCTACGGCGGCAGAACCGAACGGAAGATGAACAACGGTCCTCGTAGATGGAAGCAAGTGAAGCGAAAAGCAAGAATGAACGAGGACTCACCCATTTATACCCTAGCTCGGGACTCGAAGCGTCACTAGGAACTCGAGTACCCTAGGGTAGCCGCCTCCCAGGCCAACCAACATGTGACACGTGGCGAAGACTGACAGTCAAGTCCCTTTGTCTCTCCCCGACAACATGTATTAGGTATCCCCGTACGATCGACGTCGAGACGCTCCGTGCACATGTCCCCGCGAAACACATGACGGTGCGATTCCTCCTCGTATTGGTCCCTCCTCTTCGGTTCAACGCCATCAAGTCCTCGCTCCTTCCCTTGGAGCTACGACTTGGGGGGATCCTGTTCTGGACTGGGCCTCGACTCGGTCGAGCAGGCCCAATCTTGTTTCTCCCCACAAGCCTAAAGTGTGGTGGATGGGTCTGGCGGGAACGCAATGTTCCTGTCGGGCACATAACCCTTGTCGGACACGTATTCCTTGTCGAGCACGTGTGACCATCCAACACGCGAGGCCCTCCGCGGGCAGAACCTCCCCCCTCTGTCGAGCAGGATAAACGTGTCCTTCACATGTTCTCCACGTGCTCCCCTTCGCGGGGATACGTCATCAACCAACTGCCCACCTCCGAAAGAGCAGGTCAAACCCACTTTCCGGAGTTCACGGAGCAGTTGGACTAGGGCGAATACCACATTCTGGTCTTCACTACGTCACGTAAGCCCTAGAAGTCATTTCGGTTGGGCCTGACCATCCAGCCCAACTCAAATGACCGTTGGCCCAGCGCTGGGGTCTCTCTTTAAATACCCTCTTCCTCAAGAGGGTCAGGTATTCACTTCTTACCCTTTTTCTGTATTTGCAGTTACTCTGTCCAAACTCTTACCTTGGCATCAGGGTGTCTTGCAGGTACACCCCTCCTCCTCATTTCAACACAGGTGAATAGGTAGCAGCCCAGCAGAGCGTAGCCAGACCGTGATTCCCTTTTGATCAAGTCAGATCACCTATTTATATAGAATACACATTTAATATATATTCATAAACAACATCTCTTAATAAATCTTAAAAAACACAATCACACACACACACACACACACACACACACACACACACACACACACACACACACACACACACACACACACACACACACACACACACACACATATATATATATATATATATTGATAACACATTCAATACAAGGTTTCATAAAGTTAAATTACAAAAATAATTTATTCAAAATCATGTTCATCCATATCGCTATCATCATCTGATGTGATATTATCCTCGGATCCAAACTCTTCATGCTCGTCGTGATTGTCATTTTCATCCAACAATATAGACGCATCAACCTGATGCCCTTCAATAGTTGTATCAGAAAAATTTGTAATTTGTTCAACTTCAATCACATCATTAATTTGTTCAAGTTCATCAACTTGATAGGCAACATCTTCCAATGGATTGCCAGTTTCAATATGACCCAATGGTTTTGTTTTGATTACAACAGACCACCCTCGTTTACGTGGTACAGTTGAAGGATAAGGAATATAATACACTTTTTTAACAATATGTGATATTATGAAAGGGTCATACTCTTTGTACCTTCGGTCCATTTGAGTCTCAACAGTACCATATGTTTTATCTATTTTTGTACCTCTGGCTGATGGATCGTACCAATTACAATAAAACAAAAAAACTTTATTTTCTGAGTCCAAATAATTGTATACCAACTCGTAGATATGTTTAACAAATCCATAGAAGTCATCCTCACCACCATCTATAACTCCTTTTACAAATACACCACTATTTATGGTTTTTTCCCTTCAGTCCATGCCTCAGTGTGAAATATATATCCGTTCACGAAGTATGTATGCCATTCATTTGCACTTTGAATAGGGTCTTCAGACAAGTTTCTCAGATGGAGTATTTCTTGAGTCGGTGCAACAATACATGACAATTTCTCCTTGAACCATGCTGGAAAATGAGCATGTACGTGACCAGATGTTGCTTGTACATCGGTGCTATAAAAGTAGGAGATGTTAAATTCCCTATAAAGAAACACACTATAAGTTTCAAGGTAATAATTTTTGTATTCATACAGTAAATAATATTAAACAGTTGGTATAACACCCTTTTATACCCCAAAATTATTTAGGCAAAATAACACGGATTTCAAAGTAAATAAATAAGTCTCAATAAAAAGCCACAAAAAGGGCGTACATTTCCCAAAGTCAACAAAACAGGTCAATACTCCGTAACTACGGGTTTTTCCCAAAGTATATCAAAACATCATAAACAGCGGAACTCAAAGGCATAAAGTCAAGGTTTCCTCAAAAAGGGAAAATAAGCAAAATAACTTTAACAGTATAAAATCAACTCAAGGAACCCAACCCAATGTTACATATCAGAGTAAGACCCTCTAAACAACTAAATCAGCTAATAACTCAAAACTTCAAAAGTACTCCTCGACGACATCCACGGCTAAACTGGGTCATCTGCACGTTATCCACGTGGAGGTAACATTCAAACAAGCAGGGTGAGTAAAACAATTCATAATAATCAATGTATAACAATTAATGCATAAACGGCATATTACTCATTTTCAACACATTCATATTTCCTCAAAATGCCTCAAAGGTCACAACGTCATAATTCATACAAAAAGACTCATAAATGCAATGCGATGCAACTCAATGCATGTGATACCAATCATCACAGCTTGATGGACACTAGGCCATCAACCCTCCATAGATCCCCATCAATAGGATCGATTCTACTAGAGAACCGGAGCACATCAAAACACTTCACATCCACACAATGGGATTGAAGCCAAAGTAATCGAGGCCCTGAACCGAAGTCCGGATGCACATGAATGCATGATGAACATGTCACAATAATATTCCACATAATAAAAGCATATGGTGCATCATCATTCATCATATTCATCATCGACACATAAATCATCATGTCTCATGTTATTACATAATTCATCAAATCATGGTAATTTCATCATATTAATTCAATCAATACATCATAGAAACCATCATAACATCATGTACATATCACCCAAAACCCACTGTCATACTCATGGTAACCCATCACAGAAATACCAGAATCAAACATCACGGCATCGCTGTACACAATTAATATTTACAAATTCTGCTACGTTCGCTGGCATGTGTCGCACCTCGAAAAATCACAAGAGATATTTCGGAAATGCGACCCTCGCGCAAAAGGCGCAGAAATGCGGTTCGACAGAGTCGCCACCGAACTTTATTTTTCCTGAATGAAAGGGAGAGGAAAATATCGAGAAAACCTCATAAACGCGGAAGGAACACGGCCGTCGCAACCATATTCCTGGGTTCGGGAGTCGGTTACGCGAGGGGAAGGTATTAGCACCCCTCACGTCCGTTGTACTCAACGGGAACCTCTTAGTTCGAGTTTTGATGGATGTTAGCTAAACTTAATTCTTCTCTTCTCACTATTAAAAACTAAACGGTACTGTAATACCCCAAATTTTACCCTCAGATTAGTCGATTCAGGTCGCATGTCATCTCATTCTCGCATCGGCTAACTATTAACATGTTACGTAGCTTGTTTGTTTTTGCAGGAACCGCGTTTGGTACACTTTAGTTGTAAAAGGGCAAAATGGTCATTTTCACGTTTGTTTGCTGACTATTTTTTGAAGATGAGCTGTCGCCGGGGTTTTTTTTTTGAGTGATCAAAACCTCCGTCTTCGGGTTCTTTATTTTCTTTGAAGATAAACAGAAATTCAAGGTATTTTTCGCATCAGGATGTTCGAGCTACGGTAATTATGTCAATGGGCCGAGTCTCTGTCGCCAGTGGATTTCTAAGACATTTATTTTGTCATATGGGTTGATTAAGTTGAGATATCCATTTGGTTTGGTTCAAGTCGGTGCAAGGGTCCGTTCTGTGGAATTTGGTTTCAACAGACAATTATTTTCTACTTCTTCTGCTACCTGCCACTTAAATTTCTCAAAAGGAAAGCGGTACAAAATTGGCTCAAGTCGGGATTTGTTACATTTATTTAATTGAAATTTTTGGCCAAGTTGGTTCATGGCATTGGATTTATTAGTCGGAAACATAAATGGAATTTTTGGTGCGGAGTTTAGTTCTGTTCACTGTTAATCGGATTTCTCTGCTTTTTGTTGTTTTACTTCGTTCAAGGCCGGCACCGTTTCTATCACCAGGCACAATTTAATTTGGGCAGGAAATTTGAGCCATTTTGATCTGGTTGAGGAAGTTCAGTCGGAATTTGTGTCAGAAATGAGATTAGTCGGATGAGTTGGAGAAATCAGAAATTAATAGATACGTACCTTTTTATTTCGTTTGAATTATTTGCATTGCATTTTATTTTATTTTTAAAATAAAAAAGAACAAAATAGTTCCTTTCCATTTTGTCAGTTTGTTTTCATGTCGGTTTAAATCTATCACGTGTCTCTTTTTAAAAATTAATCGGCCTGCATTGTTTCATAATCGTATCTCATTTAAATAATTTTATTCTAGTTTAAACCTTGTTCACTTTAATATATTATGTCATTTTAACACTTTTAAGGTAATCACATTTGCATGCTAAAGAAATTATTTGTTTCGCTTTAATATATTTCTATTCTTTCAACCAAAGTTAGTTTTTAATAATGATGCTTTCACAATGTATAATTAAAGATTTTATTAGAAATAATAACAAATCTTTACGAAAAGGAATAAATAAATTAAAGATTTTATTAATAATAATAAAAATTTTACAAAAATATAATAAATATAAAATTACAAAAAAAAATTAATAATAAAAAATTCACAAAATATAAAAATTACATTTCTGCATAAAATGTAAAAATTCCTAAAAGTTCTCATTTTCTTCCGACTATCCGACTACGAGTTTCCGATCTCGTTCGTACCTGCAAAACAAGTCAAAACAATAGCAAATAGAAGTTATTCGGTTAGTTGACACCCTCAGAAAGGTGTCATCACCGGGTGTCCATTCTCAGCCAATGGCCTATCCGACAACAATCCATTCTTATCAAAGGCGACCGAGAAAGATGAAGAGGAAAATTATGTCGAAATAAGTTGTTTGGCCAAAAGCGCTTATTCGGAAAGGCGGTTTGCCTGAAGAGTCAGACCGTAATGCCAACCTTTCCGAATACAATTCCCAAATAGTTCAGAAAACAATTCCCAAACAGTTCAGAATAAGTTCAAATAAAAAACAATCCAGATATCCACATTATCAAGTAAATATTTGGATATCCGGGTTTCAAATCCAGATGCCCATAAACCCGAACTGGATCTGAAAATAAGTTCACCTGAAAGATATCAAAGCCCAATCAATATCCAAAATCGAAACCGTATCAGAAAAATCAGGGGAACATCCAAATCAGTAGCAGAAAAATAGCAGAAAGCCCCAAAAGAACCGTCAACGCCTAATGAAATCCGCATGCAAGTTCGGAAGTTAACAAAAAAAACCCTCGAGACTGAGTTCACAACGGCAAAATCTCCAGGAAATGCTTCAATCCAACAATATGCAAGCCCAGAATTTTGGCCCACAACAACAATATAAAAGCAGTAATGTTCATCAGTAAAAAGGGGATCGAGTGGAGAAGGGAGATCAAAGCGGCGACTAACCGAAGAAGCTCCGATATCACTTACCGAATGAAAACGGCGGCGCGGCTCAGACTTCTGCGAAGTCATCATCGCCGGCGAGAATCATCGTCTTTCAAAATCAGAACCGCGAACTCAATCGAAGACCGCCTTCGTCGTTTCCAAACGGCGGGCACTCTTCATAGCCTCAGAAAACTTCATCATCGGCCGTGAAGCTCATTGCATGCGACAAGATCCAGTTGTGAAAACCATAAACGAGCCACTGTTATCGTCTCTACCGCAACTACGCGTGATAGACCCGAAGGTAATGAAATCGTGAAATATCAAAAGTTTACAGTTGTGTTTGTTTTTCTTTTTCAGGCAATATAAAGTCGTCCATGGCCGTCGATGTGTTTTTGGAAAAGGGAAGATAAGACGCAGGGAAAAACCATATGAGATCTGTGATAATAGCCGTTTCATGTTTATGTCTCATTTTGTGGCTTTTGGTTTACGTGGCTGATTTGTTTTATTGTTTTCTTACTTCACTGTGTAGTAATAATAACATTAGCATAATTCTAGGTAAGTAATTAATTAATTTAATTTTTTGTGTAGCAATAATAATGGTTTACGTAGTGGTAGCGTAATTACCTGGTATTCGTATAACCCGAGGAAGAAGAATCTAATCATCTTGCACTGTTTTAAAGATAACCATAATAAATTTTTTTATAGCATTTAGATGAAGATTTTATTTATTTATTTACCATAAAAATTAAAACAAAGTTCTGTTCATTTAAAAGTTAGGACTTTTTTAATTAAAACTAAAAAGCATTTTCAAAATTAAACTAAACTACTTTTTTTTTAAAATTAGGACTAAGTTTTTTTAAAAGTTAAAACTTTCTTTATTAAAATTAAAACTTTTTTTAAAATTAAAACTAAACATTTTTTAAATTAAAACTAAGACATTTTTTTTTAAAATTTGACAATTAAACTCTTTTTTTATATATAGTAAAGTTAAATTTTTGTTTTATTTTAAAATATAAAATTCTTTAAAATTAAGGCTAAATCTTTTTTTTAATTAAGACTGAAATCATTTTTCCAAGTTCAAACCGAAATCCTTTTTAAGAAATAAAACAATTCCAAACTAGCATCTCTTTCTTCACTATCTCATCATCCGCTTTATTTCTGTATATTCCTATTAACATTCTCTGTTTGGTGTTTTTTCAGCTGATTGAGTTTAACTTCCGTTATCATTATTTAAATATTCCATTATCATATCTGTATGTTGTTTCCATGGATGTAATTTACGCGAGTGATCGTCGCGACGCTTTCTTTACTTTCCGCATTTAATTTCTGCCATATAATATTTTGCCTTGCATGATTTGCCGTTATTAACCCTCCGAAGAAATTAGGTCTAGCCGTTTGACCGCCGAGTCAATAACCCTAACCCTTTAACTATTTCAAACCCTATTTAGCCTAGGCATCCCGCTGTGGACGAAAATACCATTTACCCTAGCTTTTAGGTCAACGAGTCGCCGTACTCTGTTTTAGGATTTCCCGCCGTGGAATCCCTAATTTCAACCCTAATTTTAATTCAACTTTTCAACGTAGAAATAAGAGTTTTGAAACTCCACGTAAGCGTGTCCTTAAGATATGTTTACTCCCCCATTGAAACCTTGACCACAGTCAAGAAGTTTCTTACCTCCCTTTCGAGGGGAACTACGATTACTCTGATTCCATTCCCTATCCAGGATACGTAGGCACAAGATGCGACGTCTTGCCGAGTAAACTTAGGAATAACCCTTAGGTATTTTAGGTCACTCTATCCCTTAGCTCAATATATATTAAAGCAATATAATAAATAAAAATAAAAAGCATACAATAAACAAAAGGTTCCTGTAGAGTACTACAAAAGTTTAAGGTGTTAATACCTTTCATAAATTTAACCGACCCCTTACCTAGGTCTCTCCCTGCATTGTGTTTACGATGCAAAAATAGGTTTTCCCTCTTTTGACCTTTTCCTTCGGATAAATCAAAGAGCGATTGTGAATCAAAAAATTATGATTCAAACTAATTAATAGTTTGATATCCTATTTCCACCACAACAGGTACTATAAAGGGGTAAAGACGCTGGGGGAAAGGGGATGGTTAGGAGATAGGGTGCTCTCCAAGGATTGGGGCCCCTTGTGCCTACGTATGCTCATTCGTACGAGAATGAGAAATCAGAGCGTCGTAGTTTGACTACGGTAAAGAATGGGGGATTGACAGAATAATGGAGGAAGATATAAGTGTGCTCGCCATGATCATCACAATCTTGTACCTACATATCTTACATTCAGACGAGAATGAAGAATCAGAGCAGTCGTAGTTCGTGGTAACAACCACGAAAGGAAACAGGATTGAATTGGTTTGAAGTTGGGTACGGATGACGATTACTCGAAGCTTAAGAAAGGCTTCTCGGACCCAAGTAATCGGGAGAGCGAAACAAAGACTTGGAACTCTCTCTTTTTCATCACGAAAGAAGTTGTTTGAAAGGTGAGTGAAAGGATGAGTAGTTGGAGATGGTCGAATATTGTGGAGTTGTTAATGTTATTTAAAAGCGTCAATTGCTCACACACGAATAAGATAACTCGCATCCAAACAACCGAAAGCAAGCTCAAAGACTTGAACCCACTCTTTACACCTTGAAAAGAATTTAAACAGTTGTTAATTAATTGATGGTTTGTTTTGAAAATCCGCTTGACGTTGGATCAAGGATTACTTGTTATCGCATGCAAAAACGTGTTGGAAAGGAAATGGTTTGAAAATGGCTCGACTACGAGTCGAGGGTTTGAATTGAAAATAGGACCGACTTAACTTACGCATCAAGGGTCAAGTTGTAATAGGTTGATGGCGAATGCGTATGAGCACTCGACTTACGGGGTGTTTGAAAGTGACTCGATGACGAATCGAGAATTAGTTTGAAAATAGTTTGATCCGCTCTAGTCCCTATGGGTGCTCTTAGGAGATAAACCAATAATCAAAGAAATGCGAAACATACATCGAAATGGGAGAGGGGTACATGTAAGTTACACGGGATTGCACGAAATAAAGGGGTCTCATTGTAAGATAGCCCAATAGAAAGTCGTGTGTGTGCATTGTGTCCTAAACTACGCCTTGAGCAAAGTCGAGCACGACTCAAAGTTAGGATACCTGCAAGTGACCAAAGATCCAACAGTCCACCAATTTGGCTTTTAGGATTTCGATAATTTATTATGTATTTTCGATTATGGGTGAATAAGAATAAATAAATATGATATGAAAATAATATAACAATAATATTTGACAGAAATTAAAGTTAGTGGTCAATTTAGTGAATCGAATCGGGACACGAAGGAATGAAATCTCGTCTTAATCGCAAACATAATGCCGATTAATCGAAGTTAGCCTATCTTGATCCCAAAGTAAGGAAAATGACCCCAATGGTCATTCCCCATAGATTTGAAATCGAGAAGGTTATCAACTTCGATACACGACGCTTACGAATAAAAGACTTCATCGATCCAAAAATTGAAATAAAATCAGAGGAAAAAGGTGGTCTCGGATCCTTTGTTTCACGCCAATAATTTGACAGCTAAACGGTGGTGATCTCGTCATCGACCAAAAACAAATAAAGTGTCCAATAACAAATGAAAAATGAAATCCAACTTCTAATAATAAAAGAATAAACTCTAATATAAATAGAATAGAAATCTAAGATAAATTGAATATATAAAAAAAACTCTAAAATATATAATAAATAATAATATTTACATAATAATAACAATATTTATAAAGTTTTGAAAGAAATATAAAGAAAATAATATATACATTATATACTAACAGAATAATACATAAAAAATAATATTTGCAATTTATTTTAAGAAAACAAAACAGAGGGGGGTTTGAAATGGATCAGGGGTGTATAAACTTAAAAGTAAATAAAAAAGATGTGGGATCATCATGGGCTGTCAAGCCCATTCACCCACACAAACGGGGCGGTGTAGACTAAGAAACTGAGGTGTACGTAAAGAAAAACAAAAAACGGGTCGGTTGCCCATCAACATATATCAAAAAAATAAAATACAATAAAATAAGAAATAAAAAACAAAAAGAAAAAAACGAAATCCGTTCATCACTTTTTGTTCACTCTCTCTACTCACTCTCTGTTTCACTTTTCCTCCCGTCTCACTCAATCTATCTGTTCAAAAATTGAATCACCTCTCTCATTTCTCCGTTTGCAAATCAAACCCTTTCCGATTTCGCCTCTGAACTTCTTCTTCTTATCTTTATTCTGTTCTGTTTTGGATTTGGGGGCGAATTTGTGCTGGTTATTTTGTGTTGAAGGTGGTTGTTGGGTCTTTTCTAGGTAAGTGAAGGAGATGTGAGGTTATTGTTGAAGAAGATAATGGTGAAGAAGTTCAGCGAAAAAAAGGTGGTGATGCAGTGAATGGTTTTTTTGATTTTTTGTTCATGTTGTGGATCTGAGGTTTGTGTTGGTTTGTTGTTGGTGTCAATCGAAGTTTGAAGATGGAAAATGGTGGGGTTTTGATTCGGATTTACAGTGGGGTTTTGATTGTGAAATCTGGTTTTGAGTTTATCGAAGCTGGGTTTGGTTCGGTTGTTTGAAATGGAAGAAGATGAAATGAACTGGTTTCTGTGCAAGTTTCAGCAAAGGGTTTGTGTTGAGGTTGGTATACGAGTTCGCCGGCGGTTTGTGTGTTTCGGCGGTGAGGTTGACGGAAAAGTTGGGAGGTTTGAAGGTTTGGTTGAAGGTGACGGTATTAGGTTCGTTTGAGAGTTGGATTTGGAAGGTGAGCGAAAATGGAAGTGGTCAAAGGGTAACAAAAACGGTTGTTCGAAGTTGGGAGAAGGGAATTTGGTGCTCTGTTGTGAGTTAGAGTTTCGGAAGGTGGTTTCCGATTTGGTTGATTGGGGTTCGACAGGTTCCTGGGTCGCTTGTTAGAGTTGTGGTGGCGGTTTTGCCGGCAAGGTTTGTTTAATGGAATAAGGGTGAGTTTGGAAATGGTCGTTAATGGCGGAAGCTGAAGTGAAAGAAGATAGGAGTGGTAAGAGGTGGGCGGCCGTTTCGTTCTAGAGTTCTGGAGGTTAGGGATAACACTGTAGCGGCGGCTACAGTGCTAGGGTTAGGGTTCTTGGAGGTGAGCGGCTAGGGTTTGTGTGTGTGGAGAAAGTGAATAGTGGTGGGGGTTTAAATACTCGACACATGTCATGCTGGGGTTAAGGACTGATTAATGAAAAGCTCATTAATTATGACTAATGATGAATTAAAATGAAACTAGATATAACGAGTTAATGAGAATACTAATTAATGAAACCTTAATAAAACAAATTAATAACAATTAACCCTAATTAACTAACTCCTAATCTAATAATAATAATTTTAATTAAAATAAACAATCTAAATAAATAAATAAAATAAAATAATTCTAATAATAGTGATAACCTAATTAATAATTAAAACTAAATATCTAAAAAGTTTAAAAACTAAATAATATCTAATAATTAATAAACCTATTAAAAAAACCTATACAAAAATTGATAATTAAACTATATTAGATTAACTCTAAATAATTAAAATCCTAATTAAATAAAATCTATACTAAACTAAAAATAATATAATCTTAATCTAATAAAAAAAACTACATAATTCTAAAAATCTATCAAATAAAAACTATTTACAAATAAATCCTAATATTAATAAAAGCCTACTTAATATAAAACTCTAAAATATATTCTAAAGGAAAAATAAATAACTAATTTAATTCTAAAAATATAATAAAACAAATTATTTAAATTAAATAAATGATAAAACTAAAAATGTGAATAAAAAATTAATATTTGAAAAGAAAAATGAGAAAATGAAAATGGAAACAAAATTTACCAAAATGACCTTAGGCTACGTGTCACGCTCCTATTGGGCAAAATAGTCGAGGTTTAAAAAAACGCTCAATCGGGAGTGGACACGTGTCTAAACGACATTAAATTAAGTAAAAAAAATGCAAAATAGAAAAATGCGAAAATATTTAAAAATGGGTATGTCGCGGTGAAATTTGGATACCAAGCCATTGATTAACTTGAATCTAATTCATTTGCAACTGAACTTTGATTTATCTAAAGGAAGGGATAAAGAACGAAATTCCCACAATGCAATGCACATGCAAGCTAGAGAGTTATAGGTTCGGGGGTTGGTTAAACTTAGGGAAGGTGCTAGCATCCTAAGTTTCTGTAGTACTCTACAGGAACCTCTTGTTTTATGTTTGTTTATTTGCTAAGGTTTATCTGTTTACGGTTTAAAAGACCTAGGGGTTTATTTCTAAGTATACTCGATAAGATATCGCATCTTATGCCTACATATCCTTACGGGAGTGGAATCAGAGTATCTGTAGTTCCCCTAAAGGGTTTGAGGAGTTTTTTGACTGTGGTCAAAGTTCCTACGGGTTTAGGGTAGTTGATTGATTGATTTTAGGAGAAAAGATGAGTTGTCATTTTAAGGGAGATTACTTGACTTAAACCGCCACAACTTTGTAGGAAAATAGTCTTTGCATCGTCTTAAGAAAAGGGCTCAAGCACTCGGAATTTAATCGACAAGTACGCCTCTATCTCTCTTAATTAGGCAAAGTCCCTACGTATTGATTGAATTGTTATGGGGTAGGAGTTTTATCTCGCTTAAGATGATTAACATCTTATTCTCTAATGTGTTTGGATGTCTTTGAATTGAGTTGATTGTTTGTCTAAGTTGTAAGGATAAAGGTCCTTCCTATGGGGTAGGATCTAACTTAGAAGATCGACTTGAATGGAATCAAGGATCAAGTGGGAATATGATGCAAATGAGATGCATACGCGCAAGTTTTACGTTACGTGCAAGTTCTTCCTTTGGACGGAATGCAATGCGATAAAGTAAATTGCTGTAAAATAAATTGCGATGATAAAGGGCAGATAAATAAAACCATACATACGCATGAAAGCGCTAGGGTGTAAGTGAGTGAATTGTGAATGTGAACGGATCAGAGCGAGGCGCAAGCGTGCACGGTTGATTTTGAATGTTGATTGATTTGATTTAGTTGAATTGATTTTAAGGGGATGTTGATTTTAGGAACGATGTTGAATTGATTTTAAGAAAAGTTATATTATTTAAATTGATTTTATGAGAAAATGGTTTGATTTATTAGTTTTAGATAAAAGTGTGAATAAGGTTTTAAAAATAATTAGTGAAATGAAAAGATTAATTAAGTTGGATAGAAAATATTTCTACGTTACTTATTAACTAAATCGGTTATGAATTAATTCAGACAGGAATAATCTTCAAACAATGAGTTGCTAAATAATTGTTGATTATTACTTAAAAAGTAGTTTAATTACTAATTATCAAATAGATCTTGGGTTATCATAAAAAGGTTTTATTATAAAAAGTTAATTTAGATTAAAAGATTGTTTATTATTATTTACTAATTATTAATTTAAATATAAAAAAAGATAAACAAATTGACATATTATTATTTATGAAAGGTCATTAGTTGACTAAGATTAATTTAATTAGTTAATAAAAAGATTTGTTAATTTATTTTAATTAAAAAACTGATTTAGAAAAGGTTAAATATATCAATTGGACTAAAATTTAATTATCAGATTAATTATGGGAGATTAAGTGGGATAATTGAAGGTTAAGGGTTAATTATCTGGATTAAAATGATTAATTAGGGTATGCGTGTGATCAGGTGTGGGTGCACGGAAAAGGGTTTATGGTGGAATGCGATCTGGAACGCACAATAAGATCCGTTGGAGATCCTATGGCTCGTGTGTGAGGGTGCAGTGTAGTTAGTGTGTGTGTGTTTACATACGATCATTACAGCAATAAAACAAAAAAACAAAACATGAAGAACCCTAATCTCCAATTCGATCCCCCCCCCCCCCCCCCCCCCCCCGTCTGGCTTCTTCGTCTCCACTCTCCATTCTCACATTCTCTTCGATTTCCTCTCCCTCTTCTTCCTTCGTCATTTCCTCTTTCTCCTTCGTTTGTTCTTCGTCTTCGATTTCCGTCCGTTTCCTCTTTCTAATTCCTCTCCGATTCACAGTGGATCCTCAGAACAGTTTCATGAAACTCAAAGCAAAACAAGCAACAACAATCAAAATTAAACCAAATCAATATCGAAAATGAGTTAGATAGAGAACGAGTTTACCAAATTGATGAGGTATTCAAATGGAAGACGGGGAATCTCAGGGCGGCGAAACGAGGTCGTGACGGAGATGTCGATTTCACGGTTGACGGTGATGGACTTGCGATGGCGGCAACGATGGTGCTACAGATAAGTTCTCATTTTTTGATTTACAAATTGGGATTTTTGGGGTGTTCTGTGAATCCTCTCGTGGGTTTCTGGTTATGTGTATTTTTCAATTCGTCTTTCCTCGCGATTTCATCCCTTCTTATAGTAGTTCAAAAAACATTGGAATTGAATGGAGTAATTCTTTCTGATGCATTTCCATTCTCGTTGTGGACATGTCTTGGTTATTTTGGAAACTAATTAAATTTGTTCAATCATGCCTGATACGTATTGGTGATGTTTAATGTAATTCCTTTTTTTTACAGAAACAGGTCGGTAGCTGTTTTGGAAGGAAATCTTAAGGTGATAACTATTACTTCTCTGGCCAAATCATTCGCAGTTTTCTCTTCATCTTTCACACTACTTTCATCAGTTGGCTGAGAACAAATATCTAAAGCCATATCATTGAGCTGAGGTTCAACAATTTCTCTTTTACTTTGCTTGGGAGAATATGACGTTCAACATCAATGTCCCTGTCAGAATCCGGATCCCAGCGCTCATCTCTATCATCATGATCTTCAACTTCCTCTCCAAGATCAGAATCAGGAGGCCTTTCCTGGAATTGTACACTGGGAGCATGTTGCAGCTTTGAGAGATTCTCAAGTAGCTTAGATCGGATACTATCAAGTAAAAGTCGAGTATTTGTTTTCCGTATTATTTGGGGCAACATGAAGGGTATAATCTGGACCAAAATATTCATAATACTCATGCTCTGGCATTTTGTCATCAACTTCGATTCCAAGGGCAACTCCTGTCTCATAGCACTAACAGCGAGCAACATTCCGGATGGTGTAGCCACCACCACCTAGTAGCAAGAGGGGAACGATCTCAGGTATTTTGACACACTCTGCATGACCCTTAATTAAAAGATTAAAACATCCTAACATGTCTCCTAATAAAGAGTTTGCACCACACTGGAGAACTACTGCACCAGGCCCAAAGATTTCCAATACCTTGCCGATTAAAGGTTTAAACAACAAATGATAACTCTCATCATCAATACCATCATCAAGTGGAACATTAAGAGAGTAGTATTTTCCCTTTCCATATCCAATATCACGCAAGTCCCCGGTACCAGGAAAATAATCACCAGATTTATGGAATGACACAGTCATGACTCTATTGATAGTGTAGAAAGCTTCCTCCACACCATCTCCATGGTGGATATCAATGTCCACGTATAGAATGCACTCGTAGTGTCTAAGAAATTCTAAGATTGCAAGGACTAAATCATTAACATAGAAAAATCCATATGCCTCGCACTTCTTGGCATGATGCCCACCAGCCTAGTTGATAGCAACATCACATTGACCATGGTTCAACTTGACAGCCCCACCAACTGAACCTCCATCCTAAGTTTGACAGAAAGAATATAGGCCATCAAGGACAGGACAATCTTCACCAACATTAAAGCGTTTGAGTTGTCTCATATGATCTTGATGCGTTTCAGGGGTTATGCTTCAAAGAAATGAAACATAATCACCAGCATGAAAACGGAAAAGGTCTCTGTCTCTAGCAGGAAAAGGCTTGTGGACCTGCATGTGATGAAGCAATCCATAGTGGGCAATAAGGGCATGTGAACTGACGACGGCCGATTTAGGTATTACAAATCTTTATCTTGTTTTGCAGTTATTCAGAAGTATTGGCCTAACTGATGAATCAATGACTTATGGCCTCCCTTTTGGTTCGGCAGGTTTGACAGTTCTGGGAGGTAGACGGGATGTCGCGGATGGGCGACATTACCGCGTAACTTGGTAATTTACGGAACACTCTATCACTCTCCGAATGGATTTCTCCTTGTATAACCTTCTCTAAACATTGCTGTTAGTTTTGACAGGTTTCACCGTGTTGCCGTGATTAGTTTGACGATTGACGGATCTTCTGCTTCCTTGACCAGAGCTAAGACTTGCTGTTATGAAGATCCTCACCCATTCTTGTGTTTTTTGCAGGTGTTTAATGCGGAGAACCGATGGCCAAGTGTGGTCTCGTGAGACATTACTGCTAGAAAATAAGATTTCTCACAAACTTGGTCGTGACGGTGAATCCCCAAGTTCTCCCTCAGGCTTCGGTTGGAAACTTGAATTTATGCAGTAACCTTCTTTCTTCTTTACATGTTGTTAGGACTGTTGAGTTAAATTGTATTTCTTTTGCAGGAATGATTTGTGAATGCGGTACAACCTTTACGAAAGGGAAGCGCAATGATGTTATCTGTTTCCATGGCTTTATGCAGGCGGCAGGGTTCGGCCTTTGGGGGGAAGTTGTTAGCGGAAACTCCCATCTCGACGTGGCTGTCCATAGGACAACATAGTTGGTTCAAGTAAATTGGGTGAAGTTGTCGTCGTCGTTCTGATTCTTAACATCTTCATGAGGTAAGAGCTTCTTCTTCCACGGCGAAACTGGCATCCTCACCTCTGGTATTAGGATCGGTCTGTTCTTTACTAAGGGATGATTTCTAACATTGTCGTAACTTCCTTTCATTTTGCAGATCTGGTCCTTGAGGAATGGACTGATACTTTCTCAAGCTCATGCTCATATGCTTGGAGTCTTAGAAATGGAGGTTGGAGGTGGTTCTGCCATTTATTTCGGAAACAACTCAATACGACCAATCTTCTATGGAGTTACAACAAGAGTAATCTTGCGTTTACGGTGTGGAAGGAGGGGCTAATATGATCTCGGCTTTGATTCTGTATGTGGGGGATCTCTTACGTAGTCTGGTGTAACAGCTGTGCTTCCTTGCTGTAAAACGCATGCTTACGACGATTAACCGAACATTAGGTGTGTTACTGATGAGAATAGTCCCATTTCTCGTCCTCTTAGTGTTTTAGTAGCATAACAGGACCATGAATGCAATGGTTATGTCAATATTGTTTTCCCAGAACGATGTACAAACTTATGTAAATAGCTTTGGTGTCTTAAAACGGTGTAAACCGGTTGTTGATATCATGTAATATCTTCATGTATTTAAATGAAAATGAGATTTGAAAAGCCTGTAACAACCGTGCAAAAGTACTCAATTAAGAATCAAATTGCCCAATTAGTAATCAAAGAGTCCCTCTTTCATGCCAAGGGTGAAATCAAGTGGTTATATCCATAAAGTTTATCATTGCAATAGTCAAAAAAGTCCACCATGAATTTGGTTTTGTGATATTCTATTTCGCGTAGCCTGCATCTTTACTTCAAGATATGTGACAACCTTATATGTACGAATTTATTCGTGAGTCTTGAATATGATGAATGAGATCAAACTCTTGACACATCACTTGAGGAAACCAAATAAATTAATTCGAGCTTAGTCCAGCTTATGAACTTGATAAAACTTGGCTTTCATATTTTGGAATCTAGATTTGGTAAGGACCACATGAAGATTCCCTTGAACTTGCCCCTTATTACTTAAACGATGAAATCACCATAAGCACAACCTGAATAAGAACCAGCCGACCATGTCTGGAAGTATTGAAATACGAGTGTCATCTTCACTGGAATTTGATACACTTGCACACACTTGTTAGTCATAATAAACACGCGTACAAAAGTAAAAAGGAAACACGTAGAAGATAACGAAAACGCAAGGAGGTGGGATCTTAAGGTCAAAAATTAGGGTGTGACAGGGTAGGACAAATTTAGGGTATGACAGCATGCTCGCTAGGCGAGTCGGGGGCGAGTCTTCGCTAGGCGAAGCTTCCTTCGTTAGGCGAACAGTGCGATGACAGCAAAAATCTGCTACGACCAGAACTGATTTTTACCCAAATACTCATACGATTCACTTACCCAATGCCCTCAAAACATCCATAAGTCATCCCTAAGGTCATACGGCGATAACGACACAAAATCTACTGTTGATTAGGCCAATCCAGCAACCTATTCATGTCCCAAATCACAATTTTTACATCAATTACACCCTACGGCATTAGAGTTATCCACATTTGAATATTCCTATTCCTTAGGGTCAGAACTATAACAATTCAAGGTTTTTGCCCATGAAGGCAAAGATCATTACTTCTCATCTCTACACTCAAAGGGTCAGGAATACTAACCACTAACCACAACTTCAGAGTCTTATTATCACTTTCCCTATTTTCCCATAATCAGTCCAAAATACCTTAAATCTTAACCCCACCATAAACACACCGAAAAGACATACATACAAAATCATGATAAGCGATACTCCCCATACCTTAATCGATTCGCAACTTTCACAATTAACTTTGGGATCTTCTGTCTCCAACCTTTCCTTCAGAGCTCTGGCCACCGAACTTTCACGGTTAACACAAAATGAATTCTAATTTCCCTTCAGAACTCAATTTTGTCACACCTAGTCTTGGGCCTTACAAATTGGGCTTTTCCCTCATTACCCTTACTAACTCCTTCAAATGCCCAATTTACCCTTATTCCATTTATATTCATTTTAATTAATAATAATACTAATAAATTAATATTATATGCTATTAATCAAATAAATACCCAAAAATGCACATTTTTCCAATGCTTCACAAAACACCGAAAATTCACCGAAATATGAATATTCTCAATTAAATAATTAATTAAAAATATTCTGATTAAAATTCGGAGTGTCACAACTCTCCCCCACTTAAAAGAATTTTCGTCCTCGAAAATTACCTGCGGAAAACAGAGTCGGATACGACTCCCTCATCTGATCTTCACGTTCCCAAGTCCAACTTTCTCTAGCTGGTCCTCCCCAAACTACCTTCACCAAGGCAATCTCTTTACCTCGCAACTACTTCACTTCTTGTTCATCAACCCGAACAGGCAACGCCTCAAAAGTCAAATCATCCTGCACTTGTACATCATCCATCTGAATCACATGCGACAGATCTGAAATGTACTTCCTCAACTGAGACACATGCAACACGTCATGCAAATTCGCAAGCGGCGACGGTAAAGCAATCCGATAGGCTACTTCCCCCACCCTCTGCGAAATCTGATACGGACCAACAAAACGCGATGTGAGCTTTCGAGACTTCAAAGCTCGACCAACACCAGTTACCGACGTAACTCTCAAAAACATGTGATCTCCCTCTTGGAATTCAAGTGCTTTCCTCCTCTTATCATGGTAACTCTTCTGAAGACTCTACGACGCCTTCATCTTTTCTTGGATCATCTTGATCTTTTCAGTCGTTTCTTGCATAATTTCAGGTCCGAGCACAACACTCTCGCCTGACTCATACCAACATAAAAGAGTCCTACATCACCTACCAAACAAAGCCTCATACGGTGCCATTCCGATACTAGAATGGTAACTGTTATTATAGGTAAACTCAACCAACGACAAATAACTATCCCATGATCCATCTTGATCCAAAACACAAGCTCTCAACAAATCCTCTAAGGACTGGATAGTTCTTTCTGTCTGTCCATCCGTCAGCGGATGATAGGCAGAACTCAACCTCAACTTAGTGCCCAAAGTTGTCTACAAACTCTCCCAAAACCTCGATGTAAATCTCAGATCTCTATCAGACACAATACTCGACGGAACACCATGCAACTTCACAATCTGCTCAATATGTACTTCAGCAAGCTTCTGCAACGAATAATTGATCCTCATCGATACAAAATGAGCCGATTTAGTCAATCTATCCACAATTACCCAAATTGAATCATAACCCTTCAACGTCTTCGGCAAACTTGTCACAAAATCCATAGAAATGCTATCCCATTTACATTCTGGAATACTCAACGGTTGCATCAAACCTGACGGTCTCTGATGTTCAATCTTTGACTTCTGACAAGTCAAACAAGCGTAAAAAAATTCCGCATTTTCCTTCTTCATACCCGACCACCAAAACAACTTCTTCAAATCTTGATACATCTTTGTGGCACCAGAATGAATACTCAACCCGCTTCTATGACCTTCTTCAAGAATGCCTTTCTTGATTTCTGTACATTGGGAACACATACTCTATCTCGGAACTTCATCACACCACTCTCATCGATCCGAAAATCACCTCTGTTACCCTGATTGATCAACGTGAGACGATCCACCAAACTTAAATCAGATTTCTGACATTCTCTGATCTCTTGGAGAATACCACTAGTCAACTTCAGCATACCCAACTTCACACTGTTAGGAGTCTCTTCACAAATCAAACTCATATCTCTAAATTGCTCAATCAGTTCTAACTCTCGAACCATAATCGTCGACATATGCAAGGACTTCCTACTCAACGCATCGGTCATAACATTAGCCTTACCCGGATGCTAACTCAATTCAAAATCATAATCCTTCAAAAGTTCAAGCCATCTTCTCTGCCTCATGTTCAACTCCTTCTGATCTAACAAATACTTCAGACTCTTGTGGTCACTGAACACTTCGAATCTGGACCCAAATAGATAATGTCTCTAAATCTTCAACACAAACACCACAACTGCCAACTCTAAGTCATGCGTAGGATAATTACTTTCATGAACCTTTAGTTGTCTGGAAGCATAAGCAACTACCTGACCATTCTGCATCAATACACCCCCAAGACCCATCTTCGACGCATCACAATACACCACAAAGGACTCACTTGGATTCGGCAAAATCAGCACTAGAGCAGTCGTCAACTTCTTCTTGAGTTCTACGAAACTCCTCTCACAAGCAACATCCCACACATAAGCTTGACCCTTTCGAGTCAACTGAGTCAATGGCAACGCCAACTTAGAAAAACCTTCAATAAACCTACGATAATAACCAGCCAAACCAAGAAAACTTCGAATTTCAGTAGCAAACTTTGGAGTCTCCCATTGCAACACAGCATCAACTTTCGACGGGTCAACAAAAATCCCTCCGCAAGAAATCACATGGCCAAGGAAGCTCACTTCATTCAACCAAAACTCACACTTAGACAACTTGGCATAGAGCTTATTTTCTTTCAAAACCTGCAATACAACTCTTAGATATTGCACATGCTCTTCCTCAGACTTAGAATAAATCAAGATATCGTCAATAAACACCACCATGAACTGATCCAAATAAGGATGAAATATCCTATTCATATACTCCATGAATACACCAGGTGCATTAGACACAACAAACGGCATCACAATATTCTCATAGTGTCCATACCTCGTCCTAAAAGCTGTCTTCGGAATATCATCAAGCTTAACGCGAATCTGATGATAACCAAACCTCAAGTCGATCTTGCTAAACACACAAGAACCCACCAATTGATCCATCAAATAATCAATCCTCGGAAGTGGATACTTATTCTTAATAGTCACCTTATTCAACTGCCAGATAATCCACACACAATCTCATACTACCATCTTTCTTCTTCACCAACAACACAGAAGCACCCCACGGAGAAACACTCTATCGAATAAACTTCTTCTCAAGCAAATATTCCAACTGTTCCTTCAATTCTCCTAACTCATATGCAGACATCCGATAAGGAGCCATTGATACAGGACTAGTGCCCGGTATCACCTCAATAGTAAACCCTACCTCACGCTCAGGAGGTAAGTCGCTCATGTCGTCTGGAAACACCTCTAGAAATTACCGAACAACTGGAAGTTCCACACTTACTGCTTCACAATCAACTTGAAGCAATGCAAACAAAGCAAACATCTGCGCCTCATCTTCCAAGAGTTCTTCCACTTGCTTGGCAGATACAAACATCAACCATCCACCATCACCAGACTCAGGAAATCTCACCGTCCTGCTGTAGCAATCAATATGAACATAGTTGTACTCTAACCAGTTCATTCCAAGGATAACATCAGTTTGATACAAAGGTAGACATACCAAGTCCATCACAAAATTCATATCATAAATAGTCAAAGGGCAACTCAAACAGATTAATGCAGTAGTCGCAGAACCATTAGCCGTGGTATCAATTACCATACTCCCAACCATAACAGATAATTTCAAATTCAACCTCTTAGCATATTCAAGAGAAATAAATGAATGAGTAGCATTGATATCAACTATAACAATCAATTCAACATCATTAATAAAACAAGTACCTCTGATCAAGTTATTTGTCTTGCCTTCTTCTGCACCGCTCAACGCAAACACCCTGCCACTGGTCTGGGCAGCAGTAGCAGTCTTCTTTGGCTGCTGACACTGGATACCGATATGACCCTTCTCTCCACAATTGAAACAAGTCGGAGCTTCATCTTTATAATCAGTAGCTCTATGACCCCTCTTGCCACAACGGTGACATCTCAGCGCTTTATAATTCTCAGCACGGTGGCCTTGCTCGCCACACTTATAACACTTACCTGGAGCAGTAGCCACTCCCCCAGTTGGCTTTTTCCCATCTAAAGCCTTCTGCTTCCCTTTATCACCAGAAGTCACATACGGTTTTCCTCTGAACTGACCTTTCTCTTTCTTCTCACTTAGCTGCTTGTAGTGAGTGGATCGAGCTCAGCTATCTTCATCATAAATCTTGCTCTTGTCCACCAGCTCCGAAAACTAACGAATCTGTTGATACCCAATTCCTTGCTTAATCTCTGGTCTCAAACCATTCTCAAACTTGAGACACTTCGACATCTTTGCATCAACACGGTTGTAATGCGGACAAAACTTCACCAAAGATTCAAACTTCATCGCATACTCAGTCACAATTATATTACCCTGCTTCAGCTCAAGAAATTCCACTTATTTCTTTCCCCGGACATCTTCAGGAAAATAATTTCTCAAAAACTCTTCTCTGAACACAACCCAAGTTATTTCAATGTCGGCATCTCCCAATCTCTAACGAGTGTTATCCCACCAGTCCTCAGCTTCCTCTGCCAGCATATGCGTACCAAACTGTACCTGTTGCGCATTAGTGCATGCCATAACTCGTAAAATCTTCTCAATTACTTTCAGCCACTTCTGCACACCATCAGGATCATGAGTGCCCATAAAAGTCGGTGGATTGTTCCTCTAAAACTTTCCCAAAGAACAAAACTCATCTGGAGGTCCACCATTCTGAGCCATCACTTGGACAAGTGATTCCAGCGCATCAACAATAGCACGATCATTCCTTCCTGCCATCTACAACCACCAACCATGTTAGAAGAAAACAACCCATCAATAGTGTCCTCACACTATCGACTGACAGGGGACTGACAACATAAAAACTTGGCCGGACGGACCGACCTGCTCTGATACCACTAATGTAACACCCTTTTCTACCCCAAAATTATTTAGGCAAAATAACACGGATTTCAGAGTAAATAAATAAGTCTCAATAAAAAGCCACAAAAAGGGCGTACATTTCCCAAAGTCAACAAAACAGGTCAATACTCCGTAACTACGGGTTTTCCCCAAAGTATATCAAAACATCATAAACAACGGAACTCAAAGGCATAAAGTCAAGGTTTCCTCAAAAAGGGAAAATAAGCAAAATAAGTTTAACAGTATAAAATCAACTCAAGGAACCCAACCCGATGTTACATATCAGAGTAAGACCCTCTAAACAACTAAATCAACTAATAACTCAAAACTTCAAAAGTACTTCTCGACGGCATCCACGGCTAAAATGGGTCATCTGCACGTTACCCACGTGGAGGTAACATTCAAACAGGCAGGGTGAGTAAAACAATTCATAATAATCAATGTATAACAATTAATGCATAAACGACATATTACTCATTTTCAACACATTCATATTTCCTCAAAATGCCTCAAAGGCCACAACGTCATAATTCATACAAAAAGACTCATAAATGCAATGCGACACAACTCAATGCATGTGGTACCAATCATCACAGCTCGATGGACACTGGACCATCAACCCTCCATAGATCCCCATCAATAGGATCGATTCTACTAGAGAACCGAAGCACATCAAAACACTTCACATCCACACAATGGGATTGAAGCTAAAGTAATCGAGGTCCTGAACTGAAGTCCGGATGCACATGAATGCATGATGCACATGTCACAATTATAATCCTCATAATAAAAGCATATGGTGCATCATCATTCATCATATTCATCATCGTCACATAAATCATCATGTCTCATGTTATCACATAATTCATCAAATCATGGTAATTTCATCATATTAATTCAATCAATACATCATAGAAACCATCATAATATCATGTACATATCACCCAAAACCCACTATCATACTCATGGCAACCTGTTGCACCCTAATTTTTGACCGTAAGATGCCACCTCTTTTTGCGCTTTTTATATTATTATTTGACTTTATTTTAAAATATTTTATATCTATGTGACTAACCAATTTGTGCAGACGCAGTTATATCGAGTGGAGATGGTTTTTTCCTTCTCACAATTTAAATACACTAGGATATGGTCGTTTGAGCCTGTTTCAAATTGATTACGGGGTTTTATTGGTTTTCCTCAAACATCTCTTAAAATCATCAACGCATACCCTTGAGGAGAAGTGGGATTTTTTTTTTAGCATAATCATTTGAGGACTGATCGTAGTCATTTAAAGCTTCGTTAAGTTAAAGTGCCTCACATCGATTAGGGATATGGATCTTATCAGAATGAATGTGATTAATTTGTGATTAACTAATGGAGTCATCATTCAAGAGGGATTTCGCGCAGCGTCAAGTTCATAAGTATCGTATTTGGTTGAAGGATTTTAATTTGAGTTGTTTTGTGGATTTTCCTGAGATTTAATGGCAAGGTGGTTTATTCAAGTCCAAGGTTTAGTAAGTTTAGTATTATGACATCACCGGCCAAGCATTCATTCACGTACGAAGACGGTTTGAGAAGATATTCATTAAGCCACGTAAAAAAGGGAAAAGGATCAGGCCATTTTTTTTTGGTTAACAAGACTTCATTTATAATTGGAGGGGATAAAATAATGCAACCTCTAAATAACAGTCATTTACACATTGTCTACTACTTTTTAAACATACATCCTACAAAATCAAAATTGAAGCCTTCTCAAATACAAGAAATTACATAAAGACATTGTGGACTAAAACTGAGTCGTTAAAACAGTACAATGCAGGACCTTGCCAATCAGCCATTCCAGGAGAAAGAATGGAAGAAGTCCCAAAGAGATATTACTTCAGAAGCTCCAGCATCTTCTGCATTTTGTACTAGCTCAAACAGAGCATACATTTCAAGAATATGTTTAAGCTTACAAGTTAGAAACATCCATTGAGAATCTTCAATCGTCCTTACAAATCCGCATCTTTTCCCACTACAAGTCATTACATAAAAAATTCAAGTCCTTATGCGAGAAAACACGTTCTTGACTAAACACAGTCTTAAATCTTGAAGCTTCTTGAGGCATTTTGCTCCATACTCCATATAAACGCTTCCCGCAAAGTCGGAGGTTCCCTCTCTTGGGTCAATACCTCTGCTACTAATTCAGTCCCGAAGAAAATTTGTTCGCAACTAACATCCAAGCTCCACGGAATCACATGAAAAAGAAGAATCAAATAAATCGAGCATCATGACCTGCAAAAACTATGACAAGGTTAAACCGCCATCGAACTTCCATTTTTGTTCACAACAATTATTTTTGTAAGGTTTTCCATGTGCGCACCAAGGAAGATTATTCATCGGTTGCTACCGTGAGCTAGTATCCGGTGTTGTTTCTGCAGTACCTGCAACGTTATACCTGCCCAGGAGCACATGGAGCTTTAAGCCGCTTACCACAACCGACCCATAACCTACATAATTGAACAACAGCATCATCAAATGCGACCACAACAATGACAACAACCGAGCCTGCTACAACCAAATCAGTTAGCTACCTTTCAGTAATCTGCTACACATCTGTCGATGATACAATCGTTTCTATCATCTAGCCTTTCACAGAATCAGCACTCCAGCACAATCCAGGCTTCAAACTTTCTCCAACTACTTGGCAGCAACAAATGTCTGTCAGCAGCAAGCACCATTGACTCAACAGTCAATCCCGACTGCGCACTCCCGCCCTTAAGGATTCCTGCAACCAGTTAGAACAATTATCATCAATTGATTAACACAAAGTTTTTCCTAAGGGAAAAGGTGTAACAGCAGAGGCCATCACAATTGGCAAACGAAAAAGAAGGATTTGTTCAAGATATATTGCGGACTTGCAGTCACCTACATATTGCCCATGTTAGGAACCTATTACAAAAAACACTTGGTCACTGTCATTAGCAATTCTGCAGAATCTATCAGGCTTACCGAACTATCGCGAGCTTTCGCATTTTTGTGGAGTTGTCATTTGGAATTCGTTAAGACTTCAACAGCAGCCACCTTCATAAATCTGTTAAACCGTAAACAACCGTGCATCAGTACAACTGCTCATGATTGATGATGATTCACGAGGATTGGTTCTGGAAGAAGCCTTAGTATTGTTGCAATGGTTACGTCTACACAGGAAAAATGAGAATGATATGGAACAAGTTAAGAGGTGGACTGTTACTAAAGCAACGGCGCAGCTACAGCTTCCCGCCTGTTATCTAATTATGATGAATTGGGAGAACCTACCAACAGAAGAAAATTTATGTCAAACATTTACTTTCAAAAAGAAATGGAGAAGGATTCACTTAAGCCAAAGTAAACATATCAGATGCCACGTGAAAGAATTGACAAGAGTGTGTATTGGACATACCATAAGTGTCGGTAGTCGGCACTACGAATCATCGAGATCATCCCAAGACAGTGCGTAGACCAACTAAGATCAAAGTGAGAAAGAATGGCATGAACCTGTCCGAGCATAATCAAACGAGGCATCAAATTTTATCATCAAGGCATTCAAAAGATTTTTTGAAGGCAAGGGATGATGAAAACAGAGGTCCTACCGCAGACCTGGGTGTATGATTTGAAGTAAAATCCGAGTTGAGAACCACTTAGATTCATTTGGCCGTATGCAAGCCTCGCCAATACAGCACCAGCATGACAGATCCTCGCCCCCTTTGATTAATGTTGACAAAACCTACGTATACACCATTTATTTCTCTTAATACAAAGACTACTTCCGTGCTAGAAAAGAACTATGGTCATCACTCTTAGCATTTCCATGGATCAGACCACCTGGTGACTGCAAGTATTAGGCATAGTGAGGGTGCTGGAATGGTGCTTCTCTATGTTTCGAAATATGATGATATCCCTGGACGCTATGACCTGAAAGCAGCAATTGAAGAACGCCTTAGAAGATTATAGGGAGAGAATTAAGAAGGGAAGTTTACATTGATTTACCCCCATAACCCGTTGTGATTTTGTTTCGCGACAACTTCACTTAGTTTTCCAAAGACAGCACTGATCGGACATCTCGAAAATTGAAGGCAGGCCTTTGTTCTCCAAATCAACAGAATCAAAACCAATCCAACTGAAAAGGAAACAGATGATCAAGTTATTCAATCGGTATTGAAAACCAAAGATTGAAACGAATTTGAAGTTACAATATTTCCAAAAAAACAAACTCAAGGCACCATCAAGGACAACATTCATAGCATGCCTCAAACGTGTTAAAATTCAAATTGGAAATGACATCATCAGACAAGAATCAGCAAGAATGGAAAGATTTTCAACATCATAATGCCTCAAATGGAAGCTTGTTATTGCAGTCATTATCACAAATCTGAAATTGGAAAAGCATTCAATGTGAAATTATACGAGGATCCATAGTATTCAATTCAAGTTAAGATGTTTGGACCTATAAAATAGGGAACGGTGACAGAAGATTTTAGGGGAGAGACGCAGAAGAAAAACCGATTCAAAAAATACACAGAAAATTCACAAATGATCCCACTTCAAAACCTAGAAAAAAAATCATAGAGAAACACTTATCTTTCTCACGATTCCTTCACTTCGGAGTTCACCCCATGAAACCGAATCCGTAACCTCAGCCGACGAACTTCCAGTCGTTTCAAAACCATGAAATCGTAAAGAGAAGTCCCGATCGTTTCAAGAACTCAATCGCGACTCATCCGTCACCAAAAGCCCCGTCAGAACCCTTTCCGTCCGTCGCAAAGTCACCGGCGAAACCATAACTATCATGGGTAATGTCTTCTTCACGTGATATTTTATTATGTGATTGATTTGTGTTTTGTGTCTCAGCTAGGTTTCATGGAAGGAGAAGTAGAAGGGACGATCGGAGAAAACAATCGATGGAGAAGATTGAGACGGAAACGAGCATGGGAGATTGAGGCGGAGACGTGATCGACGGGGAAAGAGGACCAATTTGGGACCTAGGGTTCCCGTCTTTCTTTTTGTTTTTTTTATTTATTTGTTTTTTTATTATTTTGTAATTTGTTAATTTAGTAACCACACTCACCACATATCACCTGCACACACTAATTAACCCTTAACCTCCGTTAACTATTTTAATTTTTTTCTAAATTAACCTTTAAATTAAATTCCTAATTAATTTTCTCTAGGTCAGCATATAATCTTTTCTTTAAAAATAATTAAAGACTTTTAATTAATTATTTTCTGTCTGATTAATTTTAAATCCAAAAACATATAATTTAATAAAATTTATTTTTATTAATTTAATTTAATAGCCTTTTTGAATTACTAATATAATAATTTAATTTAATAATTCAATTATAATCAACCTTTTATTAAAAAATAATTAGTAAACCTTTGTTAATCTTAAAATAAATTACAATAACCTTTCATATTAATAAATACAAACTTCATTTGTAATGAATTTCTACTTAATTAAAATTAACTCACGTCTAGATTTTCTTTTAGATAATTAAATTAAATCAACTTCTTTTTTATCAATTCCAATCAATAAAATCAACTTTTATCGAAACTGATAACAATATAAAATCAACCTCACTAAATTAACCCAACTAGAACATTTCCTCATAAAATCAATCAAACCTTTTCCCATAGTCCAAACTAAAATCAATCTCATCAAGATAATACAACTTGTCCCTAAATCTATTCATTTAAAACAAATATTACAGCATTTTCAACCTATTCTACTATAAACATAATACAATCTCTCCTAAAAAAAAAGAAGGCAATGAACATCGTAAAACAAAATACAATCAATCGTGCACTCACGACACATGCACCTACACTTAGCGCTTTCATGCGTATTTTCATTATTTAATCGTTATCTGCTTTATCTTATTCACAATGCACACACACTCACTCAGCGCTTTCATGCGTTCGTGTATGGCTTTACGTTTCTGCAATTTACTCTTCCGCAATTTATTCTATTGCATTCTCATTATCATATTTATCTATTCATACATCGCATTCCGTCCAAAGGAAAAACCTACACATAATTCAACGTTGTGTGTAGTCGCACCATCTGCATCATTCTCCCCACGATCCTTGATCCCATTCAAGTTGATCGCTTAAGTTTAGGACCTACCCCATAGGAAGGACCTTAATCTTTACAACTTAGATAAAACAATCAAACACAATACAAACTTCTACAAACACATCAGAGAATAGATGTTAATCATCTTAAGCGAGATATAATCTCCACCCCCACAACAATACAATCAAACATGTAGGGACTTTGCCTTAAGAACGACAAAGGCATACTTGGCGACCATCCAAGTATGTAAGACCTTTTCTTAAGATGATGCAAAGACCATTTCCTACAACCCTTCTCTTTTACATTTGTGGCGGTTATCTCTCCCTTAAAATGAAGACTCGTCTCTTCTCCTAGACCCAATCAATCAACTACCCTAAACCCGTAGGAACTTTGACCACAGTCAAAGAGCTCCTCTAACCCTTTAGGGTGAACTACAACATACTCTGATTCCACTCCCGTAAGGATATGTAGGCACAAGGTGCGATGCCTTATCGAGTATACTTAGAAATAAACCCCTAGGGTTTCTAATCCATTAAGCAGATAAACACTTAGCAATAAACAACATAAAACAAGAGGTTCCTGTAGAGTACTACAGAAACTTAGGATGCTAGTATCTTCCCTAAGTTTAACCAACCCCCGAACCTAAACAATCTAGCTTGCATTTGCATTGCATTGTGGGAATTTCGATCTTTATCCCTTCCTTTGGACAAATCAAAGTTCGGTTGCAAAATGAATTAAAGATTCAAACTAATCAATAGTTTGGTATCCGATTTTCACCGCGACAGAAATGGCGACTTCACTGGGGACCTCTCAGTGGGTCTCCCTATCTTGTTTTATTTCTTTATTGCTTTTTATATTTGCTTATATTTGCTTATTTGTTTACTTGCTTATTTGTTTGTATTCTTGGGTTGATACTCTTGAGTGGTGAGACAAAGTCCTACACCCGGACTTGAGTGAACTTAAGATAGGATAGTGATATGTTCAAAGAGGCTTATAGGGGGTGGAATCCCGACCAAGCTGACTTGAAAATCACGCTCAATTGAGGCCCTCTCGAAAATTGTATTGTTGAACGAGTCTTTAATCGTGAAAACATGCACTATATTCGATGTTGGAGCCTATGATATTGAGGACCGTAGTTACCTTAACCCCACTTTGGCCTTTATTAGGACGTAGTGCGGGACTATGAGGGGGTACCTCCGAAATAGTGCTACGCGAAGCTACACTCAAAAGAAGTTCTCTTGAGAATATTATTAACCCCCGAGTACTTGGGAAGTTGATAATATCCGAAAGATGGGCTAATGACTTTGGGAACTTCATTAGAACCTTGTTCTGCAGGTACAATCAACTTTTAGTCCACAACCTTTGGGAATGGGTATACCCTTGACTCCAGGCTCGTTGCAAACCTAGGGCGCCCCTTTGTTTGTTTACCTTTATGTCCTTATGTGAATACTTGTGTTTGTTGCATCCATATAGCATCATTAAGTTTCATGGAATTCTTAGTTTATTTATAAACATTACAAAACCAACATAGATTACAAATAGAAAATATTTTTTGAAATATTCTTTTAAGAGTCCTAGCTTGGATGACCTAAGGAAGTTAGGGGCATCAATTGAAGATTCAAGAAACCTCAAAGGACAGATACAAGAGACTTCCTTATCATTGAAGATCAATAGAAGGCTTCCCTTAACATGGAGGATCATTAGAAGTTCACAAGACTCTCATCATCCTCAAAGATCCAAGTAAACAAGGGATCCATTCCTCATTTTTCAACAAGAGCAAAAGAAGGGATGGAGGATTTATTTTCCTCTATCAAACTACTCTTTAGATTTTGATCATGGACGAGCTTACCGTCAAGGAGATCCAAGTGGAGGAACAAATCAACAAACCAGATGAAGGACTTCCTTAGGGCTTTCTTAGCTTTTATTTAGCTTTTATGTTAGGACTCTTAAGAGGATATTTATTTGTAATCCGATAAAATAAAAATATATATACATAAAAATATTAAAATGATTTTCTTTGGTACTCTGTAATGTTTATAAGAACTTGAGTTCCATGAAACATTTCATCCTTACATGCTTGCATTAGCATTCTCGCATCATGCATCCAGCATTTACATGTGCATGTGTCTCTCCTCTTCTGCGTCCTCATTCGTCTTCTGTCTTTATCTGTCAGTCGACGTCTCAAACTGAGTCACCAATATAACACTCGAGCCAATCAACGCCAAAAGATGGATCAATTGGAACAAGAGAACATAGTGCTCCGTGACGAAGTTACAACTCTGAAAGAGAGATTGGAAAGGTTGAATGGTATAGTTGAAGCTCTGTCTAACCAGTCTGCACTCAACAACCAAGAAGTTCAAAGGACCGTTATCTCCGAAATAGTTTCAACACCGATCCCAGTGGTGTCTACTGTTGCTGAAATGACCTACAATATGCCGCCAGGTTTCCCGTGGGGAATGCCTCCTTATTTTACTCCGGCCGGTTATCGTCCACCTGTTCCCGAGGTCCCTGCCATGACCAACGTCCAAGCTATCCCTACCATTACTGCTGTAATGACTAGTGCACCTCCGCGTGTGAATATTACTCCACATATCCTAGACGAACCAATTCCTCATAGGGTACCCAGCGAAACTGTGAGTTTGGAAGAAAGGATGAAGGGGTTTCAAGGCCAATTTTCCGAAATACAAAAAGAATTGAGGACCCTTCGTGGGAAGGATCTGTTTGGAAAGAATGCTTCTGACCTGTGCTTAGTTCCAAACGTTAAGGTTCCACCAAAGTTTAAGGTCCCTGATTTTGAGAAGTGCAAAGGAAATACTTGTCCTCAAAGTCATCTTATCATGTATGCTAGAAAGATGTCCGCCCAAATTGACAATGATCAATTGCTCATTCATTATTTCCAAGACAGTTTAACAAGCGCAGCACTCAGGTGGTATATGGGATTGGATAATGCAAAGATTCGGACTTTCAACGATCTAGGAGGAGCCTTCATCAAGCAATACAAGTATAATGTGGACATGGCTCCAGACCGTGACCAATTGAGGGCCATGGCTCAAAAGAACAAAGAGAATTTCAAGGAATATGCTCAACGTTGGCGCGAGTTAGCCGCTCAAGTCATACCACCATTGGAGGAAAAAGAGATGACTAAGATTTTTCTGAAGACCCTAGATCCGTTCTTTTATAAGAAGATGGTGGCAAGCGCACCCAGCGACTTCACTGAAATGGTCAATATGGGGATGCGTTTAGAAGAAGGTGTTCGTGAAGGAAGACTAGTCAAGGAAGGAAGTGCTCCCAATAATGCTAAGAAGTATGGGAATGGTTTTACGAAGAAAAGAGAACATGAAGTAAATTTTGTGCAGCAAGGACGATCCAAGAAAGGGTATCCGCAGCCACAACATCAACAAAATCAACAAAATTGGACAGCCAACGATCAGTTTGATCCCATACCGATGACGTACACTGACTTGTTCCCAACTTTGATTAAAAAAGGTCACATCCAGACGAGAGCTCCGCCCAAGATACCCAAGAAACTTCCGTATTGGTACAAAGCTGACAAATTCTGCCTATACCATCAAGGTGCTCCAGGCCATGATATTGAAAGATGCTACGGTATGAAGGCAGATGTTCAAAGGTTGGTTAAGGATGGAATTTTATCCTTTAAAGGTTCCATTCCTTATGTGCAAGGTAATCCCCCACCTCAGCATGGTTCATCCTCCGCGAACATGATCCAAGGTTATTCGGGAAGCTCGTACCAATATAGTGCCTGAAAATGGATCCGAAGGCGACACATCAGACAATTCTGCAGGCTTTTCCATTCCATGCAAAGGCTGAATAAAATCCCGAGAAGGGCTCACCAGGGTGTTTTCTTTTTGCTTATGCGTATTTCATTTCTTCGATTAAAAGCATATTTGGCTTGTATGGCTTGTTTATCTTGAATAATTAATGCAATAAAATGTTTGTCTTGAAGAAATCCATTCGTTTCACTCGTAAAACATTGCTCACAATTTATAATGCCAATTATACCCAATTCTCTCACTATGGTGAATAATTGGGGGGAGGATGATGAAGTAAAAATGCAGGATCTCTTTTCGTATGCTTTTGGATAAAAAAAACCTACTAATGATGTAAGGCACCCCTGTTTCAGACATCCTAATAACACCAGAAATAGTCAACCTTTCTTTTAAGCTTTGAGAAAAGATCTGTTTTTTCTCTCCCATGTCAAAACCTCATTTTTAGCCTGGGTCAGGGTAATATCAAAAATGAACATCTCTCCAAAAATTTGGGTGGGGCACAAATATACTTTGACCACTTATTTACAAATCATAAACCCATATATATAACCCACAAAGTCCTAATTGAAGTAAGGTTTAGTTTGAAAGCATACTCGATGAGATATCGTTTCCTGACTCCTATGAGCTATGCTCAACCTGACGTTGGCATCATAAATTAATATCCTAACTAGTGATTTTGTCACAAGTTATCGCGATATCTATTTTCAAAACTTCAAGACAAACATATGTGTTACATTAACAGTTTCAGAATTGACAGTTCTGACTGGCCAGATTTGCCTGATGTCTTAGAGAGATTACATGAAGAAACCACCGATCTAAATTTGAAGACTTTGCTAACCTGGGGCAAGTCATTTTCCAAGAGGTTTTGATCCATACAAGTTTGACTTTACTTAGAACACAAGTCTGAAAACTCGGTTATATCATCAATCAGGGGCAGTTACGTCGAGCTTCTGCGAACCTCTACAAGAGTTCGAAGACAGCGGGGCATCTAGAGGAGACGACCTTTTCTCATTGGGGCATCTGAAATTTAAAGCGAAGCAGATGTTTATTTCATCCCCATGAAGCCTCGACTCTGGCATATTCAACAGCTTTAGGTTTCCTAAAGCAAGTGTACATCCTCCAAGCCATGTTTGACCTGTGAAGATTTGGTTTGAGTGCCCTCCGCCGAGATGTTTATTCCATCTCCGTCTGTTTTGTCAGCATCAGCATACGCATAACATATAGATAGATCACATGGCATATGCATTCTTTGCGTCCTTTCGTTGTTTGTTCTGTCGCTTTGGTCGTGTTTATCCCTGAATGGTTGGGCGTGTCTTCTCCTTCAAAGTAGAATTTTCAGCCCTAGGCAGAAAGAACACGATATTTCTACTCTCCCCATGAAATTTGATTCTCATGGAAGATGGTTGTTTTAGTGCGTTCCCATTTGAGTTCATACCTCAATGGTCGGGTCTCGTTGACAGTTTCTCTTCAGTTATTCCCTGGATTGAACTTCAGTCTCGGCAATCACATTATGTATTTCTCCAACCTTGGAATATTGGATTCAATGTGCATTTATTTTGCACCTGGCTCCCCAGGAAGGATTTTTATGAAGACAACTATTGAAGACAAATATTTCTCCAGCAAATATTACAAGGATTCCTCGATAATATGCATCTGGATTGCAAGTAATCTCTTTATTTGAGCAACTCGTTTTGATCAGAATCTTGTTCAAAACGACGAAACGACAATTTCTACAAGACATATCATTTACCCTCAGAATGAATTCCCCAATGAGATCATCACATAAGCTTATCTCCATCAAGTAACATCTCCCAAGAGAAGTCAAGGAAGATTTTACAAGAAGACATACAATGCAATTCAACCGGCTCACATCTCTCCCGAAGATCCCCGGTGAAGTTCTACAATCTCAATTACATTCACAAAGTTTCTACATCTACAATCTACAAATTACATCTGCGGTCTACAACGACATTTACGACAATTACAACGACATCTACAACTACAACAAAGAAGATACTCTTCAAGAATTTACTCACCAATGAGTTCAGCACGTATTTTGCTAATCAGTCGGTCTGCATCTCTCCCAGAGATCACCGTCAAAGCTTGACAACCTCCAGTATTGTTGTCGGTCAGATACCTTCCTTTAGACTATCATATGGTAGTAGGTAATCTTTCCTCCTTTTTGGTTATTACTTTCGCTTAGACTGTCATACATTTGATAGTAGGTAATACGCCTTTCGGACAGATACCTTCCCTTAGACTATCATATGGTAGTAGGTAATCTTTCCTCCTTTTTGGTTATTACTTTCGCTTAGACTGTCATACATTTGATAGTAGGTAATACGCCTTTCGGTCAGATACCTTCCCTTAGACTATCACATGGTAGTAGGTAATCTTTCCTCCTTTTTGGTTATTACTTTCGCTTAGACTGTCATACATTTGATAGTAGGTAATACGCCTTTCGGTCAGATACCTTCCCTTAGACTATCACATGGTAGTAGGTAATCTTTCCTCCTTTTTGGTTATTACTTTCGCTTAGACTGTCATACAATTGATAGTAGGTAATACACCATCCTCTTTTCGGTCAAACACCTTTGCTCAGGCTGCCAAGATTGGTAGTAGGTCATCTTTCCTTTGTGTTTACTATCATATGTTTGATAGTAGGTAATGCACAATCTTTCCTTTTGGCTATTACCTTTGCTTCGGCTATCATACAATTGATAGTAGGTAATATACCATCTTCTTTTGGTCAGATACCTTTGCTTACACTATCATATGTTGATAGTAGGTAGCATACGTTTCTTTGCTTCAACCGGATATCCTTTGTTTAGGCCGCCACACATTGGTAATGGACTACCCTTCACTTTCAAGACCTCGTTTCACTATTCAAGCTACTGAACTCCTGGTGGTATTATTATATCTCATCTTCATTTTTGAGAATCCACAATGCTGATCGTTGTATCTTCTCATGGCGCCTCGCGTCGTTGAGCCTGCTCTTCGTGTGTCGTGTCTGGTTTCCCCCTGTGACATCTTTCCCTCACAGGACTGTCTGTCTTGCATTCTCATATCATTGCATATCATTTGCATTTGGTGACATCTTAGGGCCAAAAATTCGTGCAATGTTTGTATTTAAGTCCCTCCTATCTCGTCAAGACGGAGATTCCGATCTCCATATCTCTGGATAGAAGTAACTTAAATAGGGGCATCTGTTGCACCCTAATTTTTGACCGTAAGATGCCACCTCTTTTTGCGCTTTTTATATTATTATTTGACTTTATTTTAAAATATTTTATATCTATGTGACTAACCAATTTGTGCAGACGCAGTTATATCGAGTGGAGATGGTTTTTTCCTTCTCACAATTTAAATACACTAGGATATGGTCGTTTGAGCCTGTTTCAAATTGATTACGGGGTTTTATTGGTTTTCCTCAAACATCTCTTAAAATCATCAACGCATACCCTTGAGGAGAAGTGGGATTTTTTTTTTAGCATAATCATTTGAGGACTGATCGTAGTCATTTAAAGCTTCGTTAAGTTAAAGTGCCTCACATCGATTAGGGATATGGATCTTATCAGAATGAATGTGATTAATTTGTGATTAACTAATGGAGTCATCATTCAAGAGGGATTTCGCGCAGCGTCAAGTTCATAAGTATCGTATTTGGTTGAAGGATTTTAATTTGAGTTGTTTTGTGGATTTTCCTGAGATTTAATGGCAAGGTGGTTTATTCAAGTCCAAGGTTTAGTAAGTTTAGTATTATGACATCACCGGCCAAGCATTCATTCACGTACGAAGACGGTTTGAGAAGATATTCATTAAGCCACGTAAAAAAGGGAAAAGGATCAGGCCATTTTTTTTTGGTTAACAAGACTTCATTTATAATTGGAGGGGATAAAATAATGCAACCTCTAAATAACAGTCATTTACACATTGTCTACTACTTTTTAAACATACATCCTACAAAATCAAAATTGAAGCCTTCTCAAATACAAGAAATTACATAAAGACATTGTGGACTAAAACTGAGTCGTTAAAACAGTACAATGCAGGACCTTGCCAATCAGCCATTCCAGGAGAAAGAATGGAAGAAGTCCCAAAGAGATATTACTTCAGAAGCTCCAGCATCTTCTGCATTTTGTACTAGCTCAAACAGAGCATACATTTCAAGAATATGTTTAAGCTTACAAGTTAGAAACATCCATTGAGAATCTTCAATCGTCCTTACAAATCCGCATCTTTTCCCACTACAAGTCATTACATAAAAAATTCAAGTCCTTATGCGAGAAAACACGTTCTTGACTAAACACAGTCTTAAATCTTGAAGCTTCTTGAGGCATTTTGCTCCATACTCCATATAAACGCTTCCCGCAAAGTCGGAGGTTCCCTCTCTTGGGTCAATACCTCTGCTACTAATTCAGTCCCGAAGAAAATTTGTTCGCAACTAACATCCAAGCTCCACGGAATCACATGAAAAAGAAGAATCAAATAAATCGAGCATCATGACCTGCAAAAACTATGACAAGGTTAAACCGCCATCGAACTTCCATTTTTGTTCACAACAATTATTTTTGTAAGGTTTTCCATGTGCGCACCAAGGAAGATTATTCATCGGTTGCTACCGTGAGCTAGTATCCGGTGTTGTTTCTGCAGTACCTGCAACGTTATACCTGCCCAGGAGCACATGGAGCTTTAAGCCGCTTACCACAACCGACCCATAACCTACATAATTGAACAACAGCATCATCAAATGCGACCACAACAATGACAACAACCGAGCCTGCTACAACCAAATCAGTTAGCTACCTTTCAGTAATCTGCTACACATCTGTCGATGATACAATCGTTTCTATCATCTAGCCTTTCACAGAATCAGCACTCCAGCACAATCCAGGCTTCAAACTTTCTCCAACTACTTGGCAGCAACAAATGTCTATCAGCAGCAAGCACCATTGACTCCACAGTCAATCCCGACTGCGCACTCCCGCCCTTAAGGATTCCTGCAACCAGTTAGAACAATTATCATCAATTGATTAACACAAAGTTTTTCCTAAGGGAAAAGGTGTAACAGCAGAGGCCATCACAATTGGCAAACGAAAAAGAAGGATTTGTTCAAGATATATTGCGGACTTGCAGTCACCTACATATTGCCCATGTTAGGAACCTATTACAAAAAACACTTGGTCACTGTTATTAGCAATTCTGCAGAATCTATCAGGCTTACCGAACTATCGCGAGCTTTCGCATTTTTGTGGAGTTGTCATTTGGAATTCGTTAAGACTTCAACAGCAGCCACCTTCATAAATCTGTTAAACCGTAAACAACCGTGCATCAGTACAACTGCTCATGATTGATGATGATTCACGAGGATTGGTTCTGGAAGAAGCCTTAGTATTGTTGCAATGGTTACGTCTACACAGGAAAAATGAGAATGATATGGAACAAGTTAAGAGGTGGACTGTTACTAAAGCAACGGCGCAGCTACAGCTTCCCGCCTGTTATCTAATTATGATGAATTGGGAGAACCTACCAACAGAAGAAAATTTATGTCAAACATTTACTTTCAAAAAGAAATGGAGAAGGATTCACTTAAGCCAAAGTAAACATATCAGATGCCACGTGAAAGAATTGACAAGAGTGTGTATTGGACATACCATAAGTGTCGGTAGTCGGCACTACGAATCATCGAGATCATCCCAAGACAGTGCGTAGACCAACTAAGATCAAAGTGAGAAAGAATGGCATGAACCTGTCCGAGCATAATCAAACGAGGCATCAAATTTTATCATCAAGGCATTCAAAAGATTTTTTGAAGGCAAGGGATGATGAAAATAGAGGTCCTACCGCAGACCTGGGTGTATGATTTGAAGTAAAATCCGAGTTGAGAACCACTTAGATTCATTTGGCCGTATGCAAGCCTCGCCAATACAGCACCAGCATGACAGATCCTCGCCCCCTTTGATTAATGTTGACAAAACCTACGTATACACCATTTATTTCTCTTAATACAAAGACTACTTCCGTGCTAGAAAAGAACTATGGTCATCACTCTTAGCATTTCCATGGATCAGACCACCTGGTGACTGCAAGTATTAGGCATAGTGAGGGTGCTGGAATGGTGCTTCTCTATGTTTCGAAATATGATGATATCCCTGGACGCTATGACCTGAAAGCAGCAATTGAAGAACGCCTTAGAAGATTATAGGGAGAGAATTAAGAAGGGAAGTTTACATTGATTTACCCCCATAACCCGTTGTGATTTTGTTTCGCGACAACTTCACTTAGTTTTCCAAAGACAGCACTGATCGGACATCTCGAAAATTGAAGGCAGGCCTTTGTTCTCCAAATCAACAGAATCAAAACCAATCCAACTGAAAAGGAAACAGATGATCAAGTTATTCAATCGGTATTGAAAACCAAAGATTGAAACGAATTTGAAGTTACAATATTTCCAAAAAACAAACTCAAGGCACCATCAAGGACAACATTCATAGCATGCCTCAAACGTGTTAAAATTCAAATTGGAAATGACATCATCAGACAAGAATCAGCAAGAATGGAAAGATTTTCAACATCATAATGCCTCAAATGGAAGCTTGTTATTGCAGTCATTATCACAAATCCGAAATTGGAAAAGCATTCAATGTGAAATTATACGAGGATCCATAGTATTCAATTCAAGTTAAGATGTTTGGACCTATAAAATAGGGAACGGTGACAGAAGATTTTAGGGGAGAGACGCAGAAGAAAAACCGATTCAAAAAATACACAGAAAATTCACAAATGATCCCACTTCAAAACCTAGAAAAAAAATCATAGAGAAACACTTATCTTTCTCACGATTCCTTCACTTCGGAGTTCACCCCATGAAACCGAATCCGTAACCTCAGCCGACGAACTTCCAGTCGTTTCAAAACCATGAAATCGTAAAGAGAAGTCCCGATCGTTTCAAGAACTCAATCGCGACTCATCCGTCACCAAAAGCCCCGTCAGAACCCTTTCCGTCCGTCGCAAAGTCACCGGCGAAACCATAACTATCATGGGTAATGTCTTCTTCACGTGATATTTTATTATGTGATTGATTTGTGTTTTGTGTCTCAGCTAGGTTTCATGGAAGGAGAAGTAGAAGGGACGATCGGAGAAAACAATCGATGGAGAAGATTGAGACGGAAACGAGCATGGGAGATTGAGGCGGAGACGTGATCGACGGGGAAAGAGGACCAATTTGGGACCTAGGGTTCCCGTCTTTCTTTTTGTTTTTTTTATTTATTTGTTTTTTTATTATTTTGTAATTTGTTAATTTAGTAACCACACTCACCACATATCACCTGCACACACTAATTAACCCTTAACCTCCGTTAACTATTTTAATTTTTTTTTAAATTAACCTTTAAATTAAATTCCTAATTAATTTTCTCTAGGTCAGCATATAATCTTTTCTTTAAAAATAATTAAAGACTTTTAATTAATTATTTTCTGTCTGATTAATTTTAAATCCAAAAACATATAATTTAATAAAATTTATTTTTATTAATTTAATTTAATAGCCTTTTTGAATTACTAATATAATAATTTAATTTAATAATTCAATTATAATCAACCTTTTATTAAAAAATAATTAGTAAACCTTTGTTAATCTTAAAATAAATTACAATAACCTTTCATATTAATAAATACAAACTTCATTTTAATGAATTTCTACTTAATTAAAATTAACTCACGTCTAGATTTTCTTTTAGATAATTAAATTAAATCAACTTCTTTTTTATCAATTCCAATCAATAAAATCAACTTTTATCGAAACTGATAACAATATAAAATCAACCTCACTAAATTAACCCAACTAGAACATTTCCTCATAAAATCAATCAAACCTTTTCCCATAGTCCAAACTAAAATCAATCTCATCAAGATAATACAACTTGTCCCTAAATCTATTCATTTAAAACAAATATTACAGCATTTTCAACCTATTCTACTATAAACATAATACAATCTCTCCTAAAAAAAAAGAAGGCAATGAACATCGTAAAACAAAATACAATCAATCGTGCACTCACGACACATGCACCTACACTTAGCGCTTTCATGCGTATTTTCATTATTTAATCGTTATCTGCTTTATCTTATTCACAATGCACACACACTCACTCAGCGCTTTCATGCGTTCGTGTATGGCTTTACGTTTCTGCAATTTACTCTTCCGCAATTTATTCTATTGCATTCTCATTATCATATTTATCTATTCATACATCGCATTCCGTCCAAAGGAAAAACCTACACATAATTCAACGTTGTGTGTAGTCGCACCATCTGCATCATTCTCCCCACGATCCTTGATCCCATTCAAGTTGATCGCTTAAGTTTAGGACCTACCCCATAGGAAGGACCTTAATCTTTACAACTTAGATAAAACAATCAAACACAATACAAACTTCTACAAACACATCAGAGAATAGATGTTAATCATCTTAAGCGAGATATAATCTCCACCCCCACAACAATACAATCAAACATGTAGGGACTTTGCCTTAAGAACGACAAAGGCATACTTGGCGACCATCCAAGTATGTAAGACCTTTTCTTAAGATGATGCAAAGACCATTTCCTACAACCCTTCTCTTTTACATTTGTGGCGGTTATCTCTCCCTTAAAATGAAGACTCGTCTCTTCTCCTAGACCCAATCAATCAACTACCCTAAACCCGTAGGAACTTTGACCACAGTCAAAGAGCTCCTCTAACCCTTTAGGGTGAACTACAACATACTCTGATTCCACTCCCGTAAGGATATGTAGGCACAAGGTGCGATGCCTTATCGAGTATACTTAGAAATAAACCCCTAGGGTTTCTAATCCATTAAGCAGATAAACACTTAGCAATAAACAACATAAAACAAGAGGTTCCTGTAGAGTACTACAGAAACTTAGGATGCTAGTACCTTCCCTAAGTTTAACCAACCCCCGAACCTAAACAATCTAGCTTGCATTTGCATTGCATTGTGGGAATTTCGATCTTTATCCCTTCCTTTGGACAAATCAAAGTTCGGTTGCAAAATGAATTAAAGATTCAAACTAATCAATAGTTTGGTATCCGATTTTCACCGCGACACAACCCATCACAGAAATCCCAGAATCAAACATCATGGTATCACTGTACACGATCAATATTCGCGAATTCTGCTACGTTCGCTGGCATGCTTGCTAGGCGAAGCTTCCTTCGTTGGGAGAACAGTGCGATGACAACAAAAGTATGCTACAACCAGAACTGATTTTTACCCAAATACTCATACGATTCACTTACCCAATGCCCTCAAAACATCCCTAAATCATCCCTAAGGTCATACAGCGATAACGGCACAAAATCTACGGTTGATTAGGCCAATCCGGCAACCTCTTCATGTCCCAAATCAAAAATTTTACATCAATTACACCCTACGGCATTAGAGTTATCCACATTTGAATATTCCTATTCCTTAGGGTCAGACCTATAACAATTCAAGGTTTTTGCCCACGAAGGCAAAGATCATTACTTCTCATCTCTACACTCAAAGGGTCAGGAATACTAACCACTAACCACAACTTCAGAGTCTTATTATCACTTTCCCTATTTTCCCATAATCAACCCAAAATACCTTAAATCTTAACCCCACCATAAACACACCGAAAGGCATACATAGAAAATCATGAAAAACGATACTCCTCATACCTTAGTCGATTCGCAGCTTTCACGATTAACTTTGGAATCTTCTGTCTCCAACCTTTCCTTCAGAGCTCTGGCCACCAAACTTTCACAGTTAACACAAAATGAATTCTAATTTCTCTTCAGAACTCAATTTTGTCACACATAGTCTTGGGCCTTACAAATTGGGTTTTTCCCTCATTACCCTTACTAACTCCTTCAAATGCCCAATTTACCCTTTTTTTCATTTATATTCATTTTAATTAATAATAATACTAATAAATTAATATTATATGCTATTAATCAAATAAATACCCAAAAATGCACATTTGTTAAATGCTTCACAAAACACCGAAAATTCACCGAAATATGAATATTCTCAATTAAATGATTAATTAAAAATATTCTGATTAAAATTCGGGGTGTCACAGTTGGTATATACTTACTCAAGATATGGTTTAACTTCAACGCAGTTAATTAAGACATGATCATGTGCTGATTGCATTTCTTTTTCAGTCAGCCAATGCACACCCTTCTTTCCAGAAGGACGACCAGGAAGCCCGAAGACTAATAAGGTAAATTGACTTCTTTCGTTAACATTTATAGGATTCCTTATGATTCTTGGAGTTATAAGATGTTTCTCGATGCAAGTAATGTGCACATATTGATCCTTCAACTTTAGCTTTATTTTTCACTGATCGCTTTGAATCACCCATGAACCTTTCAAAAGGATACATCCACCTATATTGAACTGGGCCATCAAGAAAAGCTTCATATGCAAGGTGCACAGGTAGATGTTCGATAGAATAAAAAAAACCAGACAGAAATACTTGTTCCAACTTACAAAGAATGACTGGACTATTTCGGTCCAACTTAACGATGCCATCCACTCTTAAAGATGATGCACAAATATCTCTAAAAAATTGACTAATTTTTATTAGTGTATTAAGCAAGTGATTGGGTAGTGAACTTAACGCAATTGGAAGCAATCGTTCCATAAAAAACATGGCAATCATGACTTTTCATACCATGCAACTTCCCAGTGTTAATGTTCGCACGCCTTGCCAAATTTGAAGCATAACCATCAGGCATTCTCAATTCTTTTAACCATCGACAAACCGCTTTAGCTTATTGGGAAGTTAAACTGTAATTCGCCTTGGGTTTTAACAATTTTCCATTTGGTTGACGCTTCAACTCCAACTTTTTTCGATTACACCAAATTTCCATGTCTAGTCTAGCCTTCTCATTATCTTTAGTTTTGTCTTTAAGATCCATCACTGTGTTAAATACATTATTAAAAAAATTCTTCTCAATATGCATAACATCAAGATTATGGCGCAATAAATTATCTTTCCAATATGGGAGGTCCTAAAATATACTTTTTTTGTCCAATTGCGTGTGAACCTATATCCTTGAATTCTACATGTTTTACCAATATCTGTGAATTTTGGTAGTTCACAAATTTGGTTCCATACTTCACCTGGTGACAATCGAGGCGGAGGCAAATCTGTTACTCGTTCATCTTTTTTGAAATCAGTCTTGTTTCTTCTATAGGGATGATTTCTTGGTAGAAATCTACGGTGACAGTCAAACCACGAACTCCCCCCCCCCCCTTCCAACGTAAACGCCTTGGTGTTCCCCATGCAATGCGGACATCCCATTTTTCCATGCGTACCCCATCCAGACAACATGCGATATGCTGGAAAGTCGTTAATAATCCACATCAAGGCAGATCGCATTGTAAAGTTTTGTTTACTTGATATATCATAAGTCCATTCTGTAACGCCCGTTTTAATTATTTTCGGGTTCCGGTGTTATTTTTTTGAATTTGTTGGTGTATTTGTGTAGAATTACTTTGAGGATAAAGAACTCATAGTGTTAATATATAGTGATAAAATATGATGATTAATACTAATGTTATTATTATTATTATTAATTATTACTATTATTACTAATATTAGTATTATGAGGGAAATTTGATAAATTGGATTTTTGGAGAATTAAGAAATATGGATTATTGGTGAATTAAAAATGATATGAAGAAAATATTATTTGGGAAAATGGAAAATAAGTTGTATTATTTTGGGATGAGGGGTAAACTTGGCATTTGGTGAAAAATAGATTTGGAAGGAGAAGGAGAACGTGTACGAAGAACAAGAACAAGAGGAGGAAGTGCACGATCAGAAGAGCAAGGCAAGAGCAAGCAAAACCGTGTGGATTGAGGAGCTTGTTCATCATCAAAGTTTGATTTGAGGTAAGGGGGGATAATCGGTTAAATTTGGTAAATGCATGATTAATCGGTAGAAAGGGGGAAATCCCTAATCCCATAGATTCCTTGATGATTGATGTTGATTGCATGCTGTTATTGTTGTGATTGTTGTGTTGTTTGATGTTTAAAATCGTTGCATGTGCTGAGAATGTTAGATTGGATGAGTTTTGGGATTTTCGGTTAAGTTCGAAGTTGAATCGGAAGTTGGTTTTAAGAACAGAGTTGATGAATTGTCGGATAGAATCGGGAAATAGACTCGTAGTTCAGTTGTACTATGTTGTTGGTTGTGGGTTTCAATTTAATCGGGCGAAATCGGTGTGGGAGGTGACTCTGCAGCGCAGAATTTTTTCTGTGTACGCAGGTATTCGCTGAGCGAATGAGGGGCGAGCCTTCGCTAGGCTTCGCCGGGCGAACTAGCCAGCGAGTGCTAGCAAAAGCTTCTGTCTGGCTTCGCCAGGCGAATGGCAGCGAGTGTTCGCTGCGGGGCTTCGCCGGGCGAATGTGCCAGCGAGACTGACAGCAGTTTGTGATTCTGCTACTGTTTTTGTGTTGTTCCGCTGTGGACTTGGACCCTCGTTGGTCATGTGTGACGAGAGGCTTGCTGGAGATGCTGATGCAGGCGTATGTTGGTGGTTGTAGGGCTGTTTGGACGGCGTTTATCGCAAGTGGCATAATCGTTGAATTATGCGTTATGTATGAACCGGTGTGGATGTGTACGTGAGATGTGTGCACTGTGTGTGTGCTGCGTGTGAGATATGAGGATCAGCATGATCGTTGCGCCTTGAGTGCATTTTGTTGGCGTGTTGTGGTGAGTCGATCCGTGAGGATCGATACGCTTATTATGCGTTTCATTGTGTGTTGTTATGTGATGTATTTGGGTCAGTAGGACCAACATGCCTTGTGTGCATTGTATGTGATAAGTTGTGTGGTGAGCGGATCCGTGGGATCGACGCACTTTGTGTGCTTGTTATGTATGTATTTTGTGATGGGAATGGATCCGTGGGATCGGTACGCCTTGTGCATCGTGTATATATATATATATGTTGTGTGAGGGGTGGATCAATAGGATCGGTTTGCACTTGGTGTGCTAGATGTATGATGTGTGTGAATATGGTTGTGTGCTCCCGTAGAGGAGGGTGATGGCCCAGTGACCATCGGTATTGTTGATATGTGCTCCTTGTGTGGAGGGTGATGGCCCAGTGACCATCGGTATTGTTGGTGTGCTCCCTGTGAGGAGGGTGATGGCCAGTTGTCCATCGTTAATGTGTTGTGCTCCCGGTGAGGAGGGTGATGGCCATGTGTCCATCGATGTTGATCAGTGATGATGTTATGTATTTTGGGGCAGATGGTCGTTATTGTATATATGATGATGATGATGATGATGATGGATATGGATGATGTATGTATATGATATTTGTGTTATGGCAGACCATATCTTTTTCCGCTGCAATTTTATTGAAAAATTCAGTTAAATTATTTGGAAAAATATTTGTGGAAATTTTGATGTGTATTGTGGCATCCCGTTTGGGAGAAAAGCTCTGATATGTGTTTTATTTGATTATTTTATTTTATTTCGGGAACGGGGTGTTACACATTCTCCAATCCACAACCTCTTCAAATCATCAATTAAAGGTTGTAAGTACACACCGATTTCAGCTTTTGGACTTGATGGTCCTGGAATGATACAGGTCAAAAACATGTATGGTTTTGTCATGCACATCTCAGGAGGGAGGTTGTAAGGGGTTACAATAACTGGCCAACAAGAATACCCACTTCCAGACGCTTGGACATATGGAGTAAAACCATCCGAGCATAATTTAAGCCTCACATTTCTAGGTTCTGCGGCAAAATCAGGATGTATGCGATCAAAGTGCTTCCATGCCTCGCCATCAGATGGATGTTGCATAGTGCCTGAACTTATTTTGTTTGTATGATGCCATGTCATTTGACTTGCACTGTGCATTGAAGCAGACACTCTTTTCAACCTTGGTATTATCGAAAGATAAAACATGGACTTCACTGCTACACGTTTTTGCTTACGGTCAATGGCTTTACTACGAACTTTATATCTTGGACTCTTACAGAACTTACATTCCTCCAACGCTCCATCATTAGTACCAAACTCATTGTCATAAAACAGCATGCAACCACTAATGCAACAACCAATCTTTCTTACTTCTAAACCCAATTTCGAGACCGACCTCTTTGCATCATAAAAATTGGTAGGCAAGTTGTCTTTTGTAGGAGTCAAATCGAGCATCATTTTTGCAAAGAATTCCAAACACTGTTCAGGAACATTCCAATTTGATTTTGCAGCCAATAATCTCACACACATTGATAACTTTGAGTCCGACGACCCCTCAAACAACGGCGTATTCATTTCATTCAACAACTGATAGAATTTTTGCGTTTCCTCATTCGACAACTCTTCCCCATCAAAATCTTCAGGTTCGTCATAGGTCACATTCACACCAAAAGCATCGCCCACCATCTCACTGATCAGATTAAAGTTTTCCCTATGTTCCATATGTGATTGACTATATGTCCACTATATGTCCAAACCCAATAATTTTCAATGAAACCCCTTCTCTTCAAATGTCGTTCTACTTCCTCTGGGTCACTAATTATAAGTCTGCATCCACATTTAAGACAAGGACATCTAACTTCTCCTTCACTTCGACAACATTTTTGAGAAAATGCCCATGTGATAAAGCCTTTAACTCCCTCCTCAAAATTTGGTTTAAGTCCGCGTCTTCCTGTATACAACCTATCGTACATCCAACTACGATAGTACCTATAATACTCCATACTACATATTTATACAATCATTAATTTTATAAAATATTAAATACAAATATTAACTAACTTATTATTATTCTTAACATAAACTTATATTAACCAAAAATTACTATTAAACAATAACTATTACAAATTAAAACTATTTAATATATATTCTTCTTAAATATATATTTCTTATTTTACCTATTACACATGCTATATATTATTAAACATAAAATCTGTTTTTAATATATTATATAACAAAAATCTTTTACTGATATATTATTAAACATGCACGTTGTCTAAACATAAAGATAAAGACTACACATGATAACACATGCTTATCTATTAAACATTAAAAATATGTTGTTAATATTCTATATTTAATAATAAATTTTCTGAGTCATAATAATTGTATACCAATTAACTATTATACATGTCCAAATATGTTTTTAATTTTTAATTGTATACCATAAAATCTGTTTTTAATATATTATTTTCTGAGTCCAAATAATAATAATTGTATACCAGAAAATAACAAGACGAAGTTTTATAAAATCTGTTTTTAATATAATATTATAATAACAGAAATATGTCTTATTATTTTTAATATATTATATAACAAAAATCTTTTTTTAATAACAAATAATAATAATATAAATATAATATTGTTTCTAATGTAAATATAACCAAATAAAAATAAAATGTTAAAAATAATATATTTAGTTTTTAATATTCAATTTTTAAAGGTTATAAATTTATAATATATATTAAAATTTGTTTTTAATAACACATAATAACAAAAATCTTTTTTTAATTACAAATAATAATAATATAAATATAATATTGTTTCTAATGTAAATATAATCAAATAAAAATAAAACATTAAAAATAATATATTTAATTTTTAATATTCAGTTTTTAATATTAATTTTATACTATATATAAAAATTTGTTTTTAATAATAAATCTGTTTTTAATAACAAATAATAATAATAATATAAATATAATATTGTTTCTATAAAACGTTAAAAATAAGATATTTGGTTTTTAATATTCAGTTTTTAAATAATAAAACATAAATAAATTTAATAACACATAAAAAAATAAAAATATTGTTAATATTCAGTTTTTAATATTGTTACTATATATATAAAAAATTGTTTTTAATAACACATAAATATTAAAAATAACAAAACATTAAAAATAAATTTAATATTCTGTTATTATATTTTATTAATATTCTGTATTTAATATTTTATAACCAAAAAATAAATAAAACATTAAAAATAATATATTTCTGTTTTTAATATTTTATTTCTAAATATAACATTCTATTTCTAATAACAAAAATATGTTTTTAATAACAAATAATAATATAAATATAAATATAATATTTTTTCTATAAAATATTAAAAAATAAGATATTTGGATTTTAATATTCAGTTTTTAAAGTAATAAATCATAAATAAATTTAATAACACATAAAAATTAAAAATATTATTAATATTTAGTTTTTAATATTGTTAATATATATAAAAATTTGTTTGTAATAACACATTAATATTAAAAATAATAAAACATTAAAAATAAATTTAATATTCTGTTATTATATTTTATTAATGTTCTGTTTTTAATATTTTATAACCAAAAAATAAATAAAACATTAAAAATAATATATTTCTGTTTTTAATATTTTATTTCTAAATATAATATTCTATTTCTAATAACAAATAATAATAATATAAATATAATATTGTTTCTATAAAACATTAAAAATAAGATATTTGGTTTTTAATAAGATATTGTTTCTATAAATATAATACCTCTTCTTTACAATTCTTCAATCTTCTAGACAACTATCTTCTCCAATCTCCTTCTTGTTTTCTTTTCTCAATAACAATAATAATTTGACAACAAAAAAAACAAATATTAAACTCATATAAAATTACAATTTAAACTAAATTAATAAAAATAAATTCAGCAATAACCATATAAAAAGAAAATATATATTACCTGAACAAGCAAAATGAAGAAAATTCAAGAAAAATTATGAAGAAATTTAGAAGAAGGAGAACAAAGGAGAGGAAACAATGAAGGAAACAAATTGTAGAAGAAGAAGATAAACAGGAAAAGAAAATATTGTGCAATAAGTGTGGTATGGGAAATTAACACGCCTGCCATAAATAAAATTTTACATGAATTTCATGTCGCAAATTTGCCACGTGAATCGCAAATTTGCCACGTGATATTCACGTCACAAAAGTTCCAACCGTCATTTTTATTTAATCAGTCAACCTGCAACGATATTCACGTCACAACCCAAAATTTGAAATCTTTTCCCTTCCCGCTTCGGTAGATTTGTAGTTTTAAATATCATTTTTTTTTTAATTTACATGTTGCGACGTGATTTTGAACGTCACAAAGTTTTTTTTTTAATTTTTAATTAAGTTAGTGAAGTGAAAATCACTTCACAACTGTCAATTCACAACTGTCAATATTTTGTTACGTGATTTTCACTTCACTAACGTGGCTGTACACAACTTTTCTTGTAGTGTTTATTACTATTAACTTGTACAAATATGTAACAAATACTTTTACTTTTTTTTCCATAAAATTATAAAAAGACTAACTTATTCTAAATTAGTAAATTTAATAATAAAATCAGTCTTTTCAATTCTAAAAGGAAGCTAAGAAATCAAAATCCAACTGCTATAAATATCCACAACCAACACTGGTTTTACATATCATAGAAACACAGTTGAATTGAGAAGAGAAAAAAACTTGTGAGAGATGATGAAACTGGATAGCTTCTCCATAATGTTTGTTCTTGTTTTTCTATCTGTGTCAATATTTTCGGAAGGTCTTCCTGGTGGAATGAACCCAATCAAAAACATCAAAGATCCACAAGTGTTGGAGATAGCTCAATTTGCAGTTACAGAGCAGCAGAAACAATCAGGTGTTAAACTCAGTCTGGTGGAAGTGATCAGTGGTGAGGTTCAGGTTGTTGCAGGAAAAAACTATCGTCTTGATTTGACGGCAAACGATGGATCTGTCACCAAGAAATATCAGGCTCTAGTTGTTGATCTACCTGACCATACCAAAATCCTCACTTCCTTTAGATCTCTTCCTTGATCATCTCGGTAGTTGATTATTTATAATATTAATGTTATTTTGATGTCTCTTTTGAAGTAAACGCATGTAATTCAATTTCAATTGACTTAAAAAAATAATGCTAAGAGACGAGATTTTTTTTTAAGATAACGAAGTATTATATTTTATTTACCAAAATAACACAGTATTTAAAAAATTTAGCAAAGTGGCTATGAAATCAACCTTGGGTCGCCATATCAAATAGCGAATGTGTTGAAAGCTTACTTTGGAGAAAATGAATTCGTCATATCAAATGGCGAATGAGGTGAAGTTGGATAGCATGCGCCATACTGATTGGCGAATCAGTACATTCTAGGGTTTCAATAATTCATTTTGATTATTTTTGTATTTTTATTAGTTTTTAATAAATTTTAATAATTGATTAATAATGTTTTATTATATTTTTTAAATAGTTTATTTTAAATATCTTATTTTTTAATTGAAATTTAAATAAATTAGGGTATAGAATGTTAAAATGAAATATAGAAACAACAAATTATATTAATTTAGAATCTAATGAAAAATACAATTACAATTTAACAAAAGAAAAAAACTATTGACCGACTCTATCCAAGTGACCACCGGTGCCACATTGTGGGGGATATGCATTGCGACGAGGTCTACGACGAGGTTGCTGTGGTGTGTCTGGTTTCTGTGTGTTGAGTTGTGGAGGAGGGTATGGTTGGGACAGCCCCGACGTATCAGATAGAGTTTGCATCATTTGACCCCAATAGCCGGGAGGTCCACTGTCAACGACACTTCCGTAGTCAAGCCCGATGCCCATGTATTCGAAGGATTGTCGGGGAGGTTGGGTGGAGTATGGACGGTATGGTTGTCCGAATGTGTACATGGAGTTGGGTTGGTCTAGGTGTGTTGGTTGTTGCGGGGTGTGGTAGTCGAATAATGGATAATTTGGGGGGTCTTTGGAGGGGTAGTTGGAGGTGTAGTTGGAGGTGTAGTTGGAGGGGGGAGGGTCAAATGAGTTGTCTGGGCTATAGGTGGAGGGGGTAGGCTCAAAAGAGGTATCAGGGCTGTAATGGTAAGGTGGTTGAGGCTGGGATTAGGTGGGTGGTGGCATGTAAGGTTGTCGTTGTTGATAGGGAGTATTTGTTTGCATGTATGGGTTTTCGTAAGGCTGGGTTTGGGCACTGAACGGTTGTTGTGGGTTTGACGAAGAACCGCGTTCCCTTGGGTCGGCCAAATAGGTTGGCTGGGACAGGAAAGGCTGAGATGTCGTGACAGACCTAAACCAAGTCATATATTGAAGACTTGGCCTAGCCCCGTGCACAATACGGTCGGTTAAGACGTATTGCCTTCTTCTTTTCCAGTGTATACGCAACTCCTTCGCAAACTCCTTCCAGTCACTAAGACTCCATTGTGCGTCTACCCGCTTTTGATGCCACTGCCCCAAGTCTACTGGAGCATCTGGAATATCCTGATGCATCCCAAATTGGAGTTTCACCCGGTCACTCTGGTGCATCTCCACCGTAGTGAACCTAATTATGGGTGTCTTTGATGTCCACACAGCGGCATCGTCGGGGCTAAGCTCGTGGTCGAGACCCTCGTACGACATCCAGACAAACTACAATAAAGTTGGACAATTAAGTTAGACAGAGTTTGAGAGGTTTATGCATATACATTAAAAAAAATTAATGGAAATAACTTACATCATCTGGCCCAAGGTGGTCGATTAGGTTGCGGTATTGAATTATAGAGTGCCTTGGACATCTCTGATAATTCATCCCTGGAACAGACCACCTAAAAAAATAAACACATCTCAGAAATTATTAACTGAAAAAGAATATGTAGTTGCTAAATAATCTTGAAAAGATACTTACCTGTTGGCGTACGGGAACGTAAAAGAATTCCTGTTTATTGGAGCAAGCATTGGCATCCTAGACCAACCCCGCGCTTGCAGAAGATACGCACAACCATAAAAAGTGCAGGAATTTTTTTTTGAAGTTTTACAAAGTGCGCTATATAGATGGGCGAGGACAGTTGATCCCCAGCTATATTCGCACACTTTGTTAATATTCCGCAATAATGGTAAATACATAGTATGGACGGTATTTCCAGTGCCATCTGGAAATAAAAATTGCTCGAATAAAATCATAATATAGCACCGAGTTTTTTGTATTTTCTCAAACTCGGTGCTATCATCAGTTAAGACAATACGGTTTTATTGTTCTCTAAGGTATTTTAAATTTATTCCCTGACCCCTCGGGCGGCCCTCGCTTTCCGCCTGAGGTCCGTCCGTACAAATAGGGGCACCCAATAAATCTTCGCAAAGTTGGTCAGGGACACCAACTTTGCCGTTGACGGCCTTACCATCGATGTGTAGGCCGAGCAACATGTAAACGTCCTGAAGAGTCACAGTACACTCACCAAAAGGTAGGTGAAATGTATGTGTCTCCGGTCTCCAGCGTTCTAACAATGCTAGAATAAATTTCATGTCGAGGGAATAAGATTTGATTTTGATCAAATCACCAAACCCACAATGAGTAAGGTAGTCCGAAATGAGCGGGTCGTGTGGTATGTAATCATGCACACGACATCGAAACCTTTATACATCCTGCAGAATAATGAATATTACATTAGAGAAGAAGTAAAATTACTAACGTTTTTTTAGACAAAATTGTAAACATAGACAAGAACAAAAGACTTACAAACTCAGCGATATTTTCAGCCGTCTCTATGTGCGAGTCACCCATGGTTAGTAGAGACATTGTCGTTTGGGATGTTGAGATTTAGAGATGGAGACTTGAGAGTTTGAGAGTTAAGAGGTTGAGAGTTAAGAGGTTGAGAGTTGAGAGTTTGAGAGTTAAGAGGTTGAGAGTTGAGAGTTTGAGATTTGAGAGTATGAGAGTTTAAGTGTGAGTAGAATTTGATGGGTAAAGACCCTATATTTATATTCAACGATCTGATATATTGTAAATGCATGCTTCACAAGTGGCTTGAAGAATGTGTTGTGTAAGAGATTGGTGGACGTGTGTTGTCATGCATGTCTTGTGTAAATGCATGTTGGACTAATGTCATGATGCATGTGATGTAAATGCATGTTGGACTAATGTCATGATGCAGTGTCTTGTCTAATCAAGCATGGTGGATGCAGGATCACATGTGAAAAGGAGATTCCTTCATTGTCTCGTCTAATCAAACAGGCTGCATGTCATTGATTGTGAAGCATGCGTGACAATTGAAAGGCAGAAATTCCTGATGCGGTATCACATGTGAAAGCAGAACTTTGCATTGTCACGTCATATTATGGGTCATATTTTGTTTTTTGCATATTATGGTTTTTTCTTAATTAAAGAGTTATTGTTTTTTATGTATGATAGGTTCTAGTGGTTGCAAACACATGCATGAACAGTGTCCTGATGCACGTCATTGATTCCTGATGCATGTCATTGATTCCTGATGCATGTCATTGATTCCTGATGCGTGACATTGATTATGAAGCATGCGTGACAAGTGAAAGGCAGAGATTCTTGATGCGGTATCACATGTGAAAGCAGAATTTTGCAGTGTCACGTCTTATCAAGTGTTTTGTTCATTGTCATGAGATTGATTGTGGAGCACGCGTGACAAGTGTCCTGCATGCATGGTCATTTGGTCATTGATTCATGTGAAAAAAATCTTTACTGATACATGTGAAAATTACAAAGTCCATTGTTGTTACATGTAAAAAAAATGTTTAAACTCTTTATCAAACACTCAGTCCATTTTATAAAGCCTTTAAACTCTTTAAATAATCAAACACTCACACGTTCAAACACTCAAACACTCAAACATTCAAACACTCAAACATTTAAACACTCAAACACTCAAACACTCAAACAGTCAAACACTCAAACAGTCAAACACTCAAACACTCAAACAGTCAAACACTCAAACACCACAATTTTCGTTATGTCTCAAACACCACAATATGTGATTTCCGCTCATCTGAACGGTGAAGTTTTCGAATGTGAAGTGTCGGGATACAATTTCAGAAACATGGATGTTACAAAATTTTTAATTGACAGAAGGTCTAATTTTTTACACCTGAAGTCAAAAATTGAAAAAAAAACTGCAATGTGGTCTGTAACACCCCCTTTCTATACCCCTAAATAATTAAATAAATCATTTAGGCACTTGATAAAAATTTCATTAGAGTTTAATTAATACATGATATAAAAGAGGTGTATCACATTATCATGAACTTAAACACATACAACATCTGCTCAAATAGATACGCAACAATGGGCAACTCACAACTAAGGAACATATTCCTAAAACCCACATCTCAATATTTAGAATAAAAGCGGAAACATCTAAACATTGAATCAATTCATTCATATAAACGTATACACATCATTCAGTTATTTCATGTTTACAAATCATCCATCAGCAGATACATACACAGATGTATCACAAAAGAATCAAAACAAATGTATCTCCAAAAAGAGGCAAAGGCTTCCTAACTACCCATATGTTACATATCAGAGCCATCGACCAAAAATAATGAAGACCTGCTTCACAAAATGGACCTCCCGCAATCCTACTCTGCAATGCCTCATAAAGCATTATAAAACAGCAGAAGGGTGAGAAACAATGTCATAATAATCAATGCATATAATTATATATCTATATACATACATGGTATATACACAATTCAAGTTCTCACCACATCTCATCACCATTTATCATATACATCACAATGCATATTCACACAATCAAGCATATTCATCAAATCATGCTTCTATACATACTCATCCTTTTCCACATAAACATCTACCATTATGTTCAATTCACTCAATGCATCATATAAAGATGACCAATGCAACTCATAGAGACCGACTCACGACTCTATGCAGATGCAAATGCGGTACCGACTCAATTCAGCAGATTCTCCAAGGAATCAAGTATTCAGCAGATTCTCCAAGGAACCAATATTCAGCAGATTCTCCAAGGAATCAAATATTCATCAGATTCTCCGAGGAATCGAATATTCAGCAGATTCTCCGATGAATCAAATATTCAGCAGATTCTCCAAGGAACCAATATTCAGCAGATTCTCCAACGAATCAAATATTCATCAGATTCTCCGAGGAATCGTATATTCAGCAGATTCTCCGAGGAATCAAATATTCAGCAGATTCTCCAAGGAACCAATATTCAGCATATTCTCCAAGGAATCAAATATTCATCAGATTCTCCGAGGAATCGAATATTCAGCAGATTCTCCGAGGAATCAAATATTACCATAGATTCTCCAAGGAATCAACATCGCTAGAATGTACATCATCATGCCTTTTATGCAAAATTACTCACAATATTTCTCTACATGCATACATATTCGCAAATATATCACTATGCATATTCATCTCATACAGGTACATACAATCTATGTACATTCATATTAATCCATCATGCATTTCCATTCAATTCATACAAATGCATAGAATTTCCAAACGACTACAATTTCACGGTTAAGAATCAATTTCTAGGATTCACGCCCAAAGGCTACCCACAGCTAATCACAATAGTATACAAACTACTCATATCACAAAAGATTAACATAATTGAACCAAGCAATTAATCATTGGATGGATAAAACAGAAAAGAAACCATGTTGTCCTGCTCGCCACCCTTCGCCTGGCGAAGCCATTGGAGAATTCTCGCTGGGACCTTCGCCTGGCGAACTCGCCAGCAAACAAAGTCAGTAGCTACTGACTTGCTTCGCTACCCTTCGCTGATGTACTCGCCTGGCGAACCTTCGCCACTCACCTTTGCCTGGAGAACTTGCCAGTGAAGGCCACTGGGAGTTTTCTTGAATTATTCGCCAGCCATTCGCTGGGCTTCGCCTGGCGAAGCTTCGCCCACACTCGCCTGGCGAATGCCAGCGAACCTGCGAAACCAACAAACTCCAATTTGTCCAAAACAATCAATACTCCAAAAACTGACCGATTCTCACTAAACCAGCTTCAGTAATGTTAACCCCATATCACACGACTATTCTACGACATTATTTCCAGTTTCTAACCGATTAAACTCCATTACTACCGATTAAATCCAATTTGCCCTAATATGAAAAATGGTGGAAACTCACAACAAAGCCAACCCACACATACATAACCACACACATTGATTAGATAATAATGTTTCTCACCCTTACCTCGATTAATCGGAGCTTGAAGTTGATCTTGAAGCAATCCTAGGTTTTCCTCTTCTTTCTCCTCTTTCTCTTCTCTCTTCTTTCTTTCTCTTGTTTTTCCACTAATTTTCTATTTTTCTCTTTTTCTCTCTTATCTCATATTCTATTTTCTTTCCTCTCCATTTCCTTCCAAACACTTACCAATTAATGCTCACACAATAATCCACTTAACACTTAATACTAAATGTCTAAAATACCCTTTACTCTATTTTCCCCGAAAACTCTCTGAATCGGTAAAATAGCACAATATTGAAATTAATCATATCAACACATAAATTCCACAATTAAAATACCAATTATCCAAATAAATCAAAAAGGACTCAATAAAAATGGGAAATTCAGAATCGGGGCGTTACATGGTCCAGTTGGGCAAATAATATACAAAAACCCAGTATTTTTAAGCGGACCTGATTCTTGCAAATTTTTCCCTTTAAAGGTGCGAGACGATGAAGACGTGCGTAACATGTTCCGCAGTCACGAGTATTCTGGGTTCGCAGATATCGTGTTATATGTTACGTTACAACAACAATAACTGTCTCAGCAACTTGATTTGTCTCAAGTGTTTTGTGATGAGGAAGATGAACACCCTGAAGTCGATGTCGTTGACGAAGAAGAAGAAGAAAATGAAGTCACTGTTGACGAGATGGTGAACAATCCAGAGGATGAAGTTCAACCTGGCAATGTATATTGTCCACCTCAACATATGACTACTATCGTCTTAGGTGATGATGAACCCTCGAGGGATGTTTTCTACAACCCCAACTACACAACATGGGGGCAACTAAAATAGGGCGACGAGTTTGGTACGAAAGAAGATTGTTTCTGGGCTATCAAACAGTTTCACATGGAGTTGTCAGCCGACTACAGAGTCGATCGGACAAATCCGACGCGATATACGATCTATTGTCGTAACGAGGAGTGCCCGTTCCAATTAACAGCATCTTTCAGGAAGAGAAGCGATTCCTGGAAGATAGGGTCAATGGGTCCGCCCCACAATTGTATAATTTCGAATCCGATGCAAGACCGTCGCAAACTCAGCTCTAAATTGATTTGCGATGAAATTCTGTCAGTTGTTAGCGACAACCCGTCTTTGAAGGTGAGTACCATAATTGCACATATGGTACAAAGGTACAACTTACACTCCTTCGTACCAAAAAGCCTGGATTTCCAGGACTAAAGCGATTGAAAGGGTGTTTGGAAATTGGGAGGAGTCGTACAAGGAACTTCCTAAATTCCTGGTGGCCCTTGAACACTACTCGCCAGGAACTGTTGCGATATTAGAGACGATGCCTGCTTGTACACCAGACGGGACTTGTGTTGCTGGAAATGGAATTTTCCATAGAGTCTTTTGGGCGTTCGAACCATGCATCAAAGGGTTTGCATTTTGTAAACCTATAATTCAAATTAACGGAACATGGTTATACGGGAAATATAAGGGCACACTTCTCATAGCAGTGGCACAGGACGAGAACAACAATATTTTTCCAATAGCCTTCGCCATAGTAGAAGGGGAGACTGCTGGGGGTTGGAGTTTTTTCTTAAAAAACCTCCGCTCTTACGTGTCTCCACAACCCAACTTATGTTTGATCTCCGATCGACACCCATCCATCGAGAGTGCATACAACAACCATGACAATGGTTGGCAGGATCCTCCCTTGACCCACGTCTATTGCATAAGGCATATTGCCCAAAATTTCATGCGCGAAATCAAGGACAGGATGCTGCGAAAGAAGGTTGTGAACGCGGGATATGCACTAACTGAACCCACATTCAGATACTACCGGGACGAGATCAGACTGAACAACGCGGACGCATTAAGATGGATTGACAGTATTGATAGGGAGAAATGGACGCGGGCATACGACAATGAGGTGCGATGGGGCCACATGATAACTAACCTCGTCGAGTCAATGAATTCTGTTTTCAAGGGAATCCAAAACCTCCCAATAATTGCCTTGGTAAAGGCAACCTATTTTAGGCTAGGATCACTCTCTGATAGCAGACGTACGAAGTGGGGTTCGGTATTACAATCTGGCCAGCTGTATAGTGATACTTCAATGAAATTCATGAAAGAGGAAGCTGCCAAAGCCAACACACACGTGGTCACAATATTTGACCGTACAACTGGTTGGTTCAGTGTTACCGAGTCTATGGATCACAATGAAGGAAGGCATAAGGGATGTTACCGTGTTGAATTAGATAAGAGCTGGTGTGATTGTGGAAAGTTTCAAGCATTTCGTATGTCATGCTCTCATGTCATAGCAGCATATTCCAAGTTGCTCCAGGACCCAACCAACCTTCTTTCTGCAGTTCACCAAGTCATGAGTCTATGCAATGTTTACACATGCATCTTTCAAGTCGTGGCAAAGGAGGACTATTGGCCTGAATACGAAGGCGAAATTGTTTGGCATAATGACTTGATGCGCAGACAGAAGAAGGGTCGGCCTAACAGCACGCGCATTCGAACTGAGATGAATACCGCAGACAAGCTGGTGAGATTGTGTAGTTCGTGTCGGCAACCAGGACACAATCAAACAAAATGTCCCAACGTAGGATCAAGCAGTAGATCATAGTTTCATATTTAATCTTGTCCCGTTAAATCAATATCAAATTCCATTCGATTAATAGCAACTTTTATAAGATTAATAGCAAATTTGATTCGAATAATACCAGGTTTCAATCAATTAAAACCATAGTTAACTGACACAACAACAACATGACAACAGAACACTACGCGAAGGCAACATGAATTAAACAAACATAACAACAACGTAAAGACCTAAACAGAACACTACACCAAAGCGTCTACGATATCACGACCATCAACTTTATCTTCTTGGGTGTCAACATCATCACAAGGACACCGACATCATTTTCCATTTTTCTCCATTCACGAGTAACTCTGTTTCTCCCGGTCTCCTCGACCAGCCTCTCGATTTTCCTAATCTTTTCTCCTGGACCAATGTCTCCTTCTAGCCAGCGGTTCAGTTCCCTGTGCAAGTGCTCCAACGTCTGTGTATTCCAGAGGAGCACCTTCATCGGAGGCTTTATTGCTGAAAACACAACTAGGGCATTTCTTTTCATTAGATCGAACATTGGAAAAGGTTCCTCCGATGCTGATGACAACGACGAAGAACGTTGATTTAGAAATGCAGACATTCTAGACTCCACTCAACTCGAACTGCACTAACACTTTAGTCTTTTAGGATATAATGTTGTGAAAACATACATGTGTTTGCGGTCGTATTTATAGTAAAAAAAACAGTACGTACCCTATATGATATGACTTAAATAACCTTACAACATTTATACACTCAAAATTTGCTCAACACTGTATTTTTATTTTGTATTTAAACCAGTTTAAGTTTTTTGTTTATTAAACATAAATTTATTAAATTAATTAGAAATTATTTTTATTTAAACCTAATTATTGTAAGTTTTTTAATTAAAAAATAAATTTTAAGGTTAAACCACATTATTTTAAAATTATTAATTCAAACATTTAAATCTAATTTTTTTAAGTTTATTAATAATATTTATGTTTTAAAAAAATTAATAATTCAAAATATAAAAAAAATTCGTTTTTATTTTTTTAAAACATTAAATAAATATACAAAAATAATCAAAATGAATTATTGAAACCCTAGAATGTACTGATTCGCCAATCAGTATGGCACATGCTATCCAACTTCACCTCATTCGTCATTTGATATGGCGAATTCATCTTCTCCAAAGTAAGCTTTCAACACATTCGCCATTTGATATGGCGACCCAAGGTTGATTTCATAGCCACTTTGGTAAATTTTTTGAATACTGTGTTATTTTAGTAAATAAAATACAATACTTCGTTATCTTAAAAAAAATTCTAAGAGACGTGTTATTACAAGTTTATTCTTTATGTCTTTGACTTTCATTAATTTTATTTTATAAAAGAAATTAAATTCAACTTTTTATGCTAAAAACAGGTATTCAATCAAGTTAATATTGAAATAATCTTGAAAAAAATAAGAAGTATTGAAATATTTATGTTTTTAAATCTCATCTTTGACATTAGCATAATTAATTAAATGAGGGATAATATACTATACTCAGATAAGTCTTGAGAGAAATAACTCAAGTAATTCAAACCTAAGCAACGCGTAACAAGCCGCCCGCATATATGGGCATTATGGCTGCCCCAAAGCTTGTTTAGATGGGCATGGGCCTCACTGCCACAACTCGATCATGTTTCCTATTGATTCAATTGAGGGGGTATGTGGCACGCTCATGCTTAGACAAGGGACGAGAATAACTACTTCTCCACGTTTCTGTTAGAAAAATTAATTTAAATTAGATGAAGGTAAACCTATCACGATCCCAAAATATAGAAAACGATCCAAAGAATCAATCCTACAGATTTGAAATAATGAAGGTTAAACAACTTCGATAGCCAATATTCACGATATTAAAGACTTCGTCGACCAAAATGAAATAAGAATAAAATCAAAATGAAATGAAATAAAATGGAAATGATAATCAAAACCAAAATGGCACCAATAATTAAAAGCATGAAAGTGACAAGACAAGTATTTTCTTTTAAATAAAAACAAAGAAAAAAAAAGATAGAAATAAAAATGAATATGGAAAGGGCGGAGGCATATTAGAAACATAGATGGTGCATGAAGGAATCATATAGAGTATAGAATCATTATGGAGCCTTAAGCTCATTCATTACCATACACAATTAGCTTTAACAAGAGAAAAAAGCGGTATTAGTCCCAAAAAAACCATTGTGGGCTTGAGCCCACCCTAGCCAAACTTTGAAAAGGAAAATAGACTTAGCTAGAAATAACATCAGTGTATGCTTAAGAAACAACAACAACTTCAGATCATAAAAAAGCAAAAACAGAACACAACTTAAAAGCAAATCAAAGCTTATATATAAAAAAGGAAGAAAAACATGAGTCGGCATAATGTTCATCTTATTCCAACCTTCTTCATTCAGTTCCTCTCGCCTCGTCTCCGTCTTGCAATTTTGCTTAGGTTCGGATCTCACTCGCTCGTTTTGCTTCGATTTAAGGGTCAGTTTCGTTTCTCGCTCAATTTTGTATGGTTTTGTTTCGGTTTTGTGCCAAAATCACTCTTCTACCCCATCTTTTCTTATTTGGTTATGTGTGTTGATTTTGACGATTTGCGATTTTGGGTATTGAAGGTTGAAGGGAGTTTGTGGGTTTATGGATTTATGGTGGTTTTATGTTGGGTATTCAAGGAGATCTTAAGGAAATGGAATTTGAGTCTGAAGAGGGTTTATGGTGAAATAGGTTGAAGATAAATTTCAACAACAATTTGGTGGTTCCAAGAACTTGGAAAAGAGTGGAGGGGATGCTCTTATTTATAGTGAATGTGGCGAGTGAATTTGGGAATTAAGCTTGTTGATGTTTCACTGTGTTTTGATATTTGTTTATAGGTTTTATCGCAGTTATGGAACGTGTACGTTGTGAAGAAATTTTGTGGTTGTTGTTTTATCGTTTTACAGGTCATGTGTTGTGCGTACGGGTTTGTAGTGGAATTGTGGGGTCTGTAGGTTTATAGTTTTGTGGTTCATGGAAGCTCATGATTTGTTGTGTATGCTGTGTGATAGCTTAGAGCTTTTGCGAGTGTTTGTATGGTATCAAAGTTCTCCAAGATTACTCGGCAAACATCAAGAAACTCGTATCAATGAAAGATCTTAAGTAAATTGGTTTGAAATTTCATGATTGTCATGTCTTGATACAACAACGTTTACCAATGACTATCTGTGGCATCCTACCAAAAAATGTGAGAGTAACTATAACCAAATTGTGTTTGTTCTTCAATTACATATGTAGTAAAGTTCTTGATTTCAAACAATTAAATGAATTGGAAGATGAAGCTGTCATAATCTTGTGTCAATTGGAGATGTATTTTCCTTCATCATTTTTTGACATTATGGTTCACTTACTTGTTCATCTAGTAAGAGAAATCAGAATTTGTGGTCCATTTTATTTAAGGTAAATGTATCCAATAGAGTAACACATGAAGATTTTTAAAGGATATACGAAGAATCATCACTGACCGAAAGCTTCGATTATTGAAAGGTACATCACAGAAGAAGCTGTTGAGTTTTGTACAAACTATTTGTCGGAAACAGAGTTTATAGGAATTCCACAGTCTTCTCATGCTGACATTGAAGGTAGAGGTATTCAAGGTTTAAATGTTAATTCAATGACTCATGATGCAATTATTCAGGCACATTTCTATATATTTAATAATCTTGAAGAAGCTTAACTTTACGTGGCTACTCACAAAAGAATTTTGAAGAAAAGATATCCATGAATAAGTGAGAAGTTGTTGTTGATCGAGCATAACAAGAAATTTCTAGATTGATTTAATAAAAGGATACCAAAAGATCATAGTGCATTCGAGACAATTAAATGGTTGTCGTTCATGCCAAAATTTAATATGATAACTTGGAGTGCATATGACATTGGTCATTATACCTTTTATACAAAATCAAAAGATGAACATAGTACAATTCAAAATAGTGGAGTTATGGTTGAGGCTGAATCCATGTATTTCTCTATTTCGAAAGATAAGAATCCAATATTAACATCTAACGTGTTCTATGGTGTCATTGAGAAGATTTGAGAGATTGATTATGTTATCTTCAAAGTGTCTTTATTTAAATGTAAGTGGATTCCTAATAATATTAATGGTGTATAAAATAATGACTTAGGATTCACCCGAGTTGACCTTGGCAAGACAAATTATATGCCCGAACCAATCGTCATGGTTTCACAAGCAAAACAAGTTTCTATGTGACCGGCCCTTCGGACACATCGGGGAAATGGTTAATCGTTCTCTGAGAAAAAGACATTTCTAGTAGTGATGAAAATTTTGAGATTCCTTCAACTCATTCTTACACAAAAAAAGTGCCTAACACATATGATGAAGTTGATAGAGATTATGTGCATGTTATTCGTATTGATCATAATGAAGGCATCTGGGAAAACTAACAAGTATTTTATTCTTTATTCATAATTTAATATAAGTTATTATTTCTAACTATATTTATTACTAACAAGTATGATTATTTGATATTATAGGTGTTTAAAGTCAAGACACCAATAGACAAAGAAACCAAAACACTGTATAAGATAAAATTATGTGATGTTATATAATGTTTGTAGGTTGTTTTGTGTCATTTTTTCTTTTGATGTAATATATATACAATATTTGGTTCTTAATCCATATGTGGATTTGATGTAATACAATACAATTATTTGTTATGATATAATTGATGTTTCTGTTATGATACGTTTCACAAAAATACAGGTTAAAAAATGAAAATATTTCAAAAAGCAGGAAAAGTATATTTTTAAAAAGCATATAATTTAACGACGGTTGTTAAATATGACTGTGGTTATATAGTGAACGTTGTCCAAAATAATATATATATATATATATATATATATATATATATATATATATATATATATATATATATATATATATATATATATATATATATATATATATATATATATATATATATATATATATATATATATATATATATATATATATATATATATATATATCAAACATGCGCTGCTGAAAATCGAACCTGAAACCTTTAATATATTACAACAGTTAGTTAAAACTACCTTGAAAATATTTCGCGTGCTTTCGGGTTTTCTACAAGGGTAATACGACCGTGATTGTAAGTAACACATACAACCACATGCTAAGTAACAACGGCCGATCTTGCGTGATAATATATTTTTTCCAACTGTTGTTTTATATGTTTTATATTGTAGTGTGTATTGAATTGTTTGTAATAAATTTGAAACTATTAGAACTGTTTGAATTAGTTATGAAAATTGGTTAGATTTGCTTAAAATGTTATGTTAGAATAACTTATGAAATATACTGGTTGTTAACTGCTAAAACTTGTGATTGGATGCATTGGTTTGAACTGTCGTACTTATGGTCGGCTTTATGGAGGGTTGCTAAGAAGATTGTAATTGATTTGATTGTAAAAGGTTATATTGTTGTTATTAAGATTACATCTGAAGCTTATGACTTAAAAGATGTTGGTTGTACAGGCACCGTTATGGATTTGGGGGAGATGGGGTCTGTAGTAGTTAGAAGAAACGGAAAATGGACCTTGCTTCAGCTGTTGATAGGGATAAGTAGAGTGTTGACTTGAAGCAAGGTGTTGCTGAAAAACCCCTGGATTAACATCAATTCTTGTCTCAGCTTCATGTCAATTATATTATTCATTTACTTTTGATGTGTTTGTAATTGATTTTGTTTCCAGGTACCGACACACATAATCAAACTCTTAAGAGGAAAACATGTATGACTGAAGTGATACCATAACAAAAATGATAGTCCCTACAATTGTCGATCTTGAAATAATCCAAAAACCTTAATCATATTTATAACAACCAATCATCTCATGGATGGATTTGTTGTGTCGCACTTTCCAGCACTTGGCCCCCTAACAAAAGGAGACTGATATGCAAGAGAAAGTACAATAACAACAAAATTGTATGCACACAAGAACTTGAATATTTTGTTCTTCTTTTTTAGTATTTCAAGTCTCATGAAAAAGCATACCAGAGCAAAGGCAAAGTAACCAAGATGCAGAATGTCACACTCAAGCGTTCCAGTAGTATTAGCATAAGGTCTAACAGGTGGCAAGAGCACTAAAACCATAAATGATCAAGGAATGTCCTCATGCTTTTAGTTTCAAACGGTAGATCTATCTAAATAAATATGTTCTTACATTGAGACATAATATTCATCTTGCAAAAGCACTTAAGTGCAGTTGGAGAGAGAATTTGAAGGGAATTTAAAGTGTGGAGAATCAGGAACAAGTCAAATTTTTGGGTCCAATGGGTCAATAGTCAATGGTCAACTATAACATTTTTTTGTAATTTTATTCATGTAATATTTTCTATAATTGTCTTCTAATGGCTTGTACTTGAATGTGGTGGAACATAAATGTCACTTGTGACAAAAATCCTTGTATTACTCTTGTGTTAATAAAACTCTTTTTTTCCTTTCCAAAATCATGCTTCTTGTCTTGATTGTATACTTTTCCCAATCATTAATGACTTTAAATAACAATAACTATGGCATAAAGAGAAAAACCTTGGTCTCCTTATAAAACACTTGGAATTTCAAGATAATTTGCTCTTTAAGTGAATGTACACTTGATCAAAAAATCATCTAATCATGAAGCAAAAGTCCATATACTGAAAATCCAAAGTTAACTTGTTAAGTCCAACGCTATTGAAACTTTGACCTGATAATGTCACAACACGAAAATGCAGATGAATGATAAGGATGGCTCATAAAGGTGTGATCAATAGGATAATGTATGTAAATGAACGAAACCCAAAACTCAGGTGAAAACAAAAGGGTTAGGGCAAATTTTAGGGTATGACACTAACTAACATTTGAAACAATTCTCTACCCTTGATAAACAATTTGCCACAGATTGCAATCTAATGACTATCAATCTTAAAGTTCTAACTAATTTTCCCTCTCTTTTCCATCCCCACTCACATATATAACCACTACCTATCTCACTTCTTCATCATCTAAAATCTACCATATTGTTACTCGATTCAAAAACCATTCCTCAAACTTATCACCAAAGCTTTCAAATCCATGAATTGCTAGAGCTTTAATACATGAAGCTCTTAGAAGTCGAGTTGAGCCTACACATTCATCAACCTTTGTCCTAATTGTTAATTATCACTCATCTCTATAAAATCATACTTCCAACCTAATCTCTATACTCTCATCACTCTTTACCCTATCAGCAAGAACAAGGATAACACTATAATCTTCCTATTGTACTAACAACAATAATACACATTGAAAAAAATAAGAAAACCCAAGAAGGAAAAAAATAGGAGATCACTACGAATCATAACCAGCAAAAAAGTGGACTTAATACTTGGATTTTGAAGCTCCATTGGATTTCTTTTGTTTTATTAGCTTATGTGCTTCAAAACTTGACTGGAACAATCCTCCATTCCGTTGGTAGGTGTCGCACCCTAATTTTTGACCTTAAGATTTCACCTCCTTGTGTGTTTCATCTTCTTACTTGTATGTGTGACTAACAAGCATGTGTAGTTTCTTTTTGCTTTAGAGGCATCTCGGGGAAAAGCTCATCAAGACAAGGTTCATATGAGAGATGAGATCACGAGCTCATGTTTGGCTCATATCTATTTGAGTTCATTTGGTGCAATTCATGTGGATCGAATTGAAGGCAGATGCGAGAACTTGCAATTCAAGTACCCAATTTTCAGTTGTATTCTAGTCTTTGCCTAAGATCAAAATATATAAGGTTCTCCACATTAAGATGAAAGAAACACAAGTTACAACACCATTTATGTTTGATAAAGGACCTACAATGCCATTTTTGTTTACAAAAGCTTTCTTTATTTTAAGAAATTCAAGATCTTAAGGTACCATCTGGGTTGCGAGATTCGTGTCATTTAAAGGTGGTCCCGAGGGTCAATTTTCAAACTCAAGGCATCATTAAGCTTTTCAATTTCAAGAAGTATGGAAGTTCTGTCACCTTTTGAATTCACGGGCGGCTCAATGACATCAATCTAAGTCCTATGTTAGATCATGAACACAATTCATAAATAAGAAAGCGTGAAAGACTGATTTCACAAATACATTTTCGTTGTATTTATTACAAGGGATATATGTTTTCAAGCAACAACTTAAGTACCTCCACACATGTTTACAATCAGTGATTAATCTCTTTTTACAAGAATACAAGAATATCATAAATCAAACTTCATGGTTGTGAACCCTACGAATTGGATCTATCATCAACACAAAGAGGAGAATGACTCCTGTCGCTGACTGACTTAACACTACCAAAGTTGGATAAGAGACAGAATAACAAGCAGAATAACAAATCGGATGCAAAGCCGTTCAGTTCAAAGTTGAAAGAGTTGTACAAATGTAAACCCTCTACAGAAAGTCCCAACTATTGTTCATGGAAACTTCAACCTCTCCGAGAGTCATGCGATTCTTGTCTATCTTGCTTCTGTTTTTCCTGACAATTCCTTCATGGTGGTTCCCAACCTTCTATAGCAGATCTCAGTATGGTTTGTGAACTCATACAATTTGAGATTTTGAGCAAGCATTAGTGAACAAGAGGCAGAAAGTTCAACACTTTCTCAACACAGCTCGTACTGGAAATCTCGATCTCCTAAATAAATTTTACGGAACAGTTAGATGAAGGGAAGGATTTAACGAAAACTGTGGAAGCAAATAAAGATGCAAATAAGCGGGGTGTACCTCATTTTGGCTGCTCTTGAAGGACAGATTGAGATTTGTAACTACCTGTTGGAGGATGACGATGGGAAAACTGCTCTCATTCATGTTGCACGGCAAGGACGTACTGCCACCGCTGACTGTGGTGCTGATCCTACTATTGCTAGCAATTTAGGAGCCATGACATTGCGTCATTCAGCTGGAATAGCAGATATTGAGTTGCTGGAACATTTTGTTGTTCAGAAGAATTGATCCCGACCTAGAAAATGATGCGGGAACACCTTTAGTTTGGGCTTCTGGTCATGCTCAACAAGCTGCCGTTACTGTTCTATTAAAGCATGGTGCAAACACTGTTAACATTTCAACGGGAGCTTCCATTTTTGCTGCTGCTTGTGGTGTAAAAGTTGCCAAGCAAAGAATCCGCTCCAGTTCTTCTGCATGTGGAAGTGCTGACGTGTTAGAAGCATTAGGAGTTGTTATCGACTTAGGTCCTCAGGGGATTAAAATGTATGTGAACGACGTGAGAATTGGGTTTATGATGTCTCCGAGGTATCACCCTGCAATGAAGGTTGACAGACCTATAAGAAAGAAACATCAATACCAAGCGATACGCACACACACCGGGAGTGCGAGGATGTGTCGAAGGTCGCAGAGGTGTCTTTGGATATGGAAAAGGTCTTTCCCAAAGATTTATTCAAAGATGATACTCTTTACCAAACCAACCATCACAAGCAGTTTGGAGTTCTTTCTATTGATTATCGCGGTCGTACAATACTTCTGTTGATTAGTGCAGTCAGTATAATAATCTGGATGTTGTATTCGGCGATTTGCGTAATGAAATCAATGCTACCCCTGCTCATTGTTGCATCTCGAACTCAGTTCAATCCTGCAACGTTCTTGGAAATTCTTGCGAAATAATAGAAGTCAGCAGCGCATATTTAAGGATAAGTACCTGCTACAAATAACACCATCATTTCTAAGCAGCTCAAACCATGTCAAAACCAAGAGAAAAACAGATTCCCACCTTATCCTTCAACGAAATGAACCGTTTGATCCAAAAGGGGCTGCAGTACTTTGAAATGGAATCCAACCCGAGTAGTCATGAAGCAGGCTTAGACGAGATAATCGAGTGTGTCGCAGAGCACTTCTCATAACAAAAAGAATTCAGTCGTGGGCATTGAGTAATCTCAACCAGCATATCTAGAACCTATACCTAACGTGTACTCACTATCTAACAGCGTCACCAAGACGAAAGCAACTCCAAACCCCTAATCAGATCTGAAACCATAAACAGACATGCAAACCGTGTTACAAAGAAAATGGTGGTAATGCTTCAAAACAGAGGAAATAGTGGAAGGAATGAAAGAACCAATACCAGTTCCTGGAGAATAGATTTTTTTCGAAAGGCCATTAGCACACTCGTGAAGATCTTTGGACGTTTAAGGCACGTGCTCTACAAACTGAAGTAAATCATTGAAATCCCAACATTGATTACCGTTGATTTTCCAAATTGATGAACCTACAACAAGCATCAGACAAATAAGTCAGAAAGGACAAGTTTCAATTCACATTCAAACTAATTTAACCCTTTCCAAAACAATAATCAAACATGTCTGTTGAAAAAGGAAACATATCGACCCAAAATGGGAGACAAAATCAGAACCGAAATGAAGAGCAATCAAACTCTATTTGAAAGGAAATTAAAACCATAATACCAATGTTTCTTTCCAAAATCGTACAAGGCTTATAGGAGGGGAGAGAAGTTCAGTGAAGAAGGGGGCCATTCATTCACGTTACAAAATTCACAAACACTCAACAATATCAGGGCAAAATCACAGAGTATCCCCCAAATCAAACCCTAAGCCGCTAAATCATAAAAATCAAAAAAGCCCTATAAGATTACTAATCGAGAAAAGGGAAACTTATCTTTTCTCCCCAACGCGAAATCGCTCTCACCATCGCCGGGATCCTCTTTCGCAAGCCGCTCACCGTGAAATCATTTCACCATCACCGGCGAAGCCATCCGTCATCATTTCCACTACCGTCAAAGCTTGTATCGCCGGAAATCGCCATAAATCCATCGCGGACCACCCCTTTCCACTCTCGATCCACCTTCAGAAGAAACCCCTGGAAAAAAACCTAAAATCGTGAGCTTCCTAACATTGACAAGCTATGTTTTTTTCTGTTTGTTTTGTAGGAGATCAAAAGTTAGAGAAGAAGAGACGGGGCGAACGAAGAGAATGAGGGAGGAGAACGAGAGGAGAATCGACGACGCGGGGAGGGGAAAGCTGGGATTAGGGTTATTGTTTTTATTTTTATTTTTGTTTTCTGTTGTAATAATAATCTAGTGAATATCCACACACACACTACACACACATACCATACACCACTAATCCTTCATCAACCCACTAACCTCCTAATTAATCTGTTAATCAGCACCTAATATCAACCTAATTAATCTAACTAACCATAATCATATTGAAAAATAATAATAACTAATTAATCTTTTTTTCTAAACAACCTTTTAATTAATCCCCCTTTTATGATTCTTTTTTTAATATTTATTTAAAAAAACCTTTTATTATAATAAGCTTATATAATCTTTTAGTAAAATCACCATAATAACAAAATTCTTAACAAAAACCAATTTGTTTAATAAATATTTTTATTAAAATCATTTTAACTAATCGACTATTTAATTAGATTCTCCCTAGTCATCCTTTTAACTAATTAAATTCTTCTCAAATAAATAATAATAAACTTTTTTTCTAAAATAACAAGCTGATTAATTTATTTAATAATAAAGTAATAATGTATTCCCTTTTTTAAAAATAATACAACGGCAATGTTTTCATATAATTCAAATATAATTTGTACTTATTTAATAATATTAACTAAAAAAACCTATTTCATAACCAATCTGTAATAATAATTTTCTTTCTCACTTACTAAAACTTATTTTATTTGAATAAGTCCTCATTTAATTAAAATTATCCTATTTAAAATCTAATCAATTTATAATCCTAAAACTAATATAATTAATATAATCTTTTCATAAAATCAATCTTACCAAACCAATTCAACATTTTCTTACAAATTAATTCACCAAATAATACGACTTTTCTCAAGATAATTCAACCACCTCCCTCAAATCAATTCCTCCTTAGGAACAAATCAACCTCACAAATTCAACTTTTCTCTTAAAGTCAATTCACCCTCTAAATCCAACATTCGACTAAAAATCAAATAAAATTAATCAATCTCTTAAAATCAACTTCTCGCCTACAAATTAATCATACCCTTAATCAATTAACATCGCATCCAACGCAATCGTGCACACTCACATTCACGACACATACGCTCTCACACACTTCAGCGCTTTCATGCGTATGTGTATGTTTTACTCTTCCGCAATTTATCTTATTGCATTTACATTATCGCCTTTACATTTCCGCATCGCATCCGTCTAAAGGAAGAACCTGCGCATGATCTCAACAATCGTGCGTATGCATTCACACTTGCATCATTCTCCCCACACGATCCTTGATCCCATTCAAGTTGATCCATTAAGATAGATCCTACCCCATAAGAAGGACCTTTTCTCTTACAACATAGAAATAAACACAATACAAACAATCAATTCAAAACAACAAATATTCAAACACAATAGAGAAAAGATGCCAAATCATCTTAAGCGAGATAGAATCTCCATCCCACAACAATACAATCAATATCGTAGGAACTTTGCCTTAAGAGAGATAAAGGTGTACCTCGTATATTCCTATCCGAGTACGTAAGTCCTTCTCTTAAGACGATGCAAAGACTATTTTCCTACAATTTGTGGCGGTTAAATCTCCCTTAAAATGACAAGCCACCTTTTCTCCTAAAATCAATCAATCAATTACCCTAAACTCGTAGGAACTTTGACCACAGTCAAAGGACTCCTCTAACTCGTTAGGGGAACTACAAATACTCTAATTCCACTATCGTAAGGATATGTAGGCATAAGATGCGACATCTTATCGAGTATACTTAGAAATAAACCACTACGGTCTTTTATACCTTAAGCAGATACACACATAGCAATAAACAAACATAAAACAAGAGGTTCCTGTAGAGTACTACAGAAACTTAGGATGCTAGTACCTTCCCTAAGTTTAACCGACCCCCGAACCTAAAACTCTCTAAACCTTGCATTTGCATTGCATTGTGGGAATTTCGATCTTTATCCCTTCCTTTGGACAAATCAAAGTTCGGTTGCAAATGAATTAAAGATTCAAACTAATTAATAGTTTGGTATCTGATTTTCACCGCGACAGAAGGTGACTTTTTCTCGTCATTCTTCAAAGCTTGATGCCATGCATGACTTGTTGTACCTTATCCCTCTTCCAATTTCTTGATCGCATAGACGTTTAAAGTTTAATTTAAGTTTTTTTAGAATTAGGGTTTTGTTGTTTGGGCTTAGATTTTGGTGTATCTAGGGGTTTAATGTAAAGTCAAGTTATAGAAATTGAGAGGGAGTGAGGAGAAGAAGTTGTTAGTGGTGGTTTGGTTGTGTTCTGGGCTGCGCCACTGTCAGAAGCGATTTTCGATGTGACGACAACGATTTCAGGCACCCATTAAGAATGAGAGGAGAAAGAGAGAGTCTAAGAGCGAGATATTGGAATGAGGGAGTTTAATTCCCTTTTCCCTCTTTCTTACTTCTTCCCATGGACCAAAGACCCAAGCCCAATGGCCTTTACTCAGCATGCACCCTCTTATTACTTATTACACCCCAACTCTGAAATCAAACAAGATAACATGAGTCTGGGTGCAAGGCCCAACGCCCTAATTGCTCTTTCACACCCTTTTTTTCATTATGCACCTCAGGAAGCATGTTAGTTTATTCATTTTATTTCTTTAAGAACTTCTTTTTATTTATTTTGAATACATTAAAATAAACTTCTAGTTATAATTAGGTTTTAGTCATAATTTTTATGATTAAATTTCTTAATTAGGGTTAGATTGGAATTAGGATAAAAATCAGGGCTTTATGGCTCTACTCTAAATCTCTTCTTTTCTTTCTCTTTAAAATCCATGACTTCAATTATGAACATTTCTTGGATTGCTTAGTTTGTATGAATTGTGATGGCCTAACCATTTTGCATGATCCTTGTTGTCTTGATTTGATTAATTGATTAAATTATATTTAGTCAATTAGTTGAATGAATGACTTTAGGATATTATTTAATAAATATTTTTGATTAGTTAGTTTTATGTTCAAAACTTTAGAAAATAGGTGAACAATTGCATGACAACATTAAGGTTTTTCCCATTCTAATCTTGTTATATAAAACTAAAACCATTTTGACAAATAAATCAAAATACTTATAGAAAATACGATGCGAATTGTGCACCATGAGACTTAAGAAATGGAGAAGGAATAAGAAGGTGTATTCCTATCCTTATTCTGAATATCATTAGATACGGACGAATCACTTTGGTTTTCAAAGTATTCACCTCCATTCATAGACTTTAGTGCAATTCAAATCAAGGCAATTGTCATAGTTAAAGGAAGAAAAAGGAAGAGGATGTAAACTATCTCTCCTCGAATGTTCAGACACTGCTGTAGAGCTCTCTGTCTGAATATTCGTCTTCAAACTAAAATCAATCACAACCAGTCAAATTTAATTTTTTTCCTTAGGGAATTCAATTTTTTTTCTTCATAAAGGAAATGTTGTTTCTGTTATACCTCAATACAAACATCGCTTAGACCTCTCATTCACGATTATACAAGCAACATTAAACTGCTAGAATATGAACGTTAATATTGTTCAATAAAAACAACCAACAAAGACTTATAACTTTATATCCCACAAACTACAGAGCTCTGATTTTATTGTTGCACTATGGGAATACGTATGCACATGATTTCAAAACCTTGGCGAGTACATTAATTAAAAACTTATTTTTTCCTTTAATTAAAATAAATCTCAAGTAAACTTTAGATGATAACACTCATCCGCGTAAAACAATCAAAACGGTTCTCATTGAGTATAACGGATGTGAGGGATGTTAATACCTTTCCCTTGCATGACCGACTTTCGAACCTGCTCTTGGTGGCGACGACCATTTTCTTTTGGGGTTTTATTGATATTTTCCCTTTCCTTTGAAATAAATAATATTCGGTGGCGACTATGTATTTTTTGCGACGCGTCAGTTATTTGCAAGAGTGCATGTCATCAGGCAAGTCAGTGTAATTTTTAAAATTGATGCAAGTGACGAGTTATTCGTGTCGGACACGCAATTGGTGAGTTAATGAAGGATGATGCTACAATGTTTATGATGTTAGCTTATATGAAGGCAGAAATAAAAGTTGTGATTGGAGAGCTACATGTGGTGTATGACTTTTCGGAAATGTTTCTTGACGATATCAGTGATTTGTCGCCAGAGCATGAGTTGGAGTTTACTGTAGCCTTAGTACCTTGTACTAGTCCGGTGTTGATGGATCCTCATAGTATGTATGCTTCAGATATGAGCTACGTGAGCTGAAGGAACACTTAAAGGATCTGCTTGAGAAGAAGTTTATTCATCTGATTGTTTCATCGAGGAGTGCACCCGTGTTGTTAGTAAAGAATAAGGACGATAATATGAGGTTATATATTGACTACAGACAAATGAATAAGGTGACTATAAATAACAATTATCCACTTCCAAAGATTGATGATTTAATGGATCAATTGGTAGGTTCTTGTGTGTTTAACAAGATATATTTGCGTTTAGACTATCATCAGATTCATGAGAAGCTTAAAGATATTTCGAAGACTTCTTTCTGAACAGGGTATAGTCACTACGAGTATTCAGTAATGTTGATTGGGTAGTCTAATGCACTTGGAGTGTTCATGGAGTACATTAATTGAATATTCCATCAGTACTTAGATCAGTTTACGGTTGTGTTCATCGATGACATCTTGATATACTCAAATTCTAATGAAGAACATATGAAGCATATGAGAGTTGTATTACAGACTTTGAAAAAGAACCAGTTGTATGTGAAGCATCCAAGTGCAAGTTATGGTTATAAGAAGTGAGTTTCCTTAATCATGTGATTTCTAGTAGTGGTATAGCGGTTGATCCGTCGAAGATAGATGATGTGTTCATATGGGAGACTCTGAAGTTTGTTATAGAGATTAGAAGTTTTTCTGGGTTGGATGATTACTATAAGAAGTTCATTGAAGGTATTTTAAAGTTAGCATTACCAATGACTCAATTGACTCGAAAGGGTCAATCTTATGTTTATGATGTACATTGCAAAGAGAGTTTTCAAAAGCTTAAGAAGAAATTGATGTCTGCTTCAATGTTGACGAGGTTCAGAGACAAGGTTTGGATACTAGATGTACCTGAGCTTAAAAAGAGTATTCTTTAGGAAGGTCAGAGAAGTGGGTTGAGTATTCATCCCGTTGCCACTAAAATGTATCAAAACTTGAAGAAATTTGTTTGGTGGCCAGCAATAAAGAAGGAAGTAGCTAAGTTTGTTTATGATTGTTTGACTTGTCAGAAGTCGAAAGATTGAACATAAGAATTTGTTGGGTCTGATACAACCGTTGAATATTCCAGAATGGAAGTGGGATAAAATTTACATGGATTTCGTGACAAGTTTGCCAAAGACGTCGAATGGGTGTTGTCGCTTGCGCGAAAATAAGGTGCCGGCATGACAGAAGAGTCGCCACCTTTCGTTATTTATCCCTCAGAACGGGAAAGGAAACGATCGGAAAAACCTGACGAATAAGGGTAAGACAAGGTCGTCGCAACCATTGTCTGGGTTCGGGAGTCGGTTACGCAAGGGGAAGGTATTAGCACCCCTCACGTCCGTCGTACTCGACGGGATCCTCGCTTGTTTGTTTACTTGGACGGGTTGGTTATAATCTATCTACCTATCAAGGCTGGCTGAAAAGGAAAAGAAAAATGACTCGGCAAAGCATCGCGCTTTATGCCTACGTATTCTCATCAGAGAATGAGAAATCAGAGTCAACGTAGTTCGGCTAACTACGGGGGATTACGGGGGAAAGGTTGCTCGCTAGGATATCGCATCCTATGCCTACGTACTTTCATCTGGTATGAAAGATCAGAGCAAACGTAGTTCGGGAAACTACAGGAAACAGCTCAACTAGGAGGGAGACTATCAAGTCCTACTGTTATCATGCCATGGATTCATCCTATGGTTGAGGTTTGAACAAGGAACTCCTAGATGTTGTCATGCATAGGTTTCAACCTAAAAGTCTATCATCAAATCCTTATCAAAGGAAATGAGAGTCCTAAGGGATCATGTCAATGATGCACAGAATACAGACAAAAACATCAGTTTTAACAGTAAAATGCATGCAATGCAAGTGAGGGAGGAAATGTGTGTGGGGCTTCAGCCTCCACAAGCTCATCTCGACCTCAAGCCAGTCATGAAATAACAGTAATCATACTGAAGATAATCAACATGCTATCAAGCAAAAACAGTAAACTGCAATCATACAGATAAAGGAAATGAAGTGCCATCAGGCAAACAAAACACACCTGAGAAAGAATCACCTATTCTCTAACCCTAACCCTAATCACAGGATCCTAATCAAACCAAAGCAAAGCCCTCAAGCACAACCCTAAACAGGAGAAATCATTCCCAGCCTTCAAGCTTCAGAACAAGCTTACCAAAGACAGGGAGCTAAGCAATCAGACTCATAGTGTCTTCCTCAGGAAAGCACTAAGAGGTGTATACTCAGGAGGCATACCCTAGGTGGCTCAACCACTGTGATCAGTTTACATCCCTCCTCAGGAGAGATTAAACTCACAAGCAGGCTCCAACATCACTGGATATTTAGGAAATCCTATCTGAACTAGTGGAACTAAGTGAACAGACTCATAGGACCTTCCTCAGGAAAGTACTAGGAGGCTTCCACTTAGGAGTTGTATCCCATGTGGCTCAACAACATGTGATCAGTTTACATTCCTCCTCAGGAGAAATTAAACTCACAAGTTGGCTCCAACATCATTGGATACTTGAGAAATCCTAGATCAACTAGTGGAACTAAGTGAATAGACTCATAGGACCTTCCTCAGGAAAGTACTAGGAGGCTTCCACTTAGGAGTTGTATCCCATGTGGCTCAACAACATGTGATCAGTTTACATTCCTCCTCAGGAGAAATTAAACTCACAAGTTGGCTCCAACATCATTGGATACTTAAGAAAGAGGTGAGAAGGAAGGATGAAAGTCATTCATAGTGCCTTCCTCAGGAAAGTACCATGAACTTCCTTCAAACTTCAAGCTCTCAAACCTCACCAACAGGGCATCAGCCAAGCTCTGGGTCTCTGCATCTTGATCTACAAGCTTCCCTTCATGATGCTCTCCATCAATATCCTCAAGGCAACACAAGCCCTCCATCAAATTCCTCAGAATGAACCCCACAGATGAACAGATAACCCACTGGACAGATCACATCATCAGGCAATCTCAGAAAATACCTAAAAATACTAAACTAATGGGGAAAAATTCTAACAAATATTCACAAGAGTCCTCAACACTTAATCATAACATTTACAAAGGTTTCTACCTAAAAATCAAGATAAAACTCAATCAAAGAAAGGGAATCATCACCTATGCACAATTCTAAACCCTAATTAGACTATCCTAAGTCAACCCTAATTAAACTAATCAAGATTAATTCTAAAAAATCTAGAAAAAATCCTATGGGGAAGTATGGCTCATCATCTAATTGCATAAAAAAGAATGGGTAAAAAACCCTAAGGGAATGTTCTAAAATAATTCCTACAAAATCACATACCAAATTAAACAATTAAAAAGCTATTTAAATGGAAAATCTACTAAAAATATTAAACCTAAAAATAAAATCTCAATTTTATTTTTATAATTTTCTATACATTTTAATCTACTCAGGAAAAAAAGAAGAAATTAAAAAACATTTTTTAACTATTTTTAATGAATTATTCAAATCAGAAAAAATAAAAGAAAGAAAATAAAACAATAAAATGAATTAAAGGGGTGGGGGGTCAGAATAGCAACAGGCGCTAGCTATATTAATTGGGCCAACACAAAAAGGGGGGTGCAAGTAGCGCTATAGGCCCAGAACCGGTCCTTTAATGAAACGACCGTGTTTCATCAGATTTGAAATTCCCTCTCTTTCTCAGGCGCGATCACAGCCGTTGGATACGAATAATTGGTCAAAATCAGAAACTGATCCAATGGATATCCTTTCGTCTTCTCCAAACATGAGTTAGGGTTTTCAGACCTTCCCTCCATGGCCGAACCTTCGAGCTCTCCTATCTCCCTCCACACGCCACGGTTGGACTCGATTCCAAAAGGAAAAATCATCTACTTCTCAAGCCCTACACAACCCTACGTTCACTTTCTCTTAACTCCTCGTGGATAATCCAAACAGAATGCTTACACATCTTGGCACCACCATGCTCGACTGATACCAACCTTCATCAAACCTCAGTTTAATGGTCAACAGGTGCACTACACGATACCCTAACTAATAAACACTAATTCTTGATGATTGAAATGCCCTAAACTAATAGTTCTTGAAAATTAAAGTTTTCTGGTCCTGCCATGGAACCTCATGGAACATGCTATAACTCTCAGGGATGGATCCTCTACCCTAACACATTAATCCTATGGCTATAAAACTAATTGGAGCTCAATAATTTAGGAGATATAGGGTGAAGAAAAACCTGTCAAGAAGATGATGGTGAGGCTCGTGGAGGTGGTTGCAGGGCTTGAAATGGCTTCAATGAGATCCTACAATGGTGAAGAAACTTCTGTTTGCACTTGTTGTGAAGGTGGTGGCTTGAAGTGGAAGAAAACTTGGATTGCTTCAACTTGAAGAAATGGCTTCAATGGCTATCTCTCCTTCTCTCTCCTCTGACTTGGCTCCACTTTCACCAACCTCTCATCACTCTTTGATGCCCTCTTTAAATATTAATCATTGGATGTTTCTAGATTCATCTAGAAAAGTGTGGAAACTTCATGAAAGTCTCCTTGAATGAGAAGTTGAAAGTCTCATATCCCTTGCTTCATGCATGGTAATTTGGTCTCAAAATGTCCTTATGTGACTTATTGAATGAGGATGGGTGAAAAACAAGTGCATTTGTTGCTTATGTAGGGTTTTTCAACATTGCCTTCTTATGCAAGTAAGAAATTTCCAAAGGAAGTCCATTTTTTAAGCCTCAAATGAAAATTCTATTTAAACCAAAGTTCTTAAAATGGTTTTTCCAATCAAAATGATATATTGGATGACCTATTTTGGATTTGTGGATCTCCCAAATCACTTTTCAATTTCAACTTCTCAAAGTTATAAGTCATTTTTAGTTCATTTTTGACCAATCATGGAATCTTGTGCTATGAGCTTTTTCAACAATTTGTGACCTTTTTTCTAGACTTAAAATCACATTTTGAGCAACTTTCATGTTTTGAGTTTTTCCATTTGAGGCTTGGAAATAGGAGTTTTAGGCATTGGTTAAAATGACCTATAACTGACAAATGACCAAAATACCCTTGCCTTGTTCAAACCATAAGTTGAGTTCCACAAATCCAATCAAGGACTTCTACCACTCAAATTAAAGCTAAGAAGATCCTCTTCAACATTCATGTTGACCAAGAAACCATAGGAGTCCTCCTACTAGGGCAAAAGTTGTCTGCAAGTTGGGTGACTTTCAAGGACCCAGATTCACACACCTCTGCTGACCTGTAATTTGTCAAGACCATAACTTGAGCTCTGTAACTCCTATCAAGGACTTCCACCACTCAAATTAAAACTTAGAACAAGCTCTACAACATTCATGTTGTGGGGAAAATGAGATATCAAACACATCTAGTGCTAAAACTGCCTGGAAGATAGGGATCAAATTAGGGTTTTTCCACTGACAATCCTCAGAAACCCTAACTCAAAACTTCTCAAACTCTTCAATCATGAGGAGTTGGTCTAGGAATCACCTTTACAACATCTCTATGCATCATTCCATGATCTCATGGCCCTTGGATTAAGTCTCAACCTTCTCCAAATCTTTAGCTGATCTAGGGTTGACCCAGTCAAAACCCTAATTCTACCATTCATGGTTGAATCTTCTGAATTCTTACACAATGACATCTCAAGGCTTCATGATGACTTTCAAGACATCTCATGAGCTTTCCCAAAACATCAAGTTCATTCTCAAAGTCTCAGAATCATCTGAGGAGCACCCACAACTTTCAAACTGTGAAGCACACAACCCTGGTTTCAACCAGCTCTTCTGAGGATCTCTTGAACTTTCTGATGAAGGTGTCAACTTTCAAACATTCAATGAACAAATAAATGTTGGTCAAATTTTGGGGTGCAACAGGTGTTGTTGCGGTAAGAATAGGATATCAAACTATTAATTAGTTTGAATCACATCTTTTAGTTCACAACCGATCTTTGATTTATCCGAAGGAAAATGTCAAAAGAAGGAAAACCTAATTTTTGCATCATAAACAATGCGGGGAGAGACCTATGTAAGGGGTTGGTTAAGCTTAGGAAAGGTATTAGCACCCTAAACTTCTGTAGTACTCTACAGGAACATTTTGTTTAAAGTTTGCTACTTAATTTATTATCTGCTTGAAGAGTATATTGCTAAGAGTTAGAGTGACAAAGAGACCTAAGGGTTAGTCCTAAGTTTACTCGCAAAGATTCGCATCTTGTGCCTATGTATCCGAGGTAGGGGATGGAATCAGAGTAATCGTAGTTCCCCTCGAAAGAGAGGTTAGAAACTTCTTGACTATGGTCAAGGTTTCAATGGGGAATAAGCGTTCTTAAGGAAGCGCTTACGTGGAGTTTGGAGACTCATATTTCTATGATGAAAATAGTTAATTGAAATTAGGGTTAAAGAGGTATTTCACGACGGGAAACCCTAAAATGGAGTACGGCGACTCCTTGACCTAATGCTAGGGTAAAGGGTATTTTCGTCCACGGCGGAACACCTAGGAAATTAGGGTTTTGAATTGGTCAAAGGTTAGGGTTATTGACTCGGTGGTCAAACTACTGGACCTAATCCTTCGGAAGGACGCTAACGAGAAGTAATGTAGAATAATTAAACGGTAAGATGCAAATACGAGAAAGTACGAAAGCAATAAAGACACGCGCAACGAAGATATACTCGCGCAAATTACAACCATAAAAATAATAACGGAATAGATAGCGACGATATACTCGCGTAATTACAATCCAAAAGAAAAAATGCGAAACGTACATGATTAATAAATTGTACAACTGAGAATTATGACAGGAACGACATAGAAGTTTAAACGTAAATATGAATGTAACTGGTCCAAAATGAATGTTAATTTTGAAAGAAAATTAGCAATTAACTATTTACAAAATTAGCTAACAACTAAACTAGAATATTAATTTTAAATTCCACAAAATAAATTCCTTAATTAAGAGATTAAATTTCAAAATAAATTTGAAATTAAGTTTAATCAAGTTTTAGCTTTAAGTCCCTCAAACAGGTTTTAAATTATTAAGCTTATGACCAAAAGTTTTAACTTGAAATTTTTCAAAAACTTTAATTGTGATTTTTTTAGTTTTGAAAAAGTTAATTTAAAAAAGAAAACAATATAAAAGGGAAAGGTTTGTGCTGCTGAAATGCAAATAGGGTTTTTGACCCTTCCCTCTCACTCTTTTCCGCGGCGCGGCTGGCCCTTCCTCCATGGATGTCGTTTTGAGTTTTTCTTCTTTCTATTGCTCGATCGTCTCCTCCTCCTCCCTTTTCGTACCATCTGCAAAAACAAAAATGGCCATGTAAAAGAAATTGCTCACCCTCTAAGGGTTAGGAGCGGTTTCGCCAGCTGCTTGTAGTTGTAGTGGATGAGCGGTGATGATGAGACGACACACTGCGTCTCTCTGAGTTTTCGATGGTTCGCTTTGCGTGTTGATGATGATGATGAGTCAGGGTTCTTCCAAACCCTATTCTCAAACTCGCCTCTTTTGAACTCGCGGCGTTCTTTTCTTCTGATAAAATAGACGCCTATTGGTGTTCTTGATGATGGTCGTGATAATCGTGAACTTGGACTTATATTACTGATCTTTTTATGAACCCCTTTGATGTTGATGCATGTGGGTTTTATATATTTGTTTTTGAGGTCGTGGGCTTTACGATTTTTATGCTGAAGGATTCTTGGATCTGTGAAAATTTCTGTTGAATTCATTTTGGAGGTTTATCTGAAAATTGCTGATGATTTGTTGCGCTTTGTTGACTGGGTTTGTTAGATTTGTTTGTTGGAACTTGGCTTGTTGCTGATGTTTTGATGGTTGCTGAAATTTTGGAGAGGTTGATAGATTCGTTGTTGCATGCGTTTTTTCCTCTTGGAAAAGGTGTTTGATCTGTGGGCTTTGAGAACAAAAAGAACAGTTGTTGCCTGATTTGCCGGAGTCAAAAAACATAAGTTAGGAGCTGGCGACAGAGCATTCCTTTACCCTCCTGACGTACCCGGTGATGACACTTGATCTAAGGGTATCGGAGTCCGAAAAAAACCAAATTGCTAACCTTAACATTTCCACTGTTTGTTGATTTTTCTTGCAGATTCGGAGGAATAAAATTGGGACACGGAAAATCGGACTCGAAAGGTAGTTTAGTAATTTAGAAACTTAGAAAAAAAATGTAATTTAATTCCTTTTGTAATTTCATTCGAAATAAATAAATAAAAATAGAATTCAATATATAAATTCAATCTCTTTTTATTTCCCGATCGCATTCCACCACCTGAACTAAACCGACTAATTCAACTGATTAAACTTAACTAATCACATTTAACTAATTAAATTTAACCGATTAAATTTCTCCAATTAAACTCGTCCTATTGACATCATCAACTTAAATCCATACAAACTAAATCAACTGATTCAAATTAACTCATTAAATTCGTTTGATTGAATTTCCCAATAATTCCCCTGCTTAAACTTAATCGGATAAATCCACTTAATTAACTTGACCCGACTAAATTATTCCAAATAAACTTAAACAATTAAATTCTTTTAACTAAATTTAATTTATCAATCTTCTCTAGATAAATTCGATCGAATAAGCTTGCCCGACTACATCCGTGCCAACAATTCACCTGACTTCATTTCCCCGACTACGTTCATCTGGTCGACCTCATTCAAATAAATCAACTTGAATAACTTCCAACGATTCAAACTTGTCTGATTAAAATCCACCTGGCCCAATTCCTCTTATTGAATTTAACCAATTTAAAAAAAAAATCAACTACTTGGATTTATCAAGTGAATTCAGCTAATGAAACTTGTCTGATTACCACGATGTTTTCCCATTAACCACCAAGCTCAACCAACCTCTTGCAAATCGATTTGTATCTGATATTAAAAGTGAATATGGTCTCGACCGGATAAGCAGAGAAACCCAACTTAAACGGTAAAACCAAAACTGCCTTCCGTATTGAAACTTCAGATTGAGTTTCAACTAAATAAATCACAGGACTCGAAGATGGAAACCCTAATCACTTTAGGAACCTCTGATGACGACTCAAGCTCATGAATTATCGTCAGACTTCTAGTTAATGACCATTTTATGAAGGTGGGAAAACACTTAGAAAAGGGGGGGGGGGTTGAATAGGGTTTTTAAAATAATTATGGCAATAGAAAATAACAAGTTACTTTTATCCTGGTTCGTTTGAACTCAAACTACTCCAGTCCATCCTACCAAGGTGATTTGCCTTTCTCAACAAGGACTTAATCCATTAAATCAAACTGATTACAGTGATAACCACTAAGACAAACAATCTTAGTCTTCTTAAGAATTCTGACCACAACTTGGTCTCTTAAGGAATCTTTTACAAAAGATAAACTAACAATGTGTTTAAGTGCTTCTAAAAAGCTATAATCACAACTATGATTTTTACACGAGTTAAGAATGAATAAAAAATCTATTCAGCTTTGAAGAATGTTTGTATGAGTGGTTGTTGAATAATTTGTCAAGTGATTCGTCAATTCGTCTATAATTTGTTAACCTTGAAAAGATGTTGAAGTCTTGCTTTTATAATGCTTGAAATCCATTGCTTGAAGACTATGCACTGCTGCACAGCTGTAGCCTTTTGTCTTATATTGACTTTTCCTTTCCCAGAAGAGGAATGTTCAAACAAATCCCTTTTGTCTGATTTCCTGTGCCATACACGAATGAGGAAAGAGTCGTTTAGATAAGGACAAGGAATCTGCCAACGGATCTTTATTTGAATAACATCTTCTTCAACAAGTTTCTTTATCAAATTTACTCTTATCAGAGTATCTTCATCAGAGTTGATGTCATCAGAGTTTTGCAGCCATAGTGCTTAAGCGTGAATCTTGATCAGAGCAGACTAGCTTATCAGAGCCTCTGTACTTGCAGCGTTAAGTACTTCCAGAGTCTTCTGAATATTACTCTTAGCTCTTCATTCAAATTCTTCTCAGCTCCGCTTCAGAGTCTTCTGTAGTGTTTCTTCTGACGCTATTAACCTTGCGTTGAATAAAGTTCAGATGCGTTTTTGCTTCTAGAGGAATATTAAATTTAATATCTAAAACAAAAAAAAGTTGAACATAATCAGAGTATATATTTACTTCATATAAAATTTCATTTATGTTATAATCAAAACATAGAGATATATTAAGAACCAATTTGTGTTCTAACATTTTGCCCTCCACCGCTTGAATGGCGCACAATGAGATTTTTCCTGCAAAATCAACAGCCTACACAAACCTGTTAGTAATTAGTTAAAATGCAATGCAAAATGAGATGACAATGCGGAATGAACCGACTAATCTAAAGGGTAAAATTTGGGGTGTTACAATTTCCCCTATTTAAGTAGCTTCACCGGATGATTTGAGTGACGGAGACTCGAGAAATCATGGTGAAAGAGATTTAAATACAGAGAACCGAAAATTTTGCCCTTAGATGTAATGACCTGCAATGCTATGGACAAATGAAAAAAACTATAATGCTAGCAATGTTATTAATCTAATATGATGCGTATGCTGGAATGATAAACGCGAGGACACAGACGCTACGAAGAACAACCCATACTGGGGAATACGACGCACTGGGGAAACAACACGACACTGAGGAATTCTAAAGTGATGGTCAACTGGTGCGACCACGATCGATTGTCATTTTAGAAGGAACAGTAAGAATGGGATCCTTAATGGAGATGAAACCGGCGAGACGACCTCCACTTGGGAATATCTAAGAGTAACCATGCAACAGATTCAGGCGTGACCGGCTAGCACTCTAGGATGACAAGGTAACACAAGATCCACACGGCGGTAGGATCAGGTAAACGAAAAGTGCTGGAGTTTTTGGGACATTCCTTTAAACAAAGAGATCAAGCAGGATCTTCAGGAATCATCGGAAAATATACAGGGAGGAACCACCATCAAAAACATCCGGAAGAACATCGAATGAACTCTAAAACACACTAGAGACACTCGAAAAAACATCGAATGAACTCTAGGACAAAGAAACAAAATTTCAGGGACATCCGTAAGAACATCGAATAAACCCTGAAACACATCAGAGATACTCGGAAAAACATCAAATAAACTCTGGGACGAAGAAACAAAATGAGAACATCTATAAGAGCTTGATATGAAGACAAGTATCTGAAGATATACCCAAAACATTTAGGAAAACATTAAATGTACAAGAAGAGTTTGAAGATGTATCTGGAAGAACGTCAGATAAGCGACAAAGGAGTTCTGGAAGAACTCCAGAACCAAAACTCAGTTTGAAAAACATTAGAAGGAGAAACATATCTGGAAAAACATCGGATAGATTCTGGAAAAGCATCAGAATCGAAGGAATATCTGGAAAACCATCAAACAAGTTTTGGAAGAACATCAGAACAAAGACTCAGTCTGGAAAAAACATCAGAGAGAGAACAGATCCGGAAAAACATCGGATGAGATTCTAGAAAACCGTCAAAATTACAGGGGCCATCTGGAAAACCATCAGATAAGTTCTGGAAGAAACATCATAACAGGGACTCAATCTAGAAAATCATCAGAAAGAGAAATAAATCTGGAAGAACATCGGATGAGAAATGTCATACCTGGAAGAACATCAGATAGACATGACAAATATTGTTTGGTAGGTGCCAAGTAATTTGGACTTTGACCACAAGGTAAGACGTGGACAAAACACGACCTCGTGAGAAATGAAAATGAAGATGAAACACTCATGATATGTATATGATATGAATTATGCAAATGATATCCAAATGCAGACACTTTCGGTAAGGCTCAACTCCTTTGGTAAGATGGCAAGACTGGAAGACTGATTCCTCAACACGAAGATCATTTCATTCTACTTTAGGGATCTGAGATATATCTTTGCAAAACCCTTGCCAATACCTCTTCCAACCATCAAACACTTCCACCAACACTTCAAACACATCACATGTGATGTATTGAAGCTATTAAAACACTTACTTCCACCAGAAAACTTCTCACTCAAAAAGTCAACTGTCAATCCACAAAGCTTTGATTTTTTGTATGTTTAGAGCCACAACTATTTCCAGTCCTTTTCCAACCTTTCCAACACTTTAAACACCTTCCATATAGGTTGTTTGAGCTATCCAAATCATCACCACACTTATTTAACATAATTTCCTTGCATTTCAATTTGAAGTTCTTGGTGTGTTCTTGCAAAAAAACACCATTTTGTCAAGGTAACCATTTGGAAGGAGTTTGGACCACTTGAACATCTCACTTGAAGCATTTTGAGGTTATTTGAATCATCACATCTCAACTGAACTTCTTATTTTGTGTATTGGATTGAAGAGGCTACAAGAAGTATGTGCTCATACTAGCTATTTTTGAAACCATGTTAAATTTTGAGGTACATTGATGCTGAACATGTTTGATATGCATTATAAGTCATGTTTGAACTTTAGCTTTCCCTCAAACTTGTGTATATTTGACTGTCCACTTGATCTTGATTATTAGCTTACATTATGATTCATTTTCATATGAAACTCTTGGTTTTTGTTTAGGCATTCATGTTTGATGGTTGTGAACATCTTTTATATGTCTTATGTGTCATGTTTAATCACTTGGTTGCTGCTTAAAACATGTACTCATGACTGTCACACTTGTCTTGCTCCAACTTCGAATTTTGGCCACACTATGTGCTATATGTTGAATGAACTCATCTCTCGAGGTTTGGTGCTTGTAAAAATACTTTATATGTTCCATATGTTGTGTTTGATCGTTGGTTTGTTGCTGAAAACTTGTATTTTGGACTATCATGATGTTCTTGCACATAACTTGTTATTTTTGGTATGGCTATCGAGTTTTTCATTCAATGAATTATCTTTGAAAACTACCACCACCATTGAATTCCTTGTGAAAAAAAAAATACACATATTGCTTTTTTGTTTCACTCAATTTCATTAAGATTTGAGCAAGTTATGGTTGCTCTTGCAAATATGCCTAAAGTTGTCTTGCCTTGACTTAGTTTTTGCCCTATTTTACCTCATTTTGGACCCAATTTTCAAAAGTGCATAACTTCCTTGATTTTTATCGTTTTTATGCCATTCTTTTTTAAACATGTTCATTGATATGTATAGTTTCAATGTGTGAAGAAAGAATTCAAGAATTGATATTTTTGAAACAATTTAGTTCACTTGAATGACATGACCTTTTTTAGGGTTTTTCACTTGTTTTCATGAGTTTCCTTGACTTAGTATTTAGTTTGTCTTGTAAGATTGATCTTGTGTGAATAATTTTTGAATTTTTCACATGTTTGTATGTTTTAAAACATTTGGTTCTTTGTTTTACCATGCTTACTCATGCCATTGTAAATGTGTGAACATGAAAATAATGCCTTGAAACTTTTTGTTGATTTATGATATGCTTCTTGATGTTGTAACTTCTTGAACATGATCCCTTAACCTCATCTTACTTGTTTATATGTCTTGTTAGAACCATAAAATGTTTAGGTTTTTATTATTTCCTCTGTAAATGCATGAATATGAATGTATGACTTGGAACTTCTTTGTGAATCCTTGTATGTTTCTTGATGTTGTAACCTCATGAACATGACCCCCTACCTTATCTTACTTGTTTATGTATCTTGTTAGAACCATAACATGTTTTAAGATTGATTCTTGCCTTGGTTTTTACCATGAGTCTTTTTCATCTTTCCCCTTGTGAAGTTTGAATCCATGCTTGAATTGTTGTCACTCTTCTTGCTTACCCATGTTTGATTGTCATAAATATGCCTTGGAAATGTTTGAATGTAGTTACATTTATCTTAGTTTGATTCCTATACCATGTGTGATTCAAGTTGTAACTTGTATGCATGAGTTCTGTTTTGTTTACCAATGATGAATTTGTTGTTGTCACAACATGTTTCATGCCTGTTTTGTGGGGTTGTTGTCGCGGTGAAATTTAGATACCAAGCTATTGATTAACTTGAATCTTTAATTCATTTGCAACCGGTCTTTGATTTATCCGAGGGACAGGTTAAAGGAAGGAAAACCTATTTTGCATTGTAAACACAACGCGGGGAGAGATCTAAGGTTCGAGGGTTGGTTAAACTTAGGGAAGGTGCTAGCATCCTAAGTTTCTGTAGTACTCTACAGGAACCTCTTGTTTTATGTTTGTTTATTGCTATGTTATCTGCTTAAGGGTAATGTTAAGGGTTAAAGAGAAAGAGAAGGACCTAAAGGGGTTAGTCCTAAGTATACTCGCCAAGACGTTGCATCTTGTGCCTACATATCCTAACGGTAATGAAATCAAAGTATGAGGAATTATTGACTGTGAGTCAAAGTTCCAAAGGGAAATAAGCGTTCATATGGAAACACTTACTTGAGTGTGGAGACTACTATCTATGTTAAAAGTTGAATTGAAAAGGGTGAAGATATGCTCACGACGGAATGCCTAAAAGGTGAGTACGGGGACTCGAATCCTAAAGCTAGGGTGAAGATAAAGGTATTGACACGGGGGTCAAATAGTGAACCTTTCCTTCGGAGAGGATAAACGTTAAACGGAAAATCAAAGCAGTAAGTGATTGAAAATGTAAAATAATAAGCAATGTGATAAGATATGGATGAATTGTTTGATTTAGTTGACTTTGAAGCTAAAGACTTTTTTGAGAATTTTATGGCTATGTTAAAAATATGCTTAGAAGTTAATTTGCAAATTAAAAGAGTTTGTTTAATTTAAAGATTTTTTTTGTAAGTTATGTAATTAGAACATTAAATTAATAGTTAGTCTTGAATAAGAAAAATTATTATTTTTAAGAAGAAAGATTAATTAGCAAAGATTAAATTAATTTTAAAGGTTCTAGATTATTTAAAGAAGTTGAATTAATTAGAAAAAGATTTTTAGACTTTTATATATATTTTTATGGATTTTTGTTTATTATAAAAAAAGAAATGAATTTTAAATTAAATTATTAAATTGAACAATTTTGTTATATGTTGGAGTTAAATTATCTTAACTTACATATTTTTTGTTGTTTTATTTTTATGAAAAAAAACCTAAATTAAGATCTAAAAAAATATTATTTTTATCATTTCTTCTAATTTTAGTTTTTTAAAATATTTTTCTAGTTTATTTATTTATGAAGAAAAGAGAAATGAGATTTAGATTAAATTGTTAAATTGAACATTTTTTATTTATATTAAAACAACACTAAGTCAAGATTTAACTTTAAAAAACTAATTATATATATTTTTATTATAAAACCAAATTAACATTTAGGATTATCATTTTTATTATTCTAAAAAAAAAAGAAATTCGTTTTTATTATTTAATTATTTCATATTTTAAATTAATTAGATTAGTTAGTGGTTAGTTGTTAGTTATTTTTCATTAATAATTAATTAAAGATTTCAAATAAAATAATAAAACTAAAAGTAAAAGAAAAATAATTAAAAAAAACATAAACCAAATCCCTAATTCCCAATTTCAATTCCCCTCTCCCTCTACCTTCTGTCGTCTGCTTCTTCTCTCTTTTACCATTTTTTTTAATCTTCGCCTCCATCTCTTCTCTTTCTTTCTCTATCGTATTCTCCTCTTCGACTTTCCTCCACCGATTTCCTACAAAACAAACAAAAATTAAACAGATTAATGTTAGCCAGACACAAACTCAACGGTTTTATGATTTTGTTGGCAGGGGTTTCGAAGGGTTTTGCGAAGGGGTGGTTAGCGGCGGAATGGCGGTGCGAAATCGAAGGCGACTCGCGGAGAAGTCAGAGAGATAAGCTTTTTAACTTCATATTTCTCGTTTTAGTTTCGAAGCTTTTCTGATTTGTGGATGTTTGAGCTTGTGGTGAGTATGTGAATTTCTCTATTGTTGGTTTTGATGGAGTTGGTTGAAAGGTTTCTTCTGTATTTTGTATGGATTTTTCGTTCTCTCCTTTTCTCTTTCTGATTATTTCTTATATAGGGTTGCAGGGAGCAATACGAATTGAAGAGTAATAATGAGGTTTCCAATCTAGAAGGATCATGCTCGGACCATTTTGGAAGGTAATGGTAACACTTGCATCTCTGCTCCAAACATTTCCGTTTTTGCTGATCGTGTCGGATATTCGGCTTTAACTTCCTAGTTCTTCCCTTTTTGGCTACAACAGGTGTCTATTGCCATCGAACAATGTAGGAATTCGATTTTGGAAAGGAATAACTTCGTGATTCATGTTACCCAGACTTGCTGATTCTTTGTAACTCTCATTAAATGGCTATTCAATCTTGGTCTGATTGTGTTGCCAATATGCGGGTGAAGGAACAGGATATGCTCTTGATGCGGTATTTCTGAGTTGGCTGTGAACTTTTGATAGCATCCTTTCCTTTATGTCATGATGCAGCATTTTTAATTTCTTCAATTAATTTGCATTTTCTTGTTTCCTACTGCAGATTCTGGTGGACTTTGATTTTGTCTTGGTTGTTAATGTGAAAAGGATGATGTGGGTAAGCTAGTCCAGCTGGTGTATGGTAAGGGCCTCCTGAAACTTAACCTTTGCAGTGCCTTGATTGATAGCTACCTTGCTTACTTTGGCCAAGAATGTCATAAGGCAACTCATGTAGTTTAAGTTAAGCCTATGTTAGTGTAGTTAGTAGATTATTTTGTTAACATGTTAATATGCTAGTGTGAAGATGGAAAACTGTTAGGAAATTAGATGGATTTTGAAGTGGACATTTGTGATTTATGGCTATAGTTGGAGCTAAGGGTGTAACCGTCAACTTGGGCCAACTGTTAGTGACCAGAACTCACAGTTAGGTATTGATCAAATTGAATTTGGTGAGTTTGAACTGTTAGAGAAAATGTGTGTCAGAACTTGAATTAGGTAAAATGTTTGTTAAACTATGATCACATTGGTACATTGAAGGTTGTTGGAGATTAGAGGTCAATTACCATGTTGATAAACTGTTAGTGACACGTCATTGTTGTTTTTTTTGTCTGTGAATGCCTTATGATTTCATGACTTTGCATGGCTAGCTTTGGTTGTGATTATTTGCACTTGCATGGAATGTGACAATGGATGATGTAGTAGCTAGGCATAGATATGTGTATGTATTGGTTCATGGAACTAACTCTGGTTTTGATTGTGTTTGAATTATGCAGGTTGTTTTGGCAGGGATGCTTCAATCGTCATGAAGTTCAGCTCATAAACCTACTTGAAGTAAGGCAAAGTTGAAAAAGGGAATTGGCTTGATACGTGACATTCTTTACCATTCTGTGCGTTGTCTCTAGTAACAGTGAGTGTATTATTCAATAAGCTATTGATTTTCTTGCAACAAAAGGATCCAGTTGAGTTATTCCTGTCCAGATTTGCGACCTTGTGTGTAGTATAATTCGTTTCATGATGGGAAACTTTAGTAGGGGTCAAGCTTTGTACTAGTTTTCCTGCCTTAATTAAACTTCTTTTTAATTGTTGTTCAATGTTGGCTATTTACAGCGAGTCGGAGGTGGTTGGATGACTTTTTCTTCAACTTGATCCGAAAATTTAACACTTGGTGGCAACAGACTCGGTGTTCTGCAATGCATGTTAAGATCATCATTCATCTGGCTAAGTCGTTCCTTTGCCAGTTATCCTGTTTCAAATGCTTTCCTGCAGGTTTCTTTCACTTGGCTTCCATCAAAAACTGGAGTGTCATTGACACCATCATTGTTTCTTTCTAAAATGTTTCTGAGATAGGATAGTTCCTTCATGAGGTCTTGGGCAACCTCATCAGCATCTAGCAGCTGATTTTTAGAAAATTCAAATGCTTTTTCTGCATGAAGGCGGAAAGAAACACAGTTTAAACATGTGCAAGGCCCTCTGCATCCTCTGGGGTTTCTTCTCAAAATTCCTTTTTGGAAACCAACACTGGGGGCACTAAGTTGATCTGTGACTTTCAGTTGAGACAAGCTCTGACAGTATCCAAGTGTTTCAGGTGATCTTTCCACAATAGACATGGTAGTGGTGGCCTCTTCTTCTATAGTGGTAACTTCATCAGTTATCGATCATGAAGGTGTGGTTTATGAATTATGAACTGGTGTGAACAATGCTTGGACTATTTTGGACAGGTTTAGATATGGCTTCGTGTGGAGACGGCGTATGAACGGTGTGTGCGGCTTCACTGTTTTATTTGAAGGTAACAACTTCAGGAATAGGCCTTGGTAGCAGCTGACATGGGCTTTACTTTGAACATAACTGGTGAGTGTACTTTCTCTTCAATTTAAGCATACTTTGGTTGGAGGGCTGTTATTGAATTCTGTTCTTGTACAAATGTGTTGCTTTGATGTAGGATGTGCGATACCACTGGCTAGAGACCTTCTGTTAACAATGATGCAATATTCAATTGTCGCGGACTTAATGCAAACTGACGCCCAATGGCACTTTTATCAGGATGTTCTTTTTGAAGTTATTTGGACAGCCTCCGCAACGGTTTCACCGACCAACTGCTAGCAGGTTGCGTATGAAGTTTTGACAGCACAATGGAGAATGTTGGGACCAACAAAGAATCAAAGTCGTGTTGCCTTAACTCGAGACGCCTCGCATCGGTTCTGTGTCTAAGCGACACCCTAGTTGTAGCTTCCTTTGGTGCCTTGTAACTCGGCTAGTCTCTTATTGTACTTGGGATTAAAGAGACAGTTACTTGTAACAGAATGTAATTGTAACATAATTTGAAGTTTGAAACCAATCCCAATTGTTTAAGACTTCACTGAAACACCATTTTTAATTTACAGTTCAACGTTCATGCTAACTTGGGAAACAACTCTTGCAAGAACCCACGGATTTTTGAGTTGCCTTCAGGGTCTTCTTTGAAAGCCTCTCTAAGTCCTATGGTAATTAAATGAATACTGCGAAGACATATATCTTGGGGTCCGCGCGAATTATGCATCAGCCCCAAAAAGATGCAAGGTCTTGTAATAGCACTTGTAGTTAGCTTTGAACAACCACAAAAACCAGTAAATGAAGGGGGACGTATGCTTAATATATTTGACTTCAATATTTTCAAATTACCCTTTAATAACCATGGATAAAGTCGGGGACCTTAAAGTTAAATAGCTTGATCTCAAATGACGATAAATTAAAATTCAAACCCATGGATTGTACTTGAATGACTCTTGCACACTTATGTTTTATCACGAAATACTAATATGCCCAAAAACTTGATCCGTGGTTCTTGCCCATACTTGTCGTATTAAATTTCAACAAAACCGAACTCCTTTCATAAACGATGACTTAACTTTATTAAAATGACGTTGTAATCCTGGTATGCAAATTAAACTTTAAAGAAACTTTGAAGATAAGGCCATCCCCTGCGATGCTACTCCTCAGGAACCAAGGCAAAACCTCAAATGTCAATGCCCAATATCGAGAACAACTTAAACCTCTAAGGCGAAGAATATGCCCAATATCGAGAACAACTTAAACCTCTAAGGCGAAGAATGAAACTCTCTAAGAAGCTTTGAGGAGATGACCGGTAAAATAATCCCAGGATCTCTATAATCCAACGACCGCACCTTGTAGTATTTGACTGTTATGACCTATGCTTGGTATTACTGCACCTGCACAAACTGGTTAGCCACAATAGACATGTACACAAAAGTAAAAAGGTAAAACAAAAAAACACACAAAGAGGTGGGATCTTAAGGGTCCAAAATTAGGGGGCTACAGTTGCCACCTTCATAATCTGTGAACATTGCCATGATAATGCTTTCTTGACTGTCGATACATCAATCGTGAGCCACAGTCAGCCATCAAGAGTAGAAGGATTTATCATCTACTACAACTGAATGGGCATGTCTCACGGTAACTGTTATACGATGTAAAGTATTTATCATCTACTACAACGCAATCAAGAAAAACTCTAAACAACTCAAATCACCTAATTCCCTTTTAGCGGGATGAAGAAGTAAACACACGACAGAGCCTCGCCGTAGTCATCCACATATGCCCAGCCGGAGAGGCGTGGAAAATGATGAAAGATCCATGTCTGTAAATGGTTCAGATGAAACATTAGTAATGACGTAGCATAAGTATTATGAAATATTAGTAAAAGTACATGTCCAAATATGTTACCGTAAATAGGGTGTTGCTTGTTGTCAATTGTATGGTCTTCCATAAACAAGTTTCACCAGACTTGGAGTAGGGGTAAACCAAACAATAGGCTTCCAGTTATACTAACGAATGCTCTTAAATTTAATAAAGTATATCATGTAGATGACATTGATATAATATGCACGTTTGTCCACGAATATGAATGTGCTAACCAAATACAATAGGTATTACTTCACTGAACATACTATATATTGTGTTACCTGTGTATGATCACTATTATCCTTAACTGCCACATTAAGGTGGTATTTGTATAAGCTCTCCAGAAATCCAAAACTTGCATAAAATCATCTAGTTTAATCTAACTCATATTGGACATCACATATTTTAGCTCTCAAACACTATAATATGACAAGCATTTGGTTTCAAACCTACTTCACATCAATTTCCTTCTAAATCGATTCTTAAACAAGCTCCCAAGTCTTGTTCTTCTTGATTACCATGATTTCTTCTTTCATGGCTGCTAACCAATTTGAATCATTCATGGCTTGATCCAAATTGATTGTTCTACTTTAGTCATCATCACCACTTTTTCTGTTAAGTCAACTTATGCATCGACTGCTTGATCTAGAAATCTCTCATATCCAGCTAGACTTGTCAACTTATTTCTTGCTCTAGTCGATCTCCAAACATTCTGCTCAGGCGGTTCTTCATTTTGATTTGTTGGCCCTTCAGTTTGTTGGTATTCTTCAAACATTGTTTTAAATGTATTTAAATCCCGATAATCTGACCCATGACTCCAATCCCACCCTTTACTTTCATCCAATAGAATATCTCAACTGATCACAAGTTTATCATAATTTCGTGAATACAACTTGTATGCAATAATCAAATGATAACTTATGAGCACCATCACCTTACTTCGATCATCTAGTTTTTCCTTGATTGTTTAGGTAAATGCCTGAAGCACATTGGTCCAAACACTTTAATATGACAAAAATTCGGTTTCAAACCTGTCCAAGCCTTATAAGTAGTCCTCTCGGCCATTCTCTTAGTTGGACTTCTGTTTAGAATGTATAATGTTGTCGAAGCTGCTTTACCACAAAAATCCCTTTGGGATATCTTTAGCTTTCAACATGTTCCTATTCATGTTCAGTATACTCTGATTCTTCCTCTCAGCTATGCGATTATGCTGAGGTGTTTTGGGTGTAATGACTTCGTTATATACCTTCCTCATAATAAAATCTAGCAAATTCATAAAAGGTGTGTTCAGTATTACCACCAGTTCTCAGTTTCTTCAACTTGCATTCATTTTGTTTCTCGACATGCAATTTGAAATTTTTGAACTGTGTGAATACCTCACTCTTCCTTTAAATAAGGTAAATTCACATATATCTAGTGAATTCATCTATGAAGGTTAGGAAATATTAGTTACCCCCATTTGACCTTACTTTAAATTGTTCACATACATCCGAGTGAATTAGCTTCATATTTTCCTTTGACCTCATGGGCAAGTCATGTTTGAATTCTTTCCTAGCATGGTTTAGTTTCCAACATTCTTCACATACTTGACTTGGTTCCATCACCTGAGGTAGGTCAAACATTATCTTCTTATGGTTGAGCATAAGTAAACTTCTGAAGTTTAGATGTACATACATGTGAACCATAGCCAGTTCTTATCTTATTCTGCAGTTGAAGCAAGACACTTGTGATTGTAAGAGCAAGAATTGTCTCTACATGTTATCTCTATGTTTTGATGATAACAATTAAGTATTTGTGAAAGAATCATTTTATGTTCTAATGTTTGTTGTGTGCAGATCATTAAATAAAGATATTAAATCAACAAACGATATCAAGAAGTGCATTGCATACAATATGGAGTTACTTTGTATGACGTGACATAAAGTGTAGCATTCAACGTAAGACTCTGAGCGTAGCAATCAACGTGAAACTCTGAGTGAAGATCAACGTGAGACTCTGGGCAAAGAACTTAAAGTGCTTATTCAAGAAGCAAGTTTGCCTCTGCATCTGATCACAATCAGAAAGATCCAAAGATGTTGTATATTGCAGTTGCAATGCTCTTATGGATTATGTTCTGAGAAGTGTGTATGATCTGGAAGCTATCAATGCGTCTGAGATATAGTCCTCTGAAGAACCAAGTTATGAAGACTTTGATGACTTGAAGTTCTGAAGGTTGAAGGCTCTGAAGACCAAGTGCAGAAAGACTCTAAAGACGTGTTCTAAAGATCAAGACTCTGAAGACATGATTTCTGAGGAATTAAGTCACGAAGATTCTCAAGAATGTTTCAGTTGAAACGTAGATCTTGGAATGCCGAAGACTGGATTCTGAAGTTGAAGATTATGTATCAGAAGAAGCTTCACCCAGATAAAGACATGTTCCTCATCAGATAAGCAGTTGCTATTCACTCTGATAAACATGTGTTTAAAAGTTAACACTCTGATGCTATTATGTTATCATACCAAAGTAGTTTTGAACTACTTATCAGATGCATCATCAGAAGTATCATGAAGACTAAAGTACAACGTATGCAAGTGTTCCAGTATGACAAAGACGTTTGTACTATTCATAAGCGTGGTTTCCAAAGTTAAGATATTAATATTACAAGAAGAAGACAAAGAAAAGTGATGTCACTGTACTATCCAACACATGTTTATTCTATCCGTTGGAAATGACCGTTGGAATAATTTGAAAGGACATCTCTACCCTCACAAAGCTGCTTATAAAAGGAAGATCATTTGATTCATTCAAATGTTGGTTGGCTGTGTGAGCTAGTTAAGTCAGCTTGCGTAGCTTGCTGAACCAGTTTGCTTAACCTAAAGAAAAGCTTTATGAAAAGAAGCCTCAATGCTCAATAAGAAAAGCTTTTAAGCTATATGGAAACTATTGTGTTAATAATCTCTTAGAGATTTATCTTTAGATTAGTTTCTATATTAGTATGCAAGGAGTTGTTGCTCAATACTTGCCATGTACTTAATTAGGAGTAATCTGCTTGTTAAGAAGCACTCATGTAATCTCCGGCAACATAAATTCTATTTTAGAATTAGTGGTTCCTCAAGTGATCTTGTGAAAATCAGAATACTTGAGATGACAAATGATAGTTGTAATTTATGGAATTCTAATAGGAGATATCTTGTGATCGGATTCTATTAGAAGTCAATGAACGTTATATCCTAAAGGATCCCTGAACGTGTCATTGTCCATTTGTTAGTCACTTGCAGTTAGCTTGTGCATAACTGTAATCAGTTTGGTTATAGTGGATTAAGTCCTCGACTGATTGAGGCGAAATCACCTTGGAAGGGTGGACTGGATTAGCTTGAGAGTTGCTCAAGTGAACCAGGATATATTTTGTGTTCTTTACTTGTTATATGCTTTAATGTTTAATGCTTCCGCAACGCATCTGATATTATATTAACGTAACAAGTATAGAAGTGATAAGAAAGGAAAAAGTTTTTAATAAGGTGTAAACCCAATTCAAACCCCCCCCTTTCTTGGGTATTTCTCTCACCTTCAGTTGGTATCAGAGCTCCGGTTTTGTTATTGATGGATATCAAACACCTAACAGTGTCAGAAAAAGATCCAAAAGTCATGTGAAGAAATACTCCTGGGGATTTTTCACTCCTCTTATAATTTCAGTCTCATATTAGTTTTTGATGGAGATGAGTACTAAAATTGTAATCAAATGAGTTGTCTTGAGCAAGTCAGTGATTCGCTGAAGTTTGAAGTGTTGAAGTTTTCATCAACAAAATATTCTCCAGTAGAGCTTAGAAGAAGATTGAAGAATCAGCTGACAAGAAAGATTCATCAGATGAGAAGTTTTTCTGTTGAATGCTTATCTTACAATACGTTTGGATATACAACGTATTCGCTCAAAAGATCAAATCATCAGAAGCAAGAAAACTGGTTTACTGAAGATTATTTCTATGTGAGTATGAGATGTTTTCAAGAAACGGATTAGTCTACTCTTGACTTTCTCATGAAAAGCTCATTGGGAATTTTCTTTAGTAAATAAAGAAATATTGTTGGCTAATGAATTTGATTCATAAGAACTTCTGAGTGAAATTTGCAGAAAAGGTTTTTAAACAGAGAATGTCCAAATCTTGAAGGAATGATCCTTCTGATCTAAGGCATTTGAAAGCTGCCTTCCTTGAAAAGTTTCAAAGATGAACTCTGAGATCTTTGTTTGTAGCAGTAGACTGTTAAGTTTTGTTAACGTGAGATTTTATCTCAGTTAAAAAAAGCTGTAAGTGGTCAAGTGTTATCAGACTTTATTCTTAGAAATTCATAATTAATGAATTCTGAAATCAAGTGGTCCTGAAAGATACAATGACAGAAGACATTCAATCTGTGTTAAAAGGGATGTTAGTCACTGGTGTTTGTTTAGAATAAATAACTCAGTAGACATCCTTTCAGATGTAAAGGTTTTGTCAACTCTGGTTGAACTAACTCTACAAGTTAGCTCAGCATTACAAGAATGAAATTAGAGGATATGAGATCAGCTCTGAAGAGCTATTCAGAAGATCCTACGTCAGATGTTGTTACTGGCTCCTCTCACAAGACTCTGAAGAATCAGAGGCAGACTATGCTCCAGCCAAAGAATCAGAAGCAAATCCAGATGTCATTCCTTTAGCTGCTTCTGGAAAACTAACTCTGAAAGGATTTCCCTCAATCAAATCTTCTCTTCCAGATGAGACGTTTATTGGAAAGAAGGATGACTCCACAAGTTCAAGACTCTTCTTCAAATCCTCAAGGCTAATCAACAAGAAGATTTTGACTATACAGAGACATATGCTTCTTTGGTAAGAGGTTGAAATAAGTCTGAACAAAGAGAGCTAAGCTATGTATTCCTCTGAGCATAGAAAGCAAAGAGTATAAAGCAAAGTTTCAGAAGATTCTAAAAGTATCAATCTCAAAGGCTGCAACTGCAGAGGCTCTGAGAATCAGATTATGCATGGCTTTGAAACGTCAGCAACAAAACTTAAATCTGGATAACAAGGACATTTGAAGAATGAAGATCTGCTATGATCTGAAGCGTTCCTCTGGATAAACAGTTTATTGAAACATTCGCTAAAGCTAAGCTGCATAGATCTGAAGCTTACTCTGGAACTTCATCAGAGGATCTGATGCAAGTATCTAAGCTATATCAGTATCAAACTCTCTGAAGAAACACTTTTGGACTTGATATCATTGATTTAGCTATCATCTGATGATGAAGATCTTCTGGGAGAAAGAATGAATGTTGATGACAAGAAGGACTAACTAACATAACACTAATAGTTATAGTTAAAACGTTTGATGTAGAGAATCTCTCCAGAAGATAAAGCTGAAGCTTTGATAGTTTCTGAAGAAATATCAGAAAGGAAATTTGGTCAGTAAAGATGTTGATACATGAATGTATTTGTTGATGTTCATTTTCTTCTGAACTTCTGAGATTGCATGGAAGTATGAGCTTGAAAAATTATCTAGTGGAAAGAAGTATCTCAAACCTTCAATTGGTATGTCATCATGTATGCTGAATTCTACAGTAGCCATAATGATTACTCAGAACCAAATGCAATTTGTATCCCTCTGATGCATATTGATTCTGGATGTTTAAAAACTATCAAGTACTCATTTGGAGCATTGTTGTCAGAATTCAAGTCATAATTGTTTTGGTAACTGTCGCTTGCGCGAAAATAAGGTGCCGGCATGACAGAAGAGTCGCCACCTTTCATTATTTATCCCTCAGGGCGGGAAAGGAAACGATCGGAAAAACCTGACGAAAAAGGGTAAGACAAGGTCATCGCAACCATTGTCTGGGTTCGGGAGTCGGTTACGCAAGGGGAAGGTATTAGCACCCCTCACGTCCGTCGTACTCGACGGGATCCTCGCTTGTTGTTTACTTGGACGGGTTGGTTGTATTCTATCTACCTATCAAGGCTGGCTAAAAAAGAAAAGAAAAATGACTCGGCAAAGCGTCGCACTTTATGCCTACGTATTCTCATCAGAGAATGAGAAATCAGAGTCAACGTAGTTCGGCCTACGAAGGGTTATGGGGGAAGGTAGCTCGCCAAGACTTCGCCATCTTGTGCCTACGTACTCTCAACAGGAACGAGAGATCAGAGCTCACGTAGTTCGGGAAACTACAGTTTATCTCCTGAAAGAAGTGTTTTTTATTGTGTTTGCGATTTCAACCGCACTAGAGACTATGACCTGAGAGTGAATGCGTCGCATGTCACCCAAAGGGTACCATACTAAACATCCAGACTATGGAAAATAAACTCTCCCACAATCCTTTCTCAGATAGCTTAAGGCTCGTAACGTAAGAGAGAAACCATTCATGATTACCGTATCTTAAACTGTTTTGAGATGAGAAGAGAACAGGCCCAACTAGGAGGGAGACTATCAAGTCCTACTGTTGTCATGCCAAGGATTCATCCTATGGTTGAGGTTTGAACAGGGAACTCCTAGATGTTGTCATGCATAGGTTTCAACCTAAAAGTCTATCATCAAATCCTCATCAGAGGAAATGAGAGTCCTAAGGGATCATGTCAATGATGCACCAAAACAGACAAAGCATCAGCTTAACAGTAAAATGCATGCAATGCAAGTGAGGGAGGAAATGTGTGTGGGGCTTCAGCCTCCATAAGCTCGTCTCAACCTCAAGCCAGAATGGAATACAGTAATCATACTGAAAAATAAACAACATGCTATCAAGCAATTACAGTAAACTGCAATCATACAAATAAAAGAAATGAAATGCCATCAGGCAAAATAAACACATGGGCAAGGGAGCTGGGCTCTACCGAATACCCGCAAGCAAAGCCACACAGTAACAATACAAGCAGAGGGAGCCACTCAACCTCTAATGCAATCATGCTCTTAGACTGAACTTATTCTAGATGGACTTAATCTAATGCAACAGACAAATCAAACAAAACACACAATACAGAAAAGAAAAACAGAAGAAAGCTTCAGCTCCTCTAGCAGCACCTCAGTCTTCAGACTTCAATCACCAACTGCTTTCTAGGTATCAACCTTACAATATGAGTATCAACTCATCTTCTCCCTTAAGCTCCAGCTTCTTTGATCAGCTCCACCTTCAGGCTTCACTATCTTCAGGGATCTTCAAGTATCAACTTGATCTTCACAAAGTCTTCAGACTTCAACAATCTCCAAGGAATCATCCTCTTCAAAGCTTCAGCTTCTACCTTCAATGGCTTCTGGATCTTCAATCAAATCTTCAATACTCTTCACTGGTTTCTTCAACAATCCAGGTGCTTCAGCAAACAAGATTCAGTCAATAAGATGAGGTGAGGATGTTAGAGTGCTCACTGACTTCCAAAGGATGCCATTGAGGACTTAACATCAAAGGGAAAGGCTCTCTCAAAGTTCTACCTCAGAGGGCAAAGTCACTAATCCCTCCAAAGGAGAGAGGTGAGCACCCTTAAGGGACTTTACATCATAGAGAAGGGAGGAGGTGAACAAAACACTCCTTGTTTATTGAATGGAAGTATGCTATCTAAGGCTCTACCTATGCACTTATGATCCTATAAACAGAACAAAATCTAAAACTAAGCTCCTCTGCAAGGTCTTCAAAGTCTCAATGATGATCCACAAGGTCTTCAACTCAATCTTCAAAGCTCACACACTCAAAGGAGAAGAAAAACAAGCACAACAATACATACTATGCCATTAAGCAACACACATACTAACCATACATTCAAAAATCAATTAAAAATACTAAAACACCATATAATATTCTAGCAAAATTCTAGGGGATTCTATACATACTTACCCTTAACCCATATATTCCCCATACTCTAATCTTGACCTATAAACCCCAAAACAAAATTGTTCAAATCTACTTATGCAACCTAAAACCCTAATTTGAGCACCTAAATGTCAAATAAGCAAACTATATTAAATTTTAATATACAAATTGTGGATTAAATCCTATATGAACTATGATTCAATATCTAACTATGCCAAAAAGAATGGCTCAAAAATCTTAAGGGAAAGTCTTAAAAGAAATTATACAAAATTGGGTATCAACTAAATCAATTAAAAATACTATTTACAAGAATAATATGCTAAAAATATTAAAAGGAAAATAAAATGGAATTTTATTTATTTACATTTTTCTAGACATGATTATGAATATGTGAAAAAAACAAGAAGCGAAAAATATTAATTTTCCTATTTTATATGGATTTTTTTAATATGCAAGAAAATATAAAAGTAATAAAGCAAAAGAAAATGAAATAAAGGGGAGGGGGTGTCATAAGTAACTGCGCCCAGTTATTATCCATGATGGGCTGAGAACCTGGGGTGCAAATAGAAGCTGAGCTTAGGCCCACACGTTCAGAAAATCAATATGAAAAATCAACAGAAAATAAATACGAACACGGTGCAAATAGCATGCTTTTCACGTTCAGAATTGGACTTGGGCCGCAGGTGGGGTGTGAGTAGCGAGATCTGCTGAAGCCCAGGATTCACAACTAATTCAAACGGTGCGTTTTGGTGCTAGAATTTCCCTCCACTTTTAGAATTAAATCGTGACCGCTAGATTAGATGAAGAAGTCAATTAAACCAGGATGATCCAACGGCAAAGAGCTCGTCTTCTCCAACTCGACCTAGGGTTTCAGCCAAAACAAGATTCATGCACAACTCTTCTTCAAGCGCGTGCTCTCTCATATGGCCATGAAAAGCCACGATCCAAAGACCAAAAGTGCTCCACATTTCCCCAAGAATACAATGGTGCACCTAGTTTTTACTGAAGCATCGTATCTCTCTCTAACAGAACGCATCAACATTAGGGTTTCACCATTTTTCTCTGTGATCAACCTTAACCAAACTCAAATCCAATGATCTAAACTTGTTCCTTATGTTATCCTCATCATTCTATACTATCACATACCAATCAAAACTTAATGTACAGCTGGTTCTTAATCTTGCAAGAAATGGCACCCTGCCATGAAACTCCATGGATCTCTCTCAAATCCTCAGAAAATCATCACCTAACCTAGCATGTTATCCTTACACCTAACAATCTAACAGTATGCACCTAAATAAGGATCTATGGTGAAAATTACCAACCTGTCAAGTATCAATGGTGAGTGATGTTAGAGCTCGATTCAAGGCTTGAAATCTTCTCCAAATGCTCCTCCAATGGTGGATACCTTTCTGTTTGCAAGAATTGGGATGGATGAGGCTTGTGGAAGAAGAAATTGAAACTTGCTTGGTTTTGAAGAAATCTTGAAATGTCACTTTCTCCCTCACTCTCTCCAATGAACTCAGCAACTTTCACCAACCTTGATCTCATGGTGATTCATCCTTTTTATAACAACCAAAAGAATAGCCTAGAAACTCATGGAAAGTGCTAGAATGTTATAGAATTTCTCATGAAATGATACATTGTATATCCCTTATCTCATGCCTTAAGCTTGTCAATTTGGCTTTAAAATCTCCTTACAAGAGATATTGAGAAGGAATGGATGAAAAACAAGCTTTGGTTTTGCTTTATGTGAAGTTTCTCAAGTTGCCTTATTATGCAAGAATGAAAATTACAAAGCAACCTCCATTTTAAGACCTCAAATCAAAATTCTACTTGAACCATTGTTTTTAAAATAATGTTTGGAGTCAAAATGACATATTGGATGACCCATTTTGGATTTGTACATCTCCTAAACCAAAATTCCATTTCAACTTTTTCAACTTATAAGCCCTTTTTAGGTCATTTTTACCCAATCATGAAAATCCTTTCTACAAGCTCTTTCAATAACTAATGACCTCTTTTCTAAGCTTAAAATCCCATTTTGAACAACTTTTATGTTTTGAGTTTTTCCATTTGAGGCTTGGAAATAGGAGATATGGCCTTTGCTTAAAATGACCTATAATCACCAAATGACCAAAATACCCCTGTCTTGTTCAAACCATAAGTTGAGTTCTACAAATCCTATCAAGGACTTATAGTACTCTATAGAAATCTAAGAGGATGCTCTTCAACATTCATGTTGACCAAGAGATCATAGGAATCATCCTACTAGGGCAAAAGTTGTCTGCAAGTTGGGTGGCTTTCAAGGACCCAGATTCACACACCTCAGCTGACCTGTAATTTGTCAAAACCATAACTTGAGCTCTGCAACTCCTATCAAGGACTTCTACCACTCAAATTAAAGATAAGAACAAGCTCTACAACATTCATGTTGTGGGTAAGATGAGATATCAATCACATCTTGAGCTAAAACTGCCTGGAAGATAGGGATCAAACTAGGGTTTTTTCACTGACAATCCTTAGAAACCCTAACTCAAAACTTCTCAAACTCCTCAATTATGATGAGTTGGTCTATGAATCATCTTTATAACATCTCCATACATCATTCCATGATCACATGGCCCTTGGATTAGGTCTCAACCTTCTCCAAACCTTCAGTTGACTTAGGGTTGACCCAATCAAAACCCTAATTCTACCATTCATGGTTGAATCTTCTGAATTCTTGCATAATGACTTCTCTGGGCTCCATGATGGCTATCAAGACATCTCACAAGCTTTCTCAAATCTTCAAGTTCACTCTCAAAGTCTCAGAATCATCTGAGGAGCACCCACAACTCTCAAGCTATGAAGCACACAACCTTGGTTTCAACCAATTTCTCTGAGGATCTCTTGAACTTTCTAATGAAGGTGTCAACCTTCAAACACTTGATGAGTAAATTAATGTTGGTCAAATTTTGGGGTGCAACAGCTTCCCTTACTCAAACGGCTTGAACCTGACTGGGTGAGGAGCGAACGGCTCTCAACCAATCAAGGTGCGAGACGATTGAATACCGGTAAACCCGAAAATTTGCCAACTGCACGAGCACACGATACTCTGCAGGGAACAAACCTTCGAACACCGCCACACTAGCTGCTCAACAACTAGCTGGAGAAATATCGATCTGACATCGCCGTCAGTTATCCTTATTAAATTCTTCTGACATTGCCTTCAGACAACCACAACCCCCAACCTCGCCGCTGGAAGATTAAACCATCTGACATACCCAACATCGCCGCTGGAAAACTGAGTCTGACATCGCCGTCGGACACAAACATCGCTCTGAGACACTCGACATCACCGTCGTACAAACATCATCTCTGCTGGGGCTTAAAGAGTCTGACCTCGCCGTCAAACAAACATTCAACCTCGCCGTCGAACACAAATATTCAACCTCGCCGTCGAACACAACATTCAACCTCGCCGTCGAACACAACATGATCTGACCTCGCCGTCAAAACAAACATTCAACCTCGCCGTCGAACATAAACACTGAACAATTCTAACCTGGGGTTCACCCCCGGTAAATGGGACAACGGGTACACTTACGTATTTGAAACTACTCCGCTGAGAATGAGAGACTCAACCAAGCACTCTCTGATCTGGGGTTCACCCTCAGAACCATAACGAACATCCGAATGCTACTGCACACTGAATTCGCCGTATAACTTCAACATTACAGATATATGAAACCCTGGCCCCTGGCCACTTCCAGCTTCAGCTAGAAAAGATCTTCAAGTACTTCTGAAGATGGGCATCCTTGGCCTTCAAGGATGTAAACTTTGCAAGAGGTATCTTCGACTTCAGTCTGAAGAAAATGGTCCTTGGCCTTCAAGGATACATGGACCTGCCTTCAGGCAACTCCGCCTCTGCTATAGGGTATCCGTGACTTCAGTCAGGGATATACTTCGGCCTTCAGTCCGAAAAATGAATCCTAGGTCATTCATGACCTTGGGGATAACCTTGCCCTTAGGCACCTTCGCTTCAGCTTGGGATATCTGTGACTTCAGTCAAAGAAGTGGTATCCTGAGCCATTCATGACTCTACGGGGATTCAAACACTTTGCCTTCAGGCAAAACTCCGCTTCAGCTGGAGAAACATCTTCGACTTCAGTCAGAAGAAATATCATTCACTTGATCGCAATCAATCATCACCTCAGGATAACTGACTTGGTCTTCAGGCCAACACGGATCACCTTGAATACAAAAGCTGCATCTACAAACTTTGGAACCTTGTCTTCAGACACACGTTGATTCATCAACAAGGAAATCTGAATCCACAGGAATGTTCTGGTATCGCCTTCAGGCGTTTACGAAGTCAATCTTCAGATTAAACCTCACTGTCGGAGTCAACATATCACGCTGCTAAGGACTTCGAGAATCATCTTGAACAAACAACTCCATCGGGCACCTTCAAGAATCATCCTGAACTGATAACCTTTCTGGAGACTTTATTCTGCTGGGTATTCCAGGAATCTTCCTGGGCAACTCTTGCAGGGGACGCTACTGGGGAGCTCACGAATCATCCTAAGCAAACAACTCGGGAAACTGCGCTGAGGTCTTAAGAATCATCTTAAGCAAACCGCCCTGCTGAGGATTTCAAGAGTCGTCTTGAACTGCAGACTTCGCTGGGGATCTCAAAAATCATCTTGAGCGAGCGACTGTGGGGATTACACCGGGGTCTTAAGAATCATCTTAAGAAAACGACCTCGTTGGGGAGAATGTCAGGAATCATCCTGAGCAACTGATCCTTTGGTGGAACACCTGTAAAACAAGAATGATAATAACCTAGATCATGCTTATGATGCGTATGCTTCGGCGCCATACCCCACACGGTGGAAATGCTATGCGTTTATGCTAAATGCTATGCAATCGTGCACAATGATGCGATCCCGTCAGCAAAATAAATGCCGAAGGGGAATTCTCCTGTCGAGGAGAAAGAACTACTCAGATAGAGGAATCATCCTGCTGAGGAGAACGTGGACATGCCAATATCAATCGGACTCCGTCTGGGGAATTGATCTTCTGTTGACTGCTGCAGGGAAAACAACATCAGTTGATTGCTGCAGGGGAACGAAGCTTTACGAGAACTTGGTCCTGCTGAGAGAAAGTGATATCAATCGCGTGAATAAACTGTGTGGCCGTCTCGGCTACCCTTCTGGTGATGACAACTCTGTGGGGAGGCAACTTCAGCTGCAACACTCCACTGGGGAAACAACTAAACATGGTCTGATCACCTTCCCGGGATTCGGATCTCTTGGACGTCTGCAAACTTGGCTGAGGAAGGGGAAGTCATTCCGCTTCGCTGGAGAGAGTACGACTCTGGGGACATACAACATCAGTTGTTCAACGCTCTACGGGGGAAGAGGGAATCATCCAGCTTCGGGAGAAAATACGGCTCTGATGGGGGAATCTCAATTCCGCAGGAGACTTCAGTCTGGCACCATCAGTCGCGGCATACTTCGGCGTACGAACAATTTCCTGCGAAACCTGCACTTGTGACCCGGGGCGGGGAGGCACCTGCTTCGGCGACCTTACTGGGGAAACACGAGCTTCGGCACCCGAACATTTCTACGAGATCTGCACTTGTGACCCGGTGCTGGGGGAATGAGCTTTTCCCTTGACTCAGCTGATGAAGCAACGTTCCTTCAGGATGCGTCTGCTTGAGGAAGAGAATCATCTCTGCCTGGGGAGACATGTCAATGCTCATTATCTTGCGTTCAGATTCTGCGGAGGAGAGACCACTGAACACTGCTGGAGAAGGGGGACTCGCCCTGCTTCAAGGATGTGCACGACACATCTGGGAGGTGTTACGCCTGCGACAACACAAACAAACAGACAAGATACCCTCCTCAAAGGGGCCTATCCCGGTTATTATCTCATGACAATATTCGGGTAATTAATTGTTTCAACAATCAATGGGCCTAGGCCCGCAAGTTTATGTATGCGCATTTTATAAAAAAAACATCGGCGTTTTCATTCGTAAACAAAACAGATAAGTGCTAAATAGGCAAGCAGAATTGCTGAATAATATGCATTTTATTGATGGTGAACCCCTGAATGGGCAAAAATGTTTTAAAACAGAGGCAAGCTCCTGGAATGAGGAAACCGCGCAAAAAAATAAAACATAAATATACATCAGTATATACAAATGTCGGCAACGAGGCGTAGACGAACACCATGAGTTAATCCCTCTAAGACCCACTCGACTTCGATACTTCTCCGACGCTTCAGCTTCGGAAGAGATTAATTCAGATAAACGGCCCTCAGGTCTTCCAAACCACTAAACAATGAAAGTCCACACGCGGAACGCAGTCATTTGCTTATTCAAATCCCTAACTTTTGTGTGAACCGCCCTTTACGGGTTTTCAGTTCACCGGGATACCCTTTTTTGCCGAAGCCGCCCAGTGTAGGTTTTCGACTTCGCGGGTGTACATTTTTTCAATATATCCCTAATTTTTGCCCGAACCTTTTATTCTGTTTTTGGTTCGCCAGGATGCCCCTTTTTTGCCTGGACTCTTCTTTTTTTGTCCAGCGGGTCTCTTTCAAGCAAAGTATTTTTTAACGGCGTCTGCGTTTACCGGGGATGCAAAATCTTCACCATCCATCGTGGATAACAACAAAGCTCCTCCTGAGAAGACCTTGCTGACAACATACGGCCCTTCGTAATTCGGAGTCCACTTGCCCCGGTGATCGGAGTGTGGCGGAAGAATCTTCTTCAGGAAGAGATCACCCGTCTGAAAGCTTCTAGGGCGCACCTTCTTATCAAAAGCTTTCTTCATTCGGCTTTGGTACAGGCGACCAAATGCAATCGATGCTAACCTCTTCTCGTTCATCAGGCTGAGTTGGTTCAAACGATTCGTAATCCATTCTGCCTCGTCGAGTTTCACATCAACCAAAACTCGCAAAGAAGGAATCTCCACTTCTAACGGTAGGACAGCTTCCATACCGTACACCAAGGAGAAAGGAGTTGCCCTGGTCGACGTACGCACCGTCGTACGGTAACCGTGCAAGGCAAACGACAACATCTCGTGCCAATCCTTGTACGTCACAACCATCTTCTGAACAATCTTCTTGATGTTCTTGTTGGCCGCTTCAACAGCGCCATTCATCTTCGGCCGGTAAGGAGATGAGTTGTGGTGTTCAATCTTGAAGCTCTGGCACAGCTCCTTCATCATCTTGTTATTCAAATTCGACCCATTATCAGTAATGATTCGCTCAGGAATTCCATAGCGACAGATGATGTCCCTCTTTATGAATTTAGCTACCACCTGCTTGGTCACATTAGCGTACGAGGCTGCCTCCACCCATTTGGTGAAGTAGTCAATAGCTACCAGAATGAAACGATGACCATTGGATGCAGTGGGCTCGATCTTGCCTATCATGTTGATGCCCCACATGGAGAACGGCCAAGGGGAGGACATGACATTCAATGGGCACGGCGGCACATAAACTTTATCAGCATAAATCTGGCATTTATGACATTTCTTCGCGAATCTGAAGCAATCCGACTCCATAGTCAGCCAGTAATACCCTGCTCTCAGGATCTTTCTTGTCATGGCATGCCCACCGGCGTGCGTACCAAATGTGCCCTCATGGACTTCTTCCATGAGCATATTTGCCTCTTTCTCATCTACACATCTGAGTAGCACGAGATCGTGGTTCCTCTTATATAGCACTCCATCAGGATTGAGATAAAAGTTTCCAGATAGCCTCCTCAGAGTCTTCTTATCCTGGGTTGATGCACCCGCAGGATACTCCTTAGTCATAAGGAAGGTCTGGATGTCGTGGAACCATGGTTTGCCGTCGGTGGCATCCTCAATTGCAAAGACAAATGTCGGTCTGTCAAGACGCGAAAGCACAATTCTTGGAGCCTCATTCCAAAAATTGACCTTATACATTGAAGCCAACGTGGCTAAGGCATCAGCCATCTGATTTTCAGCCCTGGGTACATGATGGAGTTCCACTCGATCGAAGAAAGGAAGCAGCCTCCTGGCATAATTCATGTACGGCACCAAATTCGCTTGACGAGTTTCCCACTCCCCTTTAATCTGGTTGATTACGAGCGCTGAGTCCCCATATACGTCTAGATTCTTGATTCTCAAATCAATTGCCTCTTCTAGACCCATAATACATGCTTCATACTCTGCTTCATTGTTGGTAACTGGAAACGTCAGTCTCACAGTAAACGGGATGTGGGATCCGTGAGGAGTCGTGATGATAGCCCCGATACCGCTTCCATAGGAATTAACCGCTCCGTCGAATATCAACTTCCACTGAGACTTCCTATCTGGCCCCTCACCGGGCAATGGCTCATCGCAATCCTTCGCTTTTAGAAACATAATATCCTCGTCAGGGAATTCGAACTTCATCGGCTGGTAGTCTTCGATTGGCTGTTCGGCAAGGTAGTCAGACAATACGCTTCCCTTAATGGCCTTCTGGGAGACATACTGAATATCATATTCTGTTAACACCATTTGCCATCTGGCAATCCTGCCCGAAAGAGCCTGCTTCTCGAAGACGTACTTGATCGGATCCATCTTCGAAATTAGCATAGTGGTGTGATTGAGCATATACTGTCGTAGACGTTTGGCAGCCCAGGCTAATGCACAACACGTCTTCTCCAGCATCGAGTATCGAGATTCACACTCAGTGAACTTTTTACTCAAATAATAAATGGCATGCTCCTTTCTGCCCGTCTCGTCGTGCTGACCGAGAACACACCCCATACTATTCTCCAGAACCGTCAGGTACATGATTAATGGTCGTCCAGCCACTGGGGGTATCAAGATTGGAGGTTCTTGAAGATACTGCTTTATTTTGTCGAATGCCTTCTGGCAATCCTCATTCCAAGTAATCACCTGATCTTTCTTTAAAAGTTTGAACATCGGTTCACAAGTGGCCGTGAGCTGAGAAATAAACCTTGCAATGTAGTTTATCGGCCCAGGAAACCACGAACTTCTTTTTCTATTTTCGGCGCTGGCATTTCTTGAATAGCTTTTATTTTCGCAGGATCAACTTCAATACCTCGTTCACTAACGATAAACCCCAATAACTTTCCAGAACGCACTCCGAAAGTGCACTTGTTAGGATTCAGCCTCAGCCTGAACTTCCTAAGCCTCTCAAAAAGCTTCAATAAGTTGACCAGATGCTCTTCCTCCGTTTGGGACTTTGCAATCATGTCATCAACATAGACCTCGATCTCATGATGAATCATATCATGAAACAAAGTGACCATTGCTCGCTGGTAAGTGGCCCCTGCGTTCTTCAGACCGAAGGGCATTACCTTATAGCAAAATGTTCCCTAGGGGGTGATAAACGTCGTTTTCTCCATGTCCTCCGGTGCCATCTTAATCTGATTGTAACCGGAGAAGCCATCCATGAACGAAAACACGAAAAACTGGGCTGTGTTGTCGACCAACACATCGATATGAGGCAACGGGAAATCATCCTTAGGGCTCGCCCTATTCAAATCCCGATAATCGACGCACATTCGTACCTTACCGTCCTTCTTCGGTACAGGCACTATGTTGGCGACCCACGGAGGGTAAGTAGTAACGGCTAGAAATCCTGCGTCCAACTGCTTCTGGACTTCTTCTTTGATTTTTACTGCCATATCTGGTCTCGTCCTCCTGAGCTTCTGCTTGACTGGAGGGCACTCTTCTCGCAACGGCAAGCGATGAACCACGATGTTTGCGTCAAGTCCGGGCATATCTTCATATGACCAAGCAAAGACGTCACTATACTCTCGAAGCATCTCGACCAGTCTATGCTTGACATCATTCTGCAGCGCAGCCCCTACTCTGACATTTCTGACGAGCTCTTCAGAACCCAGATTTATGATCTCAATATCCTCTTCATGAGGCAGAATAACCTTTTCCTCTTGTCTCAACAAGCGGGCCAACTCTTCCAGAAGGTATTCGTCTTCATCAATCTCATCCTCGGCTTGATAGATCGGGCAATCAAAGTCGTAGTGAGCCGTAGAGGGTCCAGAGTCGATGTCGTCTGTTATGTGGATCCTACAATAACAAGGGTTAAGTTTAAAGCAAGAATATGCAGGTTAGCACAAACCCCGTTGCCATTTTATTGTTCTTCTAAATAAACATAAAACAGGAATAACAGAGAACACAATATTTGAGTGCGAAGAAAACGCCTTTTATTTATTAACAAAATGCATGTACATAATCCAACAAGGCCCTAACAATAAAACCGCTATGCCCCGGGCAGGACATAGGGTTGTACAAAGATTGTAAAAAGCAAATCATTACTCTTCACTTGTCAGCTGGATAATCTCCTTGATGGTCCAATTGTTGAGGCGCTCGCCCGGCTTGCTTGGCTGAATCCAGGCGTCAAGATCACAATCACTATCCCCGCTGTCCTCAGACGCTGCGTTGATGCTTTCGAAAATCACTCCGCCCTTGGTGAATAGGATCGGCCCCTTCCCACGAGACGACTTGCTAGACGAAGATGAAGCTTCAGCTTCAGGAGAATACCCCAATCCAAACTTATCCTGCTTGATTGGTATATCCAAAACATGCCCCTAGCCTGGGGTGGAACCGGCTTCGACGACGGCCCGAGCTTCTTTGAATGAGGAGAGATTCATCTCTGGCTTCTCTGTGACGACAGGAGCTACCTCTTTCACCTTGACGACTTCAAATGCTTGGCAGAGAGTTTCATGGATCTCGCCATCCATCTCAACATATTTAAAGGATGACAAGTGGCTCACCATAATGTCCTCCTCACCACAGACGGTTACTATGCTGCCCCCGACAGCATACTTGAGCTTTTGATGCAGCGTGGACGTCACGACACCAGCAGCATGGATCCATGGCTGACCTAAGAGGCAACTGTAGGCAGGCATGATATCCATGATATAGAAAACCGTATTGAACGTCTCCGGACCAACTTGGATTGGCAGGGTCAACTCTCCGAAGACGTGGCGCTTAGTTCCATCAAATGCTTTCACCACCAGATCACTGGGTGTGCAAAGCAATCCACGGGTATCCAACTTCATTAGTGCCTTCTTCGGAAGCACATTAAGCGACGAACCCGTATCCACCAGGACATGCGACATGATAGTGCCTCTGCACTCTATCGAGACGTGCAAGGCGCTGTTGTGATCTCTCCCTTTAGGAGTCAGCTCTAAATCTGTGAATCCCAGCCCATTACCAGCATTAACATGGGCTACCACCTCCTCTAGCTGATTTACTGATATCTCCTGCGGCACGTATGCAGCGTTCAATACCTTCAGTAATGCGGTGCGGTGCGCTTCAGAACACAACAACAAGTTAAGAATAGAGATCTTTGACGGAGTCTGATGAAGATGATCTACAATCTTGTAGTCGCTCTTCTTGATTAATCGCATGAACTCTTCAGCATCTTTAACTAGCAAATCTTTTTCTGCCCCAGAAGGGACCTCTTCGACAGCTCTGCCTTTACCCTTATCCACAGCATCGACTCTGACTACCTTCTCTGCCGCAACCTCTGCTGGCGCAAACACTCTACCGCTTCGAGTGATACCACTGACTCCGGCAAGATTCTGCACGGTCGATCCGTACGGCTCAAGCTCTATCTTCTGACCATTGCAATAGACTTCGGCGCCGTAGTGCCATGGAACGGCGCTAGTGCTCTCGAATGGGATTGACCCGGCCCTGGTGATAGTGATAGTAGGCGGTCGGGGCGCGAAAATAGTAATAGGTTGACGAGGAATAGTAATGGTAGCGACTTCATCTGCCTGCTTCAGCACGACTTCCCCTGATGCACTTTCAACGCTCTGGCTGAACTGCAAAATACCCTCAGACATCAGACTTTGGATACCTTCGACCAGCTGCTCACACCCGTCAGGAAGTGTAGCACAAGCCATACATAACTCTCCGCATCCAGGGAAGAAGCCCTTCTTCAGCAACTTAGCCTTGACAAAACTAAGCGGCGTCTTCAAATCTTTGACATCAGCCAGCAAGTCTGAGCTCTCCTCAGTGATAACGGCATTCACTCCGCCTCCCCTATGATGAGGCATAGGGTTTTTGGTAACGTTGGGCACACTATCAGAAAAATTAATAACCTTGGCGTCCACCAAGTCCAACACTTTGTGCTTAAAAGCTTTACAATTCTCAATCGTATGGCCCGGTGCCCCAGTATGGAAATCACAGGTAGCATTTGCATCATACCCCGGTGGTGGTGCCCCTGTTAAGGGAGCCAACGTCCTCTTTTGAACTAGCTGAAGCTGCAGCAAAGTTTGCAGAAGCTGCGCATACGACATAGGTGGAGTTTCAAAATGACGGTTTGCCAGAGGAGCCCGATTCTGATATTTCCTATACCCCTGCTGATTCTGCTGCTGAGGCTGTTGCTGCTGTTGCTGCGGCGGAGCAGCTGGGATATTTATGCTAGCAATCTGCTGCTGAGGGCCCTTGCCCTTTCTCCGAGCATTAGTGACGGCATTTGCATCCCCTTCTCGACGCTTGCCAGCGTAGGGTTTCTTACCACCTCCTCCAGCTGAGGATGATTCGCCCTGAATTTTTCCGATCTTTATTCCGTTCTCGACATGCTCGCCCATAGTGATGAGAGCCGAGAATGTCCCAGACATGCCACTGACCAGCTTTTCATAGTAGATTCCAGGAAGGGTAGCCACGAACATTTGCACTAGCTCACGCTCAACCATCGGTGGTTGAACCCGAGCAGCCAATTCACGCCACCGCTGGGCGTACTCTTTAAAGCTTTCATTGTTCCGCTGTGAAAGATTCTGAAGCTGAACTCGATTGGGGGCCAAGTCGCTATTGTATTGATAATGGAGGACGAACGCTTCAGCGAGGTCTTTCCAGGTGCGTACAGTAGCGGGCTCCAGACCCATATACCATTCGAGTGATGGACCAGAAAGACTATCTTGGAAGAAGTGCATCAGCAACTTCTCATCGTCAGAATAGGCGGACATCTTTCTATAATAAGATCGAAGGTGGACGCGGGGGCAAGTAGTACCCTTATACTTCTCAAAGACAGGCACCTTGAACTTATGAGGTACCTTGAAATCAGCAATCAACCCGAGCTTGGACATATCAACGCCCAATGTGTTCTGATTTTCAATGTCTCTCATCTTGTCTTCCAGCGCTTTGAACCTGAGTCGAGCTTCAGCATTCAACTCTGCATCCACACCTCTCTGAGAGAATACGTCATCCTGATGGTCCTCAAGCCACGGTTGAGGCACCAACAGATTTCCTACACCAGCATTGCCGTTGACCGGCCCTATGTTAACATTGGCTCCCAGACTACCATTGCCGACGCCTGCCGCATTGAGTCCGAGATTAGTCATCAGATTGCCGTTAGCACTGCCGTTGCCCCCGGCAACAGGAACAACATTTTGTGGAGCATCCACTGGAGGAGGAGTAGGCATAGCCCCGCCGTGCAGTATGCCATTACTGTCAACCCTGGAGATCAAAGGTTGAACCAAAGTACGAAGCTGGTCCTGACCATTCGCGACCACTTGCATCAGCTCCATAAAACGATCCATCCGTTCACGGAGCTCTTGAACATCTGACTGCACCTGGTCCATGATCCTTGTCTGATTAGCGCGAGTTGAGTAACGGTGAATGAGTCTTTGATCAATCCTGGAGATCGAAAGCAGCTCGGAACCTGTGTACCTGAAAAACCTATCAACATTAAAGGTTAGGACAAGCAACAAAATGTATGTCATGCAAAATGCTTCATGCAGATGTATGCGCGTGTCTGTGTGCTTGAGAGATTTCCCCCGATCCTGGCGCCTTAGTACCAGTGCTGACAATAATGAGGGGAATCTGGGCCCAATCATGGAAACAGCAATCTCACATATACACAGGACCAGCGATAGCCAACTCCGACACATCAGGGATCGAGAACTCGTACGCAATAGTCTTTCTGAGAGAGGCTGTAGTAATACAATAAGAGGCGAGAGATCCTGGATCAGGGAAACGGTACCTGTCACAGACACACGTTAATGGAATGCAAATGAACATGCAAACTAATGCAAAATGCAGGCATGCCATAATATATCCGGATAGCTGCTGTGGAGATTCTGTATCAACAGTCACTGATGAGAAGAAAACCCCGGTATAAGACCACTAATCTGATCTGCTGAGAATAATCATCTGATAGGACCAAGATCAAAATTCTGCTCTGTCGAGAACAAATGGCTGATAATAAGGACCCCTGGTGTATAATCAAAAGATATCTGCTGATGAAGTCTTCAGACCCCAAATCAAAAAATCTGCCCTATCAAGAACAAACACACAGCTGCTGATGAGATCTTCAAATCCCACTCAAAATCTGCCCTATCAAGAACAAATAACATCTGCTGATGAGATCTTCAGACCCCACTCAAAATCTGCCCTATCAAGAACAAACCACTGATAACAATGTTCTGATCAAAACCTGCTCTATCAAGAACAGACAAACACCCGACGATAAGATCCTCTGATCAAAACTTGCTCTATCAAGAACAAACATATCTGCAACTGAGAGCCATGGTGCCAACATAACTGATTCACTGTCAAGAAAACCAGGTAGTCTGAAGGTCTAAGTTTCCTGCAATAAACCCAATCCCGCTCACAGGTATGGACCTAAACTGACTCAAGGTACGGCATCCTATGCGTTCATCAGCGTCACAGACTTTCAAAACTGATGATACGATTCCCAGAAGGAGTGGCATCATCAAGTCTTGAAGAGGCCTCACTTAGCTGAATCACAAATGATCGGTCCCCAGAGTCGACAATCCACCAAACCAGCAACCGTCTCAACCCAAAGGGTTGAAAGTGAAGCCAACCGGATGAACCTCGTCTGAGTGTGGATTTCATGAGACACTAGTGCCTGCAAAGCAAGCACGCGCCCACTAATTTCCACTCTAGGTCTATGGTGCACTCAAGCCTGGGTCTGGCTTCTCACTCATCAGAACTCCCACCCCACAACAGCACAAATAATCATATTATACTGAAAATAAAATGCGGGAAATAAAGTGCGAGAAGTAAAAATGCGATAAATAAACGCAACCCAACAAGCAAACACACAAACGGTAGGATTGACTCTCTTAGGGGACGTTGGATCCCAAAATTGACTCGCTTTCGGGACGTTGGATCCCTAGGAAACGATCGAGTCCCCAGCAGAGCCGCCAGCTGTCGCTTGCGCGAAAATAAGGTGTCGGCATGACAGAAGAGTCTCCACCTTTCGTTATTTATCCCTCAGGGCGGGAAAGGAAACGATCGGAAAAACCTGACGAAAAAGGGTAAGACAAGGTCATCGCAACCATTGTCTGGGTTCGGGAGTCGGTTACGCAAGGGGAAGGTATTAGCACCCCTCACGTCCGTCGTACTCGACGGGATCCTCGCTTGTTGTTTACTTGGACGGGTTGGTTGTATTCTATCTACCTATCAAGGCTGGCTAAAAAAGAAAAGAAAAATGACTCGGCAAAGCGTCGCACTTTATGCCTACGTATTCTCATCAGAGAATGAGAAATCAGAGTCAACGTAGTTCGGCCTACGAAGGGTTATGGGGGAAGGTAGCTCGCCAAGACTTCGCCATCTTGTGCCTACGTACTCTCAACAGGCACGAGAGATCAGAGCTCACGTAGTTCGGGAAACTACGGTTTATCTCCTGAAAGAAGTGTTTTTTATTGTGTTTGCGATTTCAACCGCACTAGAGACTATGACCTGAGAGTGAATGCGTCGCATGTCACCCAAAGGGTACCATACTAAACATCCAGACTGTGGAAAAGAAACTCTCCCAAAATCCTTTCTCAGATAGCTTAAGGCTCGTAACGTACGAGAGAAACCATTCATGATTACCGTATCTTAAACTGTTTTGAGATGAGAAGAGAACAGACCCAACTAGGAGGGAGACTATCAAGTCCTACTGTTGTCATGCCAAGGATTCATCCTATGGTTGAGGTTTGAACAGGGAACTCCTAGATGTTGTCATGCATAGGTTTCAACCTAAAAGTCTATCATCAAATCCTCATCAGAGGAAATGAGAGTCCTAAGGGATCATGTCAATGATGCACCAAAACAGACAAAGCATCAGCTTAACAGTAAAATGCATGCAATGCAAGTGAGGGAGGAAATGTGTGTGGGGCTTCAGCCTCCACAAGCTCGTCTCAACCTCAAGCCAGAATGGAATACAGTAATCATACTGAAAAATAAACAACATGCTATCAAGCAATAACAGTAAACTGCAATCATACAGATAAAAGAAATGAAATGCCATCAGGCAAAATAAACACATGGGCAAGGGAGCTGGGCTCTACCGAATACCCGCAAGCAAAGCCACACAGTAACAATACAAGCAGAGAGAGCCACTCAACCTCTAATGCAATCATGCTCTTAGACTGAACTTATTCTAGATGGACTTAATCTAATGCAACAGACAAATCAAACAAAACACACAATACAGAAAAGAAAAACAGAAGAAAGCTTCAGCTCCTCTAGCAGCACTTCAGTCTTCAGACTTCAATCATCTTCTCCCTTAAGCTCCAGCTTCTTTGATCAGCTCCACCTTCAGGCTTCACTATCTTCAGGGATCTTCAAGTATCAACTTGATCTTCACAAAGTCTTCAGACTTCAACAATCTCCAAGGAATCATCCTCTTCAAAGCTTCATCTTCTACCTTCAATGGCTTCTGGATCTTCAATCAAATCTTCAATACTCTTCACTGGTTTCTTCAACAATCCAGGTGCTTCAGCAAACAATATTCAGTCAATAAGATGAGGTGAGGATGTTAGAGTGCTCACTGACTTCCAAAGGATGCTATTGAGGACTTAACATCAAAGGGAAAGGCTCTCTCAAAGTTCTACCTCAGAGGGCAAAGTCACTAATCCCTCCAAAGGAGAGAGGTGAGCACCCTTAAGGAACTTTACATCATAGAGAAGGGAGGAGGTGAACAAAACACTCCTTGTTTATTGAATGGAAGTATGCTATCTAAGGCTCTACCTATGCACTTATGATCCTATAAACAGAACAAAATCTAAAACTAAGCTCCTCTGCAAGGTCTTCAAAGTCTCAATGATGATCCACAAGGTCTTCAACTCAATCTTCAAAGCTCACACACTCAAAGGAGAAGAAAAACAAGCACAACAATACATAATATGCCCTTAAGCAACACACATACTAACCATACATTCAAAAATCAATTAAAAATACTAAAACACCATATAATATTCTAGCAAAATTCTAGGGGATTCTATACATACTTACCCTTAACCCATATATTCCCCATACTCTAATCTTGACCTATAAACCCCAAAACAAAATTGTTCAAATCTACTTATGCAACCTAAAACCCTAATTTGAGCACCTAAATGTCAAATAAGCAAACTATATCAAATTTTAATATACAAATTGTGTATTAAATCCTATATGAACTATGATTCAATATCTAACTATGCCAAAAAGAATGGCTCAAAAATCCTAAGGGAAAGTCCTAAAAGAAATTATACAAAATTGGGTATCAACTAAATCAATTAAAAAGACTATTTACAAGAATAATATGCTAAAAATATTAAAAGGAAAATAAAATGGAATTTTATTTATTTACATTTTTCTAGACATGATTATGAATATGTGAAAAAAACAAGAAGCGAAAAATATTAATTTTCCTATTTTATATGGATTTTTTTAATATGCAAGAAAATATAAAAGTAATAAAGCAAAAGAAAATGAAATAAAGGGGAGGGGGTGTCATAAGTAACTGCGCCCAGTTATTATCCATGATGGGCTGAGAACCTGGGGTGCAAATAGAAGCTAAGCTTAGGCCCACACGTTCAGAAAATCAATATGAAAAATCAACAGAAAATAAATACGAACACGGTGCAAATAGCATGCTTTTCACGTTCAGAATTGGACTTGGGCCGCGGGTGGGGTGTGAGTAGCGAGATCTGCTGAAGCCCAGGATTCACAACTAATTCAAACGGTGCGTTTTGGTGCTAGAATTTCCCTCCACTTTCAGAATTAAATCGTGACCGCTAGATTAGATGAAGAAGTCAATTAAACCAGGATGATCCAACGGCAAAGAGCTCGTCTTCTCCAACTCGACCTAGGGTTTCAGCCAAAACAGGATTCATGCACAACTCTTCTTCAAGCGCGTGCTCTCTCATATGGCCATGAAAAGCCACGATCCAAAGACCAAAAGTGCTCCACATTTCCCCAAGAATACAATGGTGCACCTAGTTTTTACTGAAGCATCGTATCTCTCTCTAACAGAACGCATCAACATTAGGGTTTCACCATTTTTCTCTGTGATCAACCTTAACCAAACTCAAATCCAATGATCTAAACTTGTTCCTTATGTTATCCTCATCATTCTATACTATCACATACCAATCAAAACTTAATGTACAGCTGGTTCTTAATCTTGCAAGAAATGGCACCCTGCCATGAAACTCCATGGATCTCTCTCAAATCCTCAGAAAATCATCACCTAACCTAGCATGTTATCCTTACACCTAGCAATCTAACAGTATGCACCTAAATAAGGATCTATGGTGAAAATTAACAACCTGTCAAGTATCAATGGTGAGTGATGTTAGAGCTCGATTCAAGGCTTGAAATCTTCTCCAAATGCTCCTCCAATGGTGGATACCTTTCTGTTTGCAAGAATTGGGATGGATGAGGCTTGTGGAAGAAGAAATTGAAACTTGCTTGGTTTTGAAGAAATCTTGAAATGTCACTTTCTCCCTCACTCTCTCCAATGAACTCAGCAACTTTCACCAATCTTGATCTCATGGTGATTCATCCTTTTTATAACAACCAAAAGAATAGCCTAGAAACTCATGGAAAGTGCTAGAATGTTATAGAATTTCTCATGAAATGATACATTGTATATCCCTTATCTCATGCCTTAAGCTTGTCAATTTGGCTTTAAAATCTCCTTACAAGAGATATTGAGAAGGAATGGATGAAAAACAAGCTTTGGTTTTGCTTTATGTGAAGTTTCTCAAGTTGCCTTATTATGCAAGAATGAAAATTACAAAGCAACCTCCATTTTAAGACCTCAAATAAAAATTCTACTTGAACCATTGTTTTTAAAATAATGTTTGGAGTCAAAATGACATATTGGATGACCCATTTTGGATTTGTACATCTCCTAAACCAAAATTCCATTTCAACTTTTTCAACTTATAAGCCCTTTTTAGGTCATTTTTACCCAATCATGAAAATCCTTGCTACAAGCTCTTTCAATAACTAATGACCTCTTTTCTAAGCTTAAAATCCCATTTTGAACAACTTTTATGTTTTGAGTTTTTCCATTTGAGGCTTGGAAATAGGAGATATGGCCTTTGCTTAAAATGACCTATAATCACCAAATGACCAAAATACCCCTGTCTTGTTCAAACCATAAGTTGAGTTCTACAAATCCTATCAAGGACTTCTAGTACTCTATAGAAAGCTAAGAGGATTCTCTTCAACATTCATGTTTACCAAGAGATCATAGGAATCATCCTACTAGGGCAAAAGTTGTCTGCAAGTTGGGTGGCTTTCAAGGACCCAGATTCACACACCTCAGCTGACCTGTAATTTGTCAAAACCATAACTTGAGCTCTGAAACTCCTATCAAGGACTTCTACCACTCAAATTAAAGCTAAGAACAAGCTCTACAACATTCATGTTATGGGGAAGATGAGATATCAATCACATCTTGAGCTAAAACTGCCTGGAAGATAGGGATCAAACTAGGGTTTTTTCACTGACAATCCTTAGAAACCCTAACTCAAAACTTCTCAAACTCCTCAATTATGATGAGTTGGTCTATGAATCATCTTTATAACATCTCCATACATCATTCCATGATCACATGGCCCTTGGATTAGGTCTCAACCTTCTCCAAACCTTCAGTTGACTTAGGGTTGACCCAATCAAAACCCTAATTCTACCATTCATGGTTGAATCTTCTGAATTCTTGCATAATGACTTCTCTGGGCTCCATGATGGCTATCAAGACATCTCACAAGCTTTATCAAATATTCAAGTTCACTCTCAAAGTCTCAGAATCATCTGAGGAGCACCCACAACTCTCAAGCTATGAAGCACACAACCTTGGTTTCAACCAATTTCTCTGAGGATCTCTTGAACTTTCTAATGAAGGTGTCAACCTTCAAACACTTGATGAGTAAATTAATGTTGGTCAAATTTTGGGGTGCAACAGTAACTAACTTGGAATCGGAAACCAAAGATGGGTTAGCTAAAGAAGTCACCATCAGATGACCTGATGATTGATAAAGAGCAAGATTGTCATTCAAACAGATGGGAGAAATACATCTTGGGTTTATGATAGTTTGTGATGACTACGTCTGCTCAAAGGATAAGTTCTTATGATGCAAGAAGTCAGCAAGTTTCCTCAGCTCATATATTTTTTTAAGCTTATGTATATTATGAGAAACTAGCATTCATCTGAAAACAAGTTCTGGAAGAAGTTAAAGAGGCGTGATCATTGATATCAGAAGATAGATGATCAGAAGATGAAGACCAAAGGAAGAATCTGGATTTCACAATCTTTATTCAAAATAATACAAACATCAGAAGAGTTTTGTTTCTCCTCAAAGGAAGCTGAAGAAGTCATTATGATTCAGATGAAAACGGTAGCAGAAAGAAGATTAATCTGTCAAATAGAAGCCAACTAAGACTCTCATGCTGTCAATGTACTCTCTATGAAAAGAAGAGGTTAGTAAAAAGGAAGCAACTCAATGTAGCACTCTCTACTGCAGAAGCAGAATATATTGTTGCTGCTTGTTGAAGTATCAAATGCTTTGGATGAAGAATCAGCTGGAGAACTATCATATGCATAAGACTGAAGATAGGTTTAAGTTTATTCTGAAAAATATAAGTATGGATTTCTGTCCAGAATGAAATGTTTATCAAAAGCAACTTTCTCAGATGCAAAATGTTTAAAATCTAGAGTATTACATCTGTTGGTTATTTAATTTCTTTGATTATTATTTCTGTGTATCTGAACTAACAAATCTCATAGGATCTGAATGTTGGCTAAAGTTTCATTTCTCAAAGAGTTTTCAGAAGCACATGCAAGCAAACACTTGTAACTCTGAATCTGAAAAGGTGGAGTGCACAAAACTGAAAAGACGTTTGAGGTACTGTTTGAATATTTAGTTTCTCATTTTCCCCCAAATTGTCATAATCATTAATGCTTGAAATGTTTATATTCCTTTTATTAAATGCTATTAAATGCTAAGTGTTAAAACGTGTTGAACGTGTGACTCTTGTATGCCCTAATTTTCCTCTATAAATTCCACAACTCACAACATTTCACATTTTTCACTCTCATGAACACTTGTATGCATTTCTGCTTGCTCCATTGTTTTCATCTCTCTCCCAAACCCTAAAACCGTTTGTAACCCTAATCCTTCAACTTCTTCAACAATGGCTACTTCTTCATCACCTCTGGAAGCCTATCTTAAACCTAAATCTAGGATAAATGTTGATGTTTTATTTGCTACTTTCAAGAAAGAAATAAGGATGAGTTTAGACTATGTGAAGAAGAGATGCCTCTCAAGCATGAATTCATATGAATTTGATGCTATTTAGAATATATTCATCTCTAGATTCAACACTGTTGCTTCAAATATGAAGAGTGTCTGCTCTGATGATGCGAAGATCAGATTCGCTGAGATTTCCATAATCACGCTATGGAATGTGGACAGATTTTCAACTTTGCTTCTTGAAGATGCACTCTCAACTTCTGGAGTGTCTGCTACTTCTGAGACTATTGAAGGATCTGCTCCTGAAGTCACTCTGGAAGAAATTCCTTTAGCTCTGATGCTTATGGACCAACCATCTGAATATGTGCCTCCAGAATCTGCAACTGTAATGGATATTGACTCTGCTCCTACATCATCTGAAAACAAGCAAGAGGACTCTGAACTGAAATACAAGATTGTTGTGCTGGAAGCTGGTCAATCTGAGATCAAATCATGGATGGTAAAGCAAGATCAGAAGACTGAAAAGATTGAAAAATGGATGTTCAAACAAGAAGAATCTTCTTCTGAGATCACCAACCTCCTGAAGATGCTTCTCTCCAAACAATCTCAGCGTGTCATTTTTTATCTGATGTTTGAGCAGGTAGTTGTTTTTGTTTTCTGATGTAATTGTTTATCTGAATATTTAAATGAATTAATCTGAATGTTTTCTTTATATGATTATATCTTTTCTCTCTGTTTCCTTTATTTGTCCTTATTTTCTTTTTGATTATGACAAAAAGGGGGAGAAAATGAAATTCTGACTGTTCAAATAAACTTTACCTGAATGGAATTCAGACATATCAAATCTTAACTAACATGAATTTTTAGTCTTTCAGAACTATAATGATATAAAAGAGGGAGAAATAAAACATAATTCAAATAGTGTTTTTTTAATGAAAACTCACCTTTTTGATGATGTCAAAAAGGGGGAGAAATAGAAAGTGATTTTGATATAACCTTGATAGAATGCAAACATCAACTCTAATATAAAATGCGTTTAAGTGTGTTTGATGTTTTACTGAGGAACTCTGATCAAGTTCACTAGGTATTCTAGAAACAGGTTAAATGAATGAACTCTGAGTTCAAATGAACTGGTTATTCATATAATCAAAGTTATACACTTCGTGAACATATGTTCAGAATTAGATGGACCCAATACTATTCAAGAGGTTGAAATACCTCTGAAAGTTAAAGTCATCTGGAACTATAATGTTCAGAAGATGTAAACTCTGTGAATATAATAGTCAGAGCATAAGAATCAGAAATCTTCATAAAAGCAAAAATTGGTCTCAGACTCAGAATCTAGAACTAGTATCAGATTCAGGGGGAGTTCTGAAGATCTTAATATCTGACCTATTGTAGTCAGGGGGAGTTGACCCAAAAAGGTTCACAAGTCAGAATATTGGATTTACACCCAGTCTGAAACTCAAGGGGAGTTTCTCATCTGATAAACTAATTCTACTTCTGATAAACAGTGTGGCTAAGTTGTTAAAAACAATAAAAACTGTTTGGTATATGAGTTACAAATGTGTAAATGCTCTAGAAGATTCTGAAGATATATGGCTCTGATATGATGGTTAGAGAAGACAAGTTCTAAAGATCTGAAGATGGAAGTTCTGCTGAACTAGTCCAGATGCTAAAGACTTATGCTCCCTTATATTGTAGTGAAGCATCCCTTATCTTCAATCTCTTTAAATATTTCTATTTTGTGAGTCTTGGGATCAGAGAAAGTCTGTGAATAAGCATAAAAGAATTTTTAAGGTTAACAAATTCAGGGGGAGCTGTTGCTTGAAACTATGAATATGTTAATACTTGGTGATTACTCTATATAAAATGTTCTATCAAAATACATGTTTTTGTCATCATCAAAAAGGGGGAGATTGTAAGAGCAAGAATTGTCTCTACATGTTATCTCTATGTTTTGATGATAACAATTAAGTATTTATGAAAGAATCATTTTATGTTCTAATGTTTGTTGTGTGCAGATCATTAAATAAAGATATTAAATCAACAAACGATGTCAAGAAGTGCATTGCATACAATATGGAGTTACTTTGTGTGACGTGACATACAGTGTAGCATTCAACGTAAGACTCTGAGCGTAGCAATCAATGTGAAACTCTGAGTGAAGATCAACGTGAGACTCTGGGCAAAGAACTTAAAGTGCTTATTCAAGAAGCAAGTTTGCCTCTGCATCTGATCACAACCAGAAAGATCCAAAGATGTTATATATTGCAGTTGCAATGCTCTTATGGATTATGTTCTGAGAAGTGTGTATGATCTGGAAGCTATCAATGCGTCTGAGATATAGTCCTCTGAAGAACCAAGTTCTGAAGACTTTGATGACTTGAAGTTCTGAAGGCTGAAGGCTCTGAAGACCAAGTGCAGAAAGACTCTGAAGACGTGTTCTAAAGATCAAGACTCTGAAGACACGATTTCTGAGGAATTAAGTCACGAAGATTCTCAAGAATGTTTCAGTTGAAACGTAGATATTGGAATGCTGAAGACTGGATTCTGAAGTTGAAGATTATGTATCAGAAGAAGCTTCACCCAGATAAAGACATGTTCCTCATCAGATAAGCAGTTGCTATTCACTCTGATAAACATGTGTTTAAAAGTTAACACTCTGATGCTATTATGCTATCATACCAAAGTAGTTCTGAACTACTTATCAGATGCATCATCAGAAGTATCATGAAGACTAAAGTACAACATATGCAAGTGTTCCAGTATGACAAAGACGTTTGTACTATTCATAAGCGTGGTTTCCAAAGTTAAGATATTAACGTTACAAGAAGAAGACAAAGAAAAGTGATGTCACTGTACTATCCAACACATGCTTATTCTATCCGTTGGAAATGACCGTTGGAATAATTTGAAAGGACATCTCTACCCTCACAAAGATTCTTATAAAAGGAAGATCATTTGATTCATTCAAATGTTGGTTGGCTGTGTGAGCTAGTTAAGTCAGCTTGCGTAACTTGCTGAACCAGTTTGCTTAACCTAAAGAAAAGCTTTATGAAAAGAAGCCGCAATGCTCAATAAGAAAAGCTTTTAAGCTATATGGAAACTATTGTGCTAATAATCTTTCAGAGATTTATCTTTAGATTAGTTTCTATATTAGTATGCTAGGAGTTGTTGCTCAATACTTGTCATGCACTTAATTAGGAGTAATCTGCTTGTTAAAAAGCACTCATGTAATCTCCGGCAACATAAATTCTATTTTAGAATTAGTGGTTCATCAAGTGGTCTTGTGAAGATCAGAATACTTGAGATGACAAATGACAGTTGTCATTTGTGGAATTCTAATAGGAGATATCTTGTTATCAGATTCTATTAGAAGTCAATGAATGTTATATCCTAAAGGATCCCTAAACGTGTCCTTGTCCATTTGTTAGTCACTTGCAGTTAGCTTGTGCATAACTGTAATCAGTTTGGTTATAGTGGATTAAGTCCTCGACTGATTGAGGCGAAATCACCTTGGAAGGGTGGACTGGATTAGCTTGAGAGTTGCTCAAGTGAACCAAGATATATCTTGTGTTCTTTACTTGTTATATGCTTTATGTTTAATGCTTCCGCAACGCATCTGATATTATCTTAACGTAACAAGTATAGAAGTGAAAAGAAAGGAAAAAGTTTTTAATAAGGTGTAAACCCAATTCAAACCCCCCCCCCCCCCCCCACCATTTCTTGGGTATTTCTCTCACCTTCAGTGATCAACTGGGTTGATCTATATAACATCCATAAAAATTAATTACTTTGATTCTTTTCTAACTTCATGTTGTATAATTTTGCAAGTAATTGACCTATGCTTTTCAAGTTTCTTGTCATTGCAAGTACATAAAACACATCAGTGATGCTAGCTTTTCGACCATCCTTCCTGACATCTGAGATATCTCATTTTCCACCTAATGTGATGCGTCTTCCATCTGTAAACTTTATTAATTTCTTAACTAATTCATTTAGCTTGGCGAACTAGTTTTTATCATCAGTCATGTGGTTAGTGCATCCTGAATCCATGCACCACATGTTAGTTTGCTCAGTGTTCGACTATCTTCAACATGTGCATACTGCACCTTATCGATATCCTTCGCTCATGCATCCTTCTTTCTTTAACTATCTCAAGCATAGTAGCCAAGTCATTGATTTTTGTAACACTACACCTCCTTCATGTCAATTTTCTTCCCACAATACTTATTGCTCATGCTTTTCTTAGTCAAATCAGAGTGATTCTTCGAGTTTTTGCTTGACTTCTCATCATTAGCAAGATTCTTTCCCTACTTCGCCTTCTTTTTCCCATATTTCTTGATGAATCTTGCTTGTAGTGCATGTTCAGGAACCTTCTCCCTTCTAGAGTTCCTCTGCTTCAGCCTCATCTCATGAGCCTCTAATGAAGCTTGAAGTTCTTCTAACTTTATCTCAGTTAGATTCTTGGACTCGTCAATTAACACTACAATGTAATCAAAATTCGCAGTTAGAGATTTCAACACTTTCTCAATCTTCTACAAATAATTGATTGATTCACCACACACCTTCATCTGGTTTGTGAACAACATCACACGTGAAAGGTATTCTGAAACTGGTTCTTCTTCCTTCATCCGAATCAAGAACAAACTTTTTCTATCTTTCTTCTTTGATCCTTGTGCGTAGTTTTTTTGAACATCATTTGCATTCACTTATAATGCTGGTATTTCATCATTCATGATTTCAGAAACATTTAAAGATGATTATCATCTGCGCAACCCACCGTTCATAATTCTCACTTTTGAAAACCGATAATTCAATGGAAATTGCGTTGATGTTCTGTTTCTGTTTTCCATTACATATTCTCTCTGAATCGCAAACCTACTCCTTGATACCAATTAATTTTTGCTTAGATTCAAGACTAACAAAATATTATATCCGTCTTACAATAAATGACCGATTTATAATTAAAAAATGTCTCAAAATAAATGACCAATTTTAATTTCCAATACATATTTTTAAATTCTATCCTCTATTTAATATTACTTTTTAACATTTTCATCCTTAATAAAGATAATATTCTGTCTTTTATTTTTTATTTTTTTAATTCATACAAAATGATCAATTAAATCATTTATTAGAAGACTGAGCCTATAATTTTTTGTTGCATATAGGAGAGATCCAAAAGTGACGAGGAGGGACCCGTCGAACAATATGCAATCTGTAAGTTCTAAGCATAACAAAGCCAAATATGAGGTTTGATAACTTTTCCAAAGAGAGCAACTTGGGAGAAAATCCTTGTGGCCGTGATCTCCCACCTATATCCAGCACATCATTCAACTTTGCATATTATATCTTTTGATTTTAGTAATTGTTTAAATTTTATAATAATTGAAAAAAAATATTACGTAAAGCTTAAAATAAAGCAAAATAAAAATAGGAAAAGTTACATCAATTTAATTGATATTAAAAAAATATAAGATATTTTCAATCAGCGCCTCACATATATATTTTTGCTGAATCATATTCTTATATGATAAGATGAATTTGAATTTTTTATGAAAGTAAATTATCGAATATATATATATATATATATATATATATATATATATATATATATATATATATATATATATATATATATATATATATATATATATATATATATATATATAATGGTATGTTAGAATTATTGGTGTTGTATTAAAATTATAAAGTGAATTTGAGATAAATATTTTTGTAAAATAACCTATTATAGTATATATAGATATCTAATACATAGATGCGAACTTTATTATTTTAATCAATTTTAATTAAATGTTATATTTATTCTACACTTTTATTAATTTAAAATTTATTTTTATTAAAATTAATAAAGTTCAAATTTATAATATTTTAAGAATTTAATTGAAATATATTGACAGTATAAAATAATTTTACACTGTAAGTTAATTATAATTTTTAAATATTAAAACTAATTAATTTTTATTTTAATTATTAATAAAGTAACATGATGGAATTAATTTTTATTTTAATTATTAATAAAATAATATTAAAAGATAATGTTGATGAAATAACAGCGTAAAATTTTTTACAATGATATATTTCAAAGGTCCGTATTAGATTGATATACTTTTTTGGAGTCTTTAGAAACAAATTGATACTTTATTAATATATTAAATAATTTTAATTTTTTAAAAGAGTCATCCTGTTTAAGAATAAAATATTGATATCCTTTATTACTACTTTTATATATTATGGCCAAGAAAAAAACTTTTATATATCTTGACCAAGAGACTTCTATTGTAAAAAGATTAATTTATTCTCATTTAATAAATTTAATAATAAAATTAATCTTTTAAATTAAAATTTAGAATAATTGAAAAAGAAAATAAATTATTACATAAAATTTAAAATAAATTAAAATGAAAATAAGAAAAATTACATCAACTTAATTGACTTTGAAAATGGAAAGAAAAAAAATAGTTCTCAATCAATGCGTTATATATGTGTTTTTTTCTAATTCATATTTCAAAAAACAAAAATTCAATGGTCTTAAATATAAGTAAAATAAAAGATATACATAATTATTATATTAAATATATTTTTATTTTTATTTTTTAATTTCTATGTTTTTAATGATTTTTAAAATAAAAAATAGGGTTAAAATTAAAAAAAGTTCGATTTAAATGCATTCAAATATTTTTTTTAAATGAATTTTTTCTGTAAAATTACTTATAAGAAAGGAGTAATATATATATATATATATATATATATATATATATATATATATATATATATATATATATATATATATATATATATATATATATATATATATATATATATATATATATATATATATATATATATATCAAAATTGACATTTAAAATCCATTATTTTACTATCAATATATATGAATATATTTTAATGCAACATATATTTTCGCAATTTGTATTATAAATGTCAATTTTAATTAAATATTTTATTTATTCTACACTTTCATCAATTTAAAAGTTATTTTTACCAAAAATAATAAAGTCTACATTCATAGTATTTTTAAAGGTATGTATTTAGAACTGTCATTAAATCAAATCAATTTAAAATTTAATACAATACTAAATCGTTGAATTTAATTCATAAAATAAATAAATTAAATAAGAATAAAACATTTAATCTGATAGCTAAATGACTTGAACTTAAATTAGATATAGTTTGATTCGTTAGGTTATTCGAAAAATTAAGATTATATAATATTTTGAAAGTTAATTTTAAAGATTTATAGCTTTTTATTTTCTTTTAATATTATAATTTTTATTTTATTTTATTTTAATATTTTTTTATAAAAATGTATTAATTTAAAATGTTAAATATAAAAAAATTAAAAAAACGTTTATAAGTTTGTGAAACAAACGAATAGAATTTAATAAATTGAATTGAATTTTTCGTGAACTAAAACGAGTCAAATTTAAATTAAAAAAATAATTCGTATCAAACTTAAGTCAAAATTTAGACAGAATCAATTCTTATCGAACCGATCTAAATTCAATTCAACTCAATTCTTTTTTTTTTTAAAAGGTTATCACAACCGATAATATAGTATTGATCCTTTATTACTATTAACTTGTTCAAATATGTAACAAATACTTTTACTTCTAAATTAATAAATTTATTCTCAATTAATACATTTTAATAATAAAATCAGTCTTTTTAATTCTAAAAGGAAGCTAAGAAATCAAAATCCAAGTGCTATAAATATCCACAACCAACAGTGATTTTACATATCATAGAAACACAGTTGAATTGAGAAGAGAAAAAAACTTGTGAGATGATGAAACTTGACAGCTTCTCCATAATGTTTGTTCTTGTTTTTCTATCTGTGTCAATATTTTCGGAAGGTCTTCCTGGTGGATGGAACCCAATCAAAAACATCAAAGATCCACAAGTGTTGGAGATAGCTCAATTTGCAGTTACAGAGCAGCAGAAAAAATCAGGTGTTAAACTCAGTCTGGTGGATGTGATCAGTGGTGAGACTCAGATTGTTGCAGGAATTAACTATCGTCTTGTATTGACGGCAAACGATGGATCTGTCACCAAGAAATATCAGGCTCAAGTTGTTGATGAACCTAACCATACCAGATCCCTCATTTCCTTTAAATCTCTTTCTTGATCATTTTATAATATTAATCTTATTTTGATCTCTCTTTTTTGAAGTAAATGCATGTAATTCAATTTCAAAGATTTAAAAAATAATGCTAAGAGATGTGTTATTACAAGTTTATTCTTTATGTCTTTGACTTTCATTGATTTTTTTATTTTATAAAAGAAATTAAATTCAACTTTTTATGCTAAAAACAGGTATTCAATCAAGTTAATATTGAAATATTTATGTTTTTAAATCTCACCTTTGACATTAACATAATTAATTAAATGAGTGATACTATATTGTACTGAGATAAGTCGTGAGAGAAATAACTCAAGTAATTCAAACCTAAGCAATTGCACACACACTTTATACTCTCCTAGTAGCGCGTAACAAGCCGCACGCATATATGGGCATTATGGCTGCCCCAAAGCTCGTTTAGATGGGCATGGGCCTCACTGCCACAACTCGATCATGTTTCCTATTGATTCAATTGAGGGGGTATATGGCACGCTCATGCTTAGATAAGGGACGAGAATAACTACTTCTCCACGTTATCAGATGAAGGTAACCTATCACGAATTTAAATCAGATGAAGGTAACCTATCACGATCTCAAAATATAGAAAATGATCCAAAGGATCAATTCAACCGATTTGAAATAATGAATATGAAAAGGGCGGAGGCAGATTAGAAACATAGGTGGTGGATGGAGAAATCGTATGGGCTGAAGCTCCATTCACAACAAAAAAAACATAGTAAAAAATGGTGGTGTGTAGCGTGAGATCAAGTGTGTGGTAGTATAGAATCATTATGGGGACTTAAGCTCATTCATTGCCACACACAATTAACTTTAACAAGAAAAAGAAGTGGTATGAGTAAAAAAAAAACCATTGTGGGCACACTTAAAAGCACAATGTTCATCTTATTCCAACCTTCTTCATTCAGTTCCTCTCACCTCGTCTCCTTCTTGCAATTTCGCTTAGGTTCTGATCTCACTCGCTCATTTTGCTTCGTTTTAAGGTTTGGTTTGGTTTCTCGCTCAAGTTTGTATGATTTTGTGTCAAAATCACTCTTCTACCCCATCTTTTCTGATTTGGTTCTGTGTGTTGATTTTGACGATTTGCGATTTTGGGTATTTAAGGTTGAAGGGAGTTTGTGGGTTTATGGATTTATGGTGGTTTTGTGTTGGGCATTGAAGGAGATCTTAAGGAAATGAAATTTGAGTCTGAAGAGGGTTTATGGTGAAATAGGTTGAAGATAAATTTCAACAGCAATTTGGTAGTTCCAAGAACTTGGAAAAGAGTGGAGGGGATGCTCTTACTTATAGTGAATGTGGCGAGTGAATTTGGGAATTGAGCTTGTTGATGTTTCATTGTGTTTTGATATTTGTTTATAGGTTGTATCACAGTTTTGGAACGTGTACGTTGTGAAGAAATTTTGTGGTTGTTGTTTTGTCATTTTACAGGTCATGTGTTTTGCGTACAGGTTTGTAGTGGAATTGTGGGGTCTGTAGGTTTATAGTTTTGTGGTTTATGTAAGCTCATGATTTGTTGTGTATTTGCATGATGGCTTGGAGCTTTTCCGAGTGTTTGTATGGTATCAAAGTTTTCCAAGGTTACTCGTCAAACATCAAGAAACTCGTATCAATGAAAGATCCTAAGTAAATTGATTTGAAATCTCATGATTGTCATGTCTTGATGCAACAACTTTTACCAGTGGCTATCTGTGACATCCTACAAAAAATGTGAGAGTAACTATAACCAGATTGTGTTTGTTCGTCAATGCCATATGTAGTAAAGTTCTTGATTTCAAAAAATTAAATGAATTGGAAGATGAAGCTGTCATAATCTTGTGTCAATTGGAGATGTATTTTCCTCCATCATTTTTTGACATTATGGTTCACTTACTTGTTCATCTAGTAAGAGAAATCAGAATTTGTGGTCCATTTTATTTAAGGTAGAGATATCCAATAGAGCGATACATGAAGATTTTTAAAGGATATACGAAGAATCATCACTGACCGAAAGCTTCGATTATTAAAAGGTACATCACAGAAAAACCTGTTGAGTTTTGTACAAACTATTTGTCGGAAACAGAGTCTATAGGAATTCCAAAGTCTTGTCATGCTGACATTGAAGGTAGAGGTATTCAAGGTTTAAATGTTAAGTCAATGGCTTATGATGCAATTATTCAGTCACATTTCTATATATTTAATAATCTTGAAGAAGTTTAACCTTACGTGGCGACTCACAAAAGACTTTTGAAGAATAGATATCCATGAATATATGAGAAGTTGTTGTTGATCGAGCATAACAAGAAATTTTTATATTGATTTAATAAAAGGATACCAAAAGATCATAGTGCATCCGAGACAATTAAATGGTTGTCGTTCATGCCAAAATTTAATGTGATAACTTGGAATGCATATGACATTGGTCATTATACCTTTTATACAAAATCAAAATATGAACATAGTACAATTCAAAATAGTGGAGTTATGGTTGAAGTTGAATCCTTGTATTTCTCTATTTCGAAAGATAAGAATCCAATATTGACATCTAGCGCGTTCTATGGTGTGATTGAGAAGATTTTAGAGATTGATTATATTATCTTCAAAGTGTCTTTATATAAATGCAAGTGGGTTCCTAATAATATTAATGGTGTACAAAATAATGACTTAAGATTCACCCGAGTTGACCTTGGCAAGACAAATTATATGATCAAACCATTCATCATGGTTTCACGAGCAAAACAAGTTTCTATGTGACCGACCCTTCGGACACATCGGGGAAATGGTTAATCGTTCTCTGAGAAAAATACATTCCTAGTAGTGATGAAAATTTTGATATTCCTTCAACTCATTCTTACACAACAAAAGTGTCTACCACATATGATGAAGTTGATAGAGATTATTTGTATGTTATTCGTATCGATCATGATGAAGGCATCTGGGAAAATTAACAAGTATTTTATTATTTTTTCATAATTTAATATAAGTTATTATTTCTAACTATATTTATAACTAACAAGTATGATTATTTGATATTATAGATGTTTAAAGTCAAGACACCAAGAGACAAAGAAACCAAAACACTGTATAAGATAAAATTATGTGATTTAATATATATATATATATATATATATATATATATATATATATATATATATATATATATATATATAATATTTGGTTCTTAATCCATGTGTGGATTTGATGTAATACAATACAATTATTTGTTATGATATAATTGATGTTTTTGTTCTTATACGTTTCACAAAAATACATGTTAAAAAATGAAAAATTTTCAAAAAAACAGTAAAATATATTTTTAAAAAGCAGATAATTTAACAGCGGTTGTTGAATATGACTGTGGTTATATAGTGAACGTTGTCCAAAATAATATATATATATATATATATATATATATATATATATATATATATATATATATATATATATATATATATATATATATATATATATATATATATATATATATATATATATATATATATATATATATATATATATATATATATATATATATATATATATCAAACAAGTGCTGCTGAAAATCGAACCTGAGACCTTTAATATATTACAACAGTTAGTTAACACTATCGCGGTAATATTTCGCGCGCTTACGGGTTTTCTACAAGGGTCATAGGACCGTGATTGTAAGTAACACATATACAACCAAACGCTAAGTAACAACGATCGATGTGTATTGAATTGTTGGTAATGAATGTGAAACTATTAGAACTGTTTGAATTAGTTATGAAAATTGGTTAGATTTTCTTAAAATGTTATGTTAGAATAACTTATGAAATATACTGGTTGTTAACTGCTATAACTTATGATTGGATGCATTGGTTTGGACTGTCGTACTTATGGTCGACTTTATGGCAGGTTGCTGAGAAGATTGTAACTGATTTGATTGCAAAAGGTTATGTTGTTGTTATTAAGATTGCATCTAAAGCTTATGACTTAAAAGTTGTTGGTTGTACAGGCACCGTTATGGATTTTGTGGAGATGGGGTCAGTAGTAGTTAGGGCGAAGAAACGGAAAACGGGCCTTGCCTCAATTGTTGATAGGGATAAGTAGAGCGTTGACTTGAAGCAAGGTGTTGCTGAAAAACTTCTGGATTAACATCAATTCCCTATCTCAGCTTCATGTCAATTATATTATTCATTTGCTTTTGATGTGTTTGTAATTGATTTTGTTTCCAGGTACCGACACACAAAATCAAACTCTTAAGAGGAAAACATGTATGACTGAAGTGATACCATAACAAAAATGATAGTCCCTACCATTGTCGATCTTGCAATAATCCAAAAACCTTAATCATATTTATAACAACCAATCATCTCATAAATGTATTTGTTGTGTCATGCTTTCCAGCACTTGGCCCCCCAACAAAAGGAGACTGATAGGCAAGAGAAAGTACAATAACAACAAAATTGTGTGCACACAAGAACTTGAATATTTTGTTCTTCTTTTTTAGTATTTCAAGTCTCATGGAAAAGCATACCAGAGCAAAGGCAAAATAACAAAGATGCAGAATGTCACACTCAAGCGTTCCAGTGGTATTAGCACAAGATCTAACAGATGGCAAGAGCAGTAAAACCATAAATGATCAAGGAATGTCCTCATGCTTTTAGTTTCAAACGGTAGATCTCTCCAAAAAATGTGTTCTTACATTCAGACACAGTCTTCGTCTTGCAAAAGGACTTGAGTGCAGTTGGAGAGAGAATTTGAAGAGAATTTAAAGTGTGGAGAATCAAGAACAAGTCAGATTTTTGGGTCAAATGGGTCAATAGTCAATGGTCAACTATAACATTTTTTGTAATTTTCTTCATGTAATATTTTCTATAATGGTCTTGTAGTGGCTTGTACTTGAATGTGGTGGAACTTAAATGTCACTTGTGACAAAAATCCTTGTATTATTCTTGTGTTAATAAAACTCCTTTTTTCCTTTCCAAAATCATGCTTCCTGTCTTGATTGTATACTTTTCCCAATCATTAATGACTTGAAATACCAGTAACCATGGCATAAAGAGAAAAACCCTGGTCTCCTTGTAGAACACTTGGAATTTCAAGACAATTTGTTCTTTAAGCGACTGTACACTTAATCAAAAAATTATCTGATCATGAAGCAAAAGTCCATATACTGAAAATCCAAAGTTAACCTGTTAAATCCAACGCTATCGAAACTTTGACCTGATAACGTCACAACATGAAAATGCAGATGAATGATAAGGATGGCTTATAAAGGTATGATAAATTGGCTAATATATGTAAATAAACAAAACCCAAAAGTCATGCGAAAACAAAAGAGTTAGGGCAAATTTTGGGGTATGAAAGAGGTTGTACATGATTTGGTGATCTTGGCTTTCCTATGAAAGTCTCTGACAAACAAAATGATATCGTCCTTCATGAAATCCCAACGAATCTTGAAGATCTCTAGAGTGTAACCATCGGGCCCATCACTATTTTCACTGTTACAAATCCATATGGTTGTCTTAATTTCCTCCCTAGATAAAACACGCTACACGTAACACCCCACTTCCCGTATTAAATAAAATATAAATATTATAATAATAATCAGAGTTTTCACCAAAAAGTGGGATATCACATCTCCAAATTTTATAAAAATACTTTATTCATTCTTTTCAAAATAATACAGCGGAATTTGTTTCATGTAGTAAAATACATCAAAACATGATACGTCACAGGATTTCAACACGTTTGACATAAAACAATTACAACACCCATATCCCGTGTTACGTATCAGAGCATCCTAGACTCGACGGTCACACCAATATCCAAGCTAGCTAAACACCTGGATTATCTGTACTTCCGAAGAAGCACAGACCACAACAACAACAAAGGGGTGAGAAATAATGATCAGAATATAATGGTAATGTAATACATGTAAATAAGGTAGTAAAACACACCAACACACCAATATTCACCCCCAACAACTCCATATGACGAACATACTGTTCAAATTACAATATAACATATTATAATGCAAATATGCAACTCAACACCATGCATGCGGTACCGACTCATTGGTTCATTCAATCGAACCTGGATAGATCACTTACGCTCCTCCTGAGACATGATCTATCCCCCACCATTCTCCACAAAGGAGTACGGATGAATCACTTACGCTCCTCCTGAGACATGATTCATCCCACCAAAACACCATGATATGCACACACCAATGCATAACTAATATATTTAGGCACTCAACGTGCACACGATCCTCCTGATCATATCATCATACATCAATGCATATATGTACAGATATAACATACACCAACACCATATAAATCAATTCACACAGTGAGCAATCTCACATTCTAACACCAAGTATGGACACATCCCAACACTCGGGGAATACACGATCCTACTGATCACTGCACCATAATCATATACATGATACATACTGTTCAAATTACAATATAACATATTATAATGCAAATATGCAACTCAACACCATGCATGCGGTACCGACTCATTGGTTCATTCAATCGAACCTGGATAGATCACTTACGCTCCTCCTGAGACATGATATATCCCCCACCATTCTCCACAAAGGAGTACGGATGAATCACTTACGCTCCTCCTGAGACATGATTCATCCCACCAAAACACCATGATATGCACACACCAATGCATAACTAATATATTTAGGCACTCAACGTGCACACGATCCTCCTGAGCATATCATCATACATCAATGCATATATGTACAGATATAACATACACCAACACCATATAAATCAATTCACACAGTGAGCAATCTCACATTCTAACACCAAGTATGGACACATCCCAACACTCGGGGAATACACGATCCTACTGATCACTGCACCATAATCATATACATGATACACCCATCATTCATTTTAATTAAATTAGATATTAAACGAGTTCACTCTAACACCATATATAAACACATCTCAACACTCGGGGAATACACGATCCCACTGATCACTACCCACATATATATATCAACTAATTGCCCACCAGTCATTATTACGGGAAACATGTACTATCACCAAGTACACAAGTTAGTTCCCACACTCATCATTCTTACAGTGCATCAAGGCCAAACTGTACCTATCATCTCAACTCGGATCCTCAGTCTATTCTAGTACCAATCTTGCACATTACCGTAACCAATAGGTTTCTAATTCCTATTCCCAAAATCATCACCTACACACTTTACCGATACCTCAAAAGCCATACGGAATTTTTCCTAAAACTGTAAAACACCCTATATGCCCTATATGCCAAATCATCCCAAAACACCAATTCATTAACATTGACTTATACTCCATCACTATCAATTACTAGTTATCATCAAACACAAACACACCAATAAACATTATACTTACCAATTATCCTATACTTCCTACTCTAGAACCAACATTACGGTACATTACCGACACTTCAGAGTCACTCTGAATCTCACCAAGGTCCTAACCATAGTCATTAACGACACTATAGGGAAACAACACATAATTTTCCCCAAAGCTATAATCATGGTCATTACCCACACTACAGTAACAACACAGAATCTCACCAAAACTCTATTTATATTTACTATCAACGCTGCAGTAACAACATATAATCTCACTAACATCACCATAATATATATACACCAAATTTACCAATACCAATCAACAATTCATCAATGTCAAGCATCAATTTATCATTAGCAACAATAATAACAAGCATGCCAATATAAAACTTCATAGATCGGAATTTTCCTACGGGGTTAAGGAATCCCCTCTACCCTATACATGTATATATCATCCCAATCAAGTTTCTCCCCCCTTACCTTGTTAGTCGGTTGATCGATGAAAGAATCCTCCAAGGTTTGGCCAATTCTGATTTTCCCCCGTTCCTTCGTTCTTCGCTCCCTTTTCCGTTCTTCTCACTTCTCTCCTTTCTATCGCGACTTCTCACACTTCTCTCTAACTTCCCACAATGTATCGTAAAACTAATGACCCCTCAAATTCCCTATTTTAATTCTCTAATCCCAATAATAATAATAACAAATAAAATAATATAATAATATTACTAATATTAATAATACTAATCATAATAATACTATTAATAATAATAACAATAATAATAATAATGTTATTATCTCACCAAAATAATAATAATAATAATAATAATGAATATAATAAATATAATAATAATAATAATACCCCCACCAATATTACTATTAGTTATTATATTATTATATCTACACCAATTCACCACCAATAATCCTGCCATATCAGGGACACCCACCAATAATAATATTCATACTGATGATAATAATCATCATCATAATAATAATAATAATAATAATAATAATAATACCACCAATATTACTATTAACTATTATATTATTATCTCCACACCACCAATGATCCTTATATATCAAGGATACTCACCAATCACATGCCAGCACACCAACATAAAATAATTAAATTAACACCAAAATGACTAAATAAATAAAATGGGTGTTACAACTCTCCCCCACTTTAAGTATTTTCGTCCTCGAAAATTACCTGATGGAACACTTCCGGATAGGCTTCCCGCATCCTTCATTCCAACTAACAGGTCACACTGCCTTCTGCAGCACCTCCCCAAGTTACTTTCACCAAAGGTATCTCCTCCCTTCGGAGTTGTTTCTCGCTCATCCAAACGAAATAGCAATGCCTCAACAATCAAATTATTTTCACTTGTACATCATCCACCTGGTTCAATGTACTTTCTCAACTAAGACACCTGAAACATATCATGCCAATTCATAGCGACAGCGGGAAAAACGGTCTAACATGTTACTCCTCCCATACCTCTGTTGCGCCACTCTGATACAAACCACAGAACACGGTGCGAACTTCTGAGACTTCGAAGCTCGACCAACATCAGTCACCGGCGTGACTCTCCAAACACATCTTTCCTTGGATCCTCTTGATCTTTTCAGCCCTCTCAACATAATTTTCAGGTCTGAGCACAACACTCTCACTCGACCCATTCCAACACAGTAGAGTCCTACAATCCCTATTTCACCGAGCCACATATAGTGCCATTCCGACACTAGGATGGTAACCGTTATTATAGGTAACTCAATCAACGGTAATTAATCATCCCACAATCCACCTCGATCCAACACCCAAGCTCTCACCAATTCTCTACAGACTTAATAGTCCTCTCTGACTGACCATCAGTTTGCGGATGGTAAGTCGAACTCAACTTCAACTCAGTACCCGATGCTTCCTGTAAGCCCCTCCAAAATCTCAATATAAACCTCAAATTCCCATCTGACACAATATTCGTCAGTATCTCATCTAACTTCGCCACTTTCTCAATATGCATCTCGTATATCCTCAACACGGAATAGTTAATCCACTCTTAACAATTCAAATTAAAATTATGTCTTTACAAATTCTTTGGAAATCTCGACACCAATTTCGTGAAAATACTACCTGATTTCCACTCTGGAATATTTAACGACTGCATCAGACTCAACAGTCTCTGATGTTCATTCTTCGAATTCCTACAATTCTAACCAGCATATTCCACCTCAACTACTCCTCCCCTTATCCATGGTCTCCAAAACAATCTACTCAAATTCGGTTACTTCTTCATAGCACTGGGATGAATACTCCATCTACCCCAATGTATTTCTTCACGAGTACTTCTACTCCCCTCAACAACATTTGGTACACATACTCTATCATAACATCTCGTGGTATTATTTCCACAAGCCCGACAATCCACTCCTCGACTCTAATTTATCAACTTCAACTAATTCACTACTCGACCCAGATTTCTGACTTTCTCGGTTCTTCTCAAGGATATCACTACTCACACAACGCATATTATGAAATTTCTCAATCAGTTCTACCTCTTTTCACCATCATCTTCGGTAAACAGAAACATTTCCAACTCACCGCATCATCTACCACATCCACTTTACCCAAAGGGTAATTACACTCAAAGTCGTAATCCTTCAGAAATCCTAATTATTTCCTCTGCCTCATTTTCAACTTTTTCAAATCAAACAAACACCTTAAACTCTTAAGATCACCAAGCATCTCCGATCTCAGTCTGAACTTTCGAAGCCTCCGACTTCGGTACAACCACAATAGCAACCAACTCTAAATCACTGGTCGGATGGTTTCTCTTACACACTTCGAGTTGCCTTTTGCATAACTGAAACTCGCTGAAGTTGTCTTTAGCAAATCCCCTAATTATATCAACAAGCATCACAAACACCACAATTAGTTCTATCGGATTCGGCAGAACTTTCCTTACGGAAGTATATCACCGCTCTTTTTCTAACACTGATAACTCCAGTTCTTATGCTCAACATAATCCTCTATACTCTTCGAATACCTTAAAATATCATTTATTAACACAACCATTGCCTTATATAAATAATTAAAGAAGATCCCATGCCAAATGGACAAACAAGTTGTGAGTTATGGCGGGAACACGTACCGTACTGCCAGCCCTTACTGCAACATTCAAACACACTTAATCAATAAATAGCTTAATTCCATGTCAATACTTCACCATCTCATAGATAATTTCAATAGCTTTCCAACGCTTCGAACCGGGTGTCATTCCGAGTTACGGTTCTCCCGTTACAACAAAAATACCACAACAACATTTTTCTGCTCAGGGCACTTCGCCAGGCGAATCTCGACGAACATGACAGTCCCGAAATTCTATTTTCGACCGTTACCTAACTTCCGCGTGTCCGATTTCGATTCCGTAAAAAGCTGCGATCTCGGAATTCAACGTATAACCACAATTTCATACTTAGGAGGCCGTCCAACACACTTTCAATCTTTAAATATTTTAAAACCCGATTACTTCCAATCTCAACAGCAGATCGTGGAGCCTCCTATTACGATACCACTTCGACCTTCGACACCACAACACAATAATTCTACTCACGATCTCACGAACACGGAAACTCACGTCCTTCAATCAATTGATCCATCAAATCATTAACTCTTGGAAGCGAACACTTATCCTTGACAGTCACCTTGTTCACTTATCTATAGTTCACCCAAAGCTTCACAAAACCTTCTGTCTGTCTAACCAGCAAAATTGGTGCACCTTACGGTAACACACTCAAACAAAAGGACCTCTCCCCCAGCGGGTCTTCAAGTTGACTCTTCAACTTCTCCAATCCCAACGTAAACATACAATATGGAGTCATCAATATCAGACTCGTCCCAAAAACAAAATAAACGTGTAAGCTTTACTGCACACTCCGATAGTAAATCGCTTACTTCCTCAGGGAACCTCTGGCAATTTCAACTAATTGACAAATCCCAATTTTCTCACTTTCCTTCTCATTCAAAGTTTTCGTCAAAATAAACGTCTCAACACCGTATTACGCCAACTCCTCAAAATAATCCCTTAAGCACTTAGCTTAACTCAGGACAATTCATTGCTCACGCCACACAAGCTTGCAAGACACGTCTATCCCATCCAACACAATCCCGTCTACTATTAACAAGAGATTAAGGGTGATCAGTTCCTCAATTTGTTAATAGACAGCCGAAATCATGATGGGGTACAAACCATCTTTACCAAACTATGATAGCACTCCTCAACACACTAAGCCACCACACCGTAGCATTCCGGAGAATTACACACTTCTCCCCCACTGGAATCATTCCTGCTTCTGCAGACAAGGTTAGGAAATAAACACGTACCGACAGTGTTTTCACACACATGCCGTATACTAGGGATTTAAACCACAACACCAGGTTAAACAACACACAGTCTCCATCCCAAAGGACAGACTCAACTCAATCTCAACAACACTGGCTGGACGGACCAACCAGGCTCTGATACCAATTGTAACACCCCACTTCCCGTATTAAATAAAATATAAATATTATAATAATAATCAGAGTTTTCACCAAAAAGTGGGATATCACATCTCCAAATTTTATAAAAATACTTTATTCATTCTTTTCAAAATAATACAGCGGAATTTGTTTCATGTAGTAAAATACATCAAAACATGATACGTCACAGGATTTCAACACGTTTGACATAAAACAATTACAACACCCATATCCCGTGTTACGTATCAGAGCATCCTAGACTCGACGGTCACACCAATATCCAAGCTAGCTAAACACCTGGATTATCTGTACTTCCGAAGAAGCACAGACCACAACAACAACAAAGGGGTGAGAAATAATGATCAGAATATAATGGTAATGTAATACATGTAAATAAGGTAGTAAAACACACCAACACACCAATATTCACCCCCAACAACTCCATATGACGAACCTACTGTTCAAATTACAATATAACATATTATAATGCAAATATGCAACTCAACACCATGCATGCGGTACCGACTCATTGGTTCATTCAATCGAACCTGGATAGATCACTTACGCTCCTCCTGAGACATGATCTATCCCCCACCATTCTCCACAAAGGAGTACGGATGAATCACTTACGCTCCTCCTGAGACATGATTCATCCCACCAAAACACCATGATATGCACACACCAATGCATAACTAATATATTTAGGCACTCAACGTGCACACGATCCTCCTGATCATATCATCATACATCAATGCATATATGTACATATATAACATACACCAACACCATATAAATTAATTCACACAGTGAGCAATCTCACATTCTAACACCAAGTATGAACACATCCCAACACTCGGAGAATACACGATCCTACTGATCACTGCACCATAATCATATACATGATACACCCATCATTCATTTTAATTAAATTATATATTAAACGAGTTCACACTCTAACACCATATATAAACACATCTCAACACTCGGGGAATACACGATCCCACTGATCACTACCCACATATATATATCAACTAATTGCCCACCAGTCATTATTACGGGAAACATGTACTATCACCAAGTACACAAGTTAGTTCCCACACTCATCATTCTTACAGTGCATCAAGGCCAAACTGTACCTATCATCTTAACTCGGATCCTCAGTCTATTCTAGTACCAATCTTGCACATTACCGTAACCAATAGGTTTCTAATTCCTATTCCCAAAATCATCACCTACACACTTTACCGATACCTCAAAAGCCATACGGAATTTTCCCTAAAACTGTAAAACACCCTATATGCCTTATATGTCAAATCATCCCAAAACACCAATTCATTAACATTGACTTATACTCCATCACTATCAATTACTAGTTATCATCAAACACAAACACACCAATAAACATTATACTTACCAATTATCCTATACTTCCTACTCTAGAACCAACATTACGGTACATTACCGACACTTCAGAGTCACTCTGAATCTCACCAAGGTCCTAACCATAGTCATTAACGACACTATAAGGAAACAACACATAATCTTCCCCAAAGCTATAATCATGGTCATTACCCACACTACAGTAACAACACAAAATCTCACCAAAACTCTATTTATATTTACTATCGACGCTGCAGTAACAACATATAATCTCACTAACATCACCATAATATATATACACCAAATTCACCAATACCAATCAACAATTCATCAATGTCAAGCATCAATTTATCATTAGCAACAATAATAACAAGCATGCCAATATAAAACTTCATAGATCGGAATTTTCCTACGGGGTTAAGGAATCCCATCTACCCTATACATGTATATACCATCCCAATCAAGTTTCTCCCCCTTACCTTGTTAGTCGGTTGATCGATGAAAGAATCCTCCAAGGTTTGGCCAATTCTGATTTCCCCCCGTTCCTTCGTTCTTCGCTCCCTTTTCCGTTCCCTTTTCCGTTCTTCTCACTTCTCTCCTTTCTATCGTGACTTCTCACACTTCTCTCTAACTTCCCACAATGTATCGTAAAACTAATGACCCCTCAAATTCCCTATTTTAATTCTCTAATCCCAATAATAATAATAACAAATAAAATAATATAATAATATTACTAATATTAATAATACTAATCATAATAATACTATTAATAATAATAACAATAATAATAATAATGTTATTATCTCACCAAAATAATAATAATAATAATAATAATAATGAATATAATAAATATAATAATAATAATACCCCCACCAATATTACTATTAGTTATTATATTATTATATCTACACCAATTCACCACCAATAATCCTCCCATATCAGGGACACCCACCAATAATAATATTCATACTGATGATAATAATCATAATAATAATAATAATAATAATAATAATAATAATAATAATAATAATAATACCACCAATATTACTATTAACTATTATATTATTATCTCCACACCACCAATGATCCTTATATATCAAGGATACTCACCAATCACATGCCAGCACACCCCACCTAAGGGCACACCAACATAAAATAATTAAATTAACACCAAAATGACTAAATAAATAAAATGGGTGTTACACTACAACTGCCTACTATATGCTTCCTCAAAACTCTTAAAATGCATTCTGTTAGGCAAAGGCCTATCAGCACACGACCCGCTAAAAAAATTTCAAAGTGACATTTGACTTCACTTTTCACTTGACATGCTTCCTCCAAATGAACCCCTTCATAATCCATCACACTAATGAAGTTTCTTCTATGAAGCTCCTTTGAAGAAATGTGAAAGAACCGAGAGTTTCTATCCCCTACTTTCAACCAAAGTTGTCTAGATTTGTCCCTCAACATACCTTCCTTGAACACCAAATTTCTCCACAAACTATCAATGCAAAGAGATCTATCTTCGACTAGCTTGCCAACAGACCCGCCAAAGTTATTAATTATCATGTTATCCAACTCATTAATATCATTGACTTGGTTCTCCACCCTACAGACAGGCTCCTCGGGGATCCGCCGGAGATGACCATGGCTCTTGGAAAGTATTCCCATCGACTGGTGGGGTGTACCGACTCGTTGGGCAGATCAGGGCCGTCGGGGAGGCCGAATTCTCTATGAGCGAACCAATCCTCAGGGCGGCTGATGCATAGGGTGACCTGGAGGCCGTTGTCACCGTATGAAGAGGGAAGCTCTTCGACTCTCTTGGCCTCGGGAGCGTCTTGCCTCGGGGTTTCTCCTCCACAGGTGTATCTCTTCAGATGGTCGACTTTAATCAGGATTTCGATCGTGTCCTTGAGGTGGATGCAGTCTTCTGTAACATGCCCGTGGCTCCTGTGGAAACGACAGTACTTCGATTTGTCCACGTTAGGCTTGGGGGGTATCGGTCTGGGGAAGCGGACACCTCCCTGGACGAATTCGGTCTTGGCGCATTCGGCCAGTATGCGCTCGCGGGAAGCAACTAGGGCCGTATACTCCGTGAATCGGCCGGCGGGACCGCGATGCTCGCTTTATTCGCGGGGGAGGTCCTCCTGTCGGCGATCACCTCCGCACCGGTGGCTTGAAGCTCCGTCCTCTTGGTGCCCGCGGGGGGCCTCTCTATCTCGCGTGTCTCAGGCGGAGTTTGCTGCTTGGGTCTCCTCGAACCGGATATAATGCGCGGCTCTGTTGAGGAAGTCCTGTAGGAAGGCTGGTCGGTGTATGCCCACGACCTCGTAGAATTTGGAGTCGCGGTGCAGGCCCTGCTCCATTAGGTAACGCTTCATCTCGTCTGATGTCGTCACCTGCACTGCCTCCCGTGTGAATCTTTTCGATGTACTTCCATAGAGGCTTGTCGGGAGCTTGGATTATAGTGTCGAGTGCGGCTTCCGTCTTCGGATGGCGTCTGGATGCTGTGAAGTGTTTAGAGAACAGGTCCTTCAGAACCTTCCATGACATGACCGATTCGGGCTCCAGACTTTTGTACCACGTCATGGCACCTTTCCTCAACGTCGTCGGGAATAGTCTGCATTTGATAGCTCCTCGGACATTTCGGTAGTCGAGTATGGCCTCGATGTCTTCCAGGTGGTCGTCTGGGTCGGAGGTGCCGTCGTACGTCGAGAGCGTCGGGGGCTTCTCTATCCCGTGGGGGATGGGGCGACCATGATTTCCCGGGACAGAGGAGTCCTGTAGTCGTCTTCGTCGCTGAGAGTGGACGACTGAGGGGGAGATGGGCCGTTTGGTGGATGCACCTGGTTTCGGCCCCTCGACCTCCTGACCGAGGGTTCGACGCGTGAAGGCCTGGCCGGGGGATCTGCTCTGTTTTTCCGTCTCTCACGGACTTGTCTCGTTGGGGATCTGGTCCGCTCCCGCACTACTTCGGTTCGGGGCCTCTCCAGTCGGGGCCGTCGATATCTGGGACGAGGCGAAGGGCTCATAGAGTTCCCATTCTGGTCTTCCCGCGGAGGGGACCTTAACGGGACCTCGCGCTCTAATGCACCAATCCGTGCGTTTTGTTGACATGACAACTGGTTCGTCTGGTTGATGGTCGCGAAGAGGGCGCCCACAGTCGGGTCCGCACCGGCCGGGACAGGAATAGGCTGGAACGCTGCTGGGCTCCGGGGTCGGTGGACAGTCTAGTGTGCTGCTTTCGTGGACGAAGGAGAGGCGGTCTAACTGTCTCTCTCGTCGGTCTCCGGTGGACGGGACGTCTCCGTTTGCTTGCTGCCGTTCGCGGCAGGGGTGAGGATGAAGTCGTGAACGACATCGACGTAGTGTGGGCTAGCCATGATCGTGGAGTGTTGATGAAACTTTGGTTTGCTGCTCGGAGTAACGGGGAAGTTTCCGTCCCCACAGTCGGCGCCATTGATCTGTCCTGATCAGAAGGGGATCACTAGCTGGCCACACTCTGTTGGGCTGCTGTCTGTTCATCGGTGATGAGGAGGAGGAGGGGGTGTACCTGCAAGACACTCCGATGCCAAAGTAAGTATACGGGCAGGGTGATCACAAGTACAGAAAAATGAGTAAGAAGTGAATTACCTGACCCTCTTGTGAAAGAGGGTATTTATAGATTGACCCCAGCGTTAGGCCAACGGTCACTTGCGTTGGGCTGGATTGCCAGACCCAACCCAGGTGACTGTTAGGGCTTACGTGGCGTAGTGAAGACCAGGACGTGATCTTCACCCTAGTCCATCTGTCCCGTGATCTCCGAAAAATGGGTTTGACCTGCTCTTTCGGAGGTGGGCAGTTGGTCGGTGACGTGTCTCCGCGGAGGGGAGCATGTGGAGAACGTGTGAAGGACACGTTGTCCTGCCCGACATGGGGCTTGTTCTGCCCACGAAGAGGGTAGTGTTTGGTCGAAAGGGGAGTCTTTTGTCCGACGTAGTTGGGGCAGGTCCTGCCCGCGGGGGACATTTCCTGCTCGTTGGGGACCCTGTGCCCGACACTGTGGCCCAAGCTAAACTGGGCTTGGCGGAATATTATTGGGCTGGGTCTGCGTTGCCAAGCCCAGGCCAGAACAATGTATATATATATATATATATATATATATATATATATATATATATATATATATATATATATATATATATATATATATATATATATATATATATATATATATATATATATATATATATATATATATATATATATATATATATATATATATATATATATATATATATATATATCATTTTTATGTAATTTATTATTTTTAATTTTAATATATTTCTATATAGATATAAACGTCTTAATAGTATAATATCAATTGTCATCTTTATTTTATTCTACTTACTATCTCTTTCACAACTTTATTTTAACATATTTTATTGTATTTATTTTTTGATATTTAATATAATTAATTATTTTTCCATGATGAAAAATAAATAAATGTAATTTTGATTTTGCATGATAATAACATATGTGGTACATGTATTTTGAGTCTCCAAAAACAAGAATGTCGATATAACAAAATTGAAGAAATATCTAACACAATCACCAAAATTACAAAATAACAATAATCCAATTTTAAATTATAATCATAAATATTTCTGAAACTAAAACCAAATAATTAAAAATATTGATTGAATAAGAAATAGATAAAAATAAAAGGGTATTTTGCAAAACGGAAGAACAAAAACTGCGAAAACGAAATTGAAGAAGAAGAAGCAGTGGAAGAAGCTCCGAGGCAGTGACTGAATCATCGTCATCACTGCTGAGAGAGAGAGAGAGAGAGAGAGAGAGAGAGAGAGAGAGAGAGAGAGAGAGAGAGAGAGATGTCTGACCTAGACAGACAAATTGAACAGCTGAAACGATGCGAACCTCTGAAGGAATCTGAAGTGAAAGCTCTCTGCCTCAAAGCCATTGAAATCCTTGTCGAAGAAAGCAATGTTCAAAGGGTCGACGCTCCTGTCACTGTTAGTCACTTTTTCTCTTCGAATTTCGATTTTTCTCTGTATAATATGTTAGGTTAAGAATTAGAACTACTCTTACTTGGAATATCAATTTATCTAGGGCACACTTTAATAATCAGTAGTTGATTTTAGGATTAGTGTTTCAAGGTGATTTGGTAGGTTTTGTGCTTTTTTCTATTATTTTTCATCAATTTTGATTTTTTTTACTGTAATATTGGTTTGTGATTTTTTTTTTGTTGCTATGGAACTGATAACTACTTTGGTGGTTGTGTTTTTGTTGTTTGTAGATATGTGGGGATATTCATGGACAGTTTTATGATATGAAAGAGCTTTTTAAAGTAGGAGGTGATTGCCCCAAAACTAACTATTTGTTCCTTGGGGATTTTGTTGATAGAGGCTTTTACTCCGTCGAAACGTTTCTGCTCTTGCTCGCTCTCAAGGTGATAACCCTTTGTTCTTGTCTTGTATAGTTTTTTTATCCGATGTAATTGTTAGCTAGAAGTGTTTTGATTGGTTGTTTTTAGAGAATCTGTAGTTTTTGTTGTGTTGTGGTGTATGTTTTAGATCTGTGTTTGGCTTCGGTACAACTAGTTTATTATAGAATAGAAATGCTCTCTTATGATTTCTGGGTTGTGGGATTGGTAATAGGATAATGTAATGTGTTCAAGGGAACTTGATGCTTTTTTTGGGATAAAAATTTGTTAGTTATTGGAATGAAATTCTACAAGCCTTTTTGTGGGATGGCATTAGTGGCTAAACTTGAAAATCTGTCAGTGGGGGCTTTATTGGTGATCTTTTTGTAATCTGGTATTGAGGTTTTGTTGGTGAAATCAAGAATGAGACACTTTCAAATTTTGTTCTTTTGGCTGGTTGTTGATGCACTTGGATGGAATGTTATGCTGCCTTTTTTCAGTCAGCAATTTCTTCTGCTCTCAGGAATTTTGTACACCCTTCGTAGGTTTCTGATCATGTTTTTTAGGGAGTCTTATGTCTATAATGAGGAGTGATAACCCAATTGCTAGACAATGTTGTCAAATAGTGGCAGTAAAGTGTTATTGCTTAGTGGAATTTGATCACGTCACTGTTGTTATGTGATATGCAAGTTAATACAACGTGTTGTCAACTAGAGGCACTATAACGCTGTAGCGTAGCAAAATTTTAACAAACAACTATTTTCTGGAATATGTAATTAACAGTGTTGTGTTGTCCATGGCGGAGAGCCAAAATCCCGCCATATCTGCCTCTTTGCGGCACCGTTATAGCGGATTATGGCGGAAAAACCCACAATATCGGCCAATATTAACCATTGCGGTGAGCCCCAAAACCACCATGTATATTGGCCATAGCGGCCATGACGCCGCTATTTGATAGCACTGCTAATTAACAACACTTAAGTAAGAGATAGAGGGTGCTCAAGGAAAACTGCATGTCAACCATAGACTTTAGATGCTTGGAGATACATGAAGTAATCATGAACTTAATACTCCAGGAGGTTCTGCAGCGTTTATTGGTCCACCTACCACTTTCTAAGGGAATGATTAATTTGTTATTGTCGTTGTTGCTTTATCTATAATGCAACGGAGCTGTTGTTTGCTTTTGAACTTGTGCTTTTTCTCTATATGTTGTTATATTTTCATTATTTTTAGAAAGAATGCCTGGAGCTCCTTCTTCCCGCTTTGTTTATCTCTTTATAATTCTTCGTACTATTAATATTGATAAAGTTTTGAGTTAGCTGTCTAGTTAAACTATTTTTTATAATTTATTTAAATGAAAAACAAAAGTTAAAAGGGTTTTATCTATTCCCTTAAAGAAGGGTTTATCAGTTTCTGGATCACTCATTCCTTTTAAGCCATTATCTGCACTTTTTTCATTTTGTTCATTAATTTTGTAACTAATTAGTGACATACAATCAGGTGAGGTATCCAGATCGAATAACACTCATTAGGGGAAACCATGAAAGTCGTCAGATCACACAGGTTTGTCTATTAGCTTAAGTGGAATAATGAATAAAAGTAAAGGGGAAAAGGCACTTAAATATTTCTCAACAATTTTTTACTTTGGAATACTTATTCATTATCCATCACTTGACAGGTATACGGTTTCTATGACGAATGCCTTCGGAAATATGGTTCAGTAAATGTTTGGAGATATTGTACTGACATATTCGATTACTTAAGGTTTGCTGCTATCTAATAGATGTCAAAAATTTATTTGTACAAATGTTTCTTTGGAGAGGGTGAGTTTTGGTACAATTGTGAGGTTGTTGCCTTATGACCTAGAGGTCACAGGTTCAAATCCTAGAAAGTCTTTCCTTTTGCAAGAGTGAGACTGCACACATTTACCATCCCCAGGCCCAGATTCCACTTGGCGGGAGCCTTGTGCACTGGGCCGCCCGATCGCCCATGTGTGTTTTGTGAAGGGGTAGCTCCCATATGCAAAACTAAAATAAAGACATGTTTATATTTATATCTCAATCTGCTTTATGTCATCCGCAAGGCTCCTATCAAGTGGAGTCTGGCCTGGGAGCTTAGATGTACGCAGCCTCACCCGAGATGGACATTTTACCACAAACTGCAATTTCATACTATGTTGTTGCTGACATCTCTTTCTTTTCCATGTCTGTTTTATGAGTACAGGAGCTGCGTCTTGTGCTTTTCATTGGGTATTTTTTTCCACAAAGAAAACTATATGATAAATTTTTGAAAACTAAGCTCTTTTTTGGGAAACTTTTTCTGGATTGTTTTTCTCTGTTATTCTTTCGACTGTCAAATTCATGATTGAAGTGTTTCTACCGCTTTCACTGTTACTTGCAAAGTTTATGCATTATCCTTTCTATTTTAGAGTAAAGGAGTGTAGGTGGATACAAGCTAGGCTAATATTAGAAGGATGCTTTATGCAGCTCGTCTTTGTGTCTTTTTAAGAGGAAAATGAGTTGAGGTGGGGGATTCCAAGAACCACAGACCATATATTTTGACAGCCTTGTCAAATAATATAGAGAAGAAAAATGCTAGCAACTCACTATGAGGCCACATGATGGATGGTTACACAGTAATTGTGAGGGTGTAGAAAATATTGGTATTTTCATGTTTTGCTAGCATTTTTATTTATAGAAATAACCCAAAAAGAAATTAGGGTTTTAATGGAACATTGCATGTATGTAGCTGCTTATTTTTTTAATAAAATTAGTTTCATTTACATACTTATTTGTTTTAACGTGCATTTTTGCTAATGACTTTCATTGATAATGATAAACTGCAGCTTGTCTGCTCTAATTGAAAACAAGATTTTCAGTGTTCATGGTGGCCTCTCTCCTGCCATCACAACATTGGATCAGGTTAGATGTTTTACGCCAATTTATGTGTCTAAAGATTTAGTCTTAGATTGTATAATTGACATTATACAGATTATTTTTTATTCATATCCAGATACGAACTATTGATAGAAAGCAAGAGGTACCTCATGACGGTGCCATGTGTGACCTCCTATGGTCAGATCCTGAAGATATTGTGGATGGATGGGGTCTGAGTCCCCGTGGTGCTGGTTTCTTGTTTGGCGGTAGTGTTGTTTCTTCGTTTAACCACACCAATAACATTGACTATATTTGCCGAGCTCATCAGTTGGTAATGGAAGGATATAAATGGATGTTCAATAACCAGATAGTTACTGTTTGGTCAGCTCCAAATTATTGCTACAGGTACATAAACAATCCAAATATCTGTTATTATTATTTGTGTTCTGGTGTATTTAATAAGAAATTTCTGTCTTTGTTACAGATGTGGTAATGTAGCTGCAATTTTGGAATTAGATGGCAATCTTAATAAGCAGTTTCGTGTGTTTGAGGCTGCACCACAGGTTTGTTGGCAAAATCACTTGATTTTGATTATTATTGTTATAAACTTGGTGCGTAGATACGCTATATGGATTATTGTTTCCTAAATCAGCAGCAACTCAAGCGTCAATCCCTTTATGACAAATCCGTTGATTCATGTCGTAAAGAATGCACCTCTTATGCATCCTACTGAATTTACATATGAGGGACTTTTCATTTGAATGTACTATCTATGCATGTTTGAGCAAACAATTGGTGGGTCGTATTCTTTGCCACCAATGCAAAAACTAACTTGTTCATTGGTCGATATCGATTTTCAAATTTTAATGAATCACAGGACTCAAGAGGCGCACCTGCCAAGAAACCAGCGCCAGATTACTTCTTATAAAGCAGCTTTCTTTGTTTCTATATCTGAATACACGAATTGACGAACGAGACGTTTGATTGAATCAAGGAGGAGATGTCTGTAACGGGATGAATCAGTGACAGGCTTTTGTCAATTCTGGAGGCAGGAGTATGTGGTACATGCTTGTGCATCTGCTTGCTTCATGCGTCATTATTATTGTAGCAGTGTTGTGAATTAGTATGATTGATTTGGAAATATGTGATTCTTACCTTTGTTCATTCAGAAGATGTGATGGACAGAGGTTTTATTTAGAAAGAAAACAACATTTGCATATATGAGAACTTGATTAGGAAGAGTTGGATTGGATTGGATCAGGGAATATTGGGAGTCCATATAATCCTGTGGAGGAAAAAAACCCACTATTCAAGTTTTGTTATTTGTTTGGGTTATAGAAGTTTGTTATTCAATTTATGTAGCATGCGAGTATTATATATGTATCATTGCTTAGATTTTGCACTATTTGGTTAGTATTGGAATCATGCATCTACTGAATCCAAAGGTTCATTTGTCAAAGAAAATGGTCCTTATCAACCGAAATTCTTGATGCATACAAATGCATGGAACTTTCTAATGTCTCTCAAAATCACTCGGAACTCAGGGTCTCAGGACTGTTCATTTGTTCATTCCTCTTCTTTTTTTTTTTTGTGTGTGTTAATTGATAATCTAATAATTAAGTCTTAATTAGAGAATTATTATAACTTAAATTAAATTAGAAATAAAAGTATCCGAGTATGTTTTGGAATCCTATTAGGATGCTTAAGTGATTTTGACAGATGGTTTAATTATAATTTTTTAATATTAGCAATTAATAATAACTCAATTCTTTAGATGCCACACTTCAAAAAGTTGAAAAAAATGCAGTTGTAATTTTTCAAGAAAGTCAATACATATATTTCTACAAATAGTATCTTATCTTATGCTTCCAGGACAAAGGTTAACATTTTCTTTATTTTATTACATTTTTGGTTAAACATTTATTATTATTATTTTGAATAAGTTAGTCTTTTAATTTTTTTTTTAAAATAATAAATTAGTTCTTTAGGTCATAAAATATATTTAGCATTTATGACATAAAATATATGATTATTTTAAAAGAGTTTAAGTAGTCATTGAATATCGAGTAGAAGGTTTAAAAAGAAATTTAAATCTAATTTATACACATTCTTCTTTTTCTTTTTGAATTTGAATTTAAATTTAACTGAACATAAAATATCATTAACATCATAAATTAAATATTCAATCAATTTCAATATAAACCACCAATTTATCTATTAAATACAAAACTTAAAAACTAAACAACATTTGCATCCTAAATATTTTGTTGGCATTACGCAAAAATTTAAAAATACTCTTAATTTTCATAGATGCATCTCTGGACGCGTCCTAACACACGCTCAATACATACTGACGTCTTATTATTTGATTATTTTTATTTCGAATATGCATATTCGGAATGTTTCTGTATTTACATTTTCGTAACACAAACACATTAGTAGAAGAAGTAAAACATGTAATTTTTAAAAATAAAATTAAGATTTATAAATTAGGATTACATAGATCATTTCGACATAAAATTCAATATTACTTCAATATCCAGGTGGATGCTTCAACATCTTCGCAATATCTTCGACCGATCTTGAAATTGTCGCTTCCAATTTGAGCAAAACTTTTGTTTTGAAACAAAAATATGTATTATGCATAACCCTTACATTTGCTTGCGTCTTGAGCTTAAACTTGTTGAACTCAATCTTTCTTCCGTTGTTAATTGACAGTGAACGGTACACGAGCTTCATAATCCTTCGATTGCCTCCGCAAGGTAGGAGATTATGAATTTCGTCTTTGATATCTTTGAGAGAGGTGTATTCGGTGAGCTTAAACGTTCGTCTGAGTGTAGAGATGGAGAAGGAGATATTTGTGACATACCAGTTGATGCTTATCTGTGATATTTGAGACATTTTAAGTTTGTGTGAAATATAGTATAAAAGCACCTTAATTTATAGAAGCGATAGATCAATATGGACCACTCAATAACCGACATGCTGGTTTAAGAGATATATCTCTGATTCCACACCCTATTATCTTGTTCCGAATATGCATCTCTGAAACCTCTCATGAACCAGTTTCAAAATAGATCTTTTTTTTTTTACAAAAGAACAAATGTTGTTATGGGGAAGATAAAAAAATGCATTAAGACACAATATAAACCAATGTTGAATATATTACACTTCATTTATATTGTGACACAATTACATATACTTATTTATCCAACTAAATAAGAAATTAAAACGAATCAAAACATATGTTGTCGGATAAATCTATGGGGTGGTACCCCCTTGAAATTTATTGCATTTGATTCTCTTTCAATGTTACTCAATTTTTCGAACTCTTGCATCCTTTCCATAAAATGATCTGGCTAAGTCTCGACTTTTGTTGTTGAATGAGCAATCAACTCTGGTGATGTAAGTGGTATAGGGCATCCCGCTTTCAAGTAATCTTGAACAAATTGACTTGATTTTGAAATCCACCCAATACACATAATATGTTCATTTGGATTTTGAGGTTAGGCGGTGCGTAGTGAGAAAAAGGTTTCCAAAAACCGTATCGTGTCAGACCAACACATACTCTATCATACACACATGCTATTAGGTGACCAATTTTAGGGAAGTGCATCCATTTTGCCTCTGGTGCCGGATCGCTAAGGCAAATAACAAAATAATTATAAACTATATTGAATTTTTATTTCTTTCTGTTCCACCGTGTGTATGATTCTTTATGTGTCCTCAACTCTTGGATAAGTTAATGGCAGATAAATATATGATTATCTACTCCTTTATCGAGTAAAGTCGAAACTCCTCGATAATCGCAATTAGCATCCCCCACAACATTGACGATCCACTCGATGTATTTGTGCATAAAAGCAGACATCTCATCGATGAATGAAGCTTTTGGTGGAGGCGGAGTAAGAGGTGGTTTGCTAATGCGAGCTCCTTTGACAACACTTTTTTGAGATTTTGGAGTTGGTGAGTCGGAAAAAACTTTGTCAACATGTTCAAAATATTAAGCAGTCAATGTAGCCGAATTGTCATTGTATGCTTTATTTTCTTCGAAGCACCTTTTGTTTTTACTAGTTGAGAGGGTGGTTTCATGTTGGTGGTTTCCGAATAGGCATTCTTCCTCAATTGCTTTTTGACGTGGAGTTTCATGTTGTCACTGGCTTTCAAAAATATGCCTTGTATCACTTCTCATTCAGTCAAAATAGAAATATTCAATTTACCATCATTCATGACACCATCAACTTCAAACCTAAGTCTCTTCTGTTAGACGATGACACTGATCTAGAAGGAAGGGGGTTGAATAGATTACTAATTTTTAAAAACGTGCGTGTTAAACATTTGTTTTACAAAATTGTGTGAAAGCGACCTTAGATCAAAAATCGTCTAAACGAACCGTTATTGGATAGATCGGATATGCGAAATCGAATGGAATAATTTTGATGAGATAATCGAATCAACAATTTTCACAATCAATTATTCAAATGAAAAACACTTAAGGTGAACCAAATTCCAATGATTAATTGTGGATAAAATTGAATTGACAATATGTCGAACAGTTAGTGTGTTATCAATTTATCGAACACTTGGCATGCAAAAAACTCCAAGACAATTTCCTTTGATTTGTAGTGCAGAATTTTTCACAACTTGCAATCAAAGTGATTACAATGGTTTTTCACAACAACTTTTAACACTACAAATCAATCAAAATATTTCAATAGTTAATCACACACAAAATTCAACAATGTAAAGTAAAGAAATAGAGAGAGAACGACACCCGATTTGTTTAGGAAGTTCCTCTTTCGTCCTCGCTTCGGGTATGTCTTCCCTCAGTTCTAAAAATAAAATTGAGATATGTATAATATCTGTTGCAAAATTCAATTACAAGAGACATCCTAGCTAACCAACAATCTAACCCAATTGTTGAAGTTGAACCTAACCGCTTCTCTCCCCTTGATTCCAGCAAAATCAAGTGCATCAAACACTTCGAACAAACCTCTGGTTACCGCTACTCACTTGACCAAACCTTCCGTTCTTCAAGTCTTTCACTCGGATGATTTCGACCACAAGTTGTTTGACCTTAAATCTTTTAATACAATCCTCCGGTTACCATTACTCACTTGACCGAACCCACTGTTCTTCAAGTCTTTCACTCGGCTGAATATGTAATACAAATATTTGTGCAAAAACCCCCCAAATCCCTCAAGATCTTGGAGGACAAAACCCAAATGGTTTTATTCAAGAAAATCGTACTGAATCTCTACCCAAACTCGATTAACAAATCCTAAGTTTGGATGTTATTACCTCGACAAAGCACAAACCAATAAAGATGATTATGTGTGATTGGTGATGAATGCAAGTGTGAGAGTGAATATGAAAAGCAAAGCAATGTATCTTTCAATTTTCTTGTTGGTTTGAAAATGATGCATATGAGAATATATATGAGTATAAAAGAATAACAGAAAAAAATGACTTTGCAAGAGGTCTACCTACGCGCGAGAGGGCTACCTACACAAATTGTGAGTCGACCTAAACAAGTTAGAATGTAAACCTGCGCACAAAATAAGACCGTGCGTCGACCTGCAGGAAGACCATGCGTCGACGCATGAATAGGGATGACAAAAATATCCGTACTCGCGGATATCCACAGATAAAATTCGTCACGGATATGGGGCGGGTAGCTTAATGAATATCCACGAATAAAATTAATGGATATTTAAATATCTGTTTGTTAATGAATATGGATACGGGTTTAATAATATCCGTGTCCACGGATATCCATATCCGTTAATAAATTATAAAAATAATTTAAATATCATCGGTTTATCTTTTCATCTTTTAAAATAAATAATCTTATGATATTTCTTTCATTTTTAAAAAAAAAATCTTTGAAGAAAAACTTTCACATTTCATTCAAATTCTATTAGCAATTTCATATTTAAACTCTTCAATACTTCATACCCCACTTCAACAATTTCATAGTTCAACCAACTAGTGTTGTCATTCCTCTGTAGAACTAGTGTCTCTCTGGCTACTTTCTTGTCGTTTGCTATTCCATCATAACTCACAATCACAATATCTTTTATTTGTTTGGTTAAAATGAAATGTATGGATATTATGTTTGGATCTAATTATATTTTGGTGAATAAGAAGAAAATAAAAGTGATGAAATTTTATTGTTAAATTATGAGTGAATTGTATGAATGTTATGTGATAATAATTTGTGTCTTTAAAAGAAGTTAAAAAAAATATTTTTTTTTAAAAAAAATAAGTTTTATTAAAAAATATTATCCATGGATATCTAAAAATATCCACGGATACCGCAAAACCTGCAGATTACCCACTTAACGGATATCCGCATGGATATGGGACGAATATGAATATCATATTTATCCAACGGGGCGGATACGAATATCATAGTATCCGTCTCCATGGATATCCATTTACATCCCTACGCATGAAGACCAGAAAGATTCAAATTTGACTCAAACAATATGCGTCGACCTACGCAGTATCTATGTGTCGATGCAAGCATGCCAAAATGTTTCAAACATCATTTTTCTTGATTGTGAGTCGACCTATAACCTGTATGATCCTATATGCCTAGATTCATGTATGTGGATCTTTTATGTGCGTTTGAAAAAGATGAATGCATTGCTTATACAAAGTGATACCGTCCAAAGTACACAAGTACGAAATTTCATAGTTTTGACATCATTAAAACAAAGTAATTAATGAACCTTGCCCTCATATATTCCAATGAGTGCAAACCTCATCCATTCTCATTGGGATACCAAGTTTCACCTTTTTTGCAATAAAACAAGCACATGAGAGACCATATGTTTTCACAATTGCGCATCCACACTTTGTGCTATCGGAGCCTTTACTGTCGACTTGTTTAACCTAGTGAAAAATATAATTCAAATCCGCACGAGAAATGTTTCCGAACAAATGAGAATATAGAGTATTGTCTTTAAATATGTGTTCCAAAACTATGATGCTCCGACCAAATGATGTCTCTATCTCATTATGCTAGTTTTGAATCATGTGTTTCAAAGAGTTCCAATCTCTACACAAATCGCCCTTACTATTTCCCAACCAAATTTTCAAAGTAGCATAGACAGACTCAACTCTATTAGTTGTTGTATTTTTAAGATGTCTAACATTATCAATCCATGCACAAACAATTTTCAAGATACTTCAACAAATATGGATACTTTTCACACACTTTCCTGAAATGCATAACAAAATCAACATATAGTTCTTTTGCAGAAGAATTTATTATACGATTCCATGCATCAATTATTTTTCCATAACCACACCCAACTTCACCATTTTTCCATCTTCGGACTCTATTTGTTTCGTCCCTACCGCGGGTTTAACCCGATTTCTCACATTCTTTGTTATGTGATACCTAGAAAATAATGCATTAGAAAAAGAAAATACCTTTGTAGCCGAATTCATCAAGGCGGTATCGCGGTCGTTAACAATCACTTTAGGCATCTCACATTGGTCCTTCAACACTGTCCGACACACTTCTAAGGCCCAAGTAAAATTGTCCTCTTTTTCAACTCGAGAAATGCAAACTCATTAAAATATGTCTTCTCAGTTGAGGTGACACCAACCATCTCCAATAATGAAAGTCTGTATTTGTTAGTCTCATAGGTTGAATCAAGTATGAACATAATAGGAGACATGTTGAACAACTTTATGGAATCAGGATGTGTTCAAAATATATTTCTAACAGTAACTCCATCCTTGCACGTTCAATACCTAGACACGTAACTTTTACCATCCGACAATTTTAAGAGTTGTTGCATTTCAGTTCTATCCCCCCTAAGCGCATTTTTAGTTTGGTATCGAATAATATACACTTGCTTGATATTTGATATATTTTTGGGTCTTTTCGTTTCAATGTTGCAAGTATATTTTTTAATTGAAGCAAATTCAATGTCATGTCAGCAACACATTCCTTCTCTTCCGGCATGAGCCGACACACACTAGGATGACCGACTAATTTTTCACATAAATCATGGTTATATAAACCACATATGATATTAAATTTTTAGTTTTGGTTTGCCAACACGTAACCACACATCAGTTTGGAGAGGAGTTCTATGTTTCCCGATTTTTTCACACGTCATTGCCACAAAAGCACATCTTCTATTTGAACCATTATCGGACCTTCCGATAACCACATTAAATCCAAGTTTAGAGGCCTTCATATGAATCCATTGAAGCATTTGATCACTAGATTCAAACTCTTGCTCGTTTTTAAATTAGTTGCCAACATCTACCGCCTTCACAACAACACTTTGGACAATCGGAGAAACAACTTATTTTAGGGAAACATCGAGGTGCATCATATCTAATGAAAAAAATTACAACATAACAGTATATAAGCACCACTGCTAAAAACAGAGTTGGAAAATGAACACAAACAAGTTCCAAAAGTTTATTTTCGAAAAAGTTCATACTCGTTCTGGAGATACATTTCTGGACACAACGCTCATTTTTTTCAGACATAATGCATGCTTAATATGAGCAATACAATGTGAAATAAAAGATCTTTACCTGAAACTCTAACTTCTTTTACTCCATTTGTTGTGATGAACCACAAATTGGAGATTTAAAGTGAAAAAATAGATTGAGAATGATGAGATTTTTTGGTGAGGGTTTGTGTTGGAAAACAACAATAGCAACAATAATTTTGTGATCATGCAACTTTGTCTTTTATCAGATTATTCTGAAGATACATCTCTAGAAAAAATATGACATGCAAAGGTGATAGAATATTTCAAACTCCCGCCCAAACTTCTGAAGATGTGGCTCCAGAGTTTCTACTGAAGTGATCAATTATAAATATATTTCTTGAAATATTTCGGAGATACATTTTTAAAATAAAAATAATCAAATAATAAGACGTTGCTCAGAATGACATGTATTAAATATATGATAAGATATGTCTAAAGATGTATCTCCAAAAACTATAAAACATTTTAATATTTTTGCGTGGTACGAAAGAAACATACATAATGCATTAAAAAATCCTCGTTAACCGCATCACATTTAAGAATCAATAATATATTTAATCTCCTTTTTAAATAGAAATCATTCTCTATAAAAATCACAATATTTTTTTGAGTGCTTAGAGTAATTACGGATACACACATTGAACTATAAAATAAATAACAAGTCGCGTGGGCCTCGAGCTCACTTTCAACTTTTTGACAAAAAAAAAAGAACTATACATTTTAATATTTTATATTAATAATAATTGAACACTACTATCACATATAATATAATATTAGTTTTTGAACAAACTGCCAAAACCAATCTCAAAGTTAGTTGTTATTAGAATTACAAAGTATAACAATATTATTTTCATCTTTCACTAATAAATAAACATAAACATTATTAAAACTCTCTTCAAGATTCAACAACACCATCTAGGTTTCATGTTGATGTTTTCATGATCACAACTTTAATCCATCCCTCACAAAGACAAATCATGTCACATAGAATTTCTGTTCTTTTCTTATCCTTTCTATTAATCACAACAACCAGTGTTTCTCTTGAAGATGGTTTCATTTCTGTGATTATATCTGATAAGGGTCTTGACTTTGCCAAAGACATTCTAATAAACCAAGCTATTGCATCTATAGTTGTTTCTCAGCTTCCACAAATTGAGAAATCTGTTCAAGTTCCTCTTGTTGGAAAAGCTCATGTGATTCTTTCTGAGATCACAATTAAGAATATTCAAGTGAGTTCTTCGTCTGTTGAAACTGGTGATTCTGCCATTGGTGTCGTTGTTTCAGGCGCTACTGCTAATTTGACCTTGAATTGGAGGTATACTGTTAGTAGTTGGTTGGTCCCAATTGGAATTTCGGATAGTGGAACTGCCACTGTTAAGGTATTCTATTGTATCAATTGTATTTGAATTTGACCTTATAATCTGATAGAAGATGTATTTGGTGTCTGACACAGACACCACATACGATACTGACACATGTGAGTAGGTTCAATTAACTCATTTTTTCAAACCTTTATCGGTGTTGATGTCTCATTGTCGTGTTTGTGTTGGTGTTTCATTGGTGAGATAATGTACTAGTAATCACTTACTTGGTTGTGTTATGCTATGTTTGGAAGGTTGAAGATATGCAAGTCGGACTAACTGTAAATTTAACGAACCAAGGAGGAACTTTAAAGCTGAATCTCTTGGATTATGGATGTGATGTTGGAGAATTATCTATAAAATTGAACGGCGGAGCAGCTTGGCTTTATCAAGTGTAAGAAAATTTCTTCAAAACATGATTTATGATACTAAATAGAAACTTTGTTAACATATCATACTCCGTTTTAAAGATTTGTTCAGATAAATGGATTGAGAGATAGATAGATAGATCGACAGACAAATAAATAAATAGATAGACAGATAGATAGACAGATCGATAGATAGATAGACCATAGGACAGATATATAGATAGACCGATAAACAAAAAGATAAATAGATAATAGATTAATGATTGAAGATGTTATGAGTTTTGTTTTTCACTGCAGGCTAGTTGATGCTTTTAAAGGAAATATAGGATCTGCAGTTGAAGATGCTGTTTCTAAGAAAATAAGAGAAGGCATACCAACACTTGACGATTTACTGCAAACTCTTCCGCAGACAATTTCGTTAGACAAAACTGCTGCTCTAAATGTTTCTTTCGTCGACAATCCTGTGCTGAGCAACTCTTCTATCGAACTCAAAATCAACGGTTTATTCAGTGAGAGAAAGGGTGTTTCAGTACCTCAAAGTTACCATAAAGGATCCGATCATATTTCTGTTTCCAATGGTGATTTACCAAAGATGATTAACATTTCAATACATGAAAATGTTTTCAAATCGGCCTCCGAAGTTTACTTTGCAGTAAGTTTCTGAATTCTGAAGATACATTCGCATTATTATAGACTCAAGTATAGTTTTGATAGTTTAGGCTGTTCTTGTCTTAGGCCGATGCGTTGCAATGGATACTTGATGAACTACCTAATCAGTCCATTTTGAACACTGCTGAATGGAAACTCATCATTCCTCAATTATACAAGCAATATCCAAATGATGACATGAACCTTAATGTCTCGGTATCTTCTCCACCGGTTATAGAAGTGTCTGATCAAGATATCGACGCTACCATTTCCATAGATTTAATCATTGATGTTTTGGAAGCCGGTGAAGTCATACCTGTTACATGCATCTCTGTGGTAACTGTTCTCACAATTTGTTACATTTCTACATTCTGATGACATGATCAATATCTTATCTTAACATGTTTCATTAATATTGCTTGTTGAAATAGAACATTAGTGCCTCGTGTGACGTGGAAATTGTTCGAAAAAGTCTCACCGGTCGGCTTAAATTGAAGAAGTTCTCCACATACTTGAAATGGAGCAAAATAGGGAAACTTCACATGAATGTGATTCAGGTAAGTAACAATAAATTCTTTTCACATGACTGTTATTAGTTACTTGTTAGTCAAGGCATTTATATGAATCTTACTCTTTTGCTTTGTAAACTTTTGCAGTCATTGACATCAACTGTCCTCAAAACCGTGCTGATCCCGTACTTGAACTCGCAGTTAAAGAAAGGAATTCCATTGCCGATTCTTAAGGGTTTCGCCCTTAAGAACGCACGAATCTTTAACACTCCGCCGTGGATTGGAGTGTCTAGTGATGTAACCTTCTTGGGAGACTACTATCTTAGACATCATCTAGCTTATGCATCATAAAACTACTCTCACAGAACACAGTACAGAGGATAGCTTTGAAGAGTGTATGTATTGTTAGGACTTAAACTTTTTGTAAATTATTCTGTTAAGAGAATTACTTGTTGAAGAATTTTCCTACAATCAACTTAGTTATTTGATATATTACATGAATGTTCTTTATTATTTTGATCAAACATTGGTATTTGATTTGTTAATTTATGAAAGAAAAAAAATAACTATTATAATATATTAAATCGAAAGCGGTGAATTATATTAGCACACGTAATATACTATGTAACTATATTTTATGTGTCACACTTAAGATCTAACAACGACAAATTTACATAATTTCACTTCAACTTCTATCTAAAACTCATATCTTACAACAACCTTATTATCTCCTCACAAGAGTTACTAACAATTAAACACATTTATCACCAACCTTAAATTTTTAATTTAATTTTTAAATTTTTTTATTATTATCTCTCAATTTTTTTATTAAATCTTCTTACCCTCCTTCTCTTTATTTCTTTTTTTAATAGAGTCTAATATCTAAACAAAATAACACTATTTTAATATAAAAGAAAACACTTAGTACGAAAATAAATTGACAGTTCAAAAATAAAATAAAATAATTAATTAATGACTAACAACAAAAAAATTATATTAAAAATATGTAAAGTTCTTATAAAATTTAATAACAACAATAATAAATATTTAAATTTACTCAAACATTACCAATTAATTAAAATTTTAAGACAAAAAATTAAGTTATCCCAAATTATTAGAGGTTATATCTATGGATAAACATAAAACACTACACTTGCACTTTATTTATTTGCACTATCACAAAACTTATAAATAACAAATATTTTTTAAATTAAAAAATACATTATTTTTGGGGCCTCAAACGGGAAAATTCCTATGAAATTTCCGCTAACAAATATACTGACATCCATATATATATATTAAAAAGATTATAATAAATTATCTTAATAATATTATATAAATTCATATAGAAAAAATTAAATGTATTTGAAACTATGTGAAAAATGAAAGAGATTTATTTTTCAAAAATTTAACATATTTATATTTAGTTTACTTGATTATCCTAAATATATAGTTTAAAATAAAATATTATAAATATAAATTGATAAATCATATTAATTTCAATACAAAAAATAAAATAATGCACACCTGCTCATCGCGGGTCCTAATCTAATTATTCTTATTTTGAAAGCACATGTATTAACATTTTCTATTTTTCCAAATAATAAGAAATATTAAGTACTGTTTTTATTTTTCCAAATAGTAAGAAATATTGAGTACTATTTTTATAACCTAAAAATATTTATTTTCCCAAATGCTATTGAACATGGGAAGAAGCTAAACTAATACTCCATATATCCATTAAGTTTATGGTGTTGTTTTAAAGTTATCAAGGAAACCAATAAATTTTGATAATTTTAATAGCATTATTTTTTTTATAATTTACTTTTCATGATATCAAGGTATAAGTTTTAAAAAAAATAAGGAGAGAAAAGAGTAGTAACTTGAGGATTAGGGTTAGATATTTCCATTTTTTCTAATTAGTTTTAGAAAATTATACAATTTTAAATTCGTTAAGCGTTGGATTGAGTTGATTTTTGAACACAACGTTTGTAAGACACAAAACTACACTTCTACTGATTGGATTGTTGAAACAAGCTCTGAGTACAGACATATAGTTTTTGAACGAAAATACGTTTTTTAGAGATGTTCTTCTAGAGTTTGAAAGAAAACTTAATCGACATGACCTGCTCTGGGACAGACCATCAGCATGGAGACCTTTCATAGTTGACTCTTATTCCTTGAATGACTCATATGTCTTCATCTCAACCCCAAACACATAAGAAATCATTTGCACAAGTTTTTCAAAATATGTGATATACTGATTTCTAGTTTTTCTAAGCATTGCCTTTAAGGTAATCGTCTATTGATCAAAATACCTGAATATGCTTACAAAGTAGCACTCGAACGTTGCAATGCAAAAATAATTTACGTAAGAGATTGATCACTAGTAAAGGTAACGTGGCATTGAAGGCATCACAATTACATGACAAACTCATGAAATTATGGAGTCCAATTACTAATTGGGATTTAACTTCTTTTGAACGTGACTATTTTGAATTTTCATTAAAATCAAGAAAGGATCTCAACAAAATTTAAAGTGTGGATACATGAATGTTAAGCCTTCACTCACACGTTTGTTTGCATGGACGCTATATTTTAGACTTAAAAATTTGAATATTACATATGCTCATGTGATTGAGGATGCATGGTTTGCCATTAGAGTATTGGAATTCAACGGTTAGGAAACTAACAACAACAAAAACAAGTTTCTACGCACGTGGAAGCATGCCCACAAAAAGAAGAGGAAGAAAACATTAAAAGAAACTCACAAAATCATAATTCAACTTCTAATTTTTACAAGGATAAAATTATAAATCATCTCATACAATTGCAATTTTTAAGGAGATATTTGCAAACTCACTAAATTACAATTTTGAACGAAAAAATTGTAAACTCTCTTAATTATATTTTTGGATGAAAAAATTGCAAACTCTATCTCAATTATAATTTTTGAACAGAAAAATTGCAAAACCTTAACTCTGATACCAGTTGTTGAGAAAATAACAAAAAAAAATTTATATGCACGCGAAAGTATACCCTCAAAAAGAAAAAGAGCAAAATATTTAAAAATAAAACTCACAAAGTCATAATTCAACTTATAAAAATAAAAATATATAAATATATATTGTGCGGGTATGGGGCAAGTGGGTGCGAATGTAGTCGTATCCGCTCTCATACCCACTTATTTTAATGGTTAATTGCGCGTGTCCATGCTCATATCCATTTTGCGAATCTTTACCCTATTCGTTGTTGGTAATTTTTGTGGGTACCCATTGGAGATGAGTCTAATTGTCATCTCGAAAACCACCAAATTATAATTTTTGAACAGAAAAATTGCAAACCCCTTCTCAATTATAATTTTTCGACCGAAAAATTGCAAACTCTATCCCAATTACAATTTTTAGACAAAAAAATTGCAAAACTTTAGCTCTGATACCATTTGTTGGGAAAATAACAAAAAAAATCAAATTTTTACGCATGCGGAAACATACTCACAAAAATAAAATTCACAAAAATTTTAAAAATAAAATTCACAAAATCATAATTCAACTTGTAATTTTTACAAGGGCAAAATTACAAACGTCTCATATAATTTCATTTTTTAAGGAGAAAATTACAACTCAAATGATAATGGGCATGGTACTATACTACCCATCCGCATACCTGCGGTTTCAAAGAATCCTCGTATCCGAGTTCATACCGGTATAGACACTAACGCTTGTACTCATACCCATACTTTTTGGGTACCTAAGTATCCATATTCATACTCGTTTACCGACATTTCTAATAAAATATAATCAATCAATTCTAATTTATCATTTTAAGTTTTTAACAATATTTAAAAAAATAAATGATGTTATTGCTGAGTTAAGAAATAAACAAACATTTATATTAAAATGCGTAAAAGTTAAATAGTGATGTATTTAATAAAATTAACAAACTAACATGTGTAAATAATAATAAAAATAAAAATATATAAATATATATATATTGTGCGGGTATGGGGCGGAGTGGGTGTGTGTCGTAGAGAGAATCAGAGACCATAGCTATTTAGTTAGCTAGGCTTCACAAATCTTAAAATATCACCATTGATCTTTAATTTTTTCAAGGGAATGTTGAGTTTGTAATTCCTTGTGTCGAAGCAGTGTAGCTCGACAGGAACAAGGTCTAGTCGAATTAGCCTAATGTGTGTGTCGGGTTGTATTAGTGTGTTGAAGTGTCGAAGTAGGTTACTTCACACAGGATTTCAACTTAGGCATATTTTAGTAACGTTAGCTATTTTGGCCTTTTGTAGTTTTGAGTTTTGCCTTGTGGTGCAAGTTAACCTAAATCTATAAATAGGGAGAAACTCTTATTTTGTAAGCAACACAATTCATAACATTGTATTCACAGTTTGCAGTTGCAAGTGAATAAGAAAGTTTCCACAATTTGTGGACAGAGAGAAACTCTGCAGAATTATTCATCTTCTTCTCCAACGTTATTTTTCTTTCTTTCTTTCTCAACCTTTTCTTTTCATTGTCATTGCATGATTGATAACAACCTTGAGATCAAGATTGAATAGGAATTCTTCATAGGTTGTGGTTGAATTCCAACAGGGAACGGGTAAAGAAAGAATAACCCATAAACATGCAATGCAAAGACAAAGCAATAAAGAGATCTAAGGTACGAGGGTTAGTTATACTAAGGGAATGTATTATCACCCTAAGTATCTATAGTATCTATAAGAAAAACTTGTTGTATTTGTGTTATGCTTAAGTTGTTTGCTATTTGGGATTAATTGAGGAGATGAGAAGAGAAATGTTTTTTTATTGTTTTTGTGTTTGGCAAGACATAAAGTCTTGTGCATACGTATCAATAAAGGATCAAAACCTCATAGTTCGGGGTACAAATTGAAAAGTGTTTGTTATGGTGGATTTTAATAAAGAAGAGACAAGTTGTCATCTTAAGGAGAATACTCATCTAAACTGCCACAAACATGTGGAAGAGAGGTCGTTATTTCACATTGAGAGAATGATCCCAACTTGGATATATAATCAACAAGTATACCACATACCTCTCTCAAATGAAAAAGAATCAACATCTTTCTCAACAATGTCATGGGGTAGGAGATTTATATCTCAACTAAGAATGACTGATGTCTAATCTATTTTGAAAAGGTTTTTAATTGAAAAGCCAAGGTGGCAAAAGGTTTGAATTGAAGTTTGTGTCTTTTAGTTTTTTGTGAAAAAGTTTTGAATATGCTTAAGATGTCTTGAAGCATTTGTTAAGAAAAAGTTTGAAAAAGCCAATGACCTAATGTCAAGGTTTCTTTTGAAAGTGGTTTTTGAGTTTGAAAGAGGGGAAACCCTAATTGAGTTGTCTAAGTTGTAACATCCTAAAGGGAAACTTCCTAAGAGATAGAAAGTTAAGGATAACAACATATGAAATATGTACAAGAAGATGTAAAGATGCATATGCAAATTACAATGATGTCAAAAATGAGACCCTCCCTTGAATTATGCACAACGGATACACAAGTATGTACATGGTGAATAGATGAGATTAAAGGTATGATAAGTTCATTAACATGTGAATAGGAAAGGAGTGCATATAATGAAAGGTGTGCATAAACATGGTTCAATCATGAAATGGAATCACTATGAACATGGTGTAAGAACAAGATTTGGTTCTACATCTGACCTTTAAGTTTTGAAGATAACTGCACAAGTTATCTAAATGAATAATTCTGTATGATATGGTTTCTGTCTAGTGTGTGGCTGTTGTCAATATGATTCTGACTCTGATAAGAATATGCGTGACGTCATCAAACTTTATTATCAACATTCTGGAAGAAAAACATATATATGTATAAGATAAAGTCAAGATTCAAAATACTTCTAATGCAACGGTTCTAAGGAACATTAGTAATAAAGTTTCTGATTAATACTTTATAAGTTAGCCTAGAAGGCTTTACGAGAAATGTGCTTTACATTGTTACAATTTTGAAGTTTTCAAAGACATGGTGCTGGTGAACAAAGCTCTGAAGATTCTGAAGACATCATTTCTAAAGATCAAGTTCTGAAGAGTTTCTGAAGATAAGGTTCTGAATGAACGAAGTGCTGAAGACTCTAAAGACAAAAGTGCGCTTAATGAAATTTGAAGACTCTGAACATGAGGTTCTGATTAAACAAGTTCTGAAAACTCTAAAGATAATATTTCTAAGAAACTAAGTGCTGGAGATTCTTATGACCAGGTTCTGCTGAACGAAGATCTGAGATTCTAAAGACTACGGTTCTGAAGATTACACAAAGAAAGACTATTCTATAACACGCTTCATCAAGTTAATATCCGAATCCTCTGAAGATGCTAGAAGACTGAAGATAAGAATGGTTTTTAAGTTGAATATAATAGTACTAAAACTCTGTTACCTCTACCTCAAAAAGGTGGCGCAGGAGCAACTTTTTATACAGTGATGTTGACCATTCCTTCACTTGAATGTTGTGATATTGCTGTTGGAATATGTTTCCAAGAATACCCTTTAACGAGTCTATTCTCTCAAGCTCTATAAATTGAAGATCAATAAGCTTGAAGAATTGTTGATTTGCACATAATAGATAGCAAGTTGCTGGTGATAGCACGTTACTATGCAAAGCCAAAGTGCTGAAGAAAATGCTACAAGCTGAAGCTTAAATGAAGAATGCTTAATGAAGATGAAGATGAAGCAAACAATTAAAGTGCATATAATGATATAACATGTTGAATCCATGTGAAACTAGTCAAGTGAAACATCAATAAGTGAAGCATAGTAACTTAGTTGATCTTGATGGTTAAATTGGAAGAAGTATTATATGCTCAAGAAGGAGTTGATAAAAAAAAAGCTAAAAGCTCATGAAAAGAAGCCATAATGCTCATCCAGAAAGCTTCTAAGAAATACAGAACTAATGTTTTATAATCTCTCAGAGATTCATCCTTTAGATAGTTTTCTGTATTAGAAAACAAGGAGTTGTTGCTCATATCTTGCTTAGAAACACTTTGGTGTTCATGTACTTCATCTGTGTAACCAGCTTGTAAGAAGCATATTAGTGCACAAAGAGAATCCTTGAAAAATGTGTTTTTCCTTGAGCGGTCGAGTGAAGACCAGAATGTTTGAGATGACTAAGTTTGTTTCTAACAACTTAGTGGATGTTGTTCCTTGAGCGGTCGAGTGATGACCAAAATGCTTGAGAGGGTCATGTCGTTGTTAACGGCTTGGAGGTTGATTCCTTGAGAGACGAATGAATGATAAGATTATCAAGAAGACAATGGAAGGTATCCATTGTGGTTGTAATCATTAATGATTATTGGATTAAGTCCTTGTGATAAGGCGAAATCACCTCGAGGGATGGACTGGAGTAACTTCGTTAATAGTGAATCAAGATAAAAATAATTGTGTAATTTACTTTTATTGTCATTGATATATTTATTCTTCTAACTCCGCAAAAGGGGGAAAATGTGAAACTCAATTCAAACCCTCATTTCTTATGTTTCTCAACCTTCACATGATAAACATCATGGTTATCAAAGTTTAATCAATGTAAGAATATCACAGATCAATCAAGTCATGCTTATAAGCTAGACAAAGTAAGATCAATTGTATGAACATTTTAACACCAAGAGGTATTTCAATCAATGGTATCAAACAACAAGTATTGGAAACAAAGGTGGATATCAAAAATTAGGTCAAAATATAATCCTCAAAAATATACAAGTTAAACCTAACATCTAGAAAATAAAACAAAGTGTATAAAAAGAAATCATTGAAATTAGATAAATATAAACATTTTTAGGTCTTTTCTTTATTAAAAGTTTAAGATAAACAAATAACTCAAAGTGTTAATTAGCTTTAAAATTTAAATAAAATAAAGGTTTAAATAATAAAAGAAATTTTATTAAAAGATAAAAGAAATTACATTAAATAAATAAGATAAAATAAAAGTTAAAAGATAAAATGAAGTTTAAAAAATAAATAAAGATAGAAGAAAATAAATAAAGAAGTTAAAAAATAAAATAATATTTAGTTTAAAGAATAAAAAGAAAAAGGTAATTAAATGGAAAAAGAATAAAAGAAAATTAAAGTAGAAAGAAAAGGAGAAGAAATAAGAGAAAAGAAAAGAATTTTGACTAAAGTAAAGGTGGTTGGGATCAAACCCACGCTCCTAGGCTTGTCAAAAAGCACCCTTGCCACCAGGATTTTATCACCTATTTTGCCCAATTAAAATATATATTAAATCTGGATTTAAAATTTTGAAAAGCGCATAAACGTCTTCTTCAACCTCACGAATGCTCCACCATGGCCAACTTCCAAGCTTTCTAACTTTCTCATTTTTTTAACCAAATCAAATGTTCTAATATACTATTTCGATCAGAATTTCATGAGGAATTCAAATATGTAGTTAGATTTTATTTATATTAAGCGTAGCTCCCGAGTTTAAATAAAAACCATAAATAACCTAAAATTTCAAAGTGAATTTACATGGCATGTATGAACAATCAATGAACAACAACATAGGGTTTTCAATCCTCACATTGTGCCAAGTATTATGGTAACTTGAATGATAAAAAATGATGCTTCTAATTATGAGTTTGAGAAATGACAACTTACCTCAAATGGGGAAATCGTGTTTTACTATAGAGTGATAACAAATGCTACAACTTCCTTACACCTATTAGAATGTGTTGATATGCTTATGTTGAGTTGAGACCCTCTGAATCCTTCTATCCAAATCAAGTTGCAATGTGAAAAAGTGAGGTTGTGATGGATGTGTTCAAGCTGTTACAAAATGATTTTAAGGCTTGGGATAAGTTGTATGATGCTTATGGATGGTGTTTGAAGTGTTGGAATTGATGGAAAATGTTTAATCAAAGAAATGCTAACTTTGATATTTTGACAGTTTTGAAAAATATGAAATTTTGGAGCAAGATGATTTTGAGGTTATGAGATATTTCTTGGCTCAATGTTGTATGGTTTGTTAAAGTTTTGTGGTGCTATTTATAGTGGAAAGATTTGATAATATGGCAATGGACCAAAGCATTTTTTTGTGGATCAAAACCAAAAAGTTAGTTTTCAAGTACAAAAGCACTTTTCACTTTCTAGCCTCCCTAAGTTAACATTGCTTCTGATGTTTTCCATGGCTGCACAACTTCAACAAGTTGTTTCTGATGCATATGGGACTTCTTTGAATCATGGAAAATGGTTGGAAGCAAAAAGGAGCCTTTTGTCCAATATCCAGAAGTAACTCAAGTTGACATGTTGGATGATGCTTTTGTATAATGAAACAAGATCAATTAGGGTAGAATCTAGTACAATTGGAAAGATTGCAATCCAAAGAACAAGTTCCAAGTTGATCATATCTTCTGAAAATGCTTGGAAAGTTGGTAAAAGTGTCATCCAAATCGTGTAAAAATCTGACTGTGAACTCTTGTGCAAATCTGTCTTGGTTCAAGTTGTCTTACCATGGCTACTTTACAAATTCATAACTTCATGCTCAAACAAGATAATTCCATGTTCTTTTTACCATTAGAAAGATGAGATCAAACACTGCAACTTTGGTGTTGATCACTTGGAAAGATTCCAATTGGGTCACTGTGATAATTGGCCATCAAAATTAGACTTTTTATTGCTTTAGACTTGGAAAAGATTCTAAGTATTGACACTTTCGCATCTTAAGAAATCCCAACTTTGATAAATCATAACTTTCAATTGGTAAATGCTTTTGGGTCCATTCTTTCACCTATTTAAAGTATGTAATACCATCTTTAAAATGAGTCCTCAACTGTTTTCATTAGATGCTTGAGGAAGAAGTTAGGGTTTTGGAAAGTAGGTCATTTGCCATAGGATTTTGTAACTTAGAAAAAATTTCAAAACCCTAGTTTTCACAACTTTGAATCTTTCGATGTTTTCTTTGATTTTATTGATTAGTCATGATCAAATTCACTTATACTCATGATCTTTGACTTGTGGAGTCCATGTTTAACCAAAACTTTCAAAAGTCAAACTTTGACTTTGATGAACATTTGACTTTTTCAAACGAATTCAAATCTTTCAATTGTCAACGAATCAAGCCTCTTGAATCAATCCAATCATATGAATGAGTTAAGATGGTACACTTAGGTCTTTGAAATATGTCTTGGAGTGTGGGATCATGCCTTGCTCAAAAAGTCAACTCATAGTTGAATTAGGTCAAAACCCCAATTTAGTGTATTATATGACTTGGGGCTTGATGAAGTGATATTGATGAAATATTGCACTTGATCATTGATGTAAGGAGACCTTTTATCATGTTGAGAGGTTGAGGATCACATTACTCCTTAAAGGGTCAACTTCTTGAGCTCTTTGTTTCAAAATCCTAGTTTGCAGTCAAAGTAAACCAAAGCACATACACTTGTAATCTTAATATGGTTAGCAATGCCAGAAAAAAAAAACGCACATGAGATGATTGATGTTATGCCAAAATGATGTACAGGAGGTGGAATTTTAGGGTTGAAAATTAGGGTATGTCGGTGTGAAGGTAATCATATCCGCTTATTTTAGTGGATAATTGTCTGCGTCCATACTCGTATCCATTTTACGAGTTTTTACTCTACTCGTTGTGAGTAATTTTTACGGATACCCACTGAGAATGAGTCTAATTGTCATCTCTAAAATCCACCAAATTATAATTTTTGAATGAAAATATTGCAAACCACCTTTCAATTACAATTTTTTGACATGAAAATTTCAAACCCTCTCTCAACTATATATATATATATATATATATATATATATATATATATATATATATATATATATATATATATATATATATATATATATATATATATATATATATATATATATATATATATATATATATATATATATATATATATATATATATATATATATATATATATATATATATATATATATATATATATATATATATATATATATATATATATATATATATATATATATATATATATATATATATATATATATATATATATATATCTTACTTCAATAGTGAATTTTTTTTAGCTTACTCTAAATCATAGCTATTGGATTGAATCTAATCTAATGGTTAACTAATAACTAAATAAACAAACTAATTAATCATTAGAACAGATAAAATTCAAATGTTATGATTTGGAATAAGATAAAAAAAACTTACTCTTAAAATAAATTGATCCCCACTCCTATCGTCAATCTATATAACATTAAAGTAATTTTAATAAAGTATTACAATTTTAAATTATTTTTAGGTAAGTATTTTTCTTTTAATTTCATATATATTACGGAGGTATTAGTATGATTTTTGTACAAATTTGTATTTCTTTTTATAAATACAATTTTTGTTGAAAGTTGTCTAATTTTTATATATTTAAGTAATTAAATTAAGAAAATATTAACGAGTACTCCAAGACACTAATTACAACGGACTAAAAATAATTTTTTTTCTAAATATATAACATAAATATTTTTTTATTTGAATTTCTAAAAATATGTTTTAAAGAATCTTGAACTAAACATACAATATTTTTTTTATTTGAATTGTTAATAAATTGTTATATTTTAAAAAATAAATTATAACTGAAAACAATAGAAAGATATGTCTAATAACTTATTAATATTTAATAACCTTCAAGATGGTCTAGTTGTTTTGCTTGAATAACATAGAAAAAAATTGTTAAATAATAATAGAGAAATACTAACGAATTTTCTGGAACATTGATTAAGAGATTAAAATAGTAAGATGGATATTATTTAAAAATTAAAAAGACATGTTTTTTTGAATATACTAATAGAAGACTCGTGCATCCGCACGGGAAAGTTAACTCTTAAATTACATAAGATTAAGATTTTTTCAAAAAAATATGTTAGCAATAAAATAACCAATAAAAGTATCGTGATGCATAATCAAAACCAACCCAAGTTGTTTGTATCATTATGAAAGGATCCTTAATTAAATAGAAACGTCATAAACAAAATGACTAAAAACTCACTACATAAGAGTGAATATATTCAACTTCATAAAAGTTCAATGACTATGAAGGAGATGATATAACCTACGAAGATGATAAATGAATGGATGAGTAGAGAAATGTTAGAGTTATAAAGGCAAAATTATATGTTCAGAAATTGAAAGAGTTATAACTTAATTTTAAATGTAACGGTCTTTGTTATCTCGAAAACAAATCGGGTGAGATAAAAATCGATATACAAATAGATCAACATACGTGGAATTGCCCATAATACGATGCATGATAGTAGTGCTTTAGATTGAGAATCTAGAATTGTGTTTGTTATTGAAAGAGCCAGTGCAATGCAATTCTACATGTCAAGTAAACTTTGCATACTTCAAATTTTGAAGACATCTAACATCATAATGGACATGTCTAGAATGAAATTAAATTAAGTGAAAAAATTTGTGTAAGATGGAAATTAAAGAGGATAGAAAACATGGCTCAGAACACCAAAGTACGAGACTGTTCGATGAGCTACTTCAATTAGAATGATCAATTGAGCAAGTTGCGTAGGCTCAGAACGTAGCATATCCATTGTGGAAGAATAATGATATTTTCCATCTATATTTTTCAATGTTCAAAGACACGTAATTCATGAATGAGTGACGAATTCATGGCAAGAATATGTGTTAAATTAATTATTAATGTTACTTTCATCTTGTGATATATAATGCTTCGTTTACGGAAAAATACTCATCCAGGATGTTGTGAGCAACTTCAACTTCATAACTTTCAGAGGTAACGGACACCATAAATAGAACCATAGACTCATTTATAACTGAAAAAAATAGAAAGATATGTCTAATAACTTATTAATATTTAATAACCTTCAAGATGGTCCAGTTGTTTTGCTTAAATAACATAGAAAAAAATTGTTAAATAATAATAGAGAAATACTAACGAGTTTCCCGAAACATTGATTAAGAGATTAAAATATTAACTTGATTATTATTTGAGAAATTAAAAAGACATGTCTTTTTGAATACATATATATTCAATGGTCTTCAATTTGGTTTGTATTTTCTTGATTTTAGGGTCTTGTCCCTTTCCTATTTTTGTAAGTGGTGTTTAGAGAACGCTTAGTTCTCTTTAATATAATTTATTGCTTGCTTACACAAAAAAAAAATGTTCTGAAAGCATAAATAATCAAACTTTTAAAAAATATTATGTGTATTTAATGAAATGAATTTAACATTTAAAAAAAATAAACTATATTAAATTAATTTTATATAATCAATAACGATTATATAATCAAATTAAAAGTTTTGAATTACTTATATGATGTAACATAGTGATATATTTTTATTAATTGACATAGTTAAGGAAAAAAATTTACACTGTAAATACATTTCTATTAAACCCTATTTTTATTTGAGATTCAATGTATCATAAATACAATGTTTGATGTACACGGTCGGTCTTGTAGGAAAACTTAATATAAATATAGTAGTAAATAGAGAGATTTTTAACTTATTTTAGCCTAACTTTTTACAATTTTTTTCACTAGTTTGTGAGATCTGTACAAAAAATTTATTTCACATATTGTCGGTTATTAATTAAAATACTTTGTTATCAATATTGTTAAAATTGTTCATAGAATTATTTCTTTTTATTAAATGGTATAAACACTTCTATAAATCGAAGATTATAAGAGGTGAAAATGTGAGAAAAAAACTAAATTTTGATGAGTTAAATTTCTACTAAATATTTGTATACATTTTTTTAATATATATTTAATTTTATTTATAATTTAAATAAAATATCTTTTTTTATTTATTTATTATGTTTTTATCTATTAAGATCTTCATATATAGAAAAGAAATAAAGTGAGTATATTATGTAATATCTTTGGTAAAAAAGTTTGGCACATTTTAGGAAAATGATCGCATATCTTAAAGAGGAGAATCTCATATTTTAGAAAGTAAATTAATAATATCTGACAAAATAAATGATTAAATATGATGTTTTAATTTTCAAGTGTATTTATGCTAGAAGAAAATATATAATTATCACTAACTATGACATTGTTTCTTCCTCTATCAACGATGTTTCTTTTAGTATTGTTTATGAGTTGTTTTTCTCTTGGAAGAGCCATAGATTGTGGTGGTAACAAAGTTGCAAACACCATCATTGTTGATCAAGGAGGAAAAGGAGCATTTAAATCAGTTCAAGCTGCCCTTGATTCTGTAAAGAATCCAAATGATCGATGGGTTCTAATTAAAATAAATCCTGGTGTATACAAGTAAGTGAAAATATTGTTACATGTTAATTTGATGATAAATATTATTATTTTTTATAATGTGTTCATATTTTTAAACTGTGTAGGGAAAAAGTTCTTATACATCCAAGAAAGCCATGCATTATTTTAAAAGGATCTGGTAATAATAGCACAATCATTACCTACAATGATGCAGCTAATGATATTGGCACTTCTAATAGTGCAACATTTCATTCATCTCCACCTAATGTAATTTTGATTGGCATTACATTCCAGGTAAATATCATAAAATCACACATCATCTTCCTCTTATGAATCTTCTTATATGATTTTATCGAAAACTCCTTGGTTCATATGTTGGTGAAGCTTTGTCACCATCAATGTTATCAAAATCACGATTCAGATCGCGGAATCGCACGAAGATTTTTAGAAATATTTCAGACTTCTGAAGTTTAATTTTGACGCAGGTGCAACCGAATGCTTCTTTATTATGGTCTTTTGTGTTTTTGCTTATTACGTAATGAAAGCCTCAAATTTCGTTTTTGTCTACACCTGCATTTTTCATTTTCTTTTACTTTTTCGTTTTCATTTTCGTTTACATCTTCTGGTTTGTTTTTGTTTTTGCTTTTGCTTTTTTTAAACACATAAATAATTTTGCAGTCATGTGATTGGTCGGTTTTTAAAAAGTGAGTTGAATTGGCATTATCACATATTAACATTTCTTTGTGTGTAGTCTGAGTGACACAACATCACAAACAAGCCACCACACATATCTCCTTTTTCTTTGCTCTATTTTTTAATTATTTTTTTTTTGAAATTTTAATAACTAGTATTTCTTTTTTTCTTTTTCATACAATTTTTATATATCTTCTTTTTCAAATAATTTTTATATTTTTTCTTTTTTTTATACGTGTATTTTTAAGTATATATAACATAGTATATATATTTAATATTATTTTTATGAGCAATATAAAAATACATAATTTATAATTGGTAAATTAAAAAGAAGTGAGAGAAAAAATTAATTAAAAAAATAAAATTATAATATACGATGCGTAGTTGAACACCAAAAGTGGTGTCAATCTAACATTTCCTTATATTTATTTTGGTAAAATCCTATGATGTTATTATCCCCTTTTGATTCTATAAAAATAGATGAGTAGAATCTTTCGATCTTAATTACGATTTTATATTTTACGATTTTAATATTCTCTTTCAATCTCATGTAAGATTTCGATTTTGACAATATTGATCACCATACTCTAATGCATTTTATATAATTGTAGAATACACATGGAAATGATGGACCAGCAGTAGCAGCTTCAATATATGGTGATAAGACTGCAATTTTTGAATGTAGTTTCACTGGTTATCAAGATACCTTGCTTTCATCAAAGCGGCGTCAATATTTTAAAAATTGTTATGTTGAAGGTGAAGCAGACTTCATTTTCGGTGAAGGTCAATCTTATTTCGAGGTAACTAAAGTTGCATATATTTAAATAAAACATGTTAATCATTAATAGTAGTTCGGTAAATGTTTTATTTGTTTTATTGTTCTTAACTATTTTTTCGTGAATATTTAACTTTTGTAGAATTGTATGATCAATGCAACTCAAGCGAAATCAAAACCTATAGGTTTTGTCACTGCACAACGTAGAGATTTGCCGAATAGTCCAAATGGTTATGTTTTCAAAGGAGGACGCATTGATGGAATTGGTCAAGTGAATCTTGGTAGACCTTGGGGTCCTTACTCAAGAGTTATATTTTGGGAAACATATTTTTCGTCCGTCGTAACTCCTCAAGGATGGGATCGTTGGAATTTAACGTTAAGTGAAGCGTAAGTTTGATTTTGTTACATAACAGAAAAAGCACAATTATTTTGTTTCAAACTATGATTAATTTTTTTATAGTAAAATATGTTTTTTTATTTTATTTAATTTGTAACTAAATTTATGCAGGCAAAATACTATCTTTGCAGAAGTAAATTGTACAGGACCTGGGGCCAATACTGAGAAACGTGTTGGGTGGGAGAAGAAAGCAAATAGCTTAAACTTAAATGAATATAGTTTGTCATCTTTTGTAAATAAGGATGGATGGCTTGATAATTTACCATCCGTATAATTGAAATTCCTTATGGCATTTAGCATAATTACATATAAAATATTTCTACTATGATTCGACTACCTTCATGATTATTAATTTGTATTAATAATATTTATTGGTTGCCAACACAATATCATTAATATATGTCAATAAAACTGTAATAAAACATATTTTCTTTTGATGAAGAGAGAATGATCAGCACAAGATTGTTATATTCGAGTGATAAAAGTGTGTGTGAGAGAGCACGCGTGTACTTAGAATTCAATTTCATACTAGCCTGTTTGAGGTAATATAATGACTTATGTATTCTACAAATTCTGTTGGACAAATAAGAGATGGAAGAAGATAAGCCAGGAGAATTTGACATGAAGAGTTTTTCAGTTAAATTGCCATGTAAAACGATGTTATCCACATCAAATTGTTACCAAAACCACCTAGCTATTGCTAAAATTATTATGAATATGGTCAATTTTGCAACAAGACCGAATGTATTAAAGTAATCTACACCCTTAAGTTGGGTGTAACCCTTAGAAATAAGTCTAATCTTTGGAAATAAGTCTAACCTTTTATTTTTTAATGGAACCATAATGTAATTGTATTGGTCAAAAAATACAAGTGTACATGTTTTTTTTGTAAGGGCAGAGAGACTCAGAGGTCTTAGTAGTAGTGAAGACAAAGAAGACATTGAAGTTGGAAATTGGAACTTTTGTTGTTGTTGTTGGATGAGCGCGGAAATGGAGAAGATGGTTGAAGTGGAGTGGGTGAGGGAAAGAAAAGAGTGTTTGAAACTGTATCGTTTTGTTTGACCAAATAAACTGTATCGTTTAGTAGATTTATAACACATTTTGGTGGTAAGAGTTTGCTTATGACAACGAGAAGCCCTATACGGTGGTGTTTTGAGGTTACTTATGAGACTTGCTCACGTGATCTGAGAGGCCTTGCTGATGACCGATGATGCTTGGTAGCAAGCATACAATCGCCGACGGTGGTGTGTTAATACTGTAGTGAGTGTTATTCTCTTTAGGGTGTAGAGAGTGTGTTAAAACAGTAGTAAGTGGTGTGCTCTTTAGGGTGTAGAGAGAGTGTTAAAACAGTAGTAAGTGATGTGCTCTTTGGGGTGTAGAGAGTGTGTATTACTTGAGGTTTCCTTCTCCTTGAGAGAATATGTATTTATATAGGTCTCTAGGACCTAAAGTTTTCTCAGAAATGACCACAGACCACTTAGTCAATAGTGGATAATTGAGTCCCTATTTTCAAGGAGTTATAGTTCAGTTAATGACATTGACTTTCTCTTTGCTCGAGAAATGTCTTATCCCATTTTTCCCACGTAAGGGAAAGGGAAGACTACAGGGCGATGTGATATCTTCCTTCGAGCAACCTTGTATCGTTGCCTCTTCTAAGCATCGCCCTAGACGAGGCCTTTTACAAATATAACACTACATAGTCCATCAAACACAAGGTATTTAGTAGAAGATGAAGTGTCACTTTATTCCTGGTTGATAGGAGTATCCTGAGAACCAGTGCTTCCTCTAACAAGGTTTTTAGCTACCCTGGGAGGTTTGGATGAAGAAACATTAAGTCTCTCAGGAAAAGTTTTAGTTGGCCTCGAGAATCTAAGTCTTTTAGACAAAATTGTACATAGTCCGGCTGATGAGACTATTATTCCCTAAGGCAAGGTATTTTGATTTACTTGAACGAGACTTCTATCAAGCCCTCAGGCAAGACTTGTTATCAAGTCTCTCAGGCTGGACATCCATCGCACCTCTCAGGTGTGACCCTTGAGTTTTGTCCCGCCCGAAGAGACATTAGGTCCCTTAGACTATATCATAATTATCATGGGGAATCTAAGTCCCTCGAGAAAAATTGTATATATCCCGACTGATGAGAATATTAATCCTTCAGGCGAGGCATTTTAACCTACTTAGGAGGGACTTCTATCGAGACCTCAAGCAAGACTTGTTACGAAGTCTCTTTGGCTGGACATCCATCACGCCTTTCAGGCACGATCCTTAAGTTTGATCTTGCTCGAGGAAACACCAAGTCCTTCAAGCGGGGATTTAATTAGCCTATTTGTGTTGCCCTATTAGACGACAAAGATATTCACTATGAAGTCCAGTAAATGAGATGTTGTCCTGAAAAGTGAAAATGATCTTCACCGTGAAGCCCAACAAAGAAGATGTTGCCTTAAAGGGCTAAAAGGATATTCACCATGAAGCCCAACAAAAGAGATTTTTCCCTGAAAGGCGGAAAATATCTTTACCATGAAGCCCACCAAAAGATACGTTTCCATGAAGGTCATCATGGATCTTCACAATGAAGCCTAGTAAATGAGATGTTGCCCAGAAAGGTGACAAGGATCTTCACCATGAAGTCCAGAAAAGGAGATGTTACCCTGAAAGGCGGAAAAGATCTTCACCATTAAGTCCAACAAATGAGATGTTACCATGAAGGGTGACAAGGATCTTCACCATGAAGTCCAACAACGATGATGTTACCTTGAAGGGCGACATAAATATTCACCATGAAGTTTAGCAACGTAGATGTTTATCTAAAGGGAGACAGGGATATTCTCCATGAAGTACAACAACTAAGATGTTTCCTTGAAGGGCGACAATGATATTCACCATGAAGTTCGGCAATAGAGTTGTTACCTTAGAGGGCGACAATGATCTTCACCATGAAGTCCAGTAAGAGAGATGTTGCCTTAAAGGGTGACAAGGATCTTTACCATTAAGTCTAACAACGGAGATGTTGCCTTGAAGGGCAACAAGGATCTTCACCATGAAGTCCATCAAGAGAGACATTTCCCTAAAGGGCGACAAATATCTTCACCATGAAGTCGAGCAAAGGAGATGTTATCGTGAAGGGGGACAAAAATCTTCACCGTGAAGTCCAATAAAGTAGATGTTACCCTGAAGGGCGACAAAGATCTTAACCATGATGTCCAGAAAAGGAGGTGTTACCCTGAAAGGCGACAAGGATCTTCACCGTGAAGTCTAAAAATAATATTTTTAGGAAAGAGCATCTCTATTGGGAATTAGTTACTTAATAATTATTCAGAGGTAAAAATACATGATTTTAATAGAGAATTACAAATAATTTTAAAAATAATATTATCTAACATCAAGATAGTTCCAAGTCCTAGGCAAAAGTGGCCCTTCGAGTTCTTGCAACTTGTACGCTCCGTGTGGGGGCTTTTGATGTATACGGTATGGTCCTTCTCCGTTAGAGTTATAACGCTCGTTTTACTTCGATTAAATTCAATTGTAACTTTGCTATGTCTCGTTGCATCGTAGTCGTAGTTGAGTATGTGTTTGGATCGAAGGAAGGAAATTGAATCGGTCGAATTGTAGGGAAAAAGTGTACAATTCCGTAGCAGTTTTAGGAAACTTCATAAAATGATATCTCTTGATCCGTAAGTCGGATTTGACCCCCGTTCGAAGAGTTGGGAAGCTAAAGAGATGTTCTATCTAGAAAAAAATTGATAAAAATTTAATTTTTCTGCTATGACGACCGTCACAGGGTGTGACGACCGTCACACGAGCAAAAACTACAGTTATGCAGAATTTGAACGTGTTCTGGTGGAATGAGATTTTGTAGCAAAAATATATTCCCGTAGACTCTTTTACCCTCAATTACATCATTTTTTTGGGAAAGGAAAGACGGAAAAGAGAAGTTACGCATTGAGAGAAGTGGAGAGCGAAGAATCATCCATCGGCGAATTCCGGAGATTTCTGCAGAAAAATCACCGTAGAGCAGAAGCGGAATCGGAAAGCGCGAAATTGGCCTCAATTCTAAGGTAAGGGTGGGGTTCAATTCTATAACTGGGAGTATGATCGAATTCATGTGGGGATCGAGTCAGAGGTATAGTTTTCGTTAATCGATAGATGTTAAGGAAAAGGGTTCCCTAATGGTACCAGATTTCTATGTAGGAATGAATGTGTTATGTGGTTATTAGTGCGATGCTCTAAGGTTTTCCTTATGGGCAAATACGTAGAACGAATATGCTATACGGTTATTCGTACAACGCTCTAATGGTTTTCCCTAATGGGCGTCAAGATGGCCGAGTTGGTCTAAGGCACCAGTTTCAGGTACTGGTCCAAAAAGGACAGTTACCTGGTTGTGATTGATTTGTAATTAATTATGTGAGAAGATGCCGTAATGTTGTTATTACGATAACATGTTAAAGATTAATTGTAGAACTGATGTTGATGTTATACCTGTATAGGAATAGCCGTTTTGTATGAACACTTTGAGTTCCTATTTGTTGATACGATGTTGCAATGTTCCTTTACATGAACAGTCGTAAATGTTGAAATTATGTTGTTATTGTTCCCATATGTGAACGAGTAGAAAGTGATAGTTGTATGAGTGGTATGATGTTATGATGCTCTGTTATGGACATTCTGGTTGTAGGCATAATGCCTTGTTATATGGTTGTTATGGTTGTGTTGTAGTCCATAATAGATGCATTTCATGGCATAACATTTGGCCTGGATTGGCGACGGTTGTGCCTGTATTGGCGTTATTTGGAGTGTTGGCTCCTAGATGGGTTCGGGGTGTTGGCCATGTCCCGAGTTTTGGAGTGTTGGCTCCTAGAGGGGTTCGGGGTGTTGGCCCTGTCCCGAGTTGTGGAGAGTTGTCTCCCAAAATGGTACCACATGCATATGCACAGTTGAGTCGCATTGTTGAGTTACATTAAGTCGCATAATTACGCTAGTTGTATGTTAATGTTGTTTATGTGAGATATGGATTACTCGCAGTTGTTGTCGATGATGTTTATGATTTCGAAACCTATAATGTTGTGATGAGTTCCGACATGTTTTCTATCATGCTTTATGTTATATTATTGATATCTCACCCTTTTTCGTTGTATGTTACCTCCTCTGGTGGTAATTTGCAGGTAGTCAAGAATAGAGCGTAGTTCCCGTCAAGGTGTCGTTGGTCGCTCTGATACGTAGCACTCTTGGGGGGGGGGGATGAACGATTGTTTATGTTGTTTATTTGATGTTTTCTTGTTGCTGAATTTTACTAAGTATTTTAGTTGAATTGGTTGTTTTTTTGTTAATGCACCGAATGCTGGTTGTACGCACTAAGCCGAAGAATCGGTAGTGCTGAATTTCGATGGAAAACTAGTTGTTTTAATGAATATATGCAAGCTGAAGTACTTGCTGAATTTTAATGGAGTTTTGGTTGTAATTTCTGGTATCACGTTGATTTTCATAAATGTTGAAAGTGCATTATGTTCCGCTGCAAATGAATATGTTGCTATGTAATTAAGATGTTATGTGAATTGTTATTAGTTGTTCATCCAAGAGTATGTGCTATGTATCATCACTGAATGCATGTTGCCTAGTTAAATTAAATGGTAAAATGCATGCTTCTGCTAGCTGAAAAATGTGACGCCCAGGTTTTTGTCTGTGTGACGACCGTCACGAGTCCATGACGACCGTCATGCGTACAAATTTCGTGCACTCTGATTTTGATTTATTTTAAATATGCCTTGGGTAGAAATGGGGTGTTACATTAGTGGTATCAGAGCAGGTCGGTCCGTCCGGCCAAGTTGTCTAATGTTGTTGTTTAATCCCTTGTATGCGACATGTGTGTGAAAACACTGCCGGTACATGTTTGTCGTCTAGCCTTTGTCTGTAGAAGTGGGAAGGATTCAAGTAGGGGAGAATCATGTGTTTCTCCGGAATGCTGCAAGTGCAGAGTGAAGGCTCAGTGTGTGGTTGAATGCTCTCATAGTTTGGCAAAGATGATTTGTACCCCATCATGATTTTCGGCTGCCTATTGACAAATTGAGGAACTGATCACCCTTAATCTCTTATTAATAGTAGACGGGGTTGTGTTGGATGGGATAGACGTGTCTTGCAAGCTTGAATGGCGTGAGCAGTGAATTGTTTGGAGTGGAGCTAAGTGCTCAAGAATTGTTTTGATGAGTCGGTCGATGTAAGAAGGTGCAGAGATGTGCATTTTGATTGGAATTTTCGAGAAAGTTGTCGACGACTCGTGTGTTGATTGTTGCCAAACCCGACGGGACTAGTGGTGGTGTTTGGAGATGCTTTGTTGATATGATTTGGAGATATGTTAAAAGTAACTTCAGCGAGTTAGTTATGCTTTAAGGCAACTTGAAGTACGTAAGAAGAATTATCTGACCAGTGTTCAAGAGTTGGTCATTGTTGTAGTTGTGCCGGAGTTGGAGGCTGAAATTGCTTAATCTGAGATTTTGTGAGGAAGCGATGTTTTACAGACGAAAGTTGGAGTAGATTGCATAGTTGTGTCGGGTAATGTTAAGCCGTGATTGAGTATGCTTGTTTTATAAAATGTGGTTGATTTGGCAAGTTTTGGCATTTTGGAGATTTGAGGATCTAAGATTCGGATTGAAATCGGACGTCGTAGAAATCGCGTTTGATGGTTCTAATTCAATGCCATATGTTAGGGGAGTATGAGTATGTGTTTGTTTCGAAGAAATAAATTGAATCAGTCGAATTTTCGGGCAACAATGCAGAATTCCCGCAGCAGATTTTGGGCAAAATTCTGGTTTTTCGGAAAACTTCAAAAATTCATAACTCTTGAACCGTATGTCGGTTTTGACTCCTGTTCGAAGTGACGGGAAGCTAACGAGATGATCTTTCTAGGAAAAATGGTTTTGGAGTCAGTGAATGAGCCAATTATAGCAGAATATTCGAAACATGTCATTTTGGCAATTTTACCGTCGTGAACGGGTGCGGTTGATGTGTTATCATACTGTGTGTTTTCGGTATATAACGTGGTAGTTGATGCTTTGATTTGAAAACCTTACCGGTAACGATGATGATGGTGAAAAGAGTTAGAACCGATTGAGCAGTTTGGCGATACAAGTTTGGTCTGGGAAGAGACTTGTTATGGAGTTAAGCCGTGTGTGTTAGAACTTACTAGTAGTATTCTTGAGGAGATTCGAGAAGGTCAGAAAATCTGGTTTGAGTTGGTAGATTGGTTGAAGTTGATGAATCAAAGTCGAAGAGTTGATTTTCGGATTTGTGGAAGTGGTATCGCGATATGTCGTGATGGAGTTTGTGGTCGACTTAGTTACGGAAACTAGTCCGATATTGAGAACTCCACATTGTATGTCTGTTTGGATGGTCGAGGAATTAATTTGATTGAGTGGTTTTGAGACTTGTGTCTGGGGTGTATTCTAAGGCAGCAGATTGTGAAGTCGAATAGAGGGTGGACAGTGATTTCTGGTGATTGTGAGAAGAGGTTGGGCGTGGAAAGCAATATTGGTGTACTTAAGGTTTAAAATATTTCAAGTTGAAACTGTGCCGAATGGTTTCCTAAGTGTGAAATTGTTGTTGTACGTCGAATTCTAAGATCTCAGCTTTTTACGGAATCGAAATCGGACATACGAAAGTCATTTAACGGTCGAAAATAGAAATCCGGACTGTCATGTTCGCCGAGAGATTCGCCTAGCGAAGTGTCCTGGGCAGAAAAATGTTGTTGAGTGGAGTAAGAATACTCTTGAAGAAGTGCCTTGAGATAGATGGAGTATCCATCCAAGTGCCATGAGGATGCGACCGAATTTAAGGAAATTGTTTTGGTGGCCATAGATAGAGAGTCATAAGAGTAAGTTGAGTATTCATCCGGGAGCGACGAATATGTATAGTGATTTGAAGAATCTGTTTTGGTGGCCTGGTATGAAGCGTGATGTAACACGATTTGTGTATGCATGTTTGACTTGTCAGAAGTAGAAAGTTGAGCATCAGAAACCTGTTGGGTTGATGCAACCGTGAGAAACTCTAGAATGGATATTGGATAGTGTTTCCATGGATTTTGTGACGGGTTTTCCAAAGAATTTGAAGGAATATGATTCGATTCGGTTGGTTATGAATGAATTGACAAGATTAACCCATTTCCTACCAATGAGGGAGAACCAGTCTATGCTGAAGCTAGCTGAGATGTGTATCGATGAAGTTGTGAAGTTGTATGAGGTGCTGTCGAATTTTGTGTCAGATGGGAACCTGAGTTCTTCATTGAGATTTTAGGAGAGTTTTGCAGACGTTTGAGTGTCATGTCGAAGTTGGATTCTTTCTAGCATCCGTGGACGGATGAGCAGACAGAGAGAACTATTCAGTATGTAGAGGATTTGTTGAGTTATGTTGATGTATGTCCGGCGAGAGTGTTGTGCTCGGACATGAGATTGTGTAAGAGACGATTGAAAAGATTAAAAGGATCCAAGATAAGATGTGTTTTGAGAGTTATGATAGTAACTGGTGTTGGTCGAGCGTGAGGTCTCGGAAATACCACTATGTTTTGTTTATCTGTATCAGAGTGGCACAGCGGAAGCATGGAGAAAGTAGCATGCTAGGCTGTTTTACCGCTGTCGCTTGTGGGAATTGCATGATGTGTTCATGTGTCCAAGTTGAGGAAGTACACTGATTCAGATGGATAGTGTATAAGTGAAGGATGATTTGATTGTTGAGGCATTGCTAGTTCAAGTTGATGGACGAGAAGCAACTTCGAAAGTAAAAGGATTCTTTGGTAGAGGTAATTTGGAAGATTGAGATGCGAGAGTCGTATCCGGAGTTGGTTGAATCGAGGTAATTTCGAGGACGAAATTCTTTTAAGTGGGGGAGAGTTGTAACACTCGTTTTACTTCGATTAAATTCAATTGTGACTTTGCTATGTCTCGTTGCATCGTAGTCGTAGTTGAGTATGTGTTTGGATCGAAGGAAGGAAATTGAATCGGTCGAATTGTAGGGAAAAAGTGTAAAATTCCGTAGCAGTTTTAGGAAACTTCAAAAAGTGATATCTCTTGATCCGTAAGTCGGATTTGACCCTCGTTCGAAGAGTTGGGAAGCTAAAGAGATGTTCTATCTAGAAAAAAAAATGAGAAAAATTTAATTTTGCTGCTATGACGACCATCACAGGGTGTGACGACCGTCACACGAGCAAAAACTGCAGTTATGCAGAATTTGAACGTGTTCTGGTGGAATGAGATTTTGTAGCAAAAATATATTCCCGTAGACTCTTTTACCCTCAATTACATCATTTTTTTGGGAAAGGAAAGACGGAAAAGAGAAGTTACACATTGAGAGAAGTGGAGAGCGAAGAATCATCCATCGGCGAATTCCGGAGATTTCTGCAGAAAAATCACCGTAGAGCAGAAGCGGAATCGGAAAGCGCGGAATTGGCCTCAATTCTAAGGTAAGGGTGGGGTTCAATTCTATAACTGGGAGTATGATCGAATTCATGTGGGGATCGAGTCAGAGGTATAGTTTTCGTTAATCGATAGATGTTAAGGAAAAGGGTTCCCTAATGGTACTAGATTTCTATGTAGGAATGATGTGTTATGTGGTTATTAGTGCGATGCTCTAAGGTTTTCCTTATGGGCAAATACGTAGAACGAATATGCTATACGTTTATTCGTACAACGCTCTAATGGTTTTCCCTAATGGGCGTCAAGATGGCCGAGTTGGTCTAAGGCGCCAGTTTCAGATACTGGTCCAAAAAGGACAGTTACCTGGTTGTGATTGATTTGTAATTAATTATGTGAGAAGATGCCGTAATGTTGTTATTACGATAAAATGTTAAACATTAATTGTAGAACTGATGTTGATGTTATACCTGTATAGGAATAGCCGTTTTGTATAAACACTTTGAGTTCCTATTTGTTGATACGATGTTGCAATGTTCCTTTACATGAACAGTCGTAAATGTTGAAATTATGTTGTTATTGTTCCCATATGTGAACGAGTAGAAAGTGATAGTTGTATGAGTGGTATGATGTTATGATGCTCTGTTATGGACATTCTGGTTGTAGGCATAATGCCTTGTTATATGGTTGCTATGGTTGTGTTGTAGTCCATAATAGATGCATTTCATGGCATAGCATTTGGCCTGGATTGGCGACGGTTGTGCCTGTATTGGCGTTATTTGGAGTGTTGGCTCCTAGATGGGTTCGGGGTGTTGGCCCTGTCCCGAGTTTTGGAGTGTTGGCTCCTAGATGGGTTCGGGGTGTTGGCCCTGTCCCGAGTTGTGGAGAGTTGTCTCCCAAAATGGTACCACATGCATATGCACAGTTGAGTCGCATTGTTGAGTCGCATAAAGTCGCATAATTACGCTAGTTGTATGTTAATGTTGTTTATGTGAAATATAGATTACTCGCAGTTGTTGTCGATGATGTTTATGATTTCGAAACCTATAATGTTGTGATGAGTTCCGGCATCTTTTCTATCATGCTTTATGTTATATTATTGATATCTCACCCTTTTTCGTTGTATGTTACCTCCTCTGGTGGTAATTTGCAGGTAGTCAAGAATAGAGCGTAGTTCCCGTCAAGGTGTCGTTGGTCGCTCTGATACGTAGCACTCTTGGGGGGGGGGGGGGATGAACGATTGTTTATGTTGTTTATTTGATGTTTTCTTGTTGCTGAGTTTTACTAAGTATTTTAGTTGAATTGGTTGTTTTTTTGTTAATGCACCGAATGCTGGTTGTACGCACTAAGCCGAAGAATCGGTAGTGCTGAATTTCGATGGAAAACTAGTTGTTTTAATGAATATATGCAAGCTGAAGTACTTGCTGAATTTTAATGGAGTTTTGGTTGTAATTTCTGGTATCACGTTGATTTTCATAAATGTTGAAAGTGCATTATGTTCCGCTGCAAATGAATATGTTGCTATGTAATTAAGATGTTATGTGAATTGTTATTAGTTGTTCATCCAAGAGTATGTGTTATGTATCATCACTGAATGCATGTTGCCTAGTTAAATTAAATGGTAAAATGCATGCTTCTGCTAGCTGAAAAATGTGACGCCCAGGTTTTTGTTTGTGTGACGATCGTCACGAGTCCATGACGACCGTCATGCGTACAAATTTCGTGCACTCTGATTTTGATTTATTTTAAATATGCCTTGGGTAGAAATGGGGTGTTACACCTCCTCATTGAATTAAGACCATCTCCATGAGGGTGTGTCAATCTTTATGGGTAGCATGGCTCCTGCCCCATAGACCATGGAAAATGGGGTTTCCTTGGTAGTGGAATGCAAAGTGGCGTGGTACGACCATATTATCTCATGAAGCAGGTTTTCCCACAATTATTTAGTGACATTAAGTTTATTTTTGAATCTCTTAAGAACTATGTTGTTCTCCAATTTAGCCTGATCATTTTCTTGAGGGTATGCAACGGATAAGAATTTCATTTGTACTCCCAAATCTTTACAAAATTCAGCGACTATAGTGATGGAGAATTGTGTCCCGTTGTCGGAGATGATGACCCTCAGGAGCCGGTATATATACATAATCTCCTTCCAATATAAACAAAGCACTTTTTCCGCTGTAATCTTGGGTATAACTTCTATTTTTATCCATTTAGTGAAGTAATCAACTTTCACTATTAGGAATTCTAGTTGACCTGGTGCTAATGGAAAAGGGCCAAAAATGTCCATGCCCTATTGATATAAAGGCCAGGGCAAAGACATCAATTGGAGAAATTATGTTGGGGCTTGGTGAAGGTTAGCATGTCTTTGGCATGGATCACACTTTTTTTACAAAGACGATGCTATCCTTAATTAGGGTAGGCCAATAATACCCTGCCCTTAATAGTTCATGTGCAAGAGTTTTCTCGCCTATGTGGCTGTTGCAGGCACCTTTGTGTACCTCTGCAAGAACCAGGGTGGTTTCATGCTCGCTCAGACATCGCAACATGGGACAATCTCTACCCATTTTATATAGTTTTCCCAATAGAATGGTGTACTTAGCAGCCTATTTTCGAATCCTTCTTGCATCTCCCTCGTCTAGTGGTAGTTCGTTAGTCAGCAAACAACGTAGTATGGGCAACGTCCAACTACATTCAGGTATAACTTCTAGAGAGTATACCTCACTGACCTATATGCCAAGGGAGGCGAGAGTCTATTGGATAATTGTTTTATTAACAAGATTAGACCCCGTCATTTTTTTATGTAGCAAGCATTGGCAGAAGGCCCGCCCTGAAGTTTTGTTCATGGGGAACACGTTTTATCTCAAAGAATGAGAAGCAATAAGACATGTTATGTAACTTTTGCATATACCTTATCAACTGAGGCTCATTGGCTTGGTATTACCTAGAGACTTGGTTGGCGACCAATTGGGGATTAGTTTTAGCCTTCAAATTAGAGGCTATCATTTCAAAGGCGATGATCATTTTGTCAATGAGAGCCTCATACTCTGCCTGGTTATTGTTAGCAGTGAACTCTAATTTTAAAGTTGACTTAATGAGTATGTCACTTGTTTCTTCTAGGACTATTCCAGCGTCGTTCCCTTTTATGTTAGATGTGTCCTCTACAGATAACACCCACTCTATGGGTGTCTCTTCATCTACAAGCAAGCTGGGTTTTGCCACGAAATCTGCCAACAGTTGTGATTTGATGCTTCCCCTTGGGACATATTGGATGTCATACTCCAAAAGTTCCACCGCCCATGATACCAATCTTTATGCTATATCAGGCTTCTCCAAAACTTGGAGAACATGTGATAAACGGTAAATGCATTGTGTTTCCAACTTATTGTTTTTCTTCCATTTTCATGAGTGTTTGCATAATTTTAGTTATATTTTATGTGTTTTTATCTTCCTTTCATGTTTCCAATTAATACAAGGGTATTAGACCGAATCGGAGCGAAAACGGCCAAAGATCGTGAGAAAAGAGCTCTTCGCATACAAAATTGTCGAGACCAACACATGATGGTTATGTTCCATTACACGGACCATGTTGGCCCTTTGGAGCCATCCCAACACAAGAAAGTGGTGGTTGATGTAACACCCTTTTCTACCTTACAAATATAATGGCAAATCAATCACATTTATCAGAGCAAAATATTAAACACAATAAAAATCACCTCAAAGGGCGTACATTTCTCAATAACTTCAATAAAAGTCAATGCTTCGTAAACAACAGATTTTCCTAAAATTAATCAAAAATTGCTCAAAAGGCAGCGAAACTCAAAAAGGCAAAATCCAAAATTTTCCTTGCGTAACAACATAATCAAAATAACACAAATCAATAAAACATGGTTTAACTCAAATACCCCAACCCGATGTTACACTATTAGAGCAAGACCCTCTAAGTCAACCAAAAGTCAAAAGCTCCAAAAAATCATCGACGACATCCACGGCTAAACCTGGTCATCTGCACGTTACCCACGTGGAGGCAACATTCAAACAGGCAGGGTGAGTAAAACGATTAATAATAATCAATATAGAAATCAATATATAAAATAGCGTCATTTTCGTATTCAACATCATCATAATCATCAAGGAAACATCAAAAAGCCATAATATCATAAATTACACCAAATTGTCACATAAATGCAAATGCAACAAGACTCATGCATGTGGTACCAATTCATCAAAGTTCGATGGACACTGGACCATCAATCCTTCATAGATCCCCATCAATAGGGTCGATTATACACAAGAACCGAAGCACAACAAAATACTTCACATCTGCACAATGGGACTGAAGCCACAAGAATCAAACACTAGACCAAAGTACGGAATGCATATGAATGCATGATGCACACGTCAATATCATCCTCATAATAAACTCATTAGGTGCATCATCATTCATCGAAATTATCATAATAATCATGTCATCATATAATCATGAAAAACTCATGGAATTAACATTATAACTCATCATCATTACTCATAGGAATCATCATACAATCATGTATTAATCACATATGAATCACAGTCATACTCAAGGTAATTCATCTAGAAAATCACAACATCAAAGTATCAAGATAACACTGCACAAGAACACAATTCACGAAACTCTACTACGTTCGCTGGACAGTTCACCGTGCGAAGGATTGTTCGCTGTGGCGAACTCGCGATTACAGCAAAATGCTGTTATGCACCAGTAGCAAAACCAGCCCAAAAGTCCCTACAATTTCCTTCCCCAATGCCTTAAAAACATCCCTAAATTATTCCTAAGGTATTACAACGATAAAGACACAAAACCTACGACTTATTAGGCCAATCCCCTATCATATTTACGCCTCAAATTCCCATAAAATCTTTACAATTTTCCCACATTCATTAGAGTTCTCATAATCAATTATCCTATATGGTTAAAACCTCAACAACAGATTTTGGCCACGAAGACCTAATTTCCCTTACTCCCAAATCAGCCTCAAATCTATCAGACCATCAGTTCAAATCCCTCAAACTCATTAAGCTCACCAGAAAGGCAACAATAATTCAATACTCAAAATCCCTAAACCCTTAAATCGACTTTAAACATATTGAATATAATGAAGACAATACTCCTCATACTTAAACAACCTCAAAAACAGATTTAGCCATGAAGGCCTAATTTCCTCAAACTCAAAAACCTCCTAAATCCTTAAATCGGCTTTAAATACATTGAATCGTATATTGAAAACAATGAAGGTAATACTCCCCATACCTTAATTTCCAACTCTAAGCCTTTCTCCTTGATTCTTGGAAACCTCACGAAGCTTTGCCTGAATCCTCTTCCTCGGAGCTCTGGCCTCTATTTCTTCTCTTTTCACGGTCTAACAAGGATGAATTCTAATTCCCTCAAAATTCCTTTTTGTTAAACCTAACTTTAGGCTTTAAAATGGGCTTTCCAATTTCACCTCACTAACTCCTCCTCAAATTTCCACTTTGCCCTTAAATTAACTTATATTTATTTAAATTAATAATAATATCAAATATATTCATATTACATACTATTATTTAAATAAATAATTAACTAAAAACTCCATAATTCCCAATATTCACACCAACCACCGAAAATCACCAAAAATACAAATATTCATATTTAAATAAATTAAATAAATATTTCAAGAATTTGGGGTGTTACAGTTGACAAGGCCTGGTCGTGTCAGCTTGCTAGGCAATTATGAGTTCTTAATTTTTTAGCAGTTTTTGTGATCTTTTGGCATCCATAATCTTCCAAGAATTGATGATTAATGATTAGTAGTAGTTAAGCTCGAAATTATTGGCTATTATAAGTAACTTATGCCTTTGTTTAGTATAAATAGAGGCTCAAACTTGAAGGAATATCATCACTTACTACCTATCATCAGGGACGAAGCCACATGCAAGACAACATGAGTTAGTGCCCCTACTATCTTTTAATACTTGTTTATGTTTAGTATTTTTTACATTGATACATATATTTCAAATAAAACAAAAAAAATATTAATGTACATGTTATTTTTATGTTGAAAACAAATTTGATTAATCTAAATTAAAAATTACTATATAAATTCACAACCATTTACAAAATTTATCAACAAAAGTGGAGTTTTTTTTACCAACTTAATATATTGATAAATTCACATTCCTAAATTGTTTCTTTTCAAGAACCAAAAAATATTTGTGCCAAATTAATAGATGCCAAGAATAGCAAGAAACCTTGGACACATAATGGATCTTGAAGCACTATTTATGCATCCCCTGACCAAATCCACCCATATTAGGATTACTCGTTAATGGTTTATCAAGTTTGATATATTCACCCTCTGAAACAAGAAGCTTTGGTCCAAACAGTATAATATCAACCACTTCACGTCCATCTGATGCATATATTATTTTTATTTTGTATCCACCTTATTCTTTTTGTATTATTTTGTTTACTACACCTGTTGTTGTAACATTATAAACATTAATACTACTTTTGCTTCTGTCGGGATAAATCTGACCCCTCCCACTGTTCTCGCCTACATATCAAGGATATTTTAAGAAGTAAACATCTCTCTTAGTAGTAGGATCTGGAGAAAGAATTTGAAAGGTAATTTCACTATATTTTTTTTCAATAACGAGGTCTATCACAAGAATATTTTTTTTGTGGGACTATAGCTTTGAAAAGATAATTTCCCTATCTTTTCTTTAATCTCGGGCAAAAGACGATAAAGAGGGGCCAATTCAAAACCCTCTGGTAAAATAAGAACAACTCATTCATTCAAAATCCTCTTTTTATTGGGAAAAACCCAAGTCTCACATTGGTTAAAGATACACTGTTAGGGGAGATTTTCACTAGGGAGCGTTGAACATCGTGAGACTTTCTTTTTTAGAGCAACGCCTTTGTGAGAGACACGCCACATATTCACCCAAAACCTTAAGGTGATAGGTGTATGAGTGTCTATCCACAATGCTTCTACAATACCCCTTTTAAGTGGAAGCTCTTTTCATACACATACACTTGTATAACCACCACCTGTGGGGAGTACTTTCGATACAAGTGAGTCGATCCTTCACTCGAACCAAAAGCTCATGATACCACTGTTAGGGGAGATTTTCAACTAGGGAGCATTGAACTTTGGGTCAAAAGCAACACAAGTAAGAGGGACACCGCATATTAACCCAAAACCTTAAGGTGATGGGTGTATGGATTCTCCCACTTATAAATTCTCAACTTTCCACAATTATAGCCAATGTGGGAGTCTAAATCAAACTTGTTATATTATTCTCAATACTCTCCCTCAAGTGTGAATCCATAATTATCCCCCCTCACGTGGAAACTCTTTTGTCCATATATATTTGTATCACCGTTGACACCTCTTTCCTGGGCGTTTCGATGCACCTCTTTCGGGCATTTCAATGTCAACAACGATATAAGGGTGGTGAGTAAGAAACACACAACAGAAAGTGCAGTTGCACAGTTAAAACTTTTGCTTAAGGAAACAAGAGTGAGTAGTATGGATAATAGTATTACATTGGATATGAATATGGTGACTTGAGTATTTATAAGTGGGAAAACCCACACACCTATTACCTTAAGGTTTTGGGTGAATATGTGGTGTGTCTCTCACAAAAGTGTTGCTCTAAAAAATAAAGTCCTGCAATGTTCAATGCTCCCTAGTGAAAATCTCCCCTAACAGTGGTATCACGAGTCTTTGGTTCGAGTGAAGGACCAACTCACTTGTATCGAAAGTATCGGCGGTACAAGGGCAGTGAGTAAGAAACACACAACAAAAAATGTAGTTGCACAGGTAAAGCTTCCGCTTAAGGAAACAAGTGTGAGTAGTGTGGATAATAGTCCCGTATTGGATATGAATATGTTGAATAAAGCATTTATAAGTGGAAGAACCCACACACATATTACCTTAAGGCCTTGTGTGAATATGTCATGTGTCTCTCACAAAGGTGTTTCTCTAAAAGAAAGAAAACTCTCACAATGTTCAATGCTCCCTAGTAAAAAATCTCCCCCAACACTTTTTACCATTAGCAAGAACTTGTTTCACTTGCATATCATAAGGAATTCGAACAACTACTTCAAATATAGTATCGGGAAGTACCGCCTATGGAACCTCAATATCTACGGGCTTATTAGTTAAATGACAATTAGCACATACAATCCGACTGGTAGCTTCTCGAGGATTTTCATAACCTTGTTGGGCAAAAATGTGATATGTATTTAAAATGGGTGCTCGAGTTATTATATAGATTAAGAGAAATAAGGAAATAAATTGGGTAATCTCTTTCTTTATCCAAGAATAAACATTTCTAGTTTGCATGGATCAATCCTTGATCTTGAAAAATGTCTACGATAAGATTACGTAAGTTACTTGTACAATTTCCTATCCATGATTATGTTATTTAGTCTAATTATTTTCCTATAATATAGGAAGAATACGAGTAAAACGAAAATGAATAAGGTAAATTTTGATGTTTAGCTTTTATATTAAAAAAACAAATTTTAAATTTGGATTAATGGGTCATTTTTTCATCCATTCATTGAATTAAATCTTAAATCAATAGAAGCGATAAATAACGAAAAATCTAGTATTTAAAAATCGTATCTAAAATGGTTGGCAAAATATAAACAAGAAAAGATATAATATGATCATTCAGAGTAAATCCAAACTCTTTATAAACAGACCCAATCATTAGTTTCCAACCACAAGTCGAATGGTATCTTACACATAAATTAATTAAGAAAAAGCTTTTGTTCCTTTCTTGAATCATAAGTTCACCAATTACCAGGTCACACTGTAATTCCTTTGAATTACTTGACTATAAAATATTAATATAATTAATTTTAATAATTATATTATAACTTAAATGTTATCAACATTTAAATTAAATGTTATAACTTAAATATATATATATATACATATACATATATATATATATATATATATATATATATATATATATATATATATATATATATATATATATATATATATATATATATATATATATATATATATATAACTTTTTAATAAAGTTCGACAATTGATAATATAAAGGATGTTTCAAAACATTGCTCTAATAATATTAACCGTATAATATACTCCAATAATAACAAAATAAATAAACTTCTAAATAAGTTGAACTGTTATGTTGAACGACTTCAGCTTTCTCAAGTGGCTTTAAATTTCTCCAGTGGCTTCAGCTGCAGCTTTCCCTTCCTTCGCACAAGTGAGGAAACAAAGTGAGGTCAGGTTTAAAGAGGAACCATGACTGTCTCATGTCTAAAGAGGGACACAATTTAGAGAGGAAACAAAGATATGGATAAGTCAATAATATACCTCTAATGCCCAAAAATCCAGTACCACATGCATATTGGAGTAGAAGTTTGTGCTTTTCGCATTTGCATTATAAATTGTATTATTATTGTTGTTGTGTGAGAATGATTTATGTATTTTTATAATTGTCTTGCTATTTACTTTCAATACTAACATTTGTAGGGATTATTCTCACCCCCTTTTTCTATTTGTGCGTGGATTTTATGCCCATGTTGCAAATATAAATAACATGCAGTATTATTATGTTGGAGAATGGTAGTCTTTGCCTTCTTCTTTGTTTTGCATTTTCTCTAGTACCCTTTGTATCACTCTGGTATTGTAACACATGGGATGAGACGTTATTTCTTTTATTTGCATAATTATTGTGTTCATTCCAAAAACTGATGCTATTTGAGTAATCTCATATGATGAGACTATGTGATGGGGTTGTTAAATGTTTCAATTTTTCGCTGCAATCTGTTTAATTTAATAATAGGCGTCTTATTTGAGATTGTGTGACACCCTTGGATGAAAATATACTTCGAGTTATTGTATCATTTTGTAAGTCATAAATTAGGGTGTTATATGACCCCTCTCTTCTCCCCCTATCCCAGTTGGTGCTAATCACGAGACCAACATCACTCTCTCACCTTCAACCATCAATAACATTTCAACAACTTCACTACAATCGCCACACCACTCTCCTTCAATCTCCTGAAGAGCACTTAACTTTTCAACACTGCCTTCGTTCACCCAACCGACTCCACTTTCGCGTCTTATTCTAGTAATAATTCATATTTTATTATATTATTTTCTTAAGCCCATAAGTTTGTTAGAGGGTATTTTAGTATTTATCTTATTCTAGTAACCCTAGTTTTAGCTTATAAATAGGGTGACAATCATTGTAACTCTTAATCCTTTTTCTTCTGTCGTCATTCTCTTTAATAGAATATTTCCCTATTTCATCATTTATTCTATCTTTGCACCAACAATTGGTATCTAGAGCTCCGGTTCAGATTCATTGGGAAACACGGGAAACACGAGTGAACGTGAGGTCTTGTGTGTTTGATTTTGATTCTTAGATTCGTGTTGAATCTTGAACAAAATCTGATCAGAATTTTATTCTGTGGGTTGGGAAACACTGTGTGAGAAATCTGAGTGTATTGTGCAAAGTAGAAGATGAACGGAAACGGCAACATGAACACCAAACTTCCAGTATTTGATGGTAAAAACTGGAATCGTTGGATGATCCAAATGCGTGTACTATTTGGTGCTCAAGATGTTCTAGATCTTGTCACTGATGGTTATGTTCCAGTAGCAGCAGATGCAACTGATGAACAGAAAAACGCGCAGAAGGAAGTAAGGAAGAAGGATCAGAAAGCATTGTTCTTCATTCATCAATGTGTGGATGTAAACGTGTTTGAGAAGATTGCAGACTCTACAACAGCAAAGGCTGCATGGGACATTCTGGTGAGATGTTATGGTGGTGACGCATCAGTGAAGAAGGTGAAACTTCAGTCCTTGAGAAAGCAATATGAGAATCTCAATATGAAGAATAATGAGAAAGTTTCTGAACACATCTCCAGAGTGATTCTGATCACTAATGAGATGAAGGCATGTGGAGAAACTCTTTCTGAAGAAACAATCATGGAGAAAGTGTTGAGATCCCTTACTCCTCAATTTGATTACATTGTGGTAGCAATAGAACATTCCAAAGATCTGAGCACAATGAGAATTGAAGAGCTGCAGAGCAGTTTAGAAGCGCAAGAGTTGCGTTTGACTGAGAGAACTTCTGAAAGGGAAGTAGAGCAGCAGGCTCTGAAAGCAACTTCTGATATGAGGTATCAGAAGCAGTCAGAAGCCAAGAGAAGATCTGATGGTGGTCAGAAGTCAGAAACCTCAACCTCTGATAGACAAAAGAATGCTCAGAAGGGAAAAGAGAAGTATGACAAGAAGAAGATCCAATGTTACTGTTGTAAGAAGTTTGGTCACTTTGCTAGAGATTGTTGGTCAAACAAGGAGAAGAAATCAGAAGAAGCAAATATAGCCAGAAGTTCTGATGACGAATTTGTGTTGTTGATGGCCTCTGAATCTGATAATGTGGATCTGACAGACTGGTGGTATATGGACACTGGCTGTTCAAATCATCTTACTGGAAACAAGAAATGGCTGGTTGACTTTGACTCTGAAAAGAGAACAAAGATCAGATGTGCTGATGACAAATATCTTAATGCAGAAGGTATGGGAAATGTCAGAGTGACTTTGAACAATGGGAAAATAGCATTGATTCAGAATGTGTGGTATGTACCTGGCATCAGAAGCAATCTGATGAGTGTGGGACAACTAATTGAGAAAGGTTTTTCAGTTACCATGAAGGACAATCTTCTGAAGTTGTATGATTACAATCAGAAGTTGATTATGGAGTCAGAACAGGGAATGAATAGAACATTCAAGGTGAATGTCAGAACTGCAGACTCATAATGTCTTAGTGCAACATGTGCTGAGAAGGAGAGTGAGCTGTGGCACAGAAGATTTGGTCATCTGAATTTCAGAAGCCTAAAACATCTGAATTCAAAGAAGTTGGTACATGGAATTCCTGCAATTAAGAAGCCTGAGAAGTCATGCAAAGTTTGCATGGAAGGAAAACAACCACGTTTGCCATTTGCGTCAGAAGTTGCTCCAAGAGCAAAACATGCCTTGGGAGTTGTACATTCTGATGTGTGTGGTCCATTTCCAGTAGCATCAATTGGAGGGAATAAATACTTTGTGTTGTTTGTTGATGAATTCACAAGAATGACATGGGTATCCCTTATTAAGTTCAAACACGAGGTGTTTGATGAATTCAAGAAGTTCAGAATGAAGGCTGAGAATCAGAGTGGTCAGAAGTTGAAGATTCTTAGAACTGATGGTGGAGGTGAGTATAACTCCAAAGAGTTCCAGAAGTTCTGTGAGGAGAATGGAATTGAGCATGAGGTTACTGCTCCTTATACCCCTCAACACAATGGTCTTGCTGAAAGAAGAAACCGTACTTTGCTTGATATGGTGAGAAGCATGCTAAAGGAGAAGAAGCTTCCTCAGAAGCTCTGGGGAGAAGCTGTTGCCACTGCAACGTATGTACTCAACAGATGTCCTACGAAGAAGTTGAAGGAAATAGTTCCTATGCAGAAGTGGACTGGAGACAAGCAAAGTGTTAGTCATCTGAAGGTGTTTGGTTCTGTTTGCTATAAACATGTTCCAGAAGCCAGAAGACAGAAGCTGGATGATAGAAGCAAAGTGATGATTCTGATAGGGTACCACAGTACTGGTGCTTACAAGCTCTATTGTCCAGAAACCAATAAAATTGAATTCAGCAGAGATGTGATTGTGAAGGAATCAGAAGTTTGGAATTGGGATAAGTCTCAATCTGATTCTGATGTTAGAACCTCTGAAGAAAGGCCAGAGTTAAGAATTTCTGAAGTTGAAGTAAACCCTGATATTGACTCTGACTCTGATACTGATTCAAACTCTGAAGAAGACTCAGAAGATGAAGGTGACCCAGATGACCCAGACTCTGATGATTCAGACTCTGATGGCAATCCAGATCTTGGTATCAATTCAGACTCTGGAAATATGCCAGACTCTGAAGATGGTCAAAGCATTGGAGGTCAATCATCTGAAGCTAGAAACTGTGAAGCTCATGACTCTGAACAAGTTCAGAGACCACAAAGAATCAGAAGCGTTCCCAGAAGATTTGCAGAATTTGACATGCTGCAAGACACTGAAGTAGACTCTGAAGGAGAAGTTATTCAGTGTGCCATGTTAGTAGACTCTGAACCTATAAGTACAGAGGAGGCTCTTAAGCAGAAGCTCTAGCTGAAGGCAATGAAAGAAGAACTTGATGCTATAGAGAGAAACAAGACTTGGAAGCTGACAGAACTTCCAAAAGACAAGAAAGCCATCAGCGTCAGATGGGTTTTCAAGCAGAAGTTAAAGCCAGATGGCTCAATTGGCAAACATAAAGCAAGGTTGGTAGCCAGAGGATTTCTACAAAAACCTGGGCTGGATTACTCTGAAGTGTTTGCACCTGTAGCAAGACATGAAACAATCAGAATGGTGATTGCAATAGCTGCTAACAGGAATTGGCCTCTGATGCATTTAGATGTAAAATCTGCATTTCTGAACGGTCCATTAGAAGAAGAAGTTTACGTGTCACAACCTCCTGGATTTGTGAAAAAGAATCAGGAAGGGATGGTGTACAGATTATACAAAGCTCTATATGGATTGAAACAAGCGCCCAGAGCTTGGAATCAGAAGATTGATTCATTTTTCAAGAAGCAAGGCTTTCAGAAATGTGAGATGGAGTACGGTGTCTATGTTCAGCATACTTCTGAAGGCAATATGACTCTGGTATGTTTATATGTTGATGATATACTGCTGACTGGAAGTTCTGAACAGGAGATAACCAAGTTCAAGAAGGTTCTAATGAATGAATTTGAAATGACTGATCTAGGCAAAATGACATACTTTCTAGGGATGGAGTTCAGATATTCTGAGAAAGGTATCATTTTGCATCAGCTCAAGTATGAATTAGAACTTCTGAAGAGATTTGATCTGAAGAATTGTAAGATGGCTGTCACACCTTCTGATACAAATCAGAAACTGGATTCAGACTCTGAAGGAAAGGATGTGGACGCTACAACCTTCAAACAGTTGGTTGGTTCTCTGAGGTATCCGTGCAATACCAGACCTGATATCTGCTACTCAGTTGGGATGGTTAGTAGGTTCATGAGTAAACCTAAGTGGTCCCATTACCAAGCTGCTGTCAGGATTCTAAGGTATATCAAAGGAACTCTGAAGTATGGAGTGTTATTTCCCTCTGGAGGAAATAATGAGTCAGAACTTCTGAGTTATTCAGACTCTGATTGGTGTGGAGACAGAGTTGACAGAAGAAGTACATCTGGGTACTTGTTCAGATTTATGGGAGGTTCCATTTCTTGGTGTTCCAAGAAGCAACCTGTTGTGGCGTTGTCAACCTGTGAAGCTGAATACATTGCAGGTGCTATTACTGCATGCCAAGCTGTGTGGATTCTGAATCTGTTGCAGGATCTGAAGATTAAAGTAGACAAACCTCTGAAGTTGATGATTGACAACAAGTCTGCAATCAATCTTGCCAGAAACCCAGTGTTGCATGGGAGAAGCAAGCATATTGAGACCAAGTATCATTTTCTGAGACATCAAGTTCAGAGTGGAGTGTTAGAAGTTGTACACTGCAGCACTCAGAAGCAGTTGGCAGATGTTCTGACGAAAGCTATCAAGACTGATCAATTTCTCAGATTAAGGGATGGAATTGGTGTTACAAGTTTTGATGGAATATGAATTAAGGGATGGTATTAGTAATAATTCATATTTTATTATATTATTTTCTTAAGCCCATAAGTTTGTTAGAGGGTATTTTAGTATTTATCTTATTCTAGTAACCCTAGTTTTAGCTTATAAATAGGGTGACAATCATTGTAACTCTTAATCCTGTTTCTTCTGCCGTCATTCTCTTTAATAGAATATTTCCCTATTTCATCATTTATTCTATCTTTGCACCAACAACATCACTATCATCACCAAACAGCAACCACACCATAATCGAGTTGCATATCTTTCTTGTCTCCGATTTATAACGACTCATACGAGCTCAACGCCACACTATTTGCAGCTTTTCTTCATTCTCTTTCAATCCCTTTATTGTTATTAATTTTGTTGGTGAGAATTTTCAAAGATTGGATTTTAAAAGTCTTATTGACTATGTTTGATTTTTTATGATTTGGGTGTGTATTGATAAGTTTGTATACGTTCAACTCTTTTTTCTTTTGTATCACTCTTTCGTATTGTTGCTTTTAAATCAGATTTGAGTGTTTTATTGGCTTGTGTTGTGTTTATTCGTATTTCGCCAGTGCTTCATTTTCGTGCCATTTACTAGCATTCTATTTTGGATGGTGACTTGGTAGGTGCACGATTCGGTACCCGCCATGTTAGCATTGTTTTTGAATCGGTGTTGTTAATATGTTTATGTACGTGTTGCTAATTTCATTTTCATTATGTTGAAATCGTTTCCGTATGTGTTATGCGTGTTTACTTACTTCGCGCGTTAACGCATTATGCATGTTACCAATTTGTGTCTCACGTTAGAATTTGTGTCTCGCATTAGAATTTGTGATCTCAGGTTAGAATTCACGACCTCGTGTTAGAATTCACGCCCTCATGTTAGCATTCGCGCCTCACATTATAATTTGTGACCCCACATTACGATTCTCTATCCCACATTACTTTTTGTTATGATTTAATCGAGTTCACATTCTTTTTACAATAAAATTGGGTGAAAAAGATTAATTGGTCGTAGGCCTATGTCTTCCCCAAGTATTCAATTATTGGTTGCAGGGCTTGCTTTTTAACTACTTGTCAGCTTTTCAGAATTAAATCAATTACTGTTTAATCTAAACCAAAAATCTATTCTCAATTAAAATCGGATGAAAATGATTAATTGAGTGTACGCCTCTTTTTTTCTTTTGAGTATTTGGATACAAGTTGTAGAGTCTGCCTTTTGAGTACTCATCACCCTTTTAAAATCTTATTTCACAATAAAATCGGATGAAGAAGGATTAATTGGGTGTAAGCCTATTTTTCCCCAGAGTATTTGGATACAAGCTGTAGAGCTTGCCTTTCGAGTATTTGTCATCCTTTCAAAATCTTATTTCAAAATAAATCAGATGAAAAATAATTAATTGAGAGTATGCCTCTTTCTTCCCCGAGTATTTAGATACTGATTATAGAGCTTGTTTTTTGAATACTCATATTCCATATTAAAATACGATCATTAACTGAATTTACTCCATCCTTTCGTGGATGAAAAAAGATTAATTGTGCATATGCCTCTTTCTTCCCCAAGTATTTGGATATTAGTTGTAGATCTTGTTTTTTTGAATAATTCGTCTTCCGTTAAAGAACCTTTACTCGATTCACCTCACATATTTTACAATAAAATCGAATGAAAATTGATTAATTATGCGTATACCTCTTTCTTCCCCGAGTATTTGAATATTGGTTGTAGAACTCACTTTTTAAATACTCGTCATCCACCCAAAACAAATTCAACCAATCAAACTCATTTTTTTTTCCTAACATCTACCTTGAGAGGGTGAATGAACAACGTATATGAAATCAACAAGGGCAATATGATATTTTCTAGAACATATTTTCTTCTTATAAATGGATATTATTATTAACTTATTACTAATATTATTTATTTAAAAATTAATGCATTATTATTTTTTACAAAAGAAGATAATATTTATTATTATTAACTTTACCTAGATTACTCTATATAAGCAACAATATTAAATTTGAGCTAATCTTAATTTTGTTTTGACTGGAATAACAAATAAACATAATGGTAATAAATATTATAAAACGAAAATAGACAATTATTAAAAGGCATTGTTTTTCTTATAAATAATAAAAAATCACGTGACAAGCCAGCGAAAGAACTTGGTTCGTTATATAAACGAGTTTTTATCTCTCTAGCTACGCACGCACGCTTGTTGGCTCTGTTTCACTAACTCAACCGAACTCATCCCAAATATCTCAATCTCAATACCTAAATACAATTTACCCCAATTCTTCGTCTCTCCCAAACTCTAATTTTCAATAACACACGCTAAAACACTTACCCGCCAAAAAAGAACTCGATACATATATTTATAATAATTAAATTACCGCTTCCAATTTTTCTTTTTTCTTTTTATTTTTTCAAATCTCTTTCTCTCTTCTTCCTCTTCCCTCCTTTTCTCTCTGTCTCTTCCCCCTTCTCTAGGGTTTCTCTCCGATGGAAGAGGTTTCGGAACCTACGGTAGATCCTCCACCGAAGGCCGAGAACGGAGGAGGAGAACCATCGGAGGAACCGTGTAGCAAGAAGGCGAAGGTTGACGAAATTGATAAACCGGAGGCGGAATTGAAACGAGTGGCGGAGATTGTTTTGGTTTTATCAACGATGGCGACGATGCGAGGTGGAAATAAGCCGACTGACGTGGAGGTTGAGCTCATGAGAGAGGCCCGGAGTAAGCTCGCAATTCTCTGCCAGGGGATTGCTCCCAAGGATATTGTTGCTCGTGAAGCTGTTGGTGCCGTTATTGAGGATCTCGGTTTGAACGCTAAGGTTGGGGACCAGAGGTTAGGGTTTCGTACTCCTAAGATGTCCATTTCCGAGAAGTATGCGTTCAATAAATCGAAGGTATTCAACTTCTCAGTTCTTAACTCAATTGATTCCAACTTTTGCAACTCTATAATTTTTTGAATTATTGATTTGTATTATCAGAAGGAACTTCGTATCTTTGATTATATTGCATGTCTTTAGGGGCATTATTTAATACTACTTTAGTTACTTGCATAAGGTGTCGTGATTTCGGTCGGTAGAGGTGTTATGACGCTAACTGCGGCCGTCGCAGTGTGAATTAATTACAATTTGTTCATGTTAACATAAAAACGGTGAATAACGGTATCTGTACCTGCCAATACTGTATTGTCGCAGCTGTTTTTCGCGGTCACGGACTGTTTTTAAAACCTTTGCATCTAGTAGTAGGTTATTTTTCTTTCTGTTAATTTCCTGTTACCACTCATTTAATCTAATATGACCTTAATGGGAAGGTCGCATGTGGAGTTTGTTGGAAAGATGAACTCTGGTAATGTGAAATGCTTTTTAATTTTGTTTCCTACTTAAGTAATAGCTTTTGTTTCTTTTTTATAGCATGCATGTAATGTTAATGAGGAAGCTATTGCTAGTGTTTTGACGAGTTAATTTCACATTAGTTTTCTATTTCTTCTGCTATCTTTTTTATTTCTAGATGGAGGAATCAAAGAAATTACTATCTGCATCTTCTACAACATATACACCTCAACCCTTGCAAACAAACACCGGTGGAATGGTTGACAATCGTGTTCCAACAAATGCTGTTCGAATGTTATCGTCTGATAAATCAACCCACATGGCAGTAACATCTTCTGTTTCGATGGTGTCTATTCCTCCCCATCTTTCTGCAGGAGCTTCTGCAGCATTGCAATATCAGTCAACCAGCAATGAAGTCAGACCGCCCATTGTTTCTGGTGTAATGCCTAGCAGTCACATGGGAAGAAATCCATCTCCTGTAGCATTGCCTAGAGTTGAAAACCCACAGTTTAAAGTTACTGGAGGATTGAGTGGGGCTCCTTATGTGCTTCAGGTCCAAGGTAATTTCCATAGCTTTTCACCAATCCAAAATTCCAAGGGGTGGCAGACTTGCATTTTCTATTGATGAATTGACTTATAGTGCAACATCATTATGTTATCGCTGCATGATGATTTGAACATGTGGTGCAGACTCGTACTTTGTTACGATGTGGTTCTATTTTATAAAACTAAATGCTTACATATTTTGGTTATTATTTACTTCCAGGAGTTTCTCCTATATATTGAACATTGAATGCAATGATGCATAAAGAAACCTGAAAGTTCATTAGATTTGTGTGGATGTAGGTCCTTTTGAAGTTAGTGAGTTGATATAGTCCTTTTGTAACATGCATAAATTGTTAGTGTTTCCCTATTCATCAAGAGTCTGAAATTGAATGACTGACCCTCTTCTTTCAGTTGTCTGTTATCCAATTTTTATTATTTGTAGGTGAAAGTTATGGAAATTGAAAGAAGTATGGGTTTTAACTTTCTACTGGGATTTTCCTACTTTTGTTTGTAGTTTACAGTACTAGTAGTCCGCTGTATGTTCTTAATAATATGCATAAAATTGTATCTTATGACATTTCAGTCATTGAAGTAGCAACTGAATTTGAGAACTTTTCTAAACTGCAGCAAATTCATTGGCAAACCAATCATTGGTGAATGCTCCTACATGGTCAATACAGACTCCACCTGTGTCATTAGCTAGAAGTGTATCAGAAAACAAGGCGCCTACTCATAATCCTCCCAAGGTGGAAGGAACTGCTGATGCAACTGTATCGAGAGCAGGTCCACAAGTAGCAAATGGTCAGAGCATTAGACCATTTATTACTCAAACGGGACCTGGAAATATGTCTAATATGCACCAGCCATTGCAGGGTGGGAACATGGTTCAACCTCCTTCGATTCCTAGTCACTCTGATATTGCAAAGATTGTCCAGAAATTATTACTACCAAAGCTTCCTGAACATCGCACATGGACTCCTCCGTCAAGGGATTATATGAATAAGGCTTTCACATGTCAGACATGTGAGCTCACTGTCAGTGAGGTTGATTCTGTTCTTCTCTGTGATGCTTGTGAGAAGGGATTTCACTTAAAGTGCCTGCAGCCATCAGTAATTAGAGGAATTCATAATAGAGTTGATTGGCACTGCACGAGATGCTTGAGTTTAAGCGGCGGAAAGTCTTTGCCTCCAAAATATGGCCGTGTGACAAGATCTTCAATTACATCACCAAGTTTTCCCTCTAATACAGTTATTATTCAACCATCTTCAGAGAAGAAACCAGATAACTTAGATCTAAAGGTCAGCCCGCAAATTTTTACATCAAATGGAAACTCTGTTCCAACTGTTTCCAGTGCCAATCACAGCACTGAGCCGTCATTTGACTCAAATATCCCAGATACAAGAGATATACAAGGTTTCAACATTTCATCTAGCATTGAAACCATTGAAGAGAAACCTGATCCAAGCATATATATGAAATCTGCAGCTTGTAGTGTTTCCACTGGCTTGCAGGGTGAAAGTTGTAATGAACAAATAGATTCAAAGGCTTTGACCTGTAAAAATATTTCTGAATCAGAAACTCTTCCTAAATCATCTGAACCGGCTAAGTGTGAAAATTTGCAATCATCACAGGATTCTCAAATTGAGACGGCAGTGTCACAGGACAATGCTGAAATATCACCAGATAGACATGATAGCAGTAGTTTTATGACTAGTAATCAAAAGGAATCTCATGGAGGAGAAAATATAACTAACGATATCAAGCACGATGATTTAGATGTTGCACAAACAACTTCTGTCGGAAGTTCTGGAACTAATACTGAAGGTATTCTGCACTCTGCTTTATCTTCAGATAGCTCACATGCTGTAGAATGGATTGGTGATGTTGTACAACTTGTAGATGAGAAAAAGTATTACCAATCTTGCTGCATTGATGGAGTAACATATAGGCTGCACGGTCATGCTTTTTTCACATCTAACCATGGCAAACTGACACCTTCTAAACTTCAGGCAAGCAAATTATCATGCATTCTGCCGTAATCTAGCACTTGGTTGTATCACACTTGTACAAATTCACCTATGAAATTGCAAAGGGCATATGAATAGTAAAAAGTTGTGTTTCCTGTTTAGGTGCACTTTACAGTTTCTATTGTGATTTAAACAATTAATAATTTTTTTTTGGCCTGTGCAAAATTGCGTCATTATATAAATTTATAGAATTTTAACAGTTATTTGTATTTAATTTTCAGTCTATGTGGGAAGATTCCAAAACTGGGATGAAGTGGGTAAAGGCAACAAAGTGCTACTTTCCTGATGATTTGCCGGGAAATATTGGTCATCCTTGTATATCTGAAGTCAATGAGGTAACAATTATATTATTATTTTATTTTGTTTGTACATATTTATATAAAATTAAGATGCCTCTTAAATGGATACCAATTCATTCTCGCAAGTGTGAAAATTTGTCATTGGTATCTAAGCAATTAAATGGATACCAAAATCAATGTAACATTAGGGAAAATGAAAATGATAGAAGATCTTAATATGATAAATTTGATTGGTGTTCCAATGAAAATGAAATGATAATGCTGCACATCTTATCGTTTTAGAACCCGGTGCTGCTTGATACTTTCTTATAAATGTCTTCCTTTTTCTTTGTTGAAGGTTTATGAATCTAATAGTGATAGAATTGAAATGGCTAGCTCTATCCGAGGCCCTTGTGTAGTCCTTCCATATGATAAATTTAAACAAGAAAATGACAGAAGATCTCAATTTGGAATTGAGGCAAGTGTTAGTGTACAGCCCATTTTCCTTTGCAGGTTTGTTTCTTTATCCATTAATTTCTGAAAAGTTTTTATTTTCATTTTGTTTTGTTTTATTGTATGCCTGTTGCACACACTTCAAACTTTTTTTCATACATTGAATGTAGACATCAAGTAGAAAGATTATTACATTTGTTGCACGCATATTATAATATTATAGCAATTACATATTATGGAGGGGAAATGGTAAAATACAAGTAGAGAAAATTTTGGGACTATGAGACATGGAATGGTTGTGTTAAGTTAACCTCGTTTGGAGGCTCTTTTCTATGTATAATTTAGTGCTTCTGTATTAAAGTGATTCATAATACTGTATTTGGTTAAAATATGAAGCTGCCTGTTTAGTGTGGTTATTTTCATAATGATTTAGTTTTTTTTCTGTAAAATTTTGAAGTTAATTCTTGGGTTAAGGATATTGTTCTCTGATACATGAAGTGCTTCAGATGAAAATTAAAGGCGTATTACTTTCGTGAATAAATTTGTAAATTGTATCTATGGGATTTAATGTCTTTTGCTGCAACATTGTGAAACCCATAGTTGTCAAACTAACCATGAAGTAGTTATGTCTTATCTGAATTGTAAAAATTAAAAAATAACGTAATTAAATAATACTACAATTAATATATTATTTTAGTAAACACTATTTTGCTTTTGTAAAAAATAATTACCTAAACACATTTAGTATACAAATATTTAGCTAAATATTTAAAATAATTCAAATAGCGGCTGCTCTGCTCTCTGCCATCCCAGTTTTGGTGTTAGTAAGGGACAGAACCAGAAAATAGATTTAAGGGGAGTGAAGTTAAGACATGGTAGTTAAGCAAAACCAACTTATAGATTGTTTCTTCAAACATAGACACAACTGTAATTATACATATTTTAGCTATTTAGTATTTATAGGAAAATCTCAAGCCTCATATTAAAAGTAGTTTATAAAGAAGGGGTATTCCTCATCTTAGAAGTAGGTTTTTAAGGATAAGTTAGACTCAATTCAAAACTCGATATGGGATCGGATTTTTTGGTATAAAAAAGCTCAAGTTCTACATTAAAAAGAGACAAGACACAGAAATTGTTTATAAAGATGAGACACCCTTGATCTTACTAGTCAGTTTTTAGTAGGATGAGTTTGGTCCAATCCAAAACATAAGATTATGTAAATATATAATATAAAATCATTTATTAGTCATATACTAATTTTTTTATCAGTTATTACTGTATTAGATCCATTGATCGATTCAATTTGGTGGAGCATAGTCTATATACTATTAGTGCTTATACTCTTTCAGATATTCAATAATATTTCAGTATTTTACCACAGCTATGTTGTTTGATTTTATTTTGAAAGGGTTCTTAAGATGATTTGACTTGTTTTATAGGTGGTTTTATGATGAAATCAAAAAGTCATTTCAACCCGTTATCAGTTGATCAGTCTCCAACATACATGTTTCTGTGATTCCTATACATTGCAGTTTTGTGGTGAGTATTTGACCCCTGACATCTATGCAAAATTTTAATCGAGATTTTCTTTAGCTAAATGTATCTGCTGGATGCACAAATCTAACCCAGTAAGTCATAGAAGTAAGAGACTATTGTTTTTGTTTCTTCAATTTTTTTTGTTTGTTTTGCATCTCTTTTCTCTTCTAGTCAGAAAAGATGGTAAAAAATGAAGCCAAAAACTAGCAATGATTATCTTAGTTTGTGAGACTAAAGTAAATATTTAACCTTTAATGGTAACATCAGATATGGTAGTGAAGCATGCACAACGTGAGTTATTGATAAGCCTTGTACTTGGAAGTTTTAGCATTTCTTGTACCTCTTGTGGATGCAGGTTTTTGGATGGTGTCAAACGGTTTCTCTTTCTTGTATGGATAATTTAACATACTATTCATGTGAGACCCGATTCAAGGCGTATTGCAGAAACATTGATTTATGCAAAAATGTAGCTGGGGAGCCTGAATTGCATTTTATGTTATACATGTAGCTGGGGAGCCTGAATTGCATTTTATGTTATACATGTAGCTGGGGAGCCTGAATTGCATTTTATGTTATACATGTAGCTGTAGCCGTAGAAGCTGTGACTGTTTAGTTTAGTTTAGTTATAAGGTAGCTAGCTATATATTAGTGCTGTTCTTTATAGATATTCATTTTGTATAATTCTTTTTTGGTGTATGTAGGCTCGTTATGCCCGCTGATCACAGTTTTATCTTTGAAATTGAATCATCATTGTAGTCCTCTTAGTTTGCTGGAATTGTATAATATTTTGTTGTACAAAAGTCACTTCCGGAAAAACATATCCGTGGGAAATTTATTGATTAGCGAACTCCTATTCAAAGACCAGTTATGATATTTTTAGCTAGGGTATGAAGTTTTAATGATTTCTGCTTGTTGAGCCTGAGCATAATATTGGCTCATGAGTTATTTGAATAACCCTCAAATGTCATTCTATTCATCGTCATGAATGTAATATATTCTTTTGTTTCTTAAAAATGAAAATGCATCATCACATTATGATTAGGGGTGGCAACCGGTCTACTCATTTAGGTCTATCCTGTTATTCTGTAAAAACTAGCAAGAAATATAGGCAGGGTAGAGCTAGGTCTATCCTGTTATTCTGTAAAAACTAGCAAGAAATATAGGCAGGGTAGAGCGGACATTAGGTAGGGTGTGAGTTTAAAATTTTGGTCTAATTCATAAAAAAATGAGGTTGGGGCAGATACGCGAACACTACTTTTTTTAATTTAAAATTATAATTTTTTTTTTCAATGTCTAAGTCTGCAAAAAGTGAGATGAAATGAGCATATTAGAGTGTTTGGGATATGCAAACACTACATTTTTTTAGTTTAAAATTATAAATTTTTTGTCAATGCCTAAGTCTGCAAATATATTAGAGTGTTTGACATAATTCAAAAAATTGGGAGGAGACGAACACATTAGAGTATTTGGAATAAAACCTTGGTTCCTGTGGAAAAAATAGAGTATTTGGAATAGGGAAAAGATATTTTTACACCAACTTTGCACACTACACCGTAAGAACATACATATAATATACTAATTTCATTATTTTAATAATTTATTCAACTTTGATTTCCGTGCAAAATATTTTGCTGTGTTAATTTATACGGTGTAGAATACTGGTGTATAAAAACCAGTGTCAAAATAGCAAAGCTGTTTGGAATAAAACCTTGGTTCCTGTGGAAAAAAGTGCAGGCTGCACCAAGGGATCAAATCTGTTTTGCCATCCCCTATTAAAAAAGAAATTACTTGAAAAAAATTATGTTTTTTATTTATTTTAATTTTAAGAATAAACAATGTATCTAGAAACATTTAATATTAAAAGAAAAATACTTTTTGTTTTAATTTTAAGAATAAACAATGTATTTAGAAATATTTAATACTAACAATTGATTTTTTTAATATATGGCATGACCATTTTTGAGCTTATAGTTTATAATTTATAATCTCACATGATAATAAAAGACCTGTTTGGTAACCGTTATTTCATTTCGAGTTTATAACTTATTTTATTAGTTTATTTTTTAGATGCTATTTTAAATAGCATTTTAGCTTATAATTTATCATTTTTCTTTCATTTTTGTCTTTATTATTTTAACTAAAATCAACTATTATCCTTTAAAATTTATTTTAATTTAAATAAATTAATTATATATTAAATGATTTTAAAATCATTTTAATTTATAACTAATTAAACCGTTAATTTTACCAAACATTTCAATTAACTTATCAGTTATAAATCATCATCTATCAACTATAAATTATAAATATCAGTCATCTGTTATAAGTTATAAACTATCAACTAACTTATCAATCAATCACTATTTTTATCAAACACAACTATAGAGTAACTATGTACGAACAATATATACACCATATTTTTTTTTTCCGATAACGGTGACTTATCCAAGCCATTTCATTATTTTTTTCTCCCCTGGCCCTTTTATGATAAATCCACAAAGCAATTGTAATATGTAGCTTAAAATGTTTCAAATTGAATAAGCTTTGATAAGTCTCTAGGCCTAGCGTTGGAAATGTATAGCTACACATGCAGATGAAATACACGTTTATCTATTTATACTTTTTTTCTTGCGGGAATATTAATTAGCAGAAATTTCAAGCCCTATATTTCAGGCACATATTTTTCCCAATATCATTAAATACAAGATCTGATCAAGAAATCTTGAGTATAGATACATAATTGATGGTTGCTTCAATTTGAAATCAACTTGTTGATGGGATGAACTCTTACATAAATTATCATGTGAACCAAGCCTATAGACATGTGGATTCGAACCTCATTTTCATCAATACTTGTATTCCTCATATTTATATATAACTCATTTGGTCTGGTCTGGTACTTGAGGATCAATCTCAGCATAGTTAGCCAATCAGTTTGTTGAAATAGCAATGCACAAAATCTAGATATATAGAGATACATAGACAAAACCTACATTACTCTATATTTTGTATTAATAAAGAGAGCACATGTACTATACCTAACTACTCCATAAATGTCCTTTTGTGAAATTAAAACATGTATTTTATACTCTTCTTTATCGTGCGTGACAAACCAAACACTTTGTCTGAATATTCTAATACAAATAACTGCCCTGATTTAATAATTCTGGGAGACTTGTTTCTTTCTAAAGTATCAAATCAACAAAAGTTTAGATCAGCCGTTTTTTAAAATTTTATATACAAGTACCTAATATTTTGAATATCCTATGTCAAAACTAAGATAACGAAATATATTCTTAGCCATACCTAAGTATTTTGCCTCAATATTACTTGTCAAACTTTATATATATATATATATATATATATATATATATATATATATATATATATATATATATATATATATATATACTCTCTAAAAAAAAAGGTTAAATATTTCCGTGACATACAACTTTTAATAATCAATTTTTTCATAACAATTTTGCAACTATAATTCTCTAATAAACCAAAAGAAATAAGGATTTTTGCAAAATTTGCAACTATAATTCTCTAATAAACCAAATGAAATAAGGATTTTTGCAAATATGGAACATGTCTTACATCCATCAAGTTCTTACTTTTCTATCATGAATCTCGAATTATACCGTACCACACCCCATAATTTTAGAGGCATGGTTGTTTTCCATTAAAACAATTCCACCATTTTTAGTTTGTAGATAGTGAACCATATGGTATGCAGATCATAAATAAAATATCCATTTTTTTTGTTGGAAATATCAGGATCTTGCTATGATTTAACATTCATCCTCACCATTCTACCTCATGTGTAAATCTTGTTGTTTTCCATTGGAGTTATTACCATTATTGATCTTCTTCTTTAAAAATATCATTTTTTTTAGAAATCCCATAATAAAAAATCTTCAACTCCCAACTCCAAACCTTCAAAATCGTCCTCCAAAGTGATGAAAACATATATCCTATTTTAGAATCAAAATGTTAGAACAAAATTGAAACTCTGAAACCCTTATCTTTCTTATCTTTAAATAGAAGTTGATAATGAGCGTTTAAGATTGAGTGAATAAAAAAATATTTCAATTTAAAAATTTAGAATGATAACAAAATCATAATTTTATTCACTATATTTTGTCCTTTTACAGCTCAAATTATTCTTTGACTTCATGAAAGTTATATCCTAGGATACTAACTTTCATTTTCGGTTATTTTCACCTTAATATAAATTACGAAACATTAGATATGTTAAAAATACCACAATTGATAAAAAGCTATATTGTACAAATGCGCAACATTTTTCTATTTTCTCTTACATGGACTATGTCAATTTTCCGGTAACACTCTGCATTCATGTACATGGCACGACACATTTTATTGAGTAACACGTAATGTTGATTTCTTCATAAAAGCATGATACACCTTATATCTTTTGAGTCACGCCTGATAGCATTTTTTCCAATTTTAAAATATATTTTCTTCAATTTTGTGTGGCAGAATCACTCTATTTCTTGTCGTTATAACTTCTCCCTTGGAAACATAATAAAATTGGTCTAGTTAGAGCTGATTTGATTTGAATCGGTCTTTTCCACAATACTTTAACTCATGTTGTGCATCCCAAACCACGATCTTTGGGAATATTCGGAACCTTGACCGATGAGATTATTTTAATCTATCTAAAGTCTTTTCAATCGACATATTTTGTTTGTTCCACCTGTAAGACTAAAGTCAAGTGGAATCTCCATATTTGTTACAATGAACTAATATAAGCATATCACACGTCTCACAAAAATTTAGTGAAAATTTATCTAAAGGGGTCTAATCAAACAAAATTGGCCAATCACTCTTATGACATTCATGGCAAAACAAATAAAAAGATAGTTAAAAAATATTAAAGGAATGAAACCCCCTAACGAAAAATCTTCAACTCCCAACTCCAAGCTTTCAAAATCACCCTCCAATGTGATGAAAACGTATATCTTATTTTAAAATCAAAATTTTGAAAAAAAATTGAAACACTGAAACCCTTGTCTTTCTTATCTTTAAATAGAAGTTGATAATGAGCTTTTAGTATTGAGTGAATAAAAAATTATACCAATTTTAATATTTATAATTGTTATAAAATCATAATTGTATTCACTATATTTTGTCCTTTTATAATCCAAATTTGTCTTTGACTTCATGAAAGTAATATCCTGAGATATTAACTTTAATTTCCTATTAGTTTCACCACAATCTAAATTATGAAACATTAGATAAGTTCAAAATACCACACATTGATAAAAAGCTAAATGGTAAAAATGTGTAATATTTTTCTATTTTCGCTGATATGGACTTCATTATTTTTTCTGTAACACTCCGTATTCATGTACATGGCATGACACATTTTATCGAGTAGCACGTAATGTTGATTTCTTCATAAAAGCATGATACTCTTGTTGTGTATTCCGAGCCACAATATTAGGGAAAATTACAAACCACTACCAATGAGATTACTTTAATCTATATAAGGCCTTTTCAATCAACATATTTTGTTAGTTCCACCCGTAAGATCAAAGTCAGGTGGAATCTCCATACACACCTCCTCCTCCGAGTCTTCATGTAAAAAAATAATTTTTTACATCAAATTTTGTAATTTTCAACTAGAGTGAGCATTAAGAGATAATAATATTTGAACATTATTCATCTTTATCACTAGAGCAAGTATTTCTTCATAATATATGCCATATGTCTAAGTGTATCTTTTTGCCAATAGTCTAGCCTTGTTATAATCACAGACGCCATCTGACTTATGTTTCAAAGTATATATCCACATGTAACTAGTTCACTTCTTACCTTTTTGTCTCTCATTAATCTCTCAAGTTCTATTTTTTTCAAGTGCTTTCATTTCCTTATCCATAGTTTGAACCCACATTTTATTTTTCAATGCTTCTTGAACAAGCGATTGTAATAAAACTGTGATACCATGGAAATTTTTTTGAATGGAAAATATAATCTTAGGCTATTTTTCAAACTATAGATAAGAAGTAAAGAAACAACAAAAACAACAATTCATAGCACAAGAAGTGTCCAAAAAAGAGAAAAACAAGATACAAGACAAAAAAACTGGAAAATACAAAAAAGAATAAAGCAGTATTCTCAGGCTAGAGCATGAACCAACCAGATCCACCATTAACATATCAAATCCTAGAAAAGAGAAACTAAAGATCCACCACCACACTCTAAAAAAAGGACAAACCCTCAATCTACTATAGGCAGGTAGAAGATATGATTTTGAAGCCAATCCATACAGGTGCAAGAGTTCTCCCATGCCCTACCCAAAAACCATTTCAAAGCAAAAAAAAAAAGCTCCGCTCCTCCATTTTTTTCATTATTATTGTGACTTCATTAAATATTATATCATTATGTCCTTTCCAAATAGAATAGATAACAACACACTAAATCATAAGGTAACCGCCTCTAAACTTAGCTCTATCTCATAGAGAAAGAAATGAATACAAAAGCACCCTAAGATCTTGGTGAATAACTACCTGCCTCCCCAACCACCTAAAAAATCTATACCATACTGACGAGACTATCTCAAATGTAACAATCATATACAATATAAGTCTAGAATTTTCATATCATGCATGGTTGCAATTTTGGTACTAAAATACATAAGTTTCTAATATCACATTGTACATAATACATGCCCAAAACAAAACAAATAAAAGTGGCATAATATATATATATATATATATATATATATATATATATATATATATATATATATATATATATATATATATATATATATATATATATATATATATATATATATATATATATATATATATATATATATATATATATATATATATATATATATAAGATGTTCAAAATATAACTAAGAACTAGACCATTAAAGAATGATCTTAAAACAAGAGTCTTCACAACGGAAAATCCATCCAAAAGGTGAGATAAGTAAGAATAATCAAGCTATCTTGTCCTTACCCTTCGCCGTAACGGAACTACTTGAAAAACAATCGACAACACGGGGTAAGATAATAATCCCAGTAAGTTTCATATCTTATGGGTTCTCTCGGATCTACAAGATTTTAATCATTTAATACTTCAAGTCCCAAAGAGAAAAAGGGAGGAGACTTGAATTCACAAAACTTGCATTATATGGCAACATGTCGCTTGAGTTCAACAACTCAAACTATCACTAATCGGAAACCATACCAAGGCATATTTTCCCGGCCAACCCCACGTCTAGAGTTATAGACACGGGTCACAGATCATTGTATCTACTTTGACATACGAAATGTATTCGGATTCAAGGTACTTTCCACATGAATCATCGCTTCCCATGGGACTCTTCCTATCTCAAGCCTTTTACCATAGGCTCCATTCATACATGTGAGACTCAAACCTGTCAAAGTAATAATGTGTACATCTCAAGGGAGCTCTAGATAAGTATATACTATTGGGACGATACATCTCAAAGGTTGTTTTCGACTACGTGATCAAATACAGAAAGCATGATCATATTCAAAAATCACAAGGCAACACTTTCACCTTAACCACAATAGCACAAAACTAACACGTATTCCATATAATGCCTCATCTCACCACTAAACAAGTACTTGTCAAAGATACAGACCTAGGCATCAAATGTATAAACATTTTCCTCTAACTCAATCATTTAATTCCTAGTCATCTTACTAAGTCATGTCATTAGTTCCTTTAAGGTTTCCTCACATTCTTTTATAATTTTCCAATATATTATCACCAATTCGAATCAACCAAACTTCCATAGGAAACATACATATTAATCATAATATTCAATATAAAACAACCATAATACAATTAAACATGCATATGAAGCAATCAAACAAGAAACAAACCAAAAGAATAAAATCCTGCCAGACTCGCTGTGCGACGGGGAGGAGAGGTCGTTTCTCTTTGAGTTCGCTGTGCGAGCTTTGGGAGAATAGGAGACAATAGCAAAATGCATAAATGGTCACTTTCGAGCGCTAGGCGAATGTCTTGCTTTTAGTTTGTTGAAAACTCGCAGTACGACGGTAGCAGGGTTGCAGCTCGCTGTGCGAGCGCGTCAAATCTTAGACAGTGACAAGCATAACTGCAATGGTATAAGGGGTTTTACCAGAATTTCCACACCAACTCATAGTTTAACACAAAACCAACATATTCATAAATAAATCATCAAGAACAACATAAAACAAGAATTCAGGGTATTTTCATGGAAATGGAAACAAAACCTAATATAATTCATATTTCTAATTCTATCTCACAACCCTAACCTAGAGAATCTACCTAGAACCCGCCTCAAGAATGATAATGGAGAAGTTAGAATGATAAAGATGAAATGACAATGAATTAAGGATCTAAGGAGAGCTTTTCCTCTCTTCTTCCTCTAGGATTTCTTCCCTTCTACCTTTTCTTCTCTTTCTCTCTTTTCTCTTACTATCTTTCTTTCTAATGCTCCCACTTTCTTGGAATAAAGGGAAAATAATGATATATAGAAAGTATAATTTTGGGTTAAGTTGGTAAGAGTGGCACATGAGGTAGGAAAAGAATATTAAGTGGTAAAATGTACAATATTAGTGTTATAAAAAAGTCTCAATTGTACCAATTAATAAAAGGTCAGAGTCGAATAATATTAATTAAATCAATCCGAACTCTCTAGTTACTCTAATTATCCTAACTGATAATTTACAAAGCACATAGGAACTCATCTGATCTCAACTAATATTATTTAGGGCACTTTAGAATAAGACGGGGTATTACATCACATGTTACAAAGAGGTGAGAAACTGACTTAGTTGGAAACCAACAAAAGGGACAAACAAGCCTAATAGTATCCAATATCACCCATATCCTAAATAGGTTGACTCCAGAGGAAAATATGATACCATGGAGAGTGATGTTTAGAATAGACAAATTTAGAAATTAAATTTCTATAGGTAGATGGGTATGATTTATTATCCGTTCTTAAAGCAATAAGTAAACCATATGAGTTAGTTTCACAAGTATTAAAAATATGAGATTCACCAATAAATGAATATTTTTAAGTACTTACCTATGGTTCAGATGATTAAATTTATTTTTATAGTGGTCGAGTTTACTTCTTTGATATTCCAGAGTTGGAGGTGAATATCATAATTCCTATAAAATAAATGATACTGGAGGACTAGAAATAATTATAAACTCAAGTTCAAGTCAAATTAATAGAGAATAAGAAACACTTACAAACTTAGGTTTAATAGTGGGAACATGAATATGTGCTATAGGGAGGCTAGGATCAAGTGTATGGAACTTACACCTAGACTCTAAGTTTTATGTCATCACCTTATAGATTATGACTCTATAAATATTGTTAGCCTCCATTTATTTCATTGTTATTGTGACTCCATTAAAAATTATACCAATGCGGGCTTTCCAAATGGACTGGATAACCGCATGCCAAATCATAAGGTAACCGCTCCTAAACTTAACCCTATCTCTTAGAGAAATAAAGGAGGTTGTGGGGTTCGTGAACGATTTCCAAAGTAATAAACAAATGCCTAAGGAAATAAATGATTTTTTCATTGCACTGATTCCAAAGGCGGCCAATCCTCAATGCTTGGAGGAATTCAGGCCCATATGTCTTGTGGGGTCGTTGTATCGAATTATAGCTAAACTTTTGGCCAATAGAGTGAAAAAGGTGGCGAACAAGCTTATTTATTCTCAACAATCAACCTTTATTCTAGGAATATCTATGATGGATGAGAGGTTTTATCGATTAATAAAGTTGTTAATTTTGTTGTTAGAAATAAAAGGGAGTGTCTTCTAATCAAAGTGGATTTCACAACTGCTTATGAGTGTGTTTCGTGGGATTATCTGAGATACATGTTAGTTAGGATGAACTTTGGTGTAAGGTGGCATAGATGGATGGATTTTTTGATTTTGCTCAATGTCAATACTAATTAATGGTATCCTTCATTGTATTTTCGTGTGGGGAGAGGGCTCCGACATGGAGATCCACTTTCTCCTTTTTTGGATTTTCATGAGGGTAGGTTGGTTGTTGTGGTCTTAGATATGTCAGTCTATTTGGTATTTGGTTTTGTAGAAATAGAATTATTTTTGCCGGGGCTTTCGTAAACGTTAATGAATTGTTTCTTTTGATCAAGTATAAATCTTGGGAGTGATTTGCTTTGCCTATGATTAACGGAAGCAATATTCTTTGGCTAGATTGTGATAGTTTTTACATCTCTATTTATGACTCGTGGTTGTTCTTTTTCTCGTCCTCTTATAACTGGGTTGGAGTATCTTTAATACTTCTCTTAATTCAATTTGCTTTTAAAAAAACATTTATAGTCTAATATTTATAACAAAGCAAAAATGAAATTTTGACTTCCATTTGAATATATAAGATAGAACCCTAACTAAAATTATGCAACAATATATATAACATGAACAAAAAATTGTATGAAAAGAATGTCTAAAGAAGAGAGATGAATAATTGATAATATAAACTTTGTTACAATATACTATCTATTTTATATAACTTGAGAGTCAGTTAGATAATAAACAACCTCCTAATTAACTCTGTGAATAATATTACAAACAACTATTAATCTCTCGATAAAATAAACACTACTACAAAATGAGCAAACAACAATGCCAGGTTTACAAAGGATTCATATACACCATTGTAATAGGTTAAAACTTTCGCGCCCAGTGAGTAGTTGGATTTATAAACAATAACTTAATGACGGTTGTCTTAAAACACCATAGTAATAAATGATGTGTAGCAAGTTTCGGTTCCTAGCAACTACATTTTTCCATTTTTTATAGTACATTAATCATGTGTCACTTAACTCCATTATTTAAAATAATAAACTGTAAATGATTTTACAACGGTGAAGTAAATCAATCGTTATAAAATTTGAAAGTTATTTAACCAAGTTATTTAACCACGATTTTACAATACAACCATTGTAAAATAAATTGCAAAAAAATTGCATCACAGTTTTTCTTTCTAACCGTGATGAAAAGTGATACTTTTTAGTATATAAGAAAAAGTATCTATCGTTTAGTATATAACAACCGTTTCACTCAAAAGAAAACCTTAACATATTTCACTCTTCTCTCTCATAACACAACCCTAACATCCTTGTCACCTTTTAAACATACTTCAACCTTTAGATACGTCTTCAGATTCGTCTTCACCAATCGCTAACTTGAGGTTCATACACTAAACTTATGCTTCGATTTCGTTTACGTTTCTTGTTAAAAATGGGTTCTCATTTTTTCATTTGGTGAATGTTCTCATTTTTTCATTTGGTGATGTTCTCATTTTTTCAGATTCTTCTTAACAAAGCGCATACTTTGACTATGATACATATGGTTTGTGTAGCTATGAGAGAAATACAAGAAATGTGAAGCTATTGTGTAAACTTTATTCACCTTATATTTCTTCTTCATAGGTTCACAAACTAGATGAACTTCATAATTTTTTCGACATCCACGAATAATTTAAAAAAAAGGTGTATCTTGAAACATTAATGTTGTTGTTTTTGTTTATTATATCTTGGGTTTTTGATCCTTTTGAATTGTTTTCGTCTTCTTTTCCCCCAGTCATTGTTCGTCTTCTTCTCACCCAATTTCTTCAAGTTTCCATCAAATCCTTCCATTAAAATGTCTCAGCAGTCCGATTGTAGCCATGAAAGTAAGTCCTCAAGTTGTTCAAGGTACGTATGCAAGTGTGGTCTCGATGTTCCATTGATGACGACATGGACCGATTCGAACCCAGACCTAGGTTTCTATGGTTGTGGGATCTATAAGATTCAAGGATACAAAAAATGCTCTCACGTTTCTTGGTTGGATAAGAAGATGGATCCTAGGGAAAAACAAATAATTTCTTCACTGGTAAAGAACTTGAATGAGGAGAAGGATATGGTTAACACCTACACAGCCAAGGAGGACAAATTGAAATTGAAGGTGAAGATCCTGAAGAAACAATTGAAGATTACCTGAATTTTTTTATTTGTAGTGTTCATTGTATTTGTTGTAACAATAATGACGAAATATGCTTTTTCACAACATTTCTTGGTTCATGTTTATTACAATGGTTATTGGGCCATGATTGTAAGTATCATATATACAACAACACTCTACATAATAATGCCTGAGCCCATGTGATTATATATCTTTCCCAACCATTGTTAAATGGGTTTTCCGTAGGAGTGAAATATCTTATTTTACAAACATACTAATTCAGCTATGCACTTCTTTCTAAATAAAGTGTTCTCACATACTTTAATTGACATATTCTCTCATAACAATAAAAAATCATATTGGATAAAGGGAACTAGAGAAACATCTAGGGGAAAAACTAGAAAATCAACTTTGATGAGACAAAGGACCACAATGAGGGCCGACCAATGGGATACTACAGGATGGAAATTCATAAAAATTGGTGCGATTGTGGAAAGTTTCAAACCTTTCGTATGCCTTGTGTCATACCCAAAAGTTTACCCCTAGATTCCATCATCATTTTCATAACATCCAACACATCATAGGTATGTCATTCATGCATAGCTAACCCTGAAATTATCAAAATATTTTGTCTTGCTTTGTTTGTTTGTGAATTAGGGTTTGCATCAAGGAGATTGTTGGTTGATTAGTCAAAGTTTTAGATTGATAATCAATATATCAAGTCCTCATGATCAAGAGCTTCCCTACATTAACAATCGAGTATCTTGTGGCCTTATTATAAGTTTATCAAGTTTCAAATTTATATGGTCCATAAATTAGGGTTTATGATGAAAAGTCAACTGCACCTTTGAATTTTGACCAGGACATGATTTCAAGCCTTAGGGTATGATTCAAGACACTCAAAGACACTTTTGGAGTCCACCCATAGTGTTCAAATATCCCAAGGCTTTGAATTCATTGAAGTATGCACTTTGGATTCATCTGATACAAAAGTCAACCACTGATCAAAGTCAAGTTTAACTTTTGAGTTTTTGGTCAAACATGGACTTCTCAAGTCAAGGATCATGAATACATGTGATTTGGATCATGACCAATCAAGAAAATCAAGGAGAACATCAAAGAATCAAGATTTGTGGAAACTAGGATTTCATGATTTTTTTTTTAAGTTATGAAATTCATTAATTTTTACTCAACTTGCCAAGCTCATAAATTCCTCACCAAGTAACCATTTTCTTTGCTCTAAGGACTTGAACAAATGAAAGGAGCATAAACTCTCAACGGTGGGCAAAGGTTTGGCCGTTAAGGGAAATTTTTTGCGAAAGGATGGTAAGTTCGACAAGAAGAAAGGTAAAAGTCAACAGAAGTCTTATAGTGGCGAAACATCTGGTATTTGATGTTATCACTGTAAGAAGGAGGGTCACAAAAGAAAGGTGTTCCCTGAACGCCTAAAAAATCATGGAGGTAATGGCAACGCAACCATTGTTCAAGATGACTTTGACTCATCTGATGTTCTTGTGGTTTCAAGTGGCGACTCAAGAAAATAGTGGATTATGGATTCAGGTTGCACTTGGTACATGAATCCAAACAGCGAATTGTTCGAGGAGCTATGTGATCAAGATGGTGGATCGCTGCTGCTGGGAAATAACAAATCTTGCAAAATTACAGGTATTAGATTTGTGAGATTCAAGCTACATGATGAGTCAATAAGGTTATTGACTAAAGTCAGGTATGTACCTGTCTTGAAGAGAAATTTGATTTCTCTTGGTGAATTCGACAGAAAGGGATACGTTTTTTAAGGAGAGAAAAGTATCTTAAGAGTCATGAAGGGATCGAAGTAAATCTTGAGAGGCATGAAGAAATGAGGCTTGTATACCCTTGAGGATGAGGTTGTAAGTGGTTCGACAAACTTTGCATCCACGAAACCTGTGTCGAAGACAAAATTATGGCACATGAGATTGAGACATGTCAACGAAAGAGTCCTGGTTGAATTGGGGAAGAAGAACCTGCTAGGAGGTGACAAAGTCGAAAATTTGGAGTTTTATGAATCTTATGTATTTGGTAAATCCTGTAAGGTGAAGTTTAACAAAGGCAAACAAAGAACACATGGATCCCTAAATTACATTCATGCTGATCTTTGGGGGTCTGGAAGGAATCCTTCACACTCAGGTGCAAGGTATTTTCTATCCATCGTTGATGACTATTCTAGAAAGCTATGGGTATTCATCCAAAAGATGAAAGATGAAACTTTTGAGAATTTCAAAAGTTGGAAGATTCTGGTCGAAACTTAAATTGGAAGAAAGGTTAAGTGGTTGAGAACCGACAATGGCCTTGAGTTATGCAACAAAGCGTTCAACAGTTATTGTGTTGATTTTGGGATTGCAAGGTATAAGACTGTAGCAGGTACTCCTTAACCAAATGGCTTAACTGAGAGATTCAATGGAACAATCCTTGAAAGAGTTAGATGCATGTTGGTTAGTGCTGGATTGAATAAGGTGTTTTGGGCGGAGAATGTTTCGACAACAACTTATCTAATAAATAGATGTCCTTCGGCTGCCTTAGGAATAAAGACACCTGAAGAAGTTTGGTCGGGACATCCACCTAGTCTCGACATACTGAGAGTATTTGGCTGTGTGACCTATGCTCATATTAGGCAAGACAAGGTCAAACCTAGAGCTCTGAAATGTGCATGTTCATGGGATACCCTGAAGGAGTCAAAACTTATAGGTTATGGTGCCTAGAGCCAGGTCACAGGAGGTGTATCACCAGTCGAGATGTAGTTTTCAATGAAGCAGAGATGGCTTTCAACAAAACTGATGATGTTGAAGAAAAGCTGGAACATAGAGAGATTCCTGTTGAGGTGGATCATATTGATGCTGAATTGCGTACTCTAGATAAAGTCAAAGAAGACACATAAGATGTTGTCGAAGATGAGGAGATTGATAATGACTACCTGCTAGCAAGAGACATGTCGAGGAGAGTCATCAAGCCACCTCAGAGACTTGGATATGCTGATCTTATAGCTTATGACTTAATCTCTGCAAGTGTGGTTCTAGACGAAGAACCTAGAGATTATAAGGAAGTTATGAGGATTCGAAAGGAGACTGAATGGCTGAAGGCCATGGATGATGAGATGGAATATCTTCATGATAAAAACACACGGGAACCGATTAAGAAATCTGTTAGAGCCAGGTTAGTCAGCTGTAAATGGATTTTCAAAGTTAAAGAAGAAATAAAAGGAGTGGCGTCGAAGAGATACAAGGCAAGATTGGTTTCTAGGGGGTTCACTCAGAAAGAAGATGTTGACTTCAATGGTGAATTCTCTCCTGTTGTGAAGTACAAATCCATTCGAATGTTGCTTGCCACTGTGGCCCTGTTCGACCTGGAGCTGGAACATATGGATATGAATATTGCGTTCTTGTATGGTGATTTAGATGAAACAATCCTGATGAGGCAACCTGAAGGGTATGTCGAAAAAGAAAGGAAGATTATGTGTGCAAGATGAATAGATCCTTATATGGGCTAAAACAATCTCCTCGATAGTGGAATATGAGATTCGACAAGTTCATGACATGCATAAGTTTAATCAGAAGTCAGTTCGACCATTGTGTTTACTTCAGATTTTGATCGGATAATTCATTTGTTATTTTGTTGCTCTATGTGGATGATATTGTAATAGCAAGCAACAATGTCGAAGATGTAATGAGGGTGAAGGCCGAACTCAATAAGGAGTTTGACATGAAGGATCTGAGAGTTGCGTCTAGGATTCTTGGGATTGACATTCGTAGAGATAAAAAGTAGTCACAATTATGCTTATCCCAAGAGGCATACCAATAGAAGATTTTCGAAACGTTTGGTATATCGAATTCAAAGCCTGTTGTGACTCCGACAAACCCTCAATTCAAGCTGAGTATAGATCAATGTCCCAACACTGATGTTGAAAGAACATATATGAATAGCATTCCATATGCTAATATAGTGGATTCTTTTATGTATGTTATGGTCTGTACTAGACCCAATATAGCATATGCAGTAAGTCTTGTAAGTAGGTACATGGCGAATCCTGGAAAGACTTACTGACAAACATTGAAGTGGACTCTAAGGTACATAAATGAGTCTTTGAATAGAGTTCTAATTTATGGTGGAGCCTTGGGTGAAGATAGTAAAGCAGCAATCGAAGGATATGTTGACTCTGATTATGTAGGTTGTATGGATTCTAGAAAATACATTTCTGGATATGTGTTCACTATGTTTGGGACATCAATTAGTTGAAAAGCAACACTTCAGAAGGTCGTTGCCTTATCAACCACTGAAGCGGAATATATCGCCTTAACTGAAGCTATAAAGGAAGCATTGTGGCTTGAAGGTTTTGCAAAGGAGCTGAAACTTCAAGGTCGAGTTATCACTGTTAAATGTGATAGTCAAAGTGCAATACACCTGTCTAAGAATTCAACCTATCGTGAGCGAACCAAGCACATTAATGTGAGACTACATTTCATCAGAGGGTTAATCGAGCGTGGAGAAGTCCAAGTGCTGAAGATTTCGGCAGATCATAATGCTACTGATATGATCACCAAGACGTTGCCTAATTGCAAGTTTTTCCACTATATGCAATTGATAAAGTTGCATGAAGAAAGCTAGTTTAGTCGTTGATGTTATAGAGTTTGTTCCAAGGTGGAGATTTGTGAGATATTGGATCGAAATCTAGTATGGCGAATGGTAACTTCCGGTTCGACAAGAATTAAGCATGAGGTCGAAGTCTGTTCACATGTTGTTGTCGGAGTAATGCGTGTTGTAGTCGAAGTTTGTTCTAACATGCATTAGTCAATATTGCTAATTTTGTTAGCATGTTGAATTGGGTATTGCTTGTAATCCCAGTTGTTTAAGTTAGCTTGTACCCTAAGTTAACTTGTAATGAGTAATTGTTAAAAAGTCCATTAGGTTAGTGTGCTATTTTTCTTATAAATAGAATGCTAGTCTCTCATCTTGGTATAAGGAAAAATAGGAAGATAAAATCTTAATTTCAAGAGAGAGAAGTTATTTTGTTATTCTTATATACTTGTAATCTTGTTTCTAAGAGAAAGGAAAGAATATCGGTTTATAACCAATCTTTGTTGTTCCTTGTTGTTTTACCTTGTTTTGTTTGTTAACCCTAACTCTTTTGTGTTTCTTGATCATAAAGAAACCTTTTATATTTTGTTTCAAGATATCAAATTCACAACAGAAACAAATGACAATTTAATTGTGAAAGAATATGCAAGTTATGATATCTATTTATATAAGAAAAATTTAAAATAAAATAATAATAAATATTATAATATTATATAACATATCAAATATTAAAAATTAAATATATTATCACGTTATAAGGGAACTGTAATGCTATTGACTCCCTCTTTAAAATTTAAGAGGATACTATTGGCGCCCTCCTCTTAAATTTTAAAGGGGGAGTCAATAGCATTATAATCCCCTTATAACGTGATAATATATTTAATTTTTAATATTTGATATATTATATAATATTATAATATTTATTATTATTTTATTTAAAATTTTTCTTATATAAATAGATATCATAATTTGTATATTCTTTCACATTTAAATTGTCATTTGTTTTTTTACTCTAAAACTATTGACGTCCCCTTATTAAGTTTCAAAGAGAACTTTATTCTTATTAGCGCCCTCTCATTAAGTTTCAAAGAAGACTTTACTCCTGTTAGCGTCTCTATTCATGCATATATTTTTTTTAAAAGTTGAATATTTTGAAAAATTGAGTGAAAACATGGATATATTAGATAATATTATACGGTAAAAATACTCTGGTCATAAATATTTCATTATTAATAAGCTACAACTGCATGAATTGATTCTCTCAAATGACTTTTATCCAAAATAGATTTTTTGACGTACCTGCCCTGGTTTGAAAATTTTTATCCCACAATGCCCTATCTGAAAACTTAATTACAAGGATACCCTGGTTTAGTGTGAGTTCGTCCTTTGATTGGACGAACCAGTGAAAGGAAAGAGGAAGTTCGTCCTTCCCATGGGCGAACTAGTGAAGAGGATTTTCCATGCATAAGTTCACCCATCCAATGGGCGAACATGTGAAGGAGTTGGTTTTTTTTTTTTGTTTTTTAATTTTTTTATTTTTTGTTAATTATATTTAAGATATATTTAAATAATATAATGTAAAAAATATTTAAATAAATTAATATAAAAACTTTTAAATAATTTAATATTAAAACTATTTATATTATTTAGTATAAAAACTATTTAAATAGTTTAATATAAAAACTATTTTATTAATTTAATTTAAAAACTATTTTTTTAATTTAATATTAAAAGTATTTTATTAATTGAATTTAATATTTTATAACAACAAAATGACAAGATTAAATTAGAAGATTAAATAATTTACATAGTTCGGTCACGGAATGACCGAACTCAGACCTAATTTTTTTGTATAAATAAGCGTATGCCAATTTACTATCATTTGTATCAAGTCATCCGATTTACAAAGATGTCTGTGCAAGCTCATGTTTTCTATGGACCTGAGAAAAAATTAAGTGTTTACCTAGATCCGCTGTGGAATTTCAGAACCGTGGTCGCAGCAATTAACAGTGGGTTTCGGCAGCTGGGCGGTCGTCGCGTGACGGTGAGAAAAATTGAGTATCGTTGTCCATATATAACGCTTACTGATGCTAGCCCGGAGGGGACGTACATGTACTACCTAGATCGCATAGAAAATGATGAAGATGTCCATTGCATGTTTTCAACACATAGTGGTGAAGTCAACAGAGGAGTCACAGATCCACTTGTGTTGGTCGCTGTTGTTTGTTAGAGTTTATGTTAGCTTCATGAGTTTTATGTTTGTGTTTGTGGATTCACGGATCCACTTTATGTTTGTAGTTCGCTGCTGTTGTTGTAATTTGAAAGTTGTGTTGAATTAAAAATAATTGATTGATCAAATACAAAAGTAGTACAGTATAATTATCTATTCGGTCGGTTTGACGGACCGGCAACATTGGGACATTTTCTACGCATATGACCTATTTCTCTACAAATCCCACACCGTCTCTTCTCTTTTTCTACGTCGTCCATCTCAGTTCGGATTCTACTACTTTTTGGACGCCTCTTTTTATTTCTTCTCATTGAATCGTCGTGGCAGAGAGTGAAACCTTCATATTTTGGCCAATTCTCCTCGTGCGGTAGTCCCAGGAAGCTTTCCTTGTAGACCTTGAATACGTTAAGTATTGTGAAGACCTCTGGAATGTGAATTACATAGTCTTGTCGTATGCTAGAACATGCCGCTATCACGTGGGAGCAAGGCAAGTGGAACGTTTGAAATTTTCCACAGTCACACCTACGATTCCTCAAGTCAACGCTGAAAGTACCCTTTGGACGACCATCGTTGTAATTAATCTTTTCTTGCACCATGAAACAGAATCTTTCCCGATCAAATTGCATGACATTGTGTGTGTTAGCCTTGGCTACCTCCTCGGCCATCCCCTTGTTACAACCATCTGTGAAAACTTTGCCTGAAGATAGCATTTTTGTCCATTTGTGTCCTCGTTTACCAAACAGTGAACCCAATCGATAATATGTAGACTGGACTAATGCAGTGATGGGAAGGTTTCTTGTGGCCTTTAATACAGAGTTTATTGCTTCTGCTAAGTTAGATGTCATGTGTCCCCAACGTTGTCCTCCGTCAAATGCTCTAGCCCACTTCTCCCTAGGAATATTGTCTATCCAATTTAAAGCCTCAGCGTTGGATCTTCTGATTTCTCCGCGATAATAATGAAATGAGGCCTCCGTCAATGCGTAACCTGTATCCGTCAATGCGTTAGAAAAAATGAAAAAAAAGTGCTTATATAATTTAGATAATCGAAATTTTTTCCTTACCCATGTTAACTACTAATTTTCGTAGAACCTTGTCCTTAATCTCGCGCATGAAGTTCTGAGCGATGTGTCTTATGCAGTAGACATGCGAAGATGGAGGATTTTGCCAACCGTTTTCTGGATTGTTGTATGCACTTTTTATCGATTCATGCCTATCAGATATGATACATACATTTGGCTGTGGTGTCACGTGTAATCTTAGGTTCCTCAGAAAAAAACTCCAGGCTTCCTTTGTTTCTCCTTCGACCAAAGCAAATGCCACTGGGAAAATATTTGCGTTGCCATCTTGTGCCACCGCCGTCAATAGAGTTCCTCTGTACTTGCCATACAACCAAGTTCCGTCTACCTGCACAATGGGCTTACAGTAGGCGAAACCATTTATACACGGACGAAATGCCCAAAACAGACGAAGGAAAGTTCTTTTTCCGGAGATCTGGGAACCATCACTTGATATGGCAGGTATGGTTTGCAAATCCATAACGGTTCCGAGAAAAAAGGTTTTCATTACCAGTAGCCACTGCGGTAGGTCGTTGTAAGATGTTTCCCAATTGCCGTAAAGCGACTCTACCGCCTTGCACTTAGCGATCCACGCCTTCCGGTAAGATATAATGTACCCGTATTTTTCTAGAATATGGGCAATGATCACTTTTACCTTAAGTGAGGCGTCGCTGTTTACAAGTTCTCTGATGCTATGGCTAACCATTTCTGAACTGAGCTTGTTATGGTCTTGTGCCATAGACGTTGTGGTGCATGTGTGAGACCCAGACAACTTACCAATCACCCATTTCGAGTTCCTTTGTCTAAATGAAGCTCTGCACTTGAACTTGCATTCTTCTTTCTTACACTTAATGACATATCGTTCATTGTCAGACTTACACACCCAATAGTCCACACAGTGTGTTATGTGCCAATGCTGCAGGGCGAGGATGCAGGCTTCCTTGTTTTCAAACTCCATACCTATATCAATTCCGTCTCCTATATGGCTTTGAATAGCATTTCCAAAGACAGAGGTTGTGTCGTCATATTCGGCGCAAATATTTTGCATGTGTGTCGGCGGGTTATACAAACTTACGGGTTGTGCGCTGATCGGTTGCGTAGACGGGACAACTATGTCTTCATCTTCATTGTCTTCGTCATCACTGTTACCAAAAATATCTTGCATTGTGATTTCCTCAAGAATATCGTCATCACTTGGTTCGCCCACCTCCTCATTGGGTATGAAAGGTAAATTATTTTGCGTTGGTTCGTCGTCGGATGTTTGGCTCATCCCGTACCAGTGTGACTGTGTTTCCTGCGTTGGAAATGTTTCGGGATTTTGTACTAGTCGGACATACACCTCAATTGTAGGTAATTGACCAAACATCATGTGGCACCGAAACATTGCCTTCACATCCTCGTTGGTTTTTATTGGCGTCATAATGTAGAATATCGTACAGTCGTTTTCATTTAGGGTGGGATGACGATAAATGATTTCCTCAACACAGCGTGCCAATTTGGTTTCCATTCTATCTTTAAAATGAAAAAAATCTGAATTGACATGAATTTTGAAGGCATATGTATCTGTATTGAAAAACGAGAATCCAATAGGAGTGTTTGTTGAAACAACACCGTTAAAATGGCATGTGGTAATTATGTTTCTCTGAGACATTTCGGATTGTAGGATTGAAGTTTTTTGAGAATGCTGAGAAGTTTAAATTTTTTTGTATTGCAAGATGGAGTGTTAATGAGTTTGAATGTGAGTAGGAATATTGGTATATAAGATATGTTTGTAATACCATGCAAAGATACATTCAACGAATATAAGTGTGGAAGATTGGAAAATCTAGGTAGAATGAGTTCGTCCAAGACAAACACGAACATGCTAGGTTGACCGTTGGTTCGTCCAATCCATGGGCGAACTTCTTCACGTGCTATGTACTAGTTCGTCCTTCCCATGGGCGAACATGTGAAGGAAATGCTGAGTTCGTCCTTCCCATGGGCGAACATGTGAAGGAAATACTTGCTTCGTCCTTTGCATGGGCGAACATGTGAAGTCTGCAGCAGAAAACTAGGGTTTCACGTGAAGTGAATGCATGCGTATTGTGTAAGAAGCTAGTGTCAAGCTAGTGTTGCATGCATGGTAGAAAACCCTAGTGCCATGCAATGGTCTTGTCACATTTTAATTTCCAAAATACTTAAAGTAAATATTAAATTTACATATAATCTACTATAAATTCGTTTTTACATTCTACAAAATTTACACACAGTTTTACATTCTCTCTACTATCTAGCAATTATCACATATATTTCTCTACTATCTTGCAATTTTACCCGACTAAAATGGCATTGTTATGGATGGGCGAAGACCACCGTGGTACTCAACAAAATATCAATAATAGTGTAAGTTCTATTGTCATATATTGTTGTATATTGCTCTTTGTGAATTTATTTTTTCGACATAAAAATCGTGACTAATTAATGTTGGTTTAATATTGTTACAGATTAATGCTCCGAGGTTTAGGGTGCATTCACATTCTCCGGTTCAAGCGAATGCAAGAATAATGCCTTATCTTGAAATCGCAGGATTCGCAAACATTTCAAAAATAAACAGCTTGAAAATTGACTCAAGCTTAGTTCTGGCTCTGTTGGAGAAGTGGAGACCGGAGACGCACACTTTTCACTTGCCAACCGGTGAATGCACCATAACCCTAGAAGATACATGTATGTTACTAGGTCTGCGAGTTGATGGCAAAGCTATCAACGGTCCCACCGAGGTAACAAATTCTGTTTACATGGATTACTTGGGGAAGGAACCAACAGAAACAGATAAAATGAAAGGTTTTGTTAAAATAACTTGGATTGAGAGTGAATATGAAAATTTAAAAAACATAGATAGACCCACACAAGAAGATGTTTTATTAGAAGCTAAACTTTTTATTTTGCTCGTGATCGCAACGGTTTTGTTTCCTGACAAAACTCAAAACCTTTTGCATTCATCTTGGGTCCCTTTCATGGGGGATCTCATTAAGTGTGGAACATATAGTTGGGGTTCTGCATGCCTTGCAAAATTGTACAGAGAAATGTGCAAGGCAGCAGAAAAAGATGTTAGGAGCATGAGTGGTTGTGCTCTCCTACTAACATCTTGGGCATTCACACGCATCCCATTGTTCGCTCCTATCAATACTGTGGAACCATCGTTTCCATATGCACAAAGGTATTTTCGTAACACTCATATTTATGTACGTAATATATATATATTTCTTATTCAACTATGTCTAACAATATTAATGTTTTTTTTGGGTTACACAAGGTGGACACAAAGGGGAATGAATTACCGTGCAACTCCTCGCTTCCATATACAAGGATATCGAAACGTGTTGGATCATATGCAAGAAAAAGATGTAAGTTTTAAACCAATTGAAAATAGTGGTCGGTTCTTCACATTTAAAGTTATCTTAATTTTATTTGTTATGTGACAGTTTATATGGAGGCCGTACATTCAGTTCCCGGTGCCGCGTCTAGAAGATAGCCAAATCTGGAGTGCAACAACTTACCTTGTCTGTTTCTACATCATTGAGATGCATCAATCAGATAGGGTAACACTCCAGTTTGGATTTGACCAACAGATCCCTCCACTTCCTAGGTGCTTGAAGGAACATCACGCAATTACGATGCGAAAAGCGCAAAAAGTTCATTGGCAACAGTTACACAAGGACGAGGTGCGAGAATGGAAACATAGAAGAGATGTGATTTTGCAGGGGGGCGCTATATTTGGTGAACGCAAACCAAGTCAAGAGTATCTAACTTGGTTCCGCGCAATTCCTTATGTTCATGTTGCTCCAGATCAATTTCTAACCGACCCACGGACGCAACCATCATCATCGACACAACAAACTCCCGCATCAATGCATCAGCATGTCCCACCAACCCAAACCTCTCAATTTGGGGGGTACCCATCCTCTTCAGCTCAACCTAACTATAACTTCCCCCAGTTCTCCCAACAATATCAGCCCCAACCCTACCTCCGACCACCCAGACAGTTGACCCCATGCACAGCCCCCAACTTTCAGCAGAGCAACCCTTATGTCCAATATCCTACAAATCCTACCTTCAGCACTACCTTCTCTCAACCCGCCTTCACGCCCGATGACGTATACATCCCAACCATGCAACAACCCCAAGCCGATACATACCCACAACCACCACAACCATCACATTCATTTCAACATTTTTTACTGACAGAGGAGCAACTGACGCAAATGCCAGATTTTAACATCGAAGATATTCTAAATGATGATGAATCAGGACCCTCTTCAAGGCAGACAATCCCCCCGAGAACACATCATAATGAAGATTTGTCTTCAGACTCCTCTCAATCAGCTGCAAACGAGCGTTTGGGCAGAGGATACCGACAGCGAAGGCCCCCTAGGTGTGGAACTGGAGGTCATCTCCGATGAGATGTGTATTTATTTAATCAATTATATTTTTGTAATTTAATCTTCTAATTTTATTGTTGTAAATTATTTAATCAATTAGTAAAATTGTTTTTAAATTCAATTAATAAAATAGTTTTTAAATTCAATTAATAAAAAATTTTTTAAATTCAATTAATAAAATACTTTTAATATTAAATTAAAAAAATAGTTTTTAAATTAAATTAATAAAATAGTTTTTATATTAAACTATTTAAATAGTTTTTATACTAAATAATATAAATAGTTTTAATATTAAATTATTTAAAAATTACATTATATTATTTAAATATATCTTAAATATAATTAACAAAAAATAAAAAAATTAAAAAACAAAAAAAAAACCAACTCCTTCACATGTTCGCCCATTGGATGGGTGAACTTATGCATGGAAAATCCTCTTCACTAGTTCGCCCATGGGAAGGACGAACTTCCTCTTTGCTTTCACTGGTTCGTCCAATCAAAAGACGAACTCACACTAAACTAGGGTATCCTTGTAATTAAGTTTTCAGATAGGGCATTGTGGGATAAAAATTTTCAAACCAGGGCAGGTACGTCAAAAAATCTCCAAAATAAAAGATTTTGGTTGACTTTGTAAAAGCACTAACTAGCAAGATGATGTTAGGTAACAAGATTCTAACGATAATATATAAAGCACAAAACTAACCCTAAATAGCATAGCAAGCACATTCATATTTCAAACTTTTGCTAAAAGGTATGAGGGACCCCACATGTTTCCAAAGTCCAAATATAAACCAACAGGGCCACACAAGAAAAAGTGAAAGGAAAGAAAATTAACATATTTGACCATGCCACCATATACTTCAAATCACTTTTACTTGCTAAAAAAAAGTCTCATTCTCTTTGGTTGAATGACCATATCTAGTAACACTCAGTAGTCAACACCTATCCTAACATTTCAGAATTTTTTTTCACCCTCCAAAACTTTTCAAAAACGGATGAAAAATTAAAAATATTTTTTAGATTTTAAAATGTAGAAAATGAATTATGTTATCATTAACCCAGTAATTATCAAATGTTAATTGGTATTAAGTTAAATTTTAGAATAAAACATATATAAGGAAAACTACTCTTTGATATATATATATATATATATATATATATATATATATATATATATATATATATATATATATATATATATATATATATATATATATATATATATATATATATATATATATATATATATATATATATATATATATATATATATATATATATATATATATATATATATATATATATATATATATATATATATAGTTTTGGTGATAAATAAATGGTAACAAGAAAAATGTCCCGGTCTAGTTTCACGTGAACCGGCGATTATTACGGTGAGCTTTGGACTATCGTTAGTACAGATTACAATGTTAATTAGTAGGAATCTATTCTCTTTATGTTTTTTGTAAAGGCATTAGGAATTGATTATCTTTTCACACCCTTTTGTTATAAGACTATGGATCATAGAGTCAAAATCACATAATTTACTTACTTTTGTCCTTCATATTTGACTATGATTTTGTGTCATACTTTCAAAGCTAAACTGTTTCCTACCCTATATTTGCAGAAAACCACAGTTGAATCGTTCCCTAATCAATGCGATAAATCAGAATTTTTTTCACATAATGTCACATTTTCAAAAAATTTGAAATTATTGGCTTTGCCTATTAGAAGGGCGACAGAGTCCAACTCATAATTTTTTTTATTTACTTTTTTGTTTTATTTCTGTTTTAATATTATAAATATATATAATAATATATATTAATAATATAAATATAAATAAATATTAATATTAATATATATTAATATTATTAATATTAATAATATTAATATTTAGTTATATTTATGTTATTAATTATATAATATTAATATATATTAATATTAATAATATTAATATATTTTAATATTAATATTTATTAATATTTGTATTAATAATATTATTAATATTAATATTATTAAGACATAATGTTAATATTATTATTAATATTTCAATATATATTAATATTATTAATATTAATATTTATTTATATTATCAATAATGTTAATATTAATATAATTAATTAATGTATAATATTAAATTATATTTTTTAATACATAATTTATATTAGTTGATATTATTAACTAATATTATTTATTACATGATGATTAATAAAAACATTAACGATTACTTATTCTCACATTGGGACACCGGGTTCGATTGTGCCCCGTTTGACGACGCATTGAACATTTTCTCTCAAATTTATCAAAGTTATCCATTTCTGTTGTAATACGTGTGCTCACTAGACGACCTTTCTTGTTCCTCCGCATTCTTGGGTTATGGTAAAATTGATCTCTTTCATAAACGGGCCAATATTCATCGTACGACAGCACTGGAAAGCTTGTGCTATAAACCCCAAACAGGTTTGTAACTCTATAAACGTCGGACAAAAGAGCGTAAGCGTCGTGGCGCACATTCGAACATGCAGCGATAACATGTGAGCAAGGGACACGATATGCTTGAAACTTTCCGCAGTCACCCCACCCGTTCAAGAGGTCGACCTTATAATGTCCCATAGGCTTCCCCTCACCATGGTCCATTGTCTCCTTCACACTGAAAACATTGTTAGCTTAGTCAAAAATTCTGACTTGATGTGTGCTGGATTTTGTTGTTTCTTCTTTCATCACCTTGAGGCAGTTGTCTGTAAATGTTTCGCTAGAATTGAACACAGCACTCCACTTCCCGTTCAGCAAATAAAGATTCCAGTCTATAATATGTTGCCCTTACCAATGCTGTAATGAGCAAATTACGTGTTCATTGACTCGACAAGGTTGGTAGTCATGTGACCCCAACGTCGACCCCCGTCAAATGCCCTTGTCCATTTTTCGGATGAAATATTGTCAATCCACCTTAAAGCATCTGCATTTGCCATGCCAACCTCTGACCGATAGTAATGAAATGTTGGTTGGTTTAAAGCGTACCCTGAATAATTAAAATATCAATCAACGAAGGACAAAAAAATAATATATGTTATTGACAAAATTTAATGAATATTATGAAATATAGTTACCCATGTTAATTATTTTTTTCCGTAGGTTCCTGTCCTTGATTTCTCTCATAAAAGTTTGTGCAATGTGTCAAATACAATAAACATGCACTGATGGGGGATCATGCCAACTATTTTCTACATTGTTGTATGCACTTTCAATTTATGCATGTCGGTCTAAAATTAAACATAGATCTGGTTGTTGCGCAACATGCCTCCTTAAGTTTCTTAGCCCAACCTTCAGCGGTTTCACCTTCCACAAGGGCAAAGCAACATGAATATATTGATGTTACCATCTTGTGCCACTGCGATAAGCAGTGTACCCTTGTACTTACCGTATAACCAGGTTCCATCAATTTGAAGTATAGGTTTGCAATAGGCAAAACCTCTGATGCATGGTTGGAATGCCCAGAATAGCCGGTGGAAGATGTGTTTCCCTTCAACAATAGTTCCGTCAACTGTATACATGGGTAGTGTTTCTATTTCCAGCACAGTGCGCAGATGGTCTAGAATGCCCAGACTGTTGCCGATCAACCCCAATCCATATCACTTTCCATACGCAACCAAGTAAGTATACAAAGTTTATGTATATATTCTTTTCATCTATAATTTTTACTAACTATATCTTTCATAGGTGGTCCGCGTATGGGATGAATTACGAAAAAACTTCGATGTATTGTCTCTAATCCCTTATTTTTTTACTAGCACTTTCCATTTTTTTTTCTTTAATCCCTTTTTAATTATGTTATAGTTTCTATGGAGACCCTATCTTGAACTTGAAGATGAGGATCCAACTGAAAGCGATATGTATAGTTCTATAACATTCATATTTTCTTTCACTTATGTTGAAATGCATCACTCAGATAGGGTGAAACTCCAATTCGGAATTAAACAAGACATTCATGGTCCACCTACATGCATGGAAAGGTACCACAAGAGTACAACAAACGACCAATGGAAATTCGATAATTGGAGAGACCATAACAGACAAGAACGTCAGCACTGGATAAATCGTCGCCGCACTGTTCTACGAGGAAATGTCATGGATACCGAATGTAAACCCAGTAGGGAATACATGAGTTGGTATAGATCTATGACCAATTTGTATCTATCACAAAATAGATAGTTGTGGCACCCTCGAAACCAACCAACTTCATCAAACTTCCAAAACATCCCCTCCATGACTTGTAACACCCAACCACAAATATTTAACACCCCACAACAAATATTTAACACCCCATAACACAACCACCTTATACCCCAAGCCAACACTACAATCAACCTTACCCATCATTTAACCCAACCCTTCAACATCCAACAACAAAACCCAACCTCATCATACCCCCAATATAACCAATACTCATTCTCTCAACCTACCCAACAAGAACACAACTACCAAACACCCCAACCACAAGTTTCTTCTTACCCTTCACAAAACTTCACCCTTAATTCATCTCAAGACCAACATCCATACACCCCCTACATGACTAACACAATGCCACCTTCAAACCTACCAAGTTGGAGTAACGAGGGTACAAGATTAAGTTATGGAAGTGCGGCGACGATACCAACTGTCGACGATTTCAATGATGATTTGGTCGTTGAATTCATGAACCCTAACAATGATGCAGGACCATCTACACAGCCCCAAAATGTTGAGGTTGATCGTAGAAGGTCCACCAGAAATATACAAGTTCCGGCCTGTGGAACCCACCAACGCTTACGTCGACCGGGTCGAAATTAATTAATGGTGAATAGGAATTTTTAGTTCATTTATTTTAATGTACTTTTTATTTCAAGAATAAATAAATATTTATTTTAGTTTATTTATTGTATTTTATTTTATAATTATTATTATATATTTCAATGTAGTAATTTATTTTAATTAGTACTATTTTAAAAATAATTATTTTTATTTTATTTTATTTTAATTTACTATTATTATCTATTTAATAATTATTAACTAAATATAATAAACATAATAAATAAAAAACAATATAATAAATATAATAATTAACTAAATATTATCTATTTATATTTTTTATTATAATATTATTTTATTATATTATTATCTATTTAATAATTATTTTATTTTAACAATTATTATTTATTATTAACCAAATATAATAAATAAAAAACAATAATAATTAAAACAAAAAAAAAAACAGCAGCACATTGCCGCCCATTGGAAGGGCGACTCTCAAATCAGCAGCACATTGCCGCCCATTGGAAGGGCGGAACTGTTGTACTAAAAACTGCGTTTTTTTGAAAAGCTGGCATTCTGGTATATATGTGTAAAACTGTGGCATTTTAGGTATTATCTTGTAAAAATGTGGCAGGAAAAAAAATCGATAGGTCATATATGACTCATGATTAAATATTATTTTGTATTTAATAAGATACTAGCTATTACAATTTTAATGACTATACAGTAAAGTATTCTGTTAGTTTGGTTGGTAGTTAGATGTAAAGTTGTTAGGAGTTAGTTACAAATTTTTTATTTCTCAAAGTCATGTGAACTACTCCATATATAATATTGTATATAAGTACACAAATGTACAATGAATGAATAAGATGAACAATTTAGTCTGGTATCAGCTGTTAGGTTCTCTAACTGAAAACAACAGTGTTTAAGTTACAACCACCTTTCACCACCATTGTTCTTCTTCATCATACTTCCATCTCCCTCTCCTCTTGAACATTGTTTGTTCTTCTATTCAATCATGACCGAACTCACACAAGATAGATTCATACATCATGCCATTTCAAAAATCGATGATTTCTACGATCATTGATCCATGTTAATGGAGAATTTGCTTCGATAAAAAGAGTATCGGGGTTTGATAAAAAATGGTATCACCGTTGCACCTGCAGATACTACTCAAGAACAATTAAAGGTTGTGGAGGAAAGGAAATTGAAATATTTGAAGGCCAAGAATTATTTGTTCCAAGCCATTGATAGGTCAATCTTGGAAACCATTCTTGTGCTTGACATATCCAAAGATATTTGGGATACTATGCGCCGAAAGTATCACGACTCTCCGAAGGTCAAGAGATCTAATTTGCAATCTCTATGTAGAGAATTTGAAATTCTTACTATAGGAGAGAATGAAATTGTTGATGAATACTTTGCAAGAACACTCGCCATTTCCAATCGAATGACTGCACAAGGAGAGAAAATAGAGCAGGTAATGGTAGTTTAGAAAGTCTTGAGTTCAATGTCAACAAAGTTCAACTATGTTGTGTGCTCAATTGAGGAGTCTAATGATGGGAGTACTCTTTCCATTGATGAATTGAAAAACATTTTGTTTGTTCATGAGCAAAGAATGAAAGGTCAAAAGGAAAATGCTGAAGAACAAGCTTCGAAGGTTTCAAATGTAGGAAAAGGTTTTGGCAGAGGCAGAGGAAGATTCTCAGGAATAGTTTGTGGTAGAGGAAGACAAAGTAAAGAGTTTGTGCAGTGCTACAAATGTCATAAGCTAGGTCACTATTGTAGCAGGGAAATTTGTGTGTGTAAGCTATTGATTAACTTAACTCCAAAATGCAAGAGTCGCCACCGCAATTTTATTTTATCCAAAATGAAAGGAAAAAGAGCGAACAAAACCTAAAGAGCAAACTTATGGCAAAGTTAATGAAGACTCATTAGAGGATTGATAAAATCAAAGCCTTCTAACAACAAGTTTCATAAGTAATGGACCTAAGACAAATAATCAATCATACTTGGAATTTCAAACATAAGTTTGAGCCACAAATGATCATTTTCTGATACGGGACACATGTAGCGCTATGTTAAGAAATCGTAATCGGGTTTATGTAGAAACCTCAACTATCTGAGACCGGTCAATAACAATGTTAATGCTAATGCATGCTAGAGAAGTGATATGTAGATCACTCTCCGAACCTAAAATTTGGTTGCGATGACCTTGTCTTCTCCCTTCTTTCAGGTTTTCTTCGATCGTTTCTTTTCACTGCGTTGGGATAAATAACACTCGGTGGCGACTCTTCTGTTTTTTCCGCCGGTTGTTTTTCATAGTTGTGACACATATACATCTCATAAATCTCATATTCAACATTAAAATGTCAATAGAAACACAACAAAATCACATTAAGGCATGCACAAGATCATATACAAGAAACAAGCTGAAACATCAAAGTAAAAGTTTCAAACAAACAAAGGCATATGTGGAAACCCAAATGGGCAAGCAAGGACACTTTAGGATTATGAGGTCAGAAGTTGAACATGTATTTCAAACCTCACACATGCACATATTGAATCAATGCAAACACCCTAAGGAACATACCTAAGAAACTAGGTCAAAGTAAACAACAGAATCATGGACAAAAAGGTCATCCACTTGACATGGCATCAAAAATAGGAAAATGAACAAGTAAATTCCAAAACAAAGCTTAAACACAATTTTATACACTCAATGGAGGGAAGTCATGGTGTAGTACGAATGTATGCTTATAGGTGGTTGTGCTCTTTGTCATCTTGTATAGACGTGAAGACTGATGAAGCTCAAAACATTTCTTGGTAGAATGAGAACCCTTGTTGAGCAAGTTTGCATGTTTGTCCTCTTTCCAAGTTTGGCAACACTTGCATATGAAGAATGGAAAAGTACGTGGCATGTTGGGTCACTTTATGCAATGTTTAGAGATCCAAAATTATAGGTTTGATGCACAAGAAATGAGACTTTGGATGCTGCAAAGGTTTGGTTTCACTTGACCGTGAGAACTTGGCAAGATGGCATGGTGTGAATATGTTCATGAGGCAAACTTTGACACACCATAACTCTTTGGTTTTTGACTCAAATGGTGAAGTCTTGGGCTTTTTGAAAAGAGGACATGTAGATAAACAACTTTCATGTTTTATAAAAATTGATTTGAGGTTTGCATAATGGTGAAAATTGGTCATGAAAACTGGTCCAACAAGTTGCTCTAGGCAAGTCTGGGCATGACCTGGTCATGACTTGGGCAACTTTTGTCAAGTGTTGACACCCATGTTCATCTCACCATATCTTGAGTTGTAGGAATCCAATTGGGGAGTTATTTAGATGCTTAGAAATATGAGATGGAGAAGAACAACTTTGATGTTGTAGAATTTTGGATTTGAAGTTTGGAATTATCAAAAAGAGGGCTTGTAAGTTGAGCAAAAACATGACTTTGAGATGCCTTGGCAACTAGGGCAAGTTGCCCAACTTGTGCCCCAAATCAACAAACTTTGTGATGCCATAACTATTCACTCCTTGATCCAATTGAAGACTTCTTTATATTCTTGGAAAACTTATATCAATAGGAATAACTTTATTGTTGGATGAATTTTTATTTGAGGTCAAGAAACCCATGAAGACTTGGTTGGAAGTTCTTGCAAAAATGTTGCCCTTAACTTTGCCCTACTTTGACCTCCACTTGAAAACATCATAACTTGAGTTCTAAAAAATCTATTTAGGATTTATTGGTATCAAAAGAAATCTAAAGAGATGATCTACAACTTTTATGTTTATGGCCAATACAAATCATGCTTGGAACTATCTTGAATTTGGTCTTGAAAAATCACTCTAAATGTTAACCTTTTGACTTCACCATAAAACCCTAATTCTTCAAATCTCCTGATTTTATAGTTTCAACTTGACTTTAATGATACACCCACATGAGATCATAGAATAATACTTGTAAAGTTCATGGTTGACCATAAAACCCAAGAGTTGACATTTGTGATGCCTCAGTTGACTTTCGAATCAGATGAAGTCAATGCCTCTCCTATCCACTTAGGAAGCTTTTGAATTTGATTTCTTTGGACCAAATGAAATCTTAGAGACCTTTGAGATGTATGATGACCTCCTTGGTTGATTTCTCACTTAACTCTTGATTAATCAGGACTTTCTCCTTTCTCCATAAACCCTAATTCCACAAAATAAACAAAACCACAAAGCTTGACGATTTGGTTAGTGATGCAAGGATGATTGACCTATGATGCTCATGGAAATGATGATGATATCTAAGGGGTAAAACTTGGGGCATGACAAATTGGTATGAGGTGAATAGTCTATTCTTTAACTTTGTTACGAGCTAAATGACAATCCATTTTGACGTGTTTGGTTCTCGTGTGAAAGATTCGATTTGTGATTATGTGTATGATACTTATATTGTCACAAAAATGGAACTTTATTATTTGTGAGGGATGAAGAAGTCTTCCAGGAGCTAGATAAGCCATCGTTCTTTGCAAGATTAGTTGGCAATGGCTCTGTATAAATTTGGATTAATATCAAATTGGGAAAGCTAATGTTAGGATGTGAATGAGTTAAATAAAGCAGCTTACCGTTTAAACTTATGTATTTTGTTGGACAAATGAGAGATTTTTCAATGTCAGACTGTAAATTATGACCAAGGTCCATGGGAATTAATATCAATTTAGCTGTTAAAATGTTATACTCCCGAAGGAGATCTAAAATGTATTTTGTTTGCCATAAAGATATGTCTTGAGAAGACCCATCAATCTTAAAACCAAGAAAATAATCGAGGATACCTAAATCTTTGATGTTAAATGTTTTGTCCATGACAAGTTTGATATTGGTAATTTTAGATAAGTTATTTCATGTAAGAAATAAATCATCAACATAGAGTAATATAATAGTAAGAGAATACTTATGTTTCTTGGGGAATAAGGAGTAATCATATTTAGACAAAGTAAAACCTAATTTAAGAAGGTATGATGCGAAGTTAACTTTTGGTTTCATTTCCTACCAGCCTACTTTAGGCCATATAGAGATAGGTTGAGCTTACAAACAAGGTGTACCTTTTACTTTTCTATAAAAAAATCTGCTGAGTTTTTTTAATTCAAAATCTATTTGCAACTCATGGATTTCTTATTGGGGTGGTAGGGGCATGAAGCTTGTCGTGGATGTCGGGGGAGTTATGAAAAGGTTTAATGTAGGGATTGTTGTGATTATTATATAATGAAAATTGTGATAAGAAGTTAGTATAATTGATTTCTAAATATTCTTGGGTATAATCATTAGATGGATTATATAAAGGTGTTGGTGTATTGTTATCAAAAGGTATATTAGCAGGGAAAGAAAAAATGGTTTCAAAGAATTGGTGTTTTCAAATATGAAAATTTGATTATTGTGAAGGTCGTATAAAATGTATCCTTTGACACCTAGTTTATTTCTTAAATAGACACATTTACTATATATAAGGTCAAACTTGGTATGGTTTTTCTTATAATTAGAAGAGAAAACTAACCAGTAAAATTTTTTAATACAAGAGTAGTCAAGATTATCATTAAAAATTAAATTGAAAAGATATTTGAAGTTTATAATTTTATAGGGAAATACTATGAGTAAAAAGATAATATGAGAAAATTCATAAGCACAAACAATGCTAGGAGATTGAATTGGAAAAGAAGAACTTGAGTTACTTTTAGAAGGTGTTCGCTTTCTTTCAAGTATCTCATTTTTCTGGGGTGTGTCTATACAATAAGTTTGAAGAAGTGAAAATTTTGTTCTACGCAGGACAAATGTTGGAGACAATGTCTAAGATGATGTGTACCATAGAAAACAATTTAAAATAAACTAAGAAATATAATGTAGAAAGCAATAAAGAACACAAAATAATTGTTAACCCAGTTCAGTGCAACATCATCTACATTTGGGGGGTTTCTGACCCAAGAAAGAAAATTCACTCTCAATAGTATTAATACAATTAGTAACTTTCTATTTAGGACTCTCCCTAAATATGAGAACCACTTTCTCTTTCTTTTAATCACTACCCTAGTGACAAATGCTTTCAAAAGATTACAAATGTTAAATTACAAATTAACTAACAATCAACCCCTATGCCTTGAATATTTAGCTTAGACTTATTTAGAGGTTTACAATAAACAATAAGAATACAAAGACTCAAACCCTAGAACACTAAAACCCTTTATTAATATTCATTCTTTTAATTTATTTTAATTTTATTTAATTATAAAAAAAAGCTGGAAGAAAATCAAAAATTTGCATCAAGTAAAGGTTGAACCAAGAACCCCTTGGTTAGTGGGTAACTTGCTTTGCCATTAAACCAACATATTTTATGTTATAAGTTACAAATAATACTTATATCAACACAATTTCTTATTATTTTTTTAATTATTAACAATACTTAATACATTTTGATCCCTAATTAAAAAAACATACTATTTAATCCCTTACAAAACTTAATTAGATTTTGATCCATAACAAAAAAATACATTATTTAATCCCTTAAAAATACACCTATCTCACACCATATCTCACACCATGTTCATCTAAACCTCCACAAATTAGACTTGGTAGTCCTATATTCATACCTATTCTTGGATTTACACAATGGCGATCAACTTGACTTTTCCTTCTACTTTATTTACTTTGTCTTTTGGATTTGATAGAATTATCAAATGATTTTTTAAATTGTAATAGATGGTATTACAATTTTATGGCATTTTGTTTGTTTTGTTTATTTTGGTGATACTAGATGTATTAGATTTTGGAGTTCTATTTGTTTGTACAATATTTTGGATTTTGATGGTACTATAATATTTTGAATTTAATGGTACATCTATAATATATGTGATGGTAATGTAGAATTTTAGTTCCAGTTCATTGATTTTAATGTAATGGTGCTATAATATATGATTGAACATCTGTGTATTTTTTAGATAGTGTATTTTTTTAAGGGATTAAATAGTGTATTTTTTTTATGGATTAAAACCTAATTAAATTTTGTAAGAGATTGAATAGTGTATTTTTTTTTAATATGGATCAAAATATATTAAGTATTACTAATAATTAAAAAATAAAAAAAATTGTGTTGATATTAAGTGTTATTTGTAAATTAAAACATATAAAATATGTTGGTTTAGTGGTAGAGTAAGTTGCCAACAAACCATGGGGCCATTGGTTGAACTTTTGCTTAGTACAAAATTTTTATTTTTTTTCCAGTGTATAACTGAAACAAATTAAAATAAATTTAAAAGATGAATGTTACGTGAATTAAAAATAATTGAAAATAAAAATAATAAATTCAAATAAGCAAAAATAATACACATGAAACAGTCTAGTCCCAGATCAAAAGAAGAAAAAAGAATAATTTAAAAAAATATTATAATAGAGGGACTAACATGGTTTAATTAAATTTTTTAAGAGATTTAATATGCACTTTTTTTCTTAGAGATTTAATATGTATTTTTTTTCTTAGAAATTAATTTAGACTCTTCAATTTTTGTGAGGAATTAAAATACGTCTTCACTCTTAAATATTTTTTTGACATAAATTTTTGTAAGTTTTGTAATAGATGTTTTAGAGATTTTATTAAAATAATTTAAAAAAAAATTACAGTTTTTTCGATCTAACCTATTTTATTTTAAAAATACATATAAATAACACACACACACACACACACACACATATATATATATATATATATATATATATATATATATATATATATATATATATATATATATATATATATATATATATATATATATATATATATATATATATATATATATATATATATATATATATATATATATATATATATATATATATATATATATATATATATATATATATATATATATATATATATATATTCAATAGTAGAGATAAGTATAAATGATAATGAAATCACAAATTAATAAAAATAAATAAATAAAAATAATGATACAAGATTCATGAATAATGTTTTCTATAATAAAATAGATTAAACTAAGACAAAAAGTAGGAATAAAAAGAGTAAAACTTAAAGTATTTAGACTTTTTTTTTAAGGAATAGTTTCTTCTTATAAATTTATTATATATAAAATAGGAGGGAATAAATAAAGTTTATGTTTTGACTGAAATAACTAGAAGCTAATAGTCAAACTAAAAATAGTAGAGATAAGTACAAATAATAATAAAATCACAAACTAATAAAAATTAAGTAATAAAATAAAATAAATAAATACAAAGTAATGATACAAAATCCATGAATAATTTTCCTATAACAAATAGATAAAAATAATATATTATTAAAAATAGTCAAATTTAGAAAAAAATACAATGACACAATAAATAGAAATAGAGAAAAAGACAAAAACAGCCTTCCCCTCCACTACTATTTATATCACCTTTTCTCTCTTTAGTTTTCATATCTCCCTCATACGTATATGCTTTCGTTCATTAATCTCACATCACCAAAACAATGGCTATGGCTCCTATGCAAGAAATTGTTGTTAAGTCCGACTTGGAGAAGTTGTTTAGCATGAAAGGTGGCAAAGGAGAGGCTAGCTATGCTAACAATTCTCAAGCACAGGTAATCATTCATATTCATTCACATAAGTATTTAAAATGTATCTGTATCGTGTCAGTGTCATATTTTCGGTACATGCTTTATAGAGCATTGATTAAAATTCAAGCTAACATACATGCAGGCCATACATGCCAAATCCATGATTCACTTTTTGAGAGAAACCCTAGATCAAGTTAAGCTTGGTAATGGTGATGACAAGGCTTTTGTGGCAGCTGATTTGGGGTGTTCATATGGAAGCAACACCATTAATATGATGAATGTGATCATAGATCACATCATTAAGCGTTATGAAGCTTTAGGTTACAATCCACCTGAATTTTCTGCCTTTTTCTGTGACCTACCAAGCAATGACTTCAACAGTCTCTTTCAGCTTCTTCCTCCACATGTAGAGGGTGTTACCATGGAACAATGTTTAGCCACCGAGAAGGAAAGGTCTTACTTTGTCGCTGGTGTTCCCGGTTCCTTTTACCGAAGGCTTTTTCCGGCAAAGACGGTTGATGTTTTTCACTCTGCCTTCTCTTTGCATTGGTTATCCAAGGTAAATTTATTTGTTTTCTTTTGGTTTAATAATTTAACTAGTTTAGTCACTGAAATGAAATTTTTTTTAGTGATGAATTGAAATGTTGCAGGTACAGGATGGGGCGCAGTTAACAATTAAATTAGCTTAATGAAATAAATTAATTTATTATTATTATTATTATTTATTTATTTTCTCAAAAGGAGTACAAAAGTTTATTCTTGAGAAAAAAATAAACTAAAAATGACTTTGAATGCTATTTAAGTCCTTATTTATGTATATGTAGTCAAAAAGTGAATGAAACAAATTCAGGGTCAATTGAAAAAAGGAGCATGTTTCATGGAAACAATAACGTGTTTGAACATTGTACCCAAAAAAAAAAAAATTTAATAACGTGTTTGAACAGTATAGTTTTCAATGCATGCATCGTAAGCACCTTGGACTTTATAACATTTTTTAATTATGAAAAACACTTATATGTTAAATTTCACTAACTTTTTTGGGAGTGCATTTACTCTGGACCAAAAGTGTTACTAACTTTTTCAAAAAAATTTATTGCTCTCCATTTATTTATTTTAGGGTAATGTTAACTTGTGTCTTTGGGGCACATGTTAAGAAAATCATTTATAATAAATTTGCATTGGAAAAAATGATTTAAAAATTAATTTTATACTTTAATTAAAATTTATACACAATTTCTAAGAAAATATTTCTTAATTTAGTTCTTAACATATGCCCCAAGGGCACAAGTTAACGTTACCCAATATTTTAATTGAAATTTATTAAGTTAATTCAATTGATAATTATATAAAACTCAGTTGATAGTTATAAGAAAATGTTAATAATTAAGATCTTAAAAATTATTATTAGTATCATCGATATTAATAATTTTAGAACCTTGCAGATACCAGATTGTGTAGTGGATGAGAGCTCCATTGCATACAACAAAGGGAAGGTGTTCATCCATGGAGCTAATGAGGCCACAGCCAATGCCTACCAGAGTCAATTCAAAGCAAATATGGCAAACTTTTTGAGTGCAAGGTCAGTGGAAATGAAGAAAGAAGGGTCCATGTTCTTAGTTTGTTTAGGAAGAACATCAGAGGACCCTACACAACAAGGTGGGGCTGGTGTTCTTTTTGGGACACACTTTCAGGATGCTTGGGATGATCTTGTCCAAGAGGTATATTTATAATAATTACAAACATTTTTATACATGCTTTGTGTTTTGTGAACATTTATGTTCTTCCAACTATTAAAGCATATAATAGTTGGTAGCTATGTAAGGACATCAGATATAAGATACAGAGAGAAGCTGGTTCAAATTAACGCTAATTAATTCATATTATGGGTGATGGCAGGGATTAATTACCTCGGAAAAACGAGATAACTTTAACATTCCACTTTATGCACCAAGTTTGGAAGACTTCAAGGAAGTAATTAAAGAAAATGGTTCATTTGTGATAAACAAGCTTGAGGTATTCAAAGGTGGGAGTCCCCTTGTTTTGAACAACCCAGATGATGCTAATGAAGTAGGTAAGGCTCTAGCCAACAGCTGTAGGACTGTGTGTGGAGTCCTTGTTGATGCTCACATTGGCGACAGCTTAAGCGAGGAGCTCTTCCTTAGAGTCGAGCGTCGGGCTGCATTGCATGCCGAGGAGCTTCTAAGGGAACTCCAATTCTTTCATGTGGTTGTGTCGCTTTCTCTTATTGAATGAGAAAGAAAAGTATATTATAGTTTACCTGAGTTTTGATCCATCGTATCCGATTTTTAATATTAATTGTCTATTTTATTATATAATATAGACTATTAAGATTTTAGAAATTTGATTGCGATCAATTAAGAATCAGATAAAGTATTCTAATACATAGGGAGGATAGTGCAATTTTTATTATTGTGAAAGTAGTATGAAATTTGGAAATTTTTGTTAAATCTTTGTTGTACCCTACAACGAAGTAAACAACATTTGATTTAAGTCTGATGTTGTTTTGGGAATGGAATATTAAATAAAGGTAATATGAAAATGATATATTGGAAGATATAATATCAACCAAAATCTAAGTTGGTTCCTTTCGCTTTATATGCAAATCAACGAGTTTTTTTTCCTTCTAATTCATATTGTTTGATTAACTGTGGCATTAGCTGCTACAAATTCTTTTTCGGTCTTAGAACACCGAGAGAAAACCAATGTTTCAAAACTAAATCAATAATCCATTGTGCTTCTTATACCAGCTATTGATCTTGGTCAATTATTATCAAAATAATACCATCATGTATGTTGGAATTGGACTCTAAGATTTTGAGTAATTCCAAATCAATTTTGATAAATAAGATTCAATTAATTGATTGAATTTTCTTCTTATTCTTCACTCGAGTGAATCAACCAATCTTAACTGTAAGATTGTATCGCTACACAATGGTGATGAAAACAAAAAAAGAAGATTGAATTGAGAAGAAAAAAAATTTAGGATTCAATACAAAATAGGAGGAAAAAAAGAATTTCTGCAGAGTTTCACTATGCTATTCAAACTGAATATTATTCTCAAAATATGCAACTGCATTCAAAAGTATTTACAAAAATGGGGTTACTTTCTATTTATATGTTTAGCTTGTTTTCTCCCTAAGCAAAGCCTAAAAACAAAAATCCTAAAATACCTAATTCTACCGACACTACAAAATTAGGTTTAAGACAAAAATTCATGTCGAGGCTAACTACTCGATACTTCGACAACTAGGTGTTTCGACACACATACACACACACACACACACACACACACACACACACACACTAGGCTATTCAACAACTTCCATGCCTTCGTACATCAGAGTGTATGATTTGAAGAATTGCCTTCGACTTGCTTCCTGCATCCTTGTTGAAATTGTTCTTGTGTTGCTTCGCCTGCACACATTCCTCTAAGACTTCGTTTGAAATGTCGATTTCTGGTAATCCTAAAACCATATTTCTTCTCTTTAGATATGTGGTGTATTAGAAATTGAGATGGCCTTCTCGATAATGTCATATCCATTCATCACATTAAGTTCAACCTTGAAGATTCTAATTTGAGACATGGGAGCCTTCGAGATTAACCTTCCACCCGAGTCGAGAACTTTCATCATCTTGTCTTCAATTGACACTTTGTAGTTCTTTTCTACCAACTGCCTATTCTAAGCAAACTATTTTTCATGCGTGATATGTACAACACATTGAAAATTATTGACCTCTTGTCATCTTTCCTTATAAGCAGATCATCACTAATACCTTCAACTGATAGAGTATTGTTATTTGCCAATTTCACCATGTTCTTCATTGAGGATTTTATGTTGACAAACCAATCCATTCTACCAGTCATTTATGATGAGCATCTTGAGTCCAAGTACCATTGATCCTGAAATCTTTCTTCATCTCTTGTTGTGACCATCAACAACATCTCTTCTTCTTCATGTTTTGCTAGCTTTGCATCATTTTCTTGGCTCTTTTGTTTTTCTGGATAATTACTAGAGTAGTGATCATACTTCTGACATTTGAAACATTAAATGTAACTTTTGTCAAGTTTTCGACCACTACCTCTTTCTTTGTCGACAACACCACCTCTTTGATTACTTTGGTATGAGGTTCTTCTCTGATTCGACCAACCTCCTTCTTGCTGATTTCGACTAGTCAAATTGTTGTAGCCTATTCTATCTTTATTGTTGAACCACTTCCCTTTGTCTTTCTTTTCTCTTGTTGATTGCACATGCAAAACCACATCACTCTTCGACTTGCTTGCAACTCTTTTAGCCATTCTTTGGTCATGGGATTCAAGCGACCCTTGAAGCTCTTCCTTTGTCAATGTTGACAAATCTTTCGAATCTTCTATGGCTACTACCATGTGCTCGAACTTTTGAGCAAATGACTTTAAGATATTTGCAGCAACTGATCTTGATGTCAACACTTATCCATGTACCTTGATTTGATTCACCAGTTTTGTAACCTTGGTGGAAAAATCTTATATGCTTTCACTTTCTTTCATCTGAAGCAATTCATGCGTTCTTTTGTGAGTTTTTAACCTCACATCTTTAACCTTCTTTGCGCCTCCAAACGATTTCTCTAAGATTTCCCATGATTCTTTCAATGATTCTACATCGCTAACCTTTTCGAAATTGTCTAGATCAACATATTTATGAATTATAAAGAGAGCTTTATAATCTATCTTCTTCAATTCTTTGTATGCATCTATTTCTTGATCTGACGCGTTTTCTGCAATTGGTGTTACCGTTTCCTTCATAAGATCCCAAAGATCTTGATAACAGAAAACTACCTTCATTTGTTGATGCCAATTCTCATAATTTAGGCCCTTCAGAATTGGGAGACTCACCAGAAAATATTCGTTTAGATGATTCATCATCATTGCATCATGTTTTTCTTACCACGAATCATTTGACTAGTGCTATAGATATAGATATTGGAATCAAACCCAAGACTTTGAGTAATTCCGAATCAATCTTGATGAACAAAATTCAATCAACCGATTGAATTCTCTTATTGTTCTTCACTCTTCACTCGAGTGAATCAATCAACTTTGATTGCTAGATTGTATCGCTACAAAATGGGGGAAGAAAAAGAATTTCTGCAGAGTTTCTCTCTGTTATTCAAATTGAATATTATTCTCATAATATGTGTAACACCTTACTCTACCCATTCACATAATAATTGAAAAATACGAAAATAATGCAGAATCAAATAAGAGTTAATACACAACGTCAAAGTGAAGTATCAATGTGCTTCACATTTTATTTATTCCATAAAATAAGTAGTATGAATAATCAGCAGAATCAAATCAAACGGTTTAACATGTAAACACCAAATATGTCATTTCCCCATATAATACGTGATTCCACAATAATTGAATCAAAACCAGATACGTAACAAATAAAAAGTCAAATACCATGAAAACATAACGAAATCTCCATCCTTCCCGTGTTATGTATCAGAGCGACTCTTAAGACTCGATCAAATAGCAACACAATGCTCCAAGCACTACTTAGGTACCTGATCATCTGTACTCCCCAAGGAGCACAAACACAATAAACAGAAAAAGGGGGTGACAACTACATTCAATAAATATACGGTAAAAAACACATGTTAAGGAGTAGTTCACAAAACACACCAATCATACAATCTTCACGCACATACAAGTGTCACATCATCATTCGACATGAACAACCTACATTCAAATATATATATATATATATATATATATATATATATATATATATATATATATATATATATATATATATATATATATATATATATATATATATATATATATATATATATATATATATATATATATATATATATATATATATATATATATATATATATATATATATATATATATATATATATATATATATATATATATATATATAAGTATGCAATGCGACTCACAGACACGACACAATGCATGCGGTACCATCACAATCACAGACAGTTCACCCTAGAACCCGATTCATGTCGAAATTCGGATAAGATGTATACGTTCCTCTGAACTACAACTTATCTCCACACGACTCTCACATATAGTCTGGACAAGACTAGGCACCCATCATGGATTCTCACCTAGCTCGTCTCCACATAACATGACATGAATGCATGACATAAATTATGCACAACATAATAATTATTCAAGAATAATTCCACTATCCTCACTGATCACACATGAGCCACGTGTTCACCGTAATTTTCTCCAGAATTACCATCACCGCTCAAGACCGTCCACACAATGACAATCTTAGTGCACAAGCAGTGGCGAAACCAGAAATGTTTTGAAGCCTGGGCAAAAATTTAAAGATAATAAATTTATATTGTATATATAAACAATTATCAATCAAAATAAAAGATCTTTAATTTAATTGGTCTCGGCAAAATTTTAAAACTAATATAGCCATATCCTACTTGAGGCTGATTATAAAAGATGACAATATATAAAAAGAATTAAAATAATTTTTTTTCTTGATTTTTCTTCAAAAACAAACAAGTATTTTAGTAGCACACCATTATGCACACATCACTATATAGAACACGCTGCTACATATTATGCAACACACAGTTGTATACACTAACACGCAACTACAACCATCATGACATTATTAGCACATATAGAACTTAGCCTGTATTGTACTTAAAATAATATTTGAACATATTTATTGTCCACAGTGAAATGAAAAATATAGTAACCATGAAAAAAGTGACATTCCTATTTAATTTATTCTAATAACCTCTTTGCTGAAATAAACTAATAAAAATAAACAACCAAAAATAAATAAATAAACAAGTAAAGTATAAATGTACACTACAAAAAAAAACTGAATCTTACCACGTAAAATTCACTTCATAACATGAAAAATCACTTCACAAACTAGTATTAGCGACGAAACTATTCACGTGGCAGGAAGACGTGTGACAACTTTGTTGCCACGTGAAAATTACGTCACAAATTTGTCACGTGATTTTCACGTCGCAACAAATAAAACATAGTTTCAGTCACAGCAGGCGTAGCAGATAAAGTGGCAGACGTGTGTAAGAAAGTTGTGATGTGATATTCACGTGGCAAGTTGCGACATGATTTTCACTTCACAATTTGCAACATGAATATCACGTGGCTAAGTGTTTTTTTTTAATTTGTTAAATTGATTAATTTTTTGGTACATTTAAAAATAATTTATATTTTTATTTAAATTTAAAATTATAATTATAGTTTGTCCACTCAATTTAATAAATACAAATTATTTTTAAATTATTTTCAATAATAGTTTAAATTAAAAAATTAATATATATATATATAAATAACAAAAATTAATAAATATAAATAAATACCAAAATTAAGAATAAATTTTTTAAATAAAAAGTGTATAATATACTAAGATGTAATTAATATTTTACAAAAATAAAAATTTAAAATTATAATAAATGATTCAGATCAATCCAGATCAGGAAAACTGTCAATGTCAAAAACATCGTTATCCTCGTCATCCAAGTGTTGTTGACCACCCACTTCTTCATTTCCAACACCTGGATTACTGTCACCTTGTGATTACATAAATTGGCGCATCATCGCCTCCATTCCAGTTTGCCTCTTATTCATTGCCTCTACCTGACGTTGTTGCTCCTCCATTTGGGTCGCTGTTTCGCGTCTCGCTTCAGTTAGCGTCAGTTGTCTTACCGTTTCTAGCATCTCGGGGGTCAATTGTGGTGGATGTGACGTTCTCTCACCATCTCTAACTCTTTGAAATAGAGTTTTGTCCCTTTTTCTCATACCACCGGTCAAAGCTCCAACATCAAATAAACATCCATTCGGTCCTTTTCCGTCAGTTACTAAATTCCAAATGTAAAAATACGCTCGTGGATTAAGCGGCTCAGAACCTCTTGGAGTATACTGAGGATTCTCTGTCAAAAACTGTGTGAGCAATACTTGGTAATCCTCCTACACATAAAATAAAATAAAAATTAAATTGAATATAGCTTAAATAATTTAAGTTAAATTAAATAATAAATTTTGCCAAATAAATTGAATATAGCTTAATTAATTTGTTTTTAATAACACATAATAACAAAAATCTTTTTTTAATAACAAATAATAATAATAATATAAATAAAATATTGTTTCTAATGTAAATATAACCAAATAAAAATAAAATATTAAAAATAATATATTTGATTTATAATATTCAGTTTTTAATATATAAATTTATACTATATATAAAAGTTTGTGTTTAATAACACATAATAACAAAAATCTTTATTTAATAATAAATAATAATAATATAATTCTAATATTTTTTTTAATGTAAATATGACCAAATAAAAATAAAACATTAAAAGTGATATATTTGGTTTTTGTTTTTAATATATAAATTTATACTATATATAAAAATTTGTTTTTAATAATACATAATAACAAAAATCTTTTTTTTAATAACAAATAATAATAATATAAATATAATATTGTTTCTAATGTTAATATAACCAAATAAAAATAAAACATTAAAAATAATATATTTGATTTTAATATTCAATTTTTAATATATAAATTTATACTAGATATAAAAATTTATTTTTAATCTATACCTATATATAAAGGAAAAACATGATTTTGGTGTAGCTTTTTTTTCTTCCAAATATACCATTTTCAGTTTTTACTTTAAATTTTAACTTCTCTTTTTAAAAAATGGTAGTTATTTGATAGTTTATTATCTTTTATATCATTATCTACTACTATTATTTTATAAATAATAAATAATAAAATAAAAATTAATTAAAAATAATAATATGATTTATATTTTACAAGCGTGAGTATTATAAAAAGCGGACATACAGACACATTCTTCTATACTTATATATAAAGTCAAAACATTATTTTGGTGTAGCCTTTTTTTCTTTTAAATATACTCTTTTCAGTTTTTATTTTAAATTTTAACAGTCTGATGTTGTTTTGGGAATGGAATATTAAATAAAGGTAATATGAAAATGATATATTGGAAGATATAATATCAACCAAAATCTAAGTTGGTTCCTTTTGCTTTATATGCAAATCAACAAGTTTTTTTTCTAATTCATATTGTTTGATTAACTGGGGCATTAGCTGCTACAAATTCTTTTTCGGCTATACTTTGAGTTATACTTTTTTTATTCTTAGAACACCAAGAGGACACCAATGATTTAAAACTAAATCAATAATCTATTGCGCTTCTTATACCAGCGATTGATCTTGATCAATTATTATCAAAATAATACCATCATGTATGTTGGAATTAAACTCTAAGATTTTGAGTAATTTCGAATTAATTTTGATGAATAAGATTCAATTAACTGATTGAATTTTTTTCTTGTTCTTCACTCTTCACTCGAGTGAATCAACCAACCTTAACGGTAAGATTGTATCGCTACACAATGGTGATGAAAACAAGAAAAGATAATTGAATTGAGAAGAAAAGAAATTTAGGATTCAATACAAAATAGGGGAAGAAAAAGAATTGATGTAGAGTTTCTCTCTGCTATTCAAAATGAATATTATTCTCAGAATATGCAACTGCATTCAAAAGTATTTACAAAAATGGGGTTACTTTCTATTTAAAGGTTTAGCTTGTTTTCTCCCTAAGCAAAGCCCAAAAACAAAAATCCTAAAATACCTAATTCTACCGACACTACAAAACTAGGTTTAAGACAAAAATCCATGTCGAGGTTAACTCCTCGATACTTCGACAACTAGGTGTTTCGACACACACACACACACACTAGGCTATTCAACAACTTCCCTGCCTTCTTACATCAGAGTATATGATTTGAAGAATTGCCTTCGACTTGCTTCTTGCATCCTTGTTGAAATTGTTCCTGTGTTGCTTCGCCTGCACACATTCCTCTAAGACTTCGTTTGAAATGTCGATTTATGGTAATCCTGAAACCATATTTCTTCTCTTTAGATATGTGGTGTATTAGAAATTGAGATGTCCTTGTCGATAATTTCATATTCATTCATCACATTAAGTTCAATCTTGAAGATTCTAATTTGAGACATGGGAGCCTTCGAGATTAACCTTCCACCCGAGTCGAGAACTCTCATCATCTTGTCTTCAATTGACGCTTTGTAGTTCTTTTCTACCAACTGTCCTATTCTAAGCAAATTATTTTTCATGCTTGATATGTACAACACATTGAAAATTATTGACCTCTTGTCATCTTTCCTTATAATTAGATCATCACTAATACCTTCAGCTGATAAAGTATTGTCATTTGCCAATTTCACCATGTTCTTCATTGAGGATTTTATGTTGACAAACCAATCCTTTCTACCAGTCATTTATGATGAGCATCTTGAGTCCAAGTACCATTGATCCTGAAATCTTTCTTAATCTCTTGTTGTGACCATCAACAACATCTCTTCTTCTTCATGTTTTGCTAGCTTTGCATCATTTTCTTGGTTCTTTTGTTTTTCTAGACAATCGCTAGAGTAGTGATCATACTTCTAACATTTGAAACATTAAATGTGACTTTTGTCAAGTTTTCGACCACCACCTCTTTATTTGTCAACAACACCACCTCTTTGGTTACTTTAGTATGAGGTTCTTCTCTGATTCGACCAACCTTCTTCTTACTGATTTCGACTAGTCAAATTGTTGTAGCCTATTCTACCTTTATTGTCGAACCACTTCCCTTTGCCTTTCTTTTCTCTTGTTGATTGCACATGCAAAGCCACATCACTCTTCGACTTGCTTGCAACTCTTTTAGTCATTCTTTGTTCATGGGATTCAAGCGACCATTGAAGCTCTTCCTTTGTCAATGTTGACAAATCTTTCGACTCTTCTATGGCTACTACCATGTGGTCGAACTTTTGAGCAAATGACCTCAAGATATTTGCAGCAACTGATCTTGATGTCAACACTTATCCACGTATCTTGATTTGATTCACCAGTTTTGTAACCCTGGTGAAAAAATCTTATATGTTTTCACTTTCTTCCATCTGAAGCAATTCATGCATTCTTTTGTGAGTTTTTAACCTCACCTCTTTAACCTTCTTTGCGCCTCCAAACGATTTCTCCAAGATTTCCCATGATTCTTTCGCTGATTCTACATCGCTAAACTTTTCAAAATTATCTAGATCAACACATTTATGAATTATAAAGAAAGCTCTATAATCTTTCTTCTTCAATTCTTTGTATGCATCTATTTCTTGATGCGACGCGTTTTCTGCAATTGGTGTTACTATTTCCTTCATAAGATCCCAAAGATATTGATAACAGAAAACTACCTTCATCTGTTGATGCCAATTCTAATAATTCAGACCCTTCAGGATTTGGAGACTCGCCAAAAAATGTTCGTTTAGATGATTCATCGTCATTGTCATCATGTTTTTCTTACCACGAATCATTCAGCCAGTGCTATAGATATAGATATTGGAATCAAACTCAAGACTTTGAGTAATTCCGAATTAATCTGGATGAACAAAATTCAATCAACCGATTGAATTCTCTTATTGTTCTTCACTCTTCACTCGAGTGAATCAATCAACTTTGATTGCCAGATTGTATCGCTACACAATGGTGATGAAAACAAGAAAAGAAGATTGAATTGGGAAGAAAGAAAATTTGGGATGCAATACAAAATAGGGGAAGGAAAAGAATTTCTGCAGAGTTTCTCTCTGTTATTCAAATTGAATATTATTCTCATAATATGTGTAACACCTTACTCTACCCATTCGCATAATAATTGAAAAATACGAAAATAATGCAGAATCAAATAAGAGTTAATACACAACGTCAAAGCCAAGTATCAATGCAATTCACATTTTATTTATTCCATAAAATAAGTAGTATGAATAATCAGCGGAATCAAATCAAACGGTTTAACATGTAAACACCAAATATGTCATCTCCCCATATAATACGTGATTCCACAACAATTGAATAAAAACCAGATACGTAACAAATACAAAGTCAAATAACATGAAAATATAATGAAATCCCCATCCTTCCCGTGTTACGTATCAGAGCGACTCCTAAGACTCGATCAAATAGCAACACAATGCTCCAAGCACTACTCAGGTACCTGATCATCTGTACTCCCCAAGGAGCACATACACAATAAACAGAAAAAGGGGTGACAACTACATTCAATAAATATATGGTGAAAAACACATGTTAAGGAGTTGTTTCCACAAAACACACCAATCATACAATCTTCACGCACATACAAGTGCCACATCATCATTCGGCATGAACAACCCACATTCAATCATATATATAAGTATGCAATGCGACTCACTGACACGACACAATGCATGCGGTACCATCACAATCACAGACAGTTCACCCTAGAACCCGATTTATGTCAGAATCCGGATAATATGTATACGTTCCCCTTAACTACAACTTATCTCCACACGACTCCCACATAGAGTCCAAACAAGACTAGGCACCCATCATGGATTCCCACCTAGCTCGTCTCTATATAACATGACATGAATGCATGACACAAATTATGTACAACATAATAATTATTCAAGCATAATTCCACTATCCTCACTGATCACACACGAGCCACGTGCTCACTGTAATTCTCTCCAGAATTACCATCACCACTCAAGACCGTCCACACAACGACAATCTTAGTGCACAAGCATCAAACACTTATCATAAAGATAATCACATAAAATTCCATGTTTTATCATATTCTCTATCATTACTAGTTCCCTTATGTCCAATTATGTCACATTAGTCTTACGGGTCAAGATAAATTGCATCGTACGCGAAATCGGGACAAAAATTGCAAAAATGGGAAAATTGCACTACATCCCTGCCCATACGCGTATTGCCCTTGGCCATACGCGTAATGCCCAGTGTCTTACGTGTATGACCAGATACGTTTTTCCCTCAAAAAGTCTATTTCCAGATCCTCTTACGCGTAATACCCTCACATGCGCGTAATGTCCCAAATTGCCCAGGCCCATACGTGTATTGCCCCTGGCCATACGCGTAATGTCCCAAATTGCCTAGGCCCATACGCGTATTGTAACACCCTTCTAAACCCCACGGATAATATATGAATAATCAGAGTAAATTTCCATGCATTTACAAAAGGGCATTACACATAACTTTCAAAATATCAAAACCACCTGTCATGCTCATTACTATTTCAATATAAAATTATGTTTTACAAAACTTCATTTTGCATGTAGCAGCAGATTCAATTATACCACAATTTTCATAAAAGAAACATTTATTTTTATCACATAAAACAACATCACTTAGGCACTAAGGCCAACATCATAATATTCCAATGGATATAAACACGTTTATAGAGTACATAATGTATATCTTAAACACAACCCAAGCGATCCTAGTGTTACATGACCAGAGCATGACTCGACCCAACATAATTAAATCACTAAACGGCTACACCAAAAGCGACCTCGTAACTACGAGCAATACTACTCCTTGATACCTGCACGATGTCATGTAGGACATCATTCCAGCAGAAGGGTGAGAAATATTATCATAATAACAATGCATATAATTATATATACACAAATACACAAGCACAAAATACATATATTCCACATTTTCTCACCACAATTCATTATAACTCATCATGTACAATACAACATATATATAATCAAATATGGATAATCACCAAGCATGTTCATCATACACGTATCCATAAATCTCAACATTCCACATGAACATACACATATTATGTTTACTCACTAATTCACAATTACACATTCACAATTCTCAAATCAACAATTCATGTTCATAAGCATACTTTCATACAATGATCACATATTCACAACTCTCAATTACACAAGTAATGCACATACACCTATGCATAACTTCATACAACAATCATATATTCATTCCATGAGACTGACTCAATGCAACTCAATGCAACTCATGCCATGTGGTACCAACACTTGTTATCATTTTTCGGTTTTTACACTTAAACCGGGTCCACCCTTCTAGACCGATAACAACAAAAGCCCGTTCCCTAAGCTTTCAAACCCACCCTTCTAGGTTTGGGACAAGCCACTAGTCTCCACGAAACTAGCAAACATTGCCTCTTGACTAAATGATGCATATGCAATCAACAACAAAATGCACTTAAGACCGATCACACGTCTTAATCCCATGCATTCACATAATTCCTCCCTTCAAGAATTAAACAGGATTGCACACACAACATATCATATAATCAAGTATTCATACTTTTCATCAACATATTTGTCAAACAATGCGCGCATATCTTACAATATGCTCCCATGCATTAATTCATAATAATCGGATATAACAAATATGCATTCATAATTCAACCTCATTACCTTTTCAAACAATGCACACATATTCACAATATGTTCTCATGCATTCACAATATCGCATATAATCAATATGCATTTACACTTCAATATCATTACCACATTTATCAAGCAATGCACACATATTCACAATATGTTCTCATGCATTCTTCACATACAAACAATATGCATATATTTGTCAAAAGACTATATTTCATAATCGATTCCACCATCTAGGATTCACGCCATACGGCTACCCACAGCATATCATATCACAACATGCACAAGTTATACGTTATATAACAAAAGTATTCTGCACAATAACACATCAATCACACACATTCGCGACGGTAAAAATCAACACAACAATATGTTTTCAATTTTCTGCTATAATTGAACTAGGTACATGCCTCAAAGCCATTTTTTCTAGAAAGACAATCTCGCTAACTTACCAACGCTTCGAACGGGGGTCAAAACCGACTTACGGTTCAAGAGTTATGAATTTTCGAAGTTTTCCGAAAAACCAGTATTTTGCTTAAACACGGCTACGGGATTTTGCATTTTCGCCCGAAAATCCGACCGATTCAATTCTTTTTTTCGAAACAAACACATACTCATACTCACCTAACATATAGCAGTGAATTAGAACCATTAAACACGATTTCTACGACGTCCGATTTTCACTCAAATCTCAAACCCTCAATTATCCAAAAATGTCAAAACTCACAAACTCAACCAAATTCAATCAATTGAAATCCAATAATCACGGCTAAACATTACCCGACTAAACTATGCAATTTATTTTGAATTCTAACCGTTCAAAACTCGATTCTACCGATTAAACCATTTATGCCCTAGAAATGGAAAATAGAGAAAACTACCAACAAATCCAACACAACTCATACATAATCATACACATTGATCAAATAATAATGTTTCTCACCCTTACCTTGATTGGATTGAAACTTGAAGTTGATTCTTGATGATTTCTCCAAGTTTCTCTCTTCTCTTCTCTTTTCTCCTCTTTCTCTATTCTTTCTCTCCTTTTCTTTCTTTCTTTCTCTTATGTTTCTATCTCTTTTCTTTTCTCTCCAATTTCCCTTATATATCCTTTTATTTTCTTTCCATCATAATTCTTCTCTCAAAAATATCTATCAATTCATTTCTCACAAAATATCTCATTTTATCATTAATTAGAGAATATCTAATAAATCCACATTATTCTACCAAGTAGAATAAATTAATTAAATCCATTAACTCATTTAAATAAATCCAATAATTTATTTAAATCAGATAAATCACATAAACCAATTAATTAGCACAATTAATCACTTATTGAAAAATTGGGTTGTTACACGTATTGCCCTTGACCATACGCGTAATGCCTTAGGGGTTACCTGTCATACGCGTAATGCCTCACTTGTTACGTGTATGGCCAATGTCGGCACCAAAATTCAGTTTTCTACATTTTTACGAATTTCCACCCTTTGATCCCTCATTCTAGTACCAACACAGATCCAAAACAGTGCTACATACCAGTTTATGTCTCATAATTCATCCTCTCACATTAACATATTGTTTCTATCACAATTATTCATCAAATAAATTTAATTTTCGTCACTTCCTAAATCCCTTAATTATCCAGATCTGTAACATGGTAAAACATAGAATTGTCTACAACATCGTAACAGCATTAACACCATAGTCACGAATTTACATCAACATTAACACACACAACACAATTTTCACAACATTCATACGAATATCCATCAAGAACATAAGGAGAAGAATTAATACAAAAATCCTAGAGGGAAAGGAACCCTCACTACCCTCTCATGTTAAATTAACCATTATTGATCCTATTCTCCCCCTTACCTGAATCTGAGCTTCAAATTCTTCAACGATGGTGGAAACTTTCTTCTTGCCCTAGATTTCCCTTGTTCTTTCTCTTACTCTTTTCACGCAAAAGAAACTGATTTTGCTAACCTCTCCACTAATCCCTCTAATTATGTTTTAGTAATTATTTTAATAATAATAAAAATGACAATAATAATAATAATAATAATAATATCAATAATAATAATAATAATAATAATAATAATCCCAATAATAGTAATAATGTTAATAATTATAATAATACTAATGTTAATAATCATAACCATATTAATATTAATATTGATACACTAATATTAACATTAATAAAATGCCTCACTATCATATTATTATTACTGTTGCGGTGGAAATAGGATATCAAACTATTAATTAGTTTGAATCATAATTCTTGATTCACAACCGCTCTTTGATTTATCCGAAGGAAAATGTCAAAAGAGGGAAAACCTATTTTTGCATCGTAAACACAATGCGGGGAGAGACCTAGGTAAGGGGTTGGTTAAGCTTAGGGAAGGTACTAGCACCCTAAACTTCTGTAGTACTCTACATGAACCTTTTGTTTATTGTATCCTTTTTTATTTATTTATTATCTGCTTTAATATATATTGAGCTAAGGGATAGAGTGACCTAAAGATCTAAGGGTTAGTCCTAAGTTTACTCAGCAAGATTCACATCTTGTGTCTACGTATCTTGGATAGGGAATGGAATCAGAGTAATCGTAGTTCCCCTCGAAAGGGAGGTTAGAAACGTCTTGACTATGGTCAAAGTTTCAATGGGGAATAAACGTATCTTAAGGACCCGCTAACGTGGAGTCTTTGAAACTCCTATTTCTATGTTGAATTTGTTAATTGAAAATTTATGGTTGAAATTAGGGATTCCACGACGGGAAACCCTAAACAGAGTACGGCGACTCTTTGACCTAATGCTAGGGTAAAGGGCATTTTCGTCCACGGCGGGACACCTAGGCTATTAGGGTTTTTGAAACGGTCAAAAATTAGGGTTATTGACTCGGCGGTCAAACGGCTATACCTAATTCCTTCGGAGGGATTCTAACGGTAAAAACATGCAAAATACGGCAAATCACTATTCGGCAGAATTAAAGTGCGGAAAAATAAAGAAAGCGGTAAAAGAAAGCATCGCGACGATCACTCGCGTAAATTACAAATCCCCAAAAAAGAAAGATAAAATAAAACCACGACCATGGCCTCGCGTAAATTACATCCATGGAACAAAATACAAATATGATAATGAAATATTTAACTAATGATAAATAATGTTAAACTCAATCAGCTGGAAAAAAAATCGGAGAATGTTAATAGAATTAGACATAAATAAAGCGGATAATGAGATAGTGAAGAGAAAGCTGCTAATTTGATATTGTTTTATTTCTTAAAAAAAAATTTCGGTTTTAACTTTGAAAAAAAAATGTTTTTTTTCTTAATTAAAAAGAAAGAATTTTTGTTTTAAATTTAAAAAAGGTTTAATTTTACTATATAAAAAAAGAGTTTAATTGTCAAATGTTCAAAAAGTGTCTTAGTTTTAATTTGAAAAATGTTTTAGTTTTAATTTTAAAAAGATTCAATTTTAATTTTTTAAAAAAAGAAATTTTAGTTTTAATAAAAAGAGAAGTTTAGTTTAATTTTAATCTTAGTTTTAAAAAATATTTATTTTTTTTTTAAAAGAATTTAATTCTAATTTTAAAAAATTGTTCAAGCCTAAATATTAAAAAAAGGTTGATTAGTCAAAGTTTAATTTAAAAAGATTGGTATTAATTTTAAAAAAATGTTAATTTTTTGTTTAAAAGAAAAAAAAGGGTTAATTAACTTACGCTAATTAAAAAATAGTCTAAAAGAAGTTTGTCTTTTACTAAAAAACTGTTTTTTTTTTTAGTTTTTGTTTTATTCTAAAGAAGAGAACTGTGAAAGTTAATAAAAATATGTTTTTAATTAATAGTTATTCTCTTAATTATCTAAATAATTACTTACTAAACTCAGAATTTTAAAACGCTTCTCAATTTTAAAAGTTTTCTAATTATGAGTTAATGAAACATGATTAACTAAAGTTATAACCTATCTACAAAACTAAACCCACTTAATTTTTTTAACTATTAATAATAATTAAAGAAATTTAAAACAGAAAAAGAAAAGAAAATAGCAAAAATAAAAAAAAAGAATGAAAAAAAAGAGACACGGAAATAAAAAGGAGAGACAGTTGTCCGCTGATGGAACCGCAGGGTTTCATTTTCCCCTTTCTTTTTCTTGATGCATGTCTCAATCTTCTTCCTGAAACACAAATCACCAAACAAAAACCATGAGATTTCATAAACCCGTACCTTTCGGCCGATTGGCGGTGATGAAATTTGATGGAGGTATTGATGCTCGTCCTCTGGCGATGATGAAGCTATCTTCCCTCTTCTGATAAATCGTGAGAACGGCTGCCGTTTTTCTCTTTTGTCTCCTTCCCCTTTTATCAAATGCAACTCATGTTTATATAGGTAACAAATTAGGGTTAACTCTAACCTAATGCCCACTTTAAAGCCCAACTTAAATAATTAGTCAAAGCTAAAAAAAACAAACTAAAACAAACTTAAAAGAATAAAATCTTTTCTAATATTTTTATTCATTCAGACTCACAACTCCTTACACAGGGTCTCTTGCCAATTGTGCTATTTTATTCATTCAAAATAAAGTGGCACTAGAAACCCTGTAAACTAAAAGAGCGCGCCACATGATATTTTCTTGCAACAATCAAACAACTGCACAACCCGTTAGTGGTTAGTTTAAACGCAATGCAAAATGAAATGGGATGCAAGATGAAACGACTAATCTTAGGGCAAAATTTGGGGTATTACAATTACCATGTCGTCCTAAGCTTTAATTCCGATTAAGTCCTCTTACTAAGCTCTCATACTCGCCCTTAATTAAATCAATAAAATCACAAACAACACACAATAAAGCATAAAACGACTAAATAATTAAATGGGGTGTTACAACTCTGTCCCACTTAAAATATTTTCGTCCTTGAAAGTGTACCTGATGAGAACAACTCCAGATACGAATCTCGCATCTTGCTCTCCAATTCGCAGGTCACACTTCCTCCAGCAGCTCCTCCCTAAGCTACTCTCACCAAAGGAATATCTTTTCCCCTTAGTTGTTTCATCTTGCATCCTCGATCCTTATCGGCATCGCCTCCATGGTAAGATTATCCCGAATCTATACTTCATCTCTCTGAAGCACATGAGATGGGTCAGCAATGTACTTCCGAAGTTGTGACACATGAAACACGTCATACAAATTTGAAAGTTCAGGTGGCAGCGCCACTCTATAAGCAATAGTCTCAACTCTCTACAAATATGATACGGTTCAATGAACTTAGGATCCAACTTATTCGATTTCAGCACACAACCAACACTGAACACATGATTGACCCTCAGAAACACATGGTCACCCTTGCTGAATTCTAAGTATTTTCTCCTATTATCATTATAGCTTTTCTACCTACTCTGGGATGCCTTCATCTTCTCTTTAATTATCTGAATTATCTCAGTAGTCTGTTGCACAATATCGGATCCGAGTATAGTACTATCGCCCAACTCATACCAACATAGAGGCGTCCTACACCTCCTACCATACAAGGCTCCAAAAGGCGTCATTTCGATACTAGAATGGTAACTATTATTGTAAGTAAAATCAATCAGCGGCAAGTGAGTATCCAAGCACCTTCCTGCTCGAGTATACAAGCTCTCAACAAGTCTTCCAACAACTGAATAGTCCTCTCAGACTGTCCATCTGTCTACGGGTGATAAGCAGAACACAACTTTAAACTAGAACCTAAAGCTTCCTGCAAGCTCTTCCAAAATCCGGAATTAAACCTCAGGTCTCTGTCAGATACGATGCTCGATAGAACCCCGTGCAACTTTACTATTATCCTTATATAAATCTCTGCTAACTTTTCCAAAGGAAACATTATGTTAATCGGTATAAAATATGTTGATTTCGTCAGTCTATCCATAATTACTCAAATAACATTAAAGCCTATCACCGTATTCGGCAACCCAGACACCAAATCCATTGCAATACTATCTCACATCCACTCTGGTACTTCCATTGGTTGCATTAGATCGTAAGGTTTCTAACGTTCCACTTTTGACTTCTGGCAAGTCAAATAAGCATACATACTTCTGTCTTTCTTCATACCCGGCCACTAAAATAATTTCTTAAGATCCTGATACATTTTCGTAGCTCCAGGATAAATACTCAAGCTACTCTTGTGGCTTTCCTTTATGATAATTTTTCTCAATTCAGAATTTTTCGGCACACAAATTCTGCCTCTAAATCTCAACACACCAAAATCATCCACTTTAAAGTCACCTTTTGCATCCGACCCTCCTGCGGTCATCAAATCCACCAGCTTCAAATCAAGTTTCTGAATCTCTCTAATCTCATTAAGAAACTCATTATTAGCCTTCAGCATACCCAACATCACACTCTCAGGAGTCAATTTACAAACCATGCTCAAGTCTCTAAATTGCTCAATTAAATCCAACTCTCTAATCATCAATGTCGACATATGGATTGTTTTCCGACTCAAAGCATCTACGACATTAGCTTTACCGGGGTGGTAACTCAAGCTAAAATCGTATTCCTTCAAGAATTCCAACCATCTTCTTTGTTTCATATTCATCTCTTTCTGGTCGAATAAATATTTTAAACTTTTATGATCACTAAACACTTCAAACCTAGACCCATACAAGTAATGCCTCCAATTTTTCAACACAAAAACCACTGCAGCTAACTCAAGATCATGAGTAGGATAATTCCTTTCATGTATCCTCAATTTAGACACATCACAATATACCACAAAAGGTTCATCTGGCTTTGGTAGAATCAACATTGGTGTTGTAGTCAATTGCTTCTTCAATTCTATGAAACTCTCTTCACACAAAATATCCCACATAAAGGCCTGACCCTTTCTAGTCAACTGAGTCTGAGGAAGGGCCAAATTAGAAAACCATTTGATAAACCTGCGGTAATAACCTGCCAAACTCAATAAACTCCTAATCTCCGTCACTGATTTCGGAGGTTCCCACTGAAGTACAACACTTACTTTAGATGGATCCACTGCGATGCCATCACCAGAAATAACATGTCCCAGAAAACTCACCTCATGCAACTAAAAATCACTTTTTAAAAGTTTAGCAAACAACTTATTATCTTTCAAAACTTGCAATGCAATCCTCAGATGCTCTGCATGATCTCTTTCTGACTTGGAATAAATCAAAATATCATCAATAAAAACTACCATAAACTGATCCAAATAAGCATGAAAGATACGATTCATGTACTCCATAAATACGCCTGGCGCATTGGACACTTCGAACGGCATCACAACATATTCGTAATGTCCATACTGAGTCCTGAAAGCCGTTTTTTGAATATCATATTCTTTCACCCGAATCTGATGATAACCAGATCTCAAATCAATCTTACTGAAAACACGATCTCCCACGAGTTAATCCATCAGATCATTAATTTTTGGAAGCGGATATTTGTTCTTGATTGTAACTTTATTTAGTTAAGGATAATCAATACACAACCTCATACTACTGTCCTTGTTTTTAACCAACAACACTGGAGCACCCTACAGTGACACACTGGGTCTAATAAACTTCTTATGAAGTAATTCTCTGGTTTGAGATATCAACTCAGCCAATTCTGATGTAGATATTCTGTATGGTGTCATAGATATAAGTCTTGTACCAGGAATAAGATCAATTGCAAATTTCACATCTCGCTTCGGAGGCAACTCTGAAATATCATCTGGAAATTCTTTCACCACAAGTAACTCTTTTATCGACGTTTTTCCCTCAACAGATAATGAGGCAAACACCGCAAAAATTTTAGCTTCATCATCCAACAAGACTCTCAATTCCTTGGTAGATATAAAATCAGCCAACTCTTCCTCCTATAGAATAAGACATAGCAACCTCTTCCAATAACAGTCAATGTAAACATAATTGCTCTCTAGCCAATTCATCCCCAAAATAACATCCAAATCACCGAGTGGTAAGCAAATCAAATCCACTCCGAAATCTTTACTAAAGATCGACGCAGGACAATTCAAGCATACTAAAGATGTAGTGATCGACCCAATAGATGGAGTATCAATCACCATACCCTTACTCAAGATAGATGACACAAGTCCTAGTTTCTTCACACAATCAACAGAAATAAATGAGTGGGTTGCACCCGTATCAATGATAGCAATCAAAGGAGTGTTATGAATGTAACAAGTACCTATGACCAAACGATCCTCATTGGTAGGCTGAGCCCCTACCAATGTAAATACCTTCCCATCGGTCTGCGACTTCTTCAACTTCTGACAGTGGGTGCTGATGTGACCCTGTTCACCACAGTTGTAACAGGTAGGTATATTGGTCCTACAATCTGTCATAACATGACCTGACTTTCCGCATTTAAAACATTTCTTCACTTTATTCTGACATTCATTAGCACGGTGACCCGCGCCACCACATCTGAAACACTTGATAGAGTTGGAAGGATTTCTTCCCCCACTTGGCTTCTTGCCAGCAACCACTTTCTGTTTTCCTTTATCGACTGGAGAACTGTAAGGTGTACTCTCATATCTCTGCTTATCCCTTTTATCACTCAGGGCCTTGTAGTGAGAAATTCAAGCCCTGTTGTCTTTATCATAAATCCGACACTTGTTCACCAACTCATGAAAGTATCTGATCTTCTGATAACCGATACCTTATTTGATATCGGGATGCAACCCATTCTAAAACTTGATACACTTCAAACTCATAACAACATCAGTATTGTAATAAGGATAATACTTCACCAGTTCCTCGAATTGAGTCGCATATTCTGCAACCATCAGATTTCCTTACTTCAATTCCAGGAATTCAACCTCTTTCTTGCCACGAGCATCTTCTGGAAAATACTTCTCCAGAAACTCATTCTTGAATGTTGTCCAAGTGATAGGACTACATGTAGCTTGTAGCCTTTGACGGGTGTTATCCCACCAGTCTCCAGCTTCTCCATCCAGCATGTGCGTGCCAAAATGCACCTTCTAGGCTTCATTACATCCCATGGCTCTGAAGATTTTCTCAATATCCTTCAGCCACTTCTGCACCACATCCGATTCGTGTCTACCCTCGAACTTAGGTGGCTTGTTGTTCTGGAAATTTTCTAAATTGCGGAACTCGATGTCCTTGACACTCTGAGTGATACCCTGCACCGCCTTCGCAACAGCTTGAAGCGCAGAAGCAATCATAGCATCATTCCTACAAGCCATACTGCTCAATACCAAAGGAAACACATGTTAGAAGAAACACACGACTATACACACTTTATAGTCAGACTCTACTACTACAATGGTCGGACAGGCCGACCTGCTCTGATACCAATTGTAACACCCTACTCTACCCATTCGCATAATAATTGAAAAATACGAAAATAATGTAGAATCAAATCAGAGTTAATACACGTAGGATGTCACATTCCAAAAACAACGTCAAAGTGAAGTATCAATGCGCTTAATATTTTATTTATTCCATAAAATAAGTAGTATGAATAATCAGCGGAATTAAATCAAACGGTTTAACATGTAAACACTAAATACGTTAATTCTCCATATAATACGTGATTCCACAACAATTGAATCAAAACCAGGTACGTAAAAAATACAAAGTCAAATAACATGAAATCATAACGAAATCCCCATCCTTCCCGTGTTACGTATCAGAGCGACTCCTAAGACTCAATCAAATAGCAACACAAAGCTCCAAGCACTAATCAGGTACCTGATCATCTGTACTCCACAAGGAGCACACACGCACATATAAGTGACACATAATCATTCTGCATGAACAAACTACATTCAATCATATATATAAGTATGCAATGCGATTCACTGACACGACACCGTGCATGCAGTACCATCACAATCACATACGGCTCACCCTAGAACCTGATTCCTTTCAGAATCCGGATAAGATGTATATGTTCCTCTGAACTACAACTTATCTCCACAAGACTCCCACATAGAGTCCGGACAAGACTAGGCACCCATCATGGATTCCCACCTAGCTCGTCTCCACATAACATGACATGAATGCATGATACAAATTATGCACAACATAATAATTATTCAAGCATAATTCTACGATCCTCACTGATCACACACGAGCCACGTGTTCACCATAATTCTCTCAGGAATTACCATAACTGCTCAAGACTATCCACACAACGACAATATTGGCGCACAAGCATCAAACACATCTCATAAAGACAATCACATAAAATTCCATGTTTTATCATATTCTCTATCTTTACTAGTTCCCTTATGTCCAATTATGTCACATTAGTCTTACGGATCAAGATAAATTGCATCGCACGCGAAATCGGGACAAAAGTCACGAAAACATTGCACTACATCCCTGCCCATATGTGTATTGCCCTTGGCCATAAGCGTAATTCCCCAAATTGATCAGACTCATACGCGTAATGCCCAATGCCTTACGCGTATGACCAGAGACGTTTTTCCCCCAAAAAAGTGCATTTCCAGATCCCCTTACGCGTAATACCTTCCCATACGCATAAAGCCTCACTTGTTACGCGTATGGCCAGTATCGGCACCCAAATTCAGTTTTCTGCATTTTTACGAATTTCCACCCTTTGATCCCTCATTCCAGTACCAACACAGATCCAAAACAGTCCTCCATACCAGTTTATGTCTCATAATTCATCCTCTCACACTAACATATTGTTTTTATCATGATTGTTCATCAACTAAATTCAATTTTTGTCACTTCCTAAATCCCTTAATTATTCAGATTTGCAACATGGTAAAACATAGAATTGTCTACAACTTCGTAACAACATTAACACCACAGTCACGAATTTACATTAGCATCAACATGCACAACATAATTTTCACAATATTCATACGAATATCAATCAAGAACACAAGGAGAAGAATTCATACGAAAATCCTAAGAGGGAAAGGAACTCTCACTATCCTCTCATGTTAAATTCACCATTATTGATCCCATTCTCCCCCTTACTTGAATCTGAGCTTCAAATTCTTCAACAATGGTGGAAATTCCCTTCTTGTCTTAGCTCTCCCTTGTTCTTTCTCTTACTCTTTTCACATAGAAGAAATTGATTTTGCTAACCTCTCCATTAATCCGTCTAATTATGTTTTTATAATTATTTTAATAATAATAATAATAATAATAATAATAATAATAATAATAATAATAATAATAATAATAATAATAATAATAATCTCATAATAATGCTAATAATTATAATAATACTAATGTCAATAATCATAACCATATTAATATTAATATTGATATACTAATATTAACATTAGTAAAATGTCTCACTATCATATTATTATTACCATGTCGTCCTAACCTTTAATTTCGATTAAGTCCTCTTACTAAGCTCTCACACCCGCCCTTAATTAAATCAATATAATCACAAACAACACATAATAAAGTATAAAACGACTAAATAATTAAATTGGGTGTTACAATATGCAACTGCATTCAAAAGTATTTACAAAATAGGGGTGTCACAGTGAGAATCAGATACCAAAGTTATTATATTAACTTGGCTCACAAAACATATGATGTCACCACCGAACTTTTATTTTATCCAAGGGAAGGGAGAAAAGATTGAACAAAAACGCTAAATAAATATACAAAGCAAAAAGTAAGGCCTAAAGCTAAGCAAAGAGAGATCAAAGGTACGGGGGTTGGTTATACTAAAGGAAGGTACTAGCACCCTAAGTATCTGTAGTACTCTACAGGAACCTCTTGAAATATTTGTGTTTTGGCTAAAATTGTTTGCTAAAGGTAAAAGATGGGTAAAGAAAAGGAGAAAATGTGGAAAAAGTAAAAGATAGCTCACTAGGATCTCGTAATCCTATGCCTATGTATCCTTAATAGGAAGTCAGAGCAATCGTACTTCAGAAACTACGTGTGAAAAAAGACAAAGAGTGTGAAAAAGAAAAGTGTGTAAAAAAAAGAAAGGGTTGTGAAACACTACGCCAAAACAGACCTTTAGCAGCGTTTTTTTTTACCTTTAGCAGCGCTTTAAAGCGTTGCCTAAAGTGGCGCTGCTAAAGGTAAAGGCAACGCTTTTTTTGTGGAAAAAGCGCTGCTAAAGACATCACCTTTAGCAGCGTTTTTTTACCCCTTTAGCAGCGCTTTTAAAGCGCTGCCTAATCTCCCCCCCCCCCCTCCCCCCCTTTAGCAGCGCTTTATTAAAGCGCTGTCTTAGATCCCCCCTATAGCAGCGCTTTATGAAAGCGCTGTCTTAGACCCCTCTTTCCCCACCTATAGCAGCGCTTTTTTAGCAGTTTCTCTGTCCCCTTTAGCAGCGCTTATACATAAAAGCGCTGTCTAATGTGCACGTTTTGAAATTTTTTTTTCTGATTAATGACATTTTTTATATATTTTTCAATAAACCTGCTTATATTACAATACCTGCTTATATAATTTAGCCCTTTATTTCAGCACTTTGGCTTTATATACACAATTCAACACTTTGGCATTATGTGCACAATTCAACACTTTGGCATTATATGCACAATTCAACATCACAAATTATATACAATTCCACTTTAATATATATAATTCAAAAGCTTCACAATTCAACATCACAAATTATATACAATTCTCAACTCGAAATTCAACATCACAAATTATACAATTCTACTTTAATTTCTTCCAATCTTCATTGCTGGCCATAATATACCTGTAATTCAGGAAAACTAAAGTATCAAATGAATGACATTCAAATATGTAAATAAGAAATATATATATATATATATATATATATATATATATATATATATATATATATATATATATATATATATATATATATATATATATATATATATATATATATATATATATATATATATATATATATATATATATATATATATATATATATATATATATATATATATATATACATAAGAAACGTATAAATAAGAAATAATATGTTATTTTATTGAATGAGACAATATGTAATTTTACAAGTACCTTTAACATCTTTTTCTTTTTTTAGTTCGAAGGTGCTTTACTTGTCTCTTAACAACACGGACGGATGGATTGATCCAAATTCCCTCGCTATGATCATTTCTAATATATGATTCGTCTGCTATAATATTCTCATCTGGATCATCCCTAACATAAGATTCATTCTCAACATCAACCTCCCCATTTTCTCCAATGTTATCGTTGATTACTTTGTTGGAAAAAAGAACTATAGACCATTTCGTACTTTTCGGATCAGTGACATAGAACACTTGTTTAGCTTGCGTGGCTAGAATAAAAGGCTCATCTTTGTACCCCACCTTATTAAGATCCACTTGCAAAAAACCTGACTTATCCATACGTATGCCACTATTACTTTCAACCCACTTGCATCCAAAGATAGGAATCTGAAACTTCTCATAATCAAACACCCAAATGCGCTCGATTACCCCAAAATACGAGGAAATGTGCATTGATTCGGCAAGCACAGTGACACCACTATTTTGCATTGTACTTTTATCATCTTGCTCCTTGGTCTAAAATGTGTATCCATTAATTGCGTATGCGCTATAAGAAAACACATGCAAAGTTGGACCATATGCTAAACATCTCAACCTTTCTGTTATTGAAGCGGGATCAGAATAAAACTTTGAATAAATATGCTCTTTGAACCATGTTATAAAACTTCGATTGTGCTCACGTACTATCCAATTTTCATTTCTATTCAGATTTAAACCTCGGAGAATGTCCTTGTGCAATTTAACGTACTGCTCAACCTCAATGTCATTGTGCAGAACATATAAATGCACTTGCTCCCGTTCATCCCTTGAAACTGTCACAACTTTATTTCCAATTAACTGTTTACCTACTACTTTTTCAACAACATCAGATTTTGGGAGGCCAATGGATTGAACGTTGGACAAATATTCAGTACAAAACTCAATAGCTTCTTCAACAATGTATCGTTCAACAATACATCCCTCTGGTCGACTTCGGTTTTTCACATACCCTTTCAATATTTTCATATAACGTTCAACTGGATACATCCATCTCATATATGCAGGTCCACACAGTTGTGTCTCTTTCACGAGATGCACAACTAGATGTACCATTATGTCAAAGAATGACGGAGGAAAATACATTTCAAGCTCACACAAAGTAATAATTATATCTTTTTGCAATGTTGGTAAGATCGCAGGATCGATCACCTTACTACAAATAGATCTGAAAAAGAAACACAATTTTGTTATTGCGCCTCTCACTTTTTCTGGCAAAATAGAACGTATACCTATTGGTAGAAAGTGTTCCATAAGAACATGGCAATCATGTGTCTTTAAACTCTTTAACTTTAGGTCTTTCATAGAAACAAGTCTTCTAATATCTGAAGAGTATCCTTCTGGAACTTTAACTTCACTAAGAAACTTACACATTATCTTTTTCTCCTTTCTAGACAATGTATATGCAACAGGTGGTAGATAAGTGCGATTTCCTTTCTTCTGGGGTCCTAATTCATTTCTTATTCCCATTGCTACCAAGTCTTTTCTTGCTTTAAGGCCATCCTTAGACTTTCCTTGTATATTGAGTAACGTGCCAATAACACTTGCAAATACATTTTTTTCAATATGCATAACATCAAGAAAATGTCGTACATACAACGACTTCCAATACGGCAACTCAAACAAAATTGACCTCTTTTTCCACCCACGCGTGGTAAGCGTATGAGCAAAAGGCTTGCCAAACTGAGTACTCACATCTTTCACCTTTGCAAAAATTTGATCGCCGGTCAATGTAGGTGGTGTTCTACGTTGTTCTGAATTTCCATTGAATTCTTGTCTCCACCCACGGTACTGATGATTAGAACTTAAGAATCTACGATGACCAAGAAAGACATTCTTCTGACCAAATTCCAACCGCGTCCAATCTGTGTTTTCTTCACAGATAGGACACGCACATTGACCTTTAATGCTATACCCCGATAGATTTCCGTATGCTGGGAAATCATTAATTGTGCCAAACAACATGACCCTCAAATTAAAACTTTCTTTCCTATATCCATCATAAACCTCCACACCGTTCTCCCACAAACTTTTTAAGTCTTCGATTAAAGGTGTCAGGTATACGTCTATGTCGTTTCCTGGTTGTTTAGGGCCAGAAATTAACATAGATAACATCATGTACTTACGCTTCATACATAGCCATGGAGGTAGGTTATAAATCATAAGAATTATAGGCCAGGTGGAATGGGAGATACTTTGCAGACCGTGCGAATTCATTCCATCAGTCGATAATGCCAAGCGAAGGTTTCTAGCTTCTTCTCCAAAATCAGGATAATCATTATCAATTTTCATCCACTGTGGTGAATCTGCCGGATGTCGATACTTCCCATCTATAATTCTATCATCTGCATGCCAAGTAAGGTGTTTCGCATCTGTTTCACTACGAAACATGCGTCTGAATCTCGGAATTATAGGAAAATACCATAAGACTTTTGCTGGTGACAACTTCTTCTTATACCGAGATACACCGCATTTAGGACACTCGTTTAATGATGCATACTCATTTCGAAACAAAATGAAATCATTTGGACAAGCATGTATCTTATCATAGCTCATACCAATAGAGCATAACATTTTTTTAGCTTCATAGGTTCGATTGGGAAGAACATTATCCTCCGGAAGCATCTCTTGAAGTAGGGCTAACAACTCTGTGAAACTTTTATCCGACCATCCATTACCCGCCTTTAAATTGTACAACTTTAATACCGCAGACAATCTTGTGAAAGTAGTGCAACCTTTATACAACGGCTTCTCTGCATCACTTACCAACCTCTCAAACATCTTTGGACAATCTTTAAGATCTTCTTCAAGTGCTTCTGCAATATCTTCGACTCGATCACAATCGTATGTATCCCTACCATTGTCCTTTGAAGTAGAGGTCGTATTGTTCTGGGGTTCAACATTCTCGTTACTTATCTCACCGTGTAATGTCCAACATGTGTAACTTCGATCAATTCCATGTCTCATTAAATGAGATTCCAACTGAACCGCGTCAATTCGACGCCCATAACAGCAACCTAAGCAAGGACATGTGATCCTACTGGGGTCTTTGGTGTGTTCAACAGCAAACTTAACGAAGTTCGATACCCCATTCTCGTACTCTTTTGACAATCGATTAACAGACATCTAATTTTTATCCATACTATGAAAGTTAGGCAAAAACAGAGAATACCTGTAAAGAAATCACTACTTCTAAGAAAGTTGTACAGTAGGATGCTTGGAAACAATCACAACCTTGCTCTTCTCAGGTAACCCCTATAACAGACAATATATACATTTTATTAAAATCATATTAATAATTAACCAAAACAAAAAAACTAGATAATCCAACAAAACAAATCATATTAAAAAAAAGTAGATATACTATAATAAACTATTCTACTATTAAAGCATACTTTCATTAATATGATTTTAAACTATTCTAAACTATTTTATAATGCTCAAAATGACATGGACTAAATTAAAGCATACTCTCATAAATGGTGGAAATGGACTAAATTATTCTAAACTATTCTAAACTATTTCATTAATATGATTTTAAACTATTCTAAACTATTAAATCATACTCTCAAAAATGGTGGAAATGGACTAAATTATTCTAAACTATTCTAAACTATTGCATTAATATGATTTTAAACTATTCTAAATTATTAAAGCATACTCTCAAAAAATTTGGTAATGGACTAAATTATTCTAAACTAATTTATAATGCTCAAAATTCATTGTGGCATTTCAACAAACACCTTGCATACAAAACTCAAGCCAATATCAAAAGAGTAATGCTCATCAATGGTATCAACAAAAACAAGTCAATAACTCAGAAAGAAGTAGCACTAACATCATCTAATCCAGAAAAATGCAATACTAAGACAATAATCCATAAAAATGCCGTAACAGTCGCGGATTTACCGTAACGGTGGAGGAGAACGAACGATGAACGGCGGCGAAAGGGAACGGCGAACGGCGGCGAAAACAAATGGAAGACGGCGGCGCAAACGGACGACGACGAAAGCTTCAACGGAGGGCGAAAATGGAAGATAGGGCAATGGAGAAATGAAGAAACGAAGAAGAAAACGAAAAAACGCGTGTTCCATTTCGTTTACAATTCTGGAGGGTATATAAAAATTATTATACTAATACCTTTAGCAGCGCTTTTTAAAGGCCTTTAGCAGCGCTTTAAAAAGCGCTTTCATAGGGTGCCATAACAATGACATATAGCAGCGCTTTATAGAAAAAGCGCTCTCGTAGGGTCCCCTTTTAGCAGCGCTTTTAAAAAGCGCTTTCTAAGGGTCCCCTTTTAGCAGCGCTTTTTAAAAGCGCTTTCTAAGGGTCCCCTTTTAGCAGCGCTTTTTAAAAAAGCGCTGTCTTTGGTAGGTAATTTTTTTTTTTTTTACTGACTATTTAGTAGCGCTTTTTTTAAAAGCGCTGTCTTTTGTGCGCTGCTAAAAATCAATTCTGGCGTAGTGAAAAAAGAAAAGTGTGTTCGCAAAGGATTGGACCTTGTGCCTACGTATTCTCAAAAGGAACTTGAGAAATCAGAGCGTCTGTAGTTCGTGGAACCACAAATTGTTAGGGCTCTAAGAACCAAAACAACAACCACGAAAAACAGATAAGGGACATGCATAATGACAATAAGTCAACATTTACTCCCTCTCTTGGATTAAGTCAACAAGGATCAAAAGAAAGCAACAAATACATGGAAGAATATCATGTAAATGACAAACAGATAAGGCACAGACACATTACATGGAAAAACATCATGCATGGTCAAACAGACAAGATAACACAGAATACGCATAGAAAAACATCATGGTAAGAGCAAGTAGAATTAACAACACACATGAAAAAGTATCATGCAATTAACAGACAAAGATACGCGGCAAAGCATCACGAATAAAACAGAGGTATATGAAAAAACATCGTGAAAAGATTATCAGATTATTCATAAAAAAGCGTCAAGATTAAATCAGAGAACAAACCTAAAATATAGAAGTATACAAGTCATGAAAATAAAATCGGACAGTAAATTAATTATTAATTAAATATTAATTAATAATTTAATTAATCAATATTAAATAAAAATATTTAAATCAATTAATAAATAATAACATATTTTTTCATTTTTTAGTATTTAATAAATAACTAATTAAATTAAAAAATAAATATTAACAATAAAAGATTAAAATGTTTTGGATATTTTTAATATTTAATAAAATAATTAAACTAAAAAAAGATGACAATATATAAAAAGAATTAAAATAATTTTTTTTTCTTGATTTTTCTTCAAAATCAAACAAGTATTTTAGTAGCACACCATTATGCACACATCACTGTATAGAACACGCTGCTACATATTATACAACACACAGTTGTATACACTAACACACAACTACAACCATCATGACATTATTAACACATATAGAACTTAGCCTGTATTGCACTTAAAATAATATTTGAACATATTTATTGTATACAGTGAACAGAAAAATATAGTAACCATGAAAAAAGTGACATTCCTATTTAATTTATTCTAATACCCTCTTTGTTGAAATAAACTAATAAAAATAAACAATCAAAAATAAATAAATAAAACAAGTAAAGCATAAATGTACACTACAAAAAAAAAATTGAATCTTGCCACGTGAAATTCACTTCACAACATGAAAAACCACTTCACAAACTAGTATTAGCGACGAGACTATTCACATGGCAGGAGGACGTGTGGCAACTTTGTTGCCACGTGATTTTCACGTCGCAACAAATAAAACATAGTTTCAGTCACAACAGGTGTAGCAGACAAAGTGGCAGATGTGTGTAAGAAAGTTGTGACGTGATATTCACGTGGCAAGTTGCAACATGATTTTCACTTCACAATTTACAACATGAATATCACGTGGCTAAGTATTTTTTTTTTAATTTGTTAAATTGAATAATATTTTGGTATGTTTAAAAATAATTTATATTTTTATTTAAATTTAAAATTATAATTATAGTTTGTCCACTCAATTTAATAAATATAAATTATTTTTAATAATAATTTAAATTAAAATATTAATAAATATAAATAACAAAAATTAATAAATATAAATAAATACCAAAATTAAGAATCAATTTTTTAAATAAAAAGTGTATAATATACTAAAATATAATTAATATTTTACAAAAATAAAAATTTAAAATTATAATAAATGATTCAGATCAATCCAGATCGAGAAAACTGTCAATGTCAAAAACATCGTTATCCTCATCATACAACTGTTGTTGACCACCCACTTCTTCATTTCCAACAACTGGATTACTGTCACCTTGTTATTACATAAATTGGCGCATCATCGCCTCTTATTCATTGCCTCTATCTGACGTTGTTGCTCCTCCATTTGGGTCGCCGTTTCGCGTCTCGCTTCAGTTAGCGTCAGTTGTCTTACCGTTTCTAGCATCTCGGGGGTCAATTGTGGTGGATGTGACGTTCTCTCACCATCTCTAACTCTTTGAAATACAGGTCTGTCCCCTTTTCTCATACCACCGGCCAAAGCTCCAACACCAAATAAACATCCATTCGGTCCTTTTCCGTCAGTTACTAAATCCCAAATGTAAAAATCCGCTCGTGGATTAAGCGGCTCGAAACCTCTTGGAGTATACTGAGGATTCTCTATCAAAAACTGTGTGAGCAATACTTGGTAATCCTCCTACACATAAAATAAAATAAAAATTAAATTGAATATAGCTTAAATAATTTAAGTTAAATTAAATAATAAATTTTGCCAAATAAATTGAATATAGCTTAATTAATTTGTTTTTAATAACACATAATAACAAAAATCTTTTTTTAATAACAAATAATAAGAAGAGGTGAATGGTTTCGTTATGTAGCGCAGGAGAAGGGAAATGCAGGTATGCTTTTGTGTGTCATGAGAGGGTGAACTATCGATGACGATGCAATTTATACAATGGTGGATGCACTTATAATTTTGAGGTGGAAGAATGATATAACAGTAAGGTGAAGAGACGAGGAAGCTTGAGATTATGGAGGATTTACATGGAGGTAGGTGGTGGTTGATGGTTCATCAAGGGGTGGGGCGATGATTTTATGGGACCATCACCATCTTTGCAAGATTCATTTTTTTCACGATCCCTCCTAATAATCTTTATCCTTCAACCGTGAATCTTCTCCTTCTTCAACTTAAATCACTCAACTATCATCTCAAAATCTCTTCATCTCCCTCCTCACCACTGCGGACCCTTCTTAACTTTCCACAATCGCTGCCACCATTGATGCTTCAATCCCCCACTACTACTCAAACCATCACCCTTCTATTCCCGCATCATCATTCTCATTCCAATCCCCCCAATCGCGCTCACTTTCACAGCAATCACGCAGAACAGAAAGAAGCTGAAGCGAAAGAAAAAGCAGAGGGAGTACAGAGAACACGATAGCGATCGAGAGTGAAGAAGATCCTCCGCGAGAAAGAAAAAATGAAGCAAGCACGTGAGTAGAAAGAGGAATTTGCATCTGAGTTTCTGAGTTTTTTGAGTTTTTATTTTTCTCTTTTCTCTCATTTTAGGTTACGTCATATTGATGAAGAAGAGGGTTTGCCTCTTCTAATTGTTGGTTTTTTATTTTAAACTAGGCATAACATATGCAGTAAGTAAGGGTAAAAATGGTAGAAAAATAAGTCACACCAAAACAAAGTATTCCCTTTATATATAGTTATAGATTAAATCTGGTTTTTTTTATTTGTTTTTTTGTAGAGTTTACTTTGGAGATATTGGGCTGAGCCCATAGTGAATTGTTTTGACACTCCTAAACCACTCTTCACATCTGTTTTAATAGTTAAAAGTTTGTTAAGATTTCTTGTTAAAAAAATTTATTATCATTTTGTTAACGAGGCTTTATTAATTTTATTTGGTTAACAATTTTTGTTATTTTGTTTTGTACAAAAGATCTTTATTAAATATTTTGGTTAGTTTTTTTGTTAATTATTTTTGTTACTAATTTTCTTAATTTTTGTTAATTATCTTTACTAATATTAATTAGTTACTTTTGTTTTTAATATTTGGTTTCAATTAACTTTTAGAAATATATTTTTCTATTTAAATTATTTAATAAACTAAAAACTCTAAAATATTTTCTTATTAGATTAATCTTTAAATTTTAATCATGGTTAGAATGCAAATAATTAGAATTTATTTTTGATGATTTCACTTTCTAATTTTTGTAAATTTCTTTGGCTACTAACTGTGACTTCTCTCTTTGTTGATACTTGTAAATATTTGTTGATGAAATCTTGTAAATGTCTTTCTTGTTTTTGTTATAATTTTGATGCCTATTGCGTTTGATGATCTCTTTTATTAGTTTCCAAAGGAAAGGATTCTTTGTTGACTGTCATGTCACCTTTAGGATAGTTTAGTCAACTTCCTACCACCTCATGATTTTGTTAGAGTTACTCTTTTGGCCTTGTCAGAGCCACCTTCCTTCTTTAACCTAGCTTTAGGTTAGGATTTGTTAACCCTATGTGAGTACTATTGTTATAAGTACTTACCTTTCCTCCTTGGCCTTGTTAAAGCCAATTGATCTTGCAACTTAGAATTAGGTATAGAGTTTGTAAACTCTATGTGAGTACCATTGTTATGAGTACTCACTTTCCCCTGTGACTTTGTTAGAGTCAACTCTAGTTTGTCTTTCAACTTAGACTTAGAGAGTTTGTTAACTTTATGTAAGTATCATGGTTATGAATTCTTACTTGCCTTGGAACCTTGACTATAGTCAAGAGTTCTTCACTCTAGTTAGGTGAACTGCGAATGCTCTGATTCCATCCTAGTTAGGATACGTAGGCACGAGATGCGATATCTTGGCGAGCATACTTTGTATATACCATAGGTCTATACCTTAGCACTTTTTCCTTAGCAAGCAAACTTTAATTAACACAAATACAAATAAGAGGTTCCTGTGGAGTACTACAGACACTTAGAATGTTAGCACCTTCCCTAGGTATAACCAACCCCCAAAACTTAGATTCTCTTAACTTTTTTGTTACATAGCGCACTTAGGTTTTTCTTCGATCTTTACCATTTCCTTCGGATAAATCAAAGCTCAGTGGTGAACTTCATGATTTGTGATTCAAGTTAATCAATAGCTTGATATCTGATTCTTACCACAACACAACCTGTTGACTTTTTACCTGAAGATAGATGTGTGTAAATCCATGTTTGATTGGCTATGAGAGCTTGGATTTCAGTATCCATTCCTTTGACCCAATGAGATTGTTTGTTGGCTTGCTTAAATGAAACAGGAATATGGGAATGAAAAGGATTACAAACAAAGTCTTTTAAATATGCAAGTGCAGTCTTGGTACAAGTGGATTTTTGAATGATGGAATGGTTGGTGGTGTCTGAGCCATGAGGAGGAGGTGAGTCAGGATGAAGATTATGGGAAGCAGTAGAGGATTTAGTAGATGGTGAGTGTTTAGGGCCAGATGGTTGAGGAGAAAGTGGGGGTGTGAAAGGATTCGGATCTGGTTGTCCAGTGTTGTGGTCAACTATGTTAGGATGTATGGTTGGGGGTGAAGGGTGGTGGAAATGTAAATCTCAAAGATGAAAGGTATATTGGTGTGGTTATTGTCATTGGTTTATTCATGTGTGTGTACGAATTTGGTATAGGGAAAGATGTTTTCGTAGAAAACACAGTCCCTAAAAATAAGAGTAGCTCTAATGTTAAGGTCAAGGAGTAAGCATCCTTTAATTCGAATAGGGTAACCTAGAAAAATACGTTTGGTGGGCCTTGGGTCAAGTTTAAATCTATTCCTAGTAATGGTGGTAACATAGATTAAGCGTCCAAAAACTTTGAGTTGTGTAAAGGTTGGAGATTCCTTAAATAGGATCCCATAAGGTGTACTATTGTGGATGGTGAGACTGCATAATAAATCAATGATATATGTGGCATGACATACAAAAAAAGACCAGAAACATTTAGGTAATTTGGCATGGAATAAAATAAAAGGGATCTAGTGACATTGAGAAAGTTCTTATGTTTTCTTTCAACAGTCAAATTCTATTGAGGAGTTTCTATGCAACGTTTTTGATGTAGGATTCCTAATAAGGCATAATAAGAGGGCATGAGGAATTCACAATCATTATTAGTCCTAATAGTTTTAACTTTGGCAGAAAATTGGGTTTGACAATAAGCAACAAAATTTGGTGTGCATTAAAAAAGTCCAAGTATATCTTGTAAATTGATTCACAATAGTGAGAAAATATTGGAAACCATCTAATGAATGCACAAAAATAGGATCTCATATATCCATATGCAACAATTTAAAACAAGCAGATGTAATGGAATAACTAGTAGGAAAAGGTTGTCTACACTATTTTGCTAAATGACAAGCATGACATAGAAAATTTCTATGATATTTGATATCAGTAAAAGATTGAGACATGTGTTGCAACACCTCATTAGAAGGGTGGCCCAATTTATGGTGTTATATGTCTAAATTACTAGATGAAATATCATTATTCATGCTATCAATATTACAATTAAAAGTGTGAACAGGGTGTGTGTAAGTGTGAACAGTTTGGTGTATATGGTCTTTCTGCAAAATGTAAAGATTCTTATGTCGTACCACTTGATCAATCATCCTCTTTGTAGACACATCCTGAATATGACAGGATTTGTGAGAGAAGGATATGTGATAGTGATAATTGTGACATAACTTAGAAATTGATATAAGGCTGAACCTAAACTCGTGAATAAAGAAAATATCATGTAATATTAAATAAGGATCAAGAATGATGGTGCTTGAAAAATCGACAATGATGTTGTTCCCATTAGTGAGCAGAATTTGTATAGGATCAATGAGTTTAATTTTAGAAAAGCACTTGATGTAAGGGCATACATGGTTAGATTCCCCTGAACAAGAATCCACATAGAAGATAAGGTTAAACTAATACCTCTATTGAAGATACATGAGATAGTGTGAAAACTGGGACCTTTGTCGTTAGCGGAGTTCTGAGCATTCTTCTTTGATTGTTGGAGAAGAAGAAGTAGATGTTGATAGTCTTCTTTCGAGATTACTCCATCTTTTTCTGCATTGTTGAATTTCTTGGAATATGAGGAAGGTCTGTTGTTCTTTATGTGATATCAAGGGGGAAGCCATGTTTGAAGTAACATGTTTCCACTGTGTGATTAGTTTTGTTACAATGGGTGCACAACATTGAAGCTTTATTGGGATCCCTCCCTCTTCAACAACTAGTGTTAAGGGGATTGTTAGCGTAAATAAATGTGGGAATGATAGTGAATGGAGAAAGTGAGGCAACTTCTTGTTGTGCAATCAGGGAATATGCGCGGCTGATGGTTGGAAGAGGATCTAGAAGGAGGATTTAAGTGCGGATGTTGTGATATAATTATCGTTCAAACGCTTGAAAAAACACGAAACATATTACATGTGCTTGTAACTCCGAACAATTTTGGGCAAATCACATGTGCATGGGACGATGCAAGAACAAGAAGGTGTTGGGCGAAGGTCCTCAAGCTCATCCCAAAGAATCTTCAGATTCGTGAAATACTGCAAAAGAGAACGATCACCTTGTTTGATGGAGTGAAGAACTTGTAGAAGATCAGAGAAGCGAAAGTGGGTGTGTTTGGTGAATCTTTCACGAAGATCGTTCCATAAATCGAATGTTGAATCGAAGTAGATAGTACTTCGAGTGATGTGTTATAAAAGAGATCGGTTGATTCAAGAGAGCGCCATGTTGTTAGCTCGTTCCTGTAGCTCGAAATCTTGGTGGACGAAAATGGCTTCGAGAGCATTCCATTGATGAAGTCGATCTTGTTCTTGGATGTTAGAGCGTGATGCATGGATTTGCTCCAATTGTGGTAGTTGTTATCATCCAACGGTGGCCTGACAAGACGACGCCGGAGTTTTTACCGGGATGAAGGTAGAATGAGCTTCTACAATTCAATACAGAATCTTGAGAATCGTGGTTATTGGTAGAGGTTTTGGTGGTTGAATCTTTGATGGTGATATCCTCATGGTCGGAATCGTCATCGGAAGCCATGGTGTTTGGTTAGAAATTTGGGAATAATTGTTGGAAATTCACCTCACACCCTATAAAGAATTCCCTTAAATCTTGATCTCAAGATTGATGAACAAACCCACTATATGATAATGATGGTAATAACAAGTAATTATTAAGAACAACAAAAGAGAAGAAGAATAACAAACAAGAAAGAGAAGAAGTATTTGGAGAGAATGTGTTACCCACAACTGTGGGATTTCTTATTGAACTTTCACTTGCTAACTGCAACTGTGAAATCTGTTCTGTTGTGATGTAGAATACAAAGCAAGGCACCCTATTTATAGTTTTAGGTTTACGCTAGCCCAAAACATAAAAGGCCCAAAATATTCTAAATCAAATCTAATCATATGATATCAAATCTAATCATATGATATCAAATCTAATCATATGATATCTAATCATATCATATCAAATTAATCATATGATATCAAATCTAATCATATGATATCAAATCTAATCATATCAAATCACAATGAATTATATTTAACACACCACCTAATTCATTGTGTCTAAACTGTCTACATTCATCATGGCCCTTAGTCTTCTGAAGGCTTCGACCTACACTCCCTTCGTCGTGATATCTGCAATCTGATTCTCAGTTCTGCAGTGTTCCAACTTCATCTTCCCTTTTGCTACCCGCTCTCGGAGATAATGGAACCTCATTTCGATGTGCTTGCTTCGATCATGAGCTATTGGATTCTTTGCCAAGTTGATAGCTGACATGTTGTCTATCTTCATGGTAATTGCTCCATGGTTCTTCCCTGTGATTTCTTCGACCAAGTTCACCATCCAAGTTGCTTGACATGCACAAAGGGAAGCAACTATATATTCTGCTTCGCATGATGATAATGCCACCACTGGTTCCTTTCTCGAATTCCAAGCAACTAGTGCACCACCTAACATAAACACATAACCAGCTGTGGATTTTCGATCCTCAGCATCACTACACCAACTGGAGTCTGTGTATCCTACTAACTTGCATTCTTTTCCTTCATCAGTTGCTGGAAACAAAATACCATAATCGAGAGTTCCTTTCAGATACCTCAGTTCGCCGTTGCTAGGTGTGATACCTTTGGCTTCTGCATGAATCTACTTACCATACCAACACTGTATGCTAAGTCAGGCCTTGTGTGACAAAGGTATCTAAGTGACCCAATAAGTCTTCTGTATTGGGTTGGGTCGACATCATCTTCATCTGAATCCTTCGACAGTTGCAATCTAGGCTCAGCTGCATTGACTGGTTCGATGGACTCCAACTCTTCAATCATTGCTTTCATCCACTTCGAATCTTTCAATGCCTCAGCTGCATTGACTGGTTCGATGGACTCCAACTCTTCAATCATTGCTTTCATCCACTTCGAATCTTTCAATGCCTCAGCTGCATTTACTAGTTCGACATCTGCGTAGAAAGCATAATGTACCAACTCACCCTCTTCATTGACTACATCATCTGATGTAATTACACATTCTTGCAACCTTGCAGGCATGTGTCTTGTTCGTCGAGGTCTGCTTGAACCTGCTTCATCTGCAACTGGTTCCTGTCGAACTTCTATTTCGACTTCAGTGGTTGGTTCTTCACAAGAGATTCTCACTGAATCCTTCTTGCCATTCTCAGTACAATCCCATTCTTTAAGCTCATCTATGATCACGTCCCTGCTGATCACTACCTGCTTATTCACTGGGTCGAACAGCTTGTAACCTCCTGTCGAATGATATCCTATCAAGATTATCTGATTCGACTTATCATCAAGCTTCCTTCTCAACTGATCTGGCACATGTCTATGTGCTATAGATCCAAACACCTTCAAGTGACTGAGACTAGGCTTGACACCAGACCAACATTCTTCTGGTGTGATTCCTTCAAGCTTCTTCGTCGGACATCTGTTCAATATATATGTTGTTGTCGAAACTGCTTCTCCCCATAATTCTTTAGGTAGATGCTTTCCATTCAACATACTTCTCACCATATTCATGATGGTTCTATTCTTGCGTTCTGCAATCCCATTTTGCTGTGGAGTGTAAGGTGGCATCACCTCATGCACAATCCCTTATTTTACACATAGTGTATCGATCTCTTTCGACACATACTCTTCACCACCATCAGTCCTCAGAATTTTCAGCTTTTGACCACTTTGTCTTTCGACCATGGACTTGAATCTGGAAAATACCTCAATCACATCACTTTTCTTCTTGATGAGGTAAGTCCACAGCTTTCGACTGTAATCATCTATAAACGTGACAAAGTATCTATTGCCACCAATCGAATCCACCTGGATTGGACCACATACATCAGAGTATATGACTTCAAGTATTGCCTTCGACTTCCTTCCTGCATCCTTGCTGAAGCTATTCTTATGTTGTTTCGACTGAACACACTCCTCACAGACTTCACTTGGAATGTCGATTTCTGGTAATCCTGAAACCATATTTCTTCTCTTCAGTTCTCTGATGTCATTAAAGTTGAGATGACCTAGTCGAAAATGCCATAACCACTCATCTCTGCTGGCTGCAGTTGCCAGACACTTGTGCTCCATCACATTGAGTCCAATCTTGAAGGTCCTATTCTGAGACATTGGAGCCTTCAAGATTAATCTACCACTTGCGTCGAGAACTCTCATCATCTTGTCTTCGAAAACTACCTTGTAGTTCTTTTCGACAAGCTGCCCTCTACTGAGCAAATTACTCTTCATGCCTGGTATGTACAACACATTGGAAATTGTTGACCTTTTGCCATCTTTCCTCATGATCAGAACATCACCAACACCTTCAGCTGCTAGAGTGTTGTCGTTTGCAAACTTCACTGTGTTCTTCGACGAGGGCGTCATGTTCACAAACCAATCTTTCCTTCCAGTCATGTGTGATGAGCATCCTGAGTCCAAGTACCACTGATCTTGGAATCTTTCTTCATCTTTTGTTATGACCATTAGCAACGTTTCTTCTTCTTCATGTTTCTCCAGCTTTGCATCAGTCTCTTGATTTTTCTTCCTTTCTGGACAATCACTAGCATAATGACCATACTTCTGGCAATTGAAACACTGAATATGGCTTTTGTCTGGCTTTCGGCCACCACCTCTTCCTTTACCTGCATCACCACCTCTTTGGTTGCCTTGGTTCCAAGGTTTCTTCTTATTCGATTGGTTTCCTCCTTTGTTGCCATTCCAGCTACCTTTGCCTTTTCTTTCCTTTTTTGACTGCGCCTGTAAAGCCATATCTTTCGACTTTCCTGCAGCTCTCTCAGCCATCCTCTGTTCATGAGACTCAAGAGTCCCTTGAAGCTCTTCCTTCGTCAACACTGACAGATCTTTCGACTCTTCTATGGAAACTACCACGTAGTCGAATTTTGGAGCCAACGATCTCAAGATTTTTGAGACAACTGCTTTCGTCGTCAGCGTTTCTCCACATACTTTGATTTGATTCACCAACCTTGTAACTCTGGTGAAGAAATCTATAATGCTTTCGTTGTCTTCCATCTGAAGCAACTCATAAGTTCTCTTGTGAGTTTGTAACCTCACCTCTTTCACCTTCTCTGCGCCTCCAAACGACTTTTCAAGAATCTCCCATGCTTCTTTTACTGAATCAACATCACTAACCTTTTCAAAGTTATCAGGATCAACACACTGATGAATTATAAAAAGTGCTTTATAATCCTTCTTCTTCAATTCTTTGTGCGCAGCCTTTTCCGCCTCCGTTGCGTTCTCCACCAGCGATGTTACTCCGTCCTTCACAAGATCCCAAAGATCTTGATAACAGAAGATCACCTTAACCTGCTTGCACCAATTCTCATAATTGTCTTTCTTGAGAATTGGCAGGGTCGTCGGAAAGTTGCCGTTTGGATAGTTCATCGCCATCACTATCTTCCTTCCTTGAATCTCTTAACCGGAGCTCTAGATACCAGATGTTGGAAATTCACCTCTCACCCTATGAAGAATTCCCTTCAATCTTGATCTCAAGATTGATGAACAAACCCACTATATGATAATGATGGTAATAACAAGTAATTATTAAGAACAACAAAAGAGAAGAAGAATAACAAACAAGAAAGAGAAGAATGAGAGAAGAAGTATTTGGAAAGAATGTGTTACCCACAACTGTGGGATTTCTTATTGAACTTTCACTTGCTAACTGCAACTGTGAAATCTGTTCTGTTGTGATGTAGAATACAAAGCAAGGCACCCTATTTATAGTTTTAGGTTTACGCTAGCCCAAAACATAAAAGGCCCAAAATATTATAAATCAAATCTAATCATATGATATCAAATCTAATCATATGATATCAAATCTAATTATATCAAATTAATCATATGATATCAAATCTAATCATATCAAATCACAATGAATTATATTTAACAATAATAATAAAGGTATGAAACCTTAAATGTGAATAGGCGATGAAAAACGATATGAAAGACTAAAATTGTTATAACTTATACCATAATACAAAAATAAAATGAAAAAGGTATGTTAGACTAAAATCTAATTTGATTATTATTAATATTACCATAGATAACCAAGTGTCTTATACAGACGCTTGCGCCTAGAAAATATACTAGAGTAAATTACATAACCCAAGCCCAATAAAGCAATACCTTATGTATCTAATAGAACAAGAGATACATTTACATCTATTTCCACTTTTATGTGGTTTTTATGAGAAAGTATAGTATAGAGACAAGATTTGGGCACAAGATATAGACACACTCACATTAAAGTAAAAAGAAAAAAAATAGAAAAGTTAAATAATGTATCATTTTAAAATAATTAAATGATACTATATAACTATGTGTGTGCCTAAACTTTTTTTTTTTTTGTTGTATTTCTCGGTTTATATACACTCAATTCAAAAAAAGAAAACTCTTTAAAAAACTGTGATACTAATTTGTTGTGTCGGAATGAAATATTAAAGAAATATATAATAAAGTTTATTGTAGCAAACGTATCATTACAACTAGGGCTGGAAATGAGTCGAGTCGAGTCGAACTCACCTCAGCTCGGCTCGACTCGTTAAGAATTGTTCGAATTCGAGTTCGAGTTCGAGTTCGACACGAACTTTTTTTTAAGCTCAAACTCGACTCGTTATAAGTTCACGAACAGTTCGGCTCGACTCGTTAGGTTCATCTCATTAGGTTCAGCTCACATGGTTCACGAACTTAAAAACTATTTTTTTAAATATATATATTTTTTAGTATATTTGACATTTTAAATAAATATATATTTTTAAAATAAAATATTAAAATAAAATAAAAGTTATCATATTGAAATTTAACTTTATCTTCGAAATCTACTACTTCAAAACCTACACAACTTTCAAGAGATACATTTGAGAGTCTAATTCAAAAACTAATAAATTGAAGATTAAATTTGTCTAAGATTTGAAGTAAATATTTAAACCTAATCTTAAAGACAGTATAATTCTTTTCATATGTAATCGAGTTGACTCATGAACCTAACGAGTCGAACTATGTATAGTTCAAGTTCAGCTCATTTAGTTAACGAACTTAATTTTTCGCTCATACTCAACTCATTTGGTTCATGAACCTAGTTCAACGATTTAATTGTCGAGTCGAATTCCGAACTATCTTCGAGTTGGTTTGGTTCATTGCCAGCCCTAATTACAACTTACAAGTATTACTCTATTGTATAATTAAAGTTAAAATATAACCAAAAATTATAATGCCCTTTCTTTTTTGTACTCGTCAAATGAATTGTACATATTTTATATGAATTGAGAAGTTATGAACCTTAAAATCAAATAGTGTATACAAAATTTAGAAGAAAGAAACTAATTAATGTACCAAAACTCACCTATGATGGATACAAAATGATAACATCAGAAACTTCTGGTAATCTAAAGCTAACACTTTTCTTCACCTTATTATTTTGGTTTCTACTCAATGACTTTAACAACCTCATTTCTTTTGCATCAATTTTTTCACTTGTCAAAAGTTTCTTTGAAGTGAAACTGTGAAACTCTGAGGACAAAATAGTAAAATCATCATCAACACCATCTAAAACCAAGAGTTGCTCCAAAGACAAACTATATAGTCCAGAATCAGAAAAATAAGAATTTTCTCTAACCAAATTTATGATGTTAGTATCCTTTTGCATAATTGGTGAACTAAGAAGCCACTCCTCTAATGTGATTAACTTGAACTCTCTTTTCTTGTTATGGCTTTTGTTCTTTCTTAGTAAGCTAGTTTGTTTCCTATCTTTGACAATGCATGGTTTTGAACTAACTTTTTCATGACGAAAATGAGTGTCACAATAACAAAATGAAAATTTAATTCTCATGATAAAGGAAAGGAAAGTGGAGAATTATGGTATGGAGTTATAACACTACAACTATAGCCTTATATAGGAGGCATTATAGACGGATTTTCCAAGAAGTGAGAATGTTACATTTGATGTCATTGTAAATATCTCAACTAATTGTAAGTAAGGGACATTATCTAAGACGGCAATGTCATTATCTTTTGATTTTTGTTTAGTAAATATTTAAGAATCTCCATCATTCTAGCAATAATGGATCTACTTGCACACACACACAAATCATTATAAATTAACATATACTTATAATTATTAAGATTAATGTTAATTAATAGAAATATTAGAAACTAATTTTAAAAAATGATATGATAATATTTTTGTTAAGTGGCAAAAAAAAAAAAGTAAAATTATCTAAAAAATAAAGTCTCATTAGCATCAACTTGCAAGAGAATGATGACTCCGACAAGAGACTCTACAAAAGACCGGTACGTCGTATCATTATCAACCTCATATTTTACGAGATAGTCAGCATAAGTATTTCTCTTTCAAAGAATATAAAATATTTGAACTCGTCATTCCCTAGAGTGAAACACTTAAACTTAATGTTGTGAAGAATTGTGACATAGTAATGTCAAGCATTAACAGACTTAGAGATAAGTTTTATAATAGAGTTGCAGTAAGAATAACTAATCAGTTTTTATATGTTAGGTTCCCAGAGCATATGCAAATTATGATATACAGACATCAGCTAAGTATGAAGGATGTTGGAATAATCAATATTACATGCAAAATTGTAAACTCATGCATCGTTAGCATTTCAAATCAGTCAATCAAATTTTGAGACGTCAGAATTATCGAGGTCACTGCCATTAACATTCAAAATCATATTACTACCTTTGTGCATGTGATCGTTCTCATTTGATGAGACATGTTATGCTTGAGAAAATATTTAGCTAACATATTAGTATAATTCATTGTAATGAGTTATATGAAGATACTACTTCATTCGCAAGACACAGTTTGTTACTAGCGTTCCACAACCACCAGCGAGAAAGTAAAAAGATAGAGCCACCATAGATTACATGTCTAATCTAATCATATGAATTATCCAACTTATAAGAATAGTGGGTCCAATAAGCAAATAGATTTCAAAAAGCGAATAGTAAATTCACAATCTCTCAATCAGTGTAGAGTCGTCTCAGCATCCTGATTGTATATAGGAGGACAGAGATTTGTCTAGAACATACAATGATGACATAACATCGATCACGTACGAGCCACATCCACTTTCAAGAATTATTGTTTGTTGTATTTTGAATAAATTTAAGTATGTTGAGTCAGTTATAACCATCTCGGATAGTATAGATACCATTTAAATTTTCTTTTCAAGTTAGCCAACCAGACACTACAGAATTCAAACAAATATGAAAAGCCCTTTCAAACAGTCACAAATGATCAAAGAAATATTACGATAAAATTACTTGATTAAATGTAAATGGTTATAATATTATTTGATTGAATGTACATGGTTATAAATAGTTTTATATTAATATAAATTAGAATGATATTATTTTTATACATACTTTTATTTAACTTTGTATAGATGCTTAGGAAGATATATATTTGATCAAATACTTACTTATAAGAATATGTTTTGGTCTTAACTAAAAATATGTTCATATTGATAGTTTAATCCTTTAAAATGTATTATATTAGTCCTTTTAAATAATTAGTAACGAAAAACATAAAAATTATTATTAATGTTGCAGGTTAGACGAAAAGAATTAACATAGTACGTTTTGAAGAGTTAAATGATTAATATTAACTTTTTAAAGTTAAGAGACTAAAATAAATTGTGAGAAAAACATTTGAGACCAAAAAATATGTTATTATGTATATATATATATATATATATATATATATATATATATATATATATATATATATATATATATATATATATATATATATATATATATATATATATATATATATATATATATATATATATATATATATATATATATATATATATATATATATATATATATATATATATATATATATATTAGTTTTTTGTCTAGACCTATTGTATCATCTTCATCTTTAAAAGCAAAGGAAATTGGCGAATTCGACATTCCAGATCAAATTCACCCTTCTACCGCAGATCAAGTGAAAGGGAGAAGGGGAGGGACCCATACAAACAAGGCCTCTCCCGCCTCGATAGACGAGAGCGGACCCCCGAGACTTTCATCGCTTGTCCCCGGAATATTCATCAAAAACTATCCTATGTCCCCGGGGGCTTCATCGATTGTCCCCGGGAGTTTCATCTAAAATTGTCCTACGTCCCCTGGGGCTTCATCGCTTGTCCCCGAGAGCTTCATCCTAACTTTAAACTAATCCAAAGAAGTCCCGACGATTCTCCAAAAACTTCAAGGTCTCCCCGGGGCATTCATCAAGTCCACCGGAGAAACCGTCGGAAAATAGGAAAAACGAGAGTAAGGAAGTGGAGACTTACTTGATACAGCGGTTCTGCGAAGACAATACGGAGGCGGACGGCGGAAGTCTCGATGTAGAAGTTTGAGAAGTGCAACGAGAAGAAGAGCAAGCATCTTGAATGGTAGAAGCGAAAAGTGAGAACTGAAGCGGACGCGATCCTATTTATAAGCCTAACACGGGACTCGAGGCACCCCTAGGCACTCAAACGCCCATATCCCTAACTGCCCTTGCTAAGCAATGATTGTCTGACACATGGCAGCACCAGAAGCTTCTCACCCATTTGTCTCCCTTTTGGGCTCGAAGATCGAGCACATCCGCTCGTTGTCCACCTCTCTGACATGTTATCCCGTCGAGCATCCTCCGCTCCCGACCTAGTACACGACACCCAATTCTATGCGTCGAGCAAAATACCATCTCCCGAAAAGGTCCTCGATATTTCTACCTGCCATTAAGTCATTACTCCTCCACCTATGAGCAACGACTTAGGGGGCTTCTGTTCTGGACTAGGCTGAGACCTGCCCTTCAGACGAGTAGGCGCAATCCAATACTATGCTGCTGAGGCCCAACAAGGCCCAATCCTCTTTGTCGGGCACAAGCCTCAACAAGGCACACTATTCGGGCATATCATTATCTTGCACGGGAATAGCTCACGCGCTTTCCCCACGGACTCCACATGCCCCCCACACAAGGACACGTCATCAGGTAACTACCCACTTCCAAAAGAGTTAATCAGTCCACCTTCCGAAGATCACGGGATAGTTGATCCAGGGCAAAGACCACGTGCCGGTCTTCACTACGCCACGTAAGTCCTGGCAGTTACTTGTGTTGGGCTTCGCGACCCGGCCCACTGCAATGTAATCGTTGGCCCTGCGCTGGAAGCGCATTATAAATACTGTCTTTCACTAGATGGTCAGGTATCTTATTCACTACACCTTTTATATGTATTTGCTCTTTCTAGTTCCGTTACTCACTTAAGCATCGGAGCATCTTGCGGGTACACCCCTATCCTCCTCTACAACACTGGTGAAGACAACAACTAACGACGCGTGACAGACTACTGATTCTTTTCTGATCAGGTAAGATCATATATATATATAGGGGCATATTAGTGAGAATGAGTAAGTTATATGAGAATATGATAATAAATAAGAACCATCAAATTTAAAAAGGAAATGTCGAGATTAAAAGATATTTTTAATAATTTCTCATATTTTAATGACACGTAATTTAGTAAAAATCACGATTTAATTTCAACTTTTCCTTTTTAAATATGATAGTTGTTATTCATTCTCACATTTTTATATAACTTATTCATTCTCACTCAATATGCCCCAAATATGAGGCATATATAAAAATTGCGTTTTCAGTATTATTTTTATTAAAAAAAACTTTATATTAATTTTTTCAAAATTTTATCGATAAATTTAATATAAAACTTTCCGGCATGCATAAATTATTCTTTTTATTAAAAAAATTGTTTTTTATACAAATATAGAGAGATTGTTGACGTTATTGAAGATACAAATCAAAAAAAACTTCATAAAAAAATTTCAAATCTTAATATTAACGAAGTTTTCCAAAAATCTTTTTGTTATTGAAAAAATTAAAATATAAAAAATTTTGTGTTGGTAAAACAATGCTTGATCTAGATGATTTGAAAGTAAAGATAACAATAAATAAATATATTAAAATTAAAATCAGAAAAAATCCGACATTTTATGAATTATCTTGGGGTGAATTTACATCCGTAGAGTGTAGTGGGTTACACTTAAATATGACCCCTTTTCTTCAAGCAATGAAAGGGCCATTAGTCATAAAGTTTTCAAAAATGTAATCTTAACGTTGTATTTGCAAAAATAATGTTTGCAAAAATTCCTTAAAAAATAATTAAAGTTATATCAAACACAGTTGTTATAGGGTTTAAAGGTAGTGTACAATGTAAAATAATTTTACACATACAATCAATTAAAATGTCTATAATTATCATATAATATCAATATTTTTAAAAAAATTATTTTGTAAGCATTTTCTTTTTTCTCATCATTACATCACAAAAAAATAATTTTGATATTTATTAATTTAATCATTTAATGTTAGGATTTATACATAATAAAAATTATATGTTTCTTAATAAACATATTTTAAAAATAATTTTATGAAGTAAAAAAACACTAAATTCTCATTATAAGCTCTTTTTAAAATAAATAAATAAAGATTATCATCTAAAAAATTCTTAGTAAAAATATTAAATATTTAAAATAATTTCTATGACAAACTATTTAAACTAATTTTTTATAAGAGCTTTTTTAAATATTTTTTTACAAAAATTATGTAACATTAATTGTTTTTAGAAAATGGTGATAAATGGGCCCGTAATTACTAGTACGATTTTCAAGTGAAGAAAATCAAAATAGATAATTATGGTTATGTGATACTCTACTTAGGAAGAAACTTTCATAAGAGAAACAAATGCTCGTGGTCAAACTAACTTAATTCATGAAAATGTTTATTTACTGAGTCGAATTTCAACTAATGTTAGAAAATATTGATTTGAAGTTTTATTCTTCACAAGTATATGTCGAAAAGTTATTCCAAACTAGCTTTAAGCATAACTTGGTTTCAAATTACCAAATCTGTCTATGTGGCTATCCAGCTATGAAAAATAGAACCATCTTTAACAATAATGTAGTTATAAACAGAAATGGAATTGGTCTAGTTTATGTCACGGACCAAACTGAACTATTCTCTGAATGGAACTTCTTAGGCAAGAAACTTTACTGCTGAGATTCATATTTTGCAAGTGTCAATAGATGAATGAAAGTACCTAAATTGAGATTAGAGAAAAGTCGCACAAAAATTGACCCGGGACAACTGAAATTCATCAATAAGATATCTCATGTCTCATAACCCTTTGACAAAGAAACCAATTTCAATAACTTCAAATTAAAGATAAATAGACACTCCAGGAAGATTTTACATTCAAGCCATGTTTACTGAGTTTCTTCACACTTATATGCAAGATGAATATAATATATTACAAAACAAGTAACCATGTATACCACTACAAGTTTTAAATAAATTCTTACTGGCCAACTGATGGATTTGTCAGCAACTCAAGTGATTTCTTCAAGTAGTCTACTGCAATTGAGACGTCATCGAATGCCAGTGCCCCAACAGCAAATCTTGCAGCCTTGTGTGCCTCTGCTATTCTTTCAGGTGCTGGCTGATAATTACAGTCATACTGGTATGTCTGAGTTGTTGACTTGGGCTCCAAGACAGATCCATTTCTGCTGCTGAGACTGTTTTGGGTATTTAATGAATGGTTTGTAGCTAGAGGCGCTGACTGGGAAGAATATGAAGCATCTGGCCCTTGATAATATGTCTGGTTTACTGGTACCGATGGTAGGGTGCTTTCTGAGAAACTTGGATAAGATTGAAAATGGGGAAGAGAGTAAGAAGAGGGAGTTTCATGAGAAGGGTAATTAGGACCTAAATTTTGTGACTGATCTGGTGAGTATTGGTGGTGGTTGTAGTGCTCAGAATAAGAACTGTCTGATCTAGCAGGTGGAGGATGATGGTAATCTTGGGAAGGTGGAGGTTGATAATCTTGGGAAGGTGGTGGAGGATGGTACTCCTGGGAAGGTGGAGGAGAATGATAATCTTGGGAAGGCGGTGGAGGATGGTAATCTTGGGAAGGTGGTGGATGATGATAATCCTGCGATGGTGGTGGATGATGATAATCTTGGGAAGATGGAGGTGGATGATGATAATCCTGGGAAGATGGAGGTGGATGAAAATCTTGAGAGGGATAAACTCCAGGTGTATAAGAGTGAGATGATGGAGAAACAATCGAAGAATGCTTATTATCATCTACCCTATCATGAAACTGCGAAGATGGTGGAATGCTTGCAGAATTCTGATCATTAACAGTATCATTGAATTTAGGAGCAGGATGAATGCTCGGCATATTCTGGAAGTTGACAGGGTTATGATAACTACGTGTTGAATCAGATTCAGATCCAGCACTGGAAGCAGAAGTTTCGGTAGCCCCAGGATCCTGCAGGAATAAAACAGCTGGAAGTTATTTGTGTACAAATAAATATTAACCTATTGATATGCATTGATCGAATTCATAACAAAACGGGTTGAGTTTTTAATCATACATATCTAATACTAGGAGAACTTGATGGAACAGACAGGTCCTCGTCGCCAGCAGGTGGACCAGCCACAGGCTTCCTTCCTTCTTTCAAAGCCTTTCTTATATCAGCTGCTTTCCATGCTGCATACTTCTGCTTCTGCTCCAGCTGCAAAACAAACTCAACGAAATATTAAAAATACAATTACATTAAGATACATTATTGCCAAATAAGAAAGCCTAGCAACTAGCAAGAACCATGCAAATGCAATTGATACGTGCTTAAAAAATAAAGGTACAATGCATTGAAGTACTCACATCAGGCTGAACTGGTCCAAATTGATTAAGAATCTCAAAAAAGATGCTAGCAGCATAAAATGTTTTTGCCGTACTTCTGCAAAAGGTCGGAAATATATGTTAAAAAAACTATCACAGATAAAAGAATAATTAATATCCAAGAAAGTGATGTTATAGACAATTAGACATAACAAAGGAACACATGCATTATAAGAACATATAAAAAGAAGCGATTTAACATACATATCTGCTCTTCCAGCATGATCTTGCTTGTCTGCTTTTCCAAACACATTCAAAGCAAATCCCTCAAGATATAAATTATCTTCAGGCCCCAGTTGGATTGACTTTTTATCCTATAATAATCGATATTACAAAGAAAAATAATTTTATTAGCAAATTGAAGATACTATTTAATATAAAAGTGAAAAACATAACCAATCAAATTATGCCAGCCACTGAAATAAAATAAAAAACACTCTACAACAAAAAGAAAAAAAGATAAAGAAAAGAACAGGTAGTGGTGTAAACATATCAATTGTTATCATCCAAATTCAAGCATGAAGCAAAATCACTACTGCGATAAAATGACACGGTCACTGCATTTAGTAAATTGTAGGATTCAAAATCCTTGAAGTCACATACTCACGCAGTCACTAAGACAAATTGTTGGATGAAAATCAGACGGCTCATATTTCAAGTTTACTATTCTAATCAGATTCACCTAGCTTAAAATGAGTCGTCCAACCTTCGTCCAAAAGTTCTGATTTAGTAACAGCATGAATGTAGAATTTTCCTGGGAAACGCCACCAATAGCAATCAATATAGTTTATACTCTATGATCAAAGATCAGATTGAGATTCCAAGTTACTGATTTGTTGATACATTATGTAAGTCATTTGATCTCTATCTAGAAGCTTAGATAGACTAAGAGCCTGTTTGGATAAACAGTTTTTTTGAAGCTTATAGCACGAGTGCTTATCAAAATAAGGACTTATGAAAAAGTTTGCATAAGCTATTTTTCTAACAAAAGATAAAATAAATTTAAATTATTTTTATATGTGTTATAAATTGTTTTAATAAGTTATCTTTGAGAACTTACAAACATAAGCTCAAAAAAATTTATGAATAATGCCATAAGTTTAATAAGTTTTTCCAAATAGTGTCACAAAACTAATGGCATAAAATAAGCTCAATTATAGTCTCAGAGTCTCTGTTCCTAAAGCCTAATTACGTGAAATTCCGATCATAAATCAAAAGATCTGACACGGAAGGAACATGCAATTCATCCAATTTTAATTCAACAACTTCAATTTACTAACTTGCTTCTTCTTTCCAATCACAAAATCTAAGTTCATTCAAGCACTTCAATTCACACATAGAAACTTGCTTCTTCTTTCAAATCACAAAACAAGTTTGAGATTCATACAACCAATAATCAATTAAAATATCAGACATAAAATTTTCAAAGGTCTTATAATTTCTACAGCTAATTATGATTACGGTCAATTAAAAATAACTTGCATAGTTAAATAAATTATGATTAATTAAGTATAAAACCTTTTCGAGTTGTTTCATGAGTGAAACAAGAAGAGAATTAGTGGTTTTGGTGCGATCACTTTGTGGAATCTTCAATCCACGCTCCATCGCATATAATCGACCTAAATTTACCAAATAAAATCGAAAATTATGAATATTATTAGGAATTTCGATTTGAGAAAACACGAAAGTATAATTGAAATAAATAATAAGAGATGATCTAACAGTAATAAGCGACGAGAGGTTCGTGTTTCTGCAATTCATCGGCGCGTTGAAGGTATGGTAACAGGAGTTTCGCGGGTTCGTTCTCGTTCGCCATGGACAATTCTGAGAGAGAAACTGAGAAAGTGTTGCAGAAGAAACGACGTCGTTCGGTTAGATGCTTATTCGTTCGGGATTTTGAGTAATGTACCTCTCGTTAGAAAATAGGATTTAACATTTTTATTAATATCAGGGTCGACCTAACCTAGTCCTAAAGCGAATGTTACGTCACAACCTATTTTGCGACAAATATTGAAATATATATTTTTATTTAAAAACCATTAAACTTTTTGAAAAAAATATTTAAAATATTATCAATTAGCTATATATTAAAACCATTTAAATCGAATTTATATATTTCTAGATATAAAAATAAAATATCATCACAATTATATATATATATATATATATATATATATATATATATATATATATATATATATATATATATATATATATATATATATATATATATATATATATATATATATATATATATATATATGTGTGTGTGTATGTGACCTAACAAAAAGATAGACAAAATTGTATTTTAATTTAATTTGTTTTTCAATTTTATAATATAATTTAAAATTTAAGAATAAAGAAAAATAAATTTATCATCACAAAATTATAAATAAAGAAATTAGAATAAAAATTGTTAATCATTGTTAATATTTGATAAAATTTAACTAAAATTATGATTTATACTAAACAAAAAATACACTGTTTATGTAGAATTTAGATGCTGAATTAATTTTAAATTTTTGTTTGAGATATAAAGTAAGAGTTTGTGTTTTCTTATTTTTGATATGCAAATCTTATAAAATATAACAATAAAATTTTGTATTTTAAGTTCTCTTTTCTCTAACTCTTTATGTAGAAAACATGTGTTACAACATTATCAAATATCAATTTTTTAAAAATACTTTAAAAATATGGGATTAAACTCTAGACAATAACTTACCAATAAACGAATAATAATTAAGGATACAAGCAATACAATAATTAAAAAATAAGCAAAATAGTTGAGATAAAAAGGAAAACGCTTATGGAAAATTCTTGTAAATAAAATGTTAAATACATATTGTATGGGAAAATATTGATATAATCGAAATTGTCCATACATTCTACTAATATATAATACAACGTATTTTATAATTTGTATATTTTTTTACACAAATTCATAAGTTATATATATATATGTGATTTCATTATCTGTGTAAGTCTTCCAAAAAATTTTATAAAATAAATAGTTTGCATATTATTTATATTCGGCGAGAAGTTGTTATTTTCATACGATTATATTATATAGTGTTTATGAGTTAATATTTTGGATCAGTCAAAAATTCAATAAACAAAGATCCAAATAATCGTGAACGTGTTGAGTGTTAAGAAAGTAACTGTTGTTGACAGTTATTTTTTACTTGTATATATGTTGATTTTCTGCATTGTGATTAAGGTCGCAAATTTTATTAAGTTCTCTATAAAATCCAATATCCAAGTCACATTGATTCATAGATTCAGTGAAAATGTATTAACATCCGTATCATTTTATGTTAATACAAACACTACATTTTCAATTTGTTTCATTATCCTCTTTGCTTTAAATGCACTCTTATTTCTTTTCATTCTAAGTCTTCATATTTTTCTGCACATTTCTATTTTCTTCACGTTGTTCTTGAGTTCTCACGAATTCAGACGAAACCACCCTTTCAAACACACAAATTATTCTCAAAACACCCACATACAGATATGTCCTTGAGATTTTTCAAGTTTAATCTCTTAAATGAACAAAACTCATGATTGTTTACTATAAAAATACTAGTAAACAAATTGGCACGCCCAGTGGGATACTTTTTGTGCATTCTAATTCAAGGTTTCTTTGCAGAAAACTGTGTGTATTTTTGTTTATTTGTTTTGTTCTTTAGACAAATGTTTGAGTGTGTATGCGTTTGAGAAGTGGTAAAGTTAAAATTGCAGCAAAAAAAGTCAAAGAATATTTCCCCTCCCCAAAATAACGCACCAAATATGGAAGAACAACCAATCAAAACGACAGTTGACTGTGTGGGAACTTTTACATCTATTGAATTAACTGTTTCCATTATAAGTCAAATGCCAATTTCAACGGCATTATCATAAGTGGTGGTTTCCCCAATGCAAGTAACGCCTAACTACCACCAAGGTCACACGACCAATTTTAAGAGATCTTAGGCCTTTCTTTCTCCCAAATTTCACCCTACCCCCTGGTGGTAGGGAATATCCATATGACATGAAAACTACAATGATGGAAGGCCTGCAAACCAATGTGTCTACATATGAAAATAATGCAATGATTGTTCCATCCCCTCCTAATCCATATTTATCCTTAGATCGGCTATAAGCAATCCTAGTTGAGTGGCATAGCCACGTGTAGGGTTAGGATATATCCCTCAAGGTATGCCACCCTTAACCAGTAATTCCCTCTCGTATGTGAGGCAACAAATGGATGATGAATATGCTTACAGAGTACACTGGTATTGTGTTTAACCCTTTGATCCAAAACACTAACCATAGTTACCAGCAATTGGTGCATGAAATGAGTTGAATTGCTGATTTTTTTTGTGCTCATCAAGCACCTACCCAGCCAGTGCCTAATAATCAAAAGCCACAACAGGCTATAGTTATTGAACAACCTGTACCCAGGATAGTCGAAGGCAACGCATGCCAAAATGGCCCTAAGGTAGTATTGGTGCATAGAAACTAGGATGCAGACCAAGTAGTTAGGGATGTCCAAAAATATAACTTTAGGGGACACAATAATATAGTTAATGTCGTCGAACAAATTTTAGCCCAAAACGGCCTTAGTGTTGGCCTTCATAGGCCAAATTTCGTATCTGCTTTGTTTGAATATATGTTGCAGACTGAACTTCCAAAGGGTTGGAAAGTTCCTAAGTTCACTAATTTTGTAGGGGATACCAACAAATTCATTGTCGAATATATTTCTAGGTATCAGTCAGAGGCATGAGACTTGGATAGTAATCAAAACTTAAAAATGAAGTATTTCCCAAATTCTTTAACTTAGAATGCTTTTGCATGGTTTGCTACCCATCCCTTAAATTCCATATGCAATAGGAACCAGTTAGAAAGAGTGTTCCCTGAGCAGCTCTACACGGGCCAGTCGAAGATTAACATAAAATAATTGGCCAGTGTAAAGAGAAAGTTCTCTAAGTAAATAGATGACTACTTTAATAGGTTTAGGCTATTGAAAGTAGGATATTTTATACAGGTGCCTGAACATGAGTTTTTCTAAATAGTTGCAGGTGGGTTAGACTATTCCATTCGGAAGAAGCTAGGTACCCAATACCAGAGGGACATGGCCTAACTAGCTGATGGGGTTCAACAAGTCGAAAGGTTGAAGGCTGAAAAAGTCAGTTCAACTTGACACCTTAGGAAAGAAAAAGTTTCCTATATAGAAACAAACGAAAACGATCAAGAAATTGATATAGTTTTCGAATATGTTGAATATAAGGAGGTTGAGTTGGTAGAATTAAAGTCAGAGACTTCATATGTTTGTAAGGTCTTAAGACCTTCAAACATGAAAAATCCTTCCAAACCAACTAAAAATGATAAGTTTGTTACAAAAGTTACACGCTTGACGTAACTAAATGTGATGAAATCTTTGATCTTCTGGTTGCTGGTGGTCAAAATATAGTACCAAAAGGTTTGAAAATGCCACCATTAGAACAAAGAAAGAACATAGGTTTTTTGTAAATACCATAACTTTCTTGGCATAAAACATCTCAATATGTATTATCTTTACAAACTCTAAAATAAAATTTGTATTTTTTTCATATTAAAACTTTTTTGAAAAGATCATGACTATGGAAGAAATCATACATGTTACCTTTGTTGATATAACTTTTTTTGTAGTAGATGTAGAATTCTCTGTTTATGCAGATATTCTTGAAGAATGCTCTTCTAGAAGATCAAGATAAAGACAATGGTCAAAGATCAAATAAATAAAGATCAAGAAAAAGACCAAGGTCAAATAAAAGATCATTGAAATAGGGAATCAAGCATGGATCATCAAAATCTTCCCAAAGAATGGAGAATCACTAAGGACCATTCCAATTCAGAATGTTATTGGATATAATTCTAAGACAATTCTCACTGGACACTCCATTAGCAAGGAATGTAATCATATGACTCATTGGCAAATCTCCAAAAAATCACATCTCTCTGCAGAAAATGCATTAAGAGATATCTCATTGGCACACACCAGATGGATTTAGGGTACCCTAAATAAACAAATTATGTCTTGGTTGGGTACTCTGACTTTGATTTTGCTGGGTGTAAATTAGATTGGAAGAGTACCAATAGTATGTGTCACTTACTTGGAAACTCGCTTGTCTCATGGCATAGTAAGAAACAAGCAAGTGTAGACTTATCCACAACTGAGGCAGAATATGTTTTTACAGGTAGCTGTTGTGTGCAAGTTATCTGGATGAAACGCCAACTAATTGATTACGAAGTTAATATTAATGGTGTCCCGGTAAAATTCGACAACACTGATGCCATAAATCTGGTAAAGAATCGGGTACTTCGCTCTTGAATGAAACACATTAAGGTTAGACATCATTTTATTAAGGATTGTGTTGAAAAGGAGATTGCATAATTGAGCACATGTCTTCATATAATCAACTCGCAGATATTTTTACCAAACTGTTTCCTAAAGAAAATTTCTTGTTCATAAGAACTGAGTTAGGGATATTTAATCAAGCATGCATGGAATAATGTCTGATAAATGTCTCTTATCTTCTTCTTCCCTTTCTCTATGTGATTTACATGATCTATGTGTTTGCTTGTATTTGCTTTTTCTCTTTTGTGATAATTCCAATGGGGGAGAAGTATACTCTCAAGGGGAGTAGGGCATACTTTCTATATTTATCAATGGAAATTTAACTACTCCAATCTATCACCTTGTTTTCTTTGTTTTATCCACATCCTTGAGAGATATGGTGTCATCATCAAAAAGGGGAGAGAATGTGAATTTATATGCTAATAGGTGTTGTAGTTGATAATGTTTTGATCAGTTGAGTGATTTTGATGATTTTGATGATTAGTTCGATGTTCGATGGGGTCGTGATGGTTGATCTTTTTCTTGATCATGTTGATCCCTATTGATATATTTTCATATGTCTATGGTGATGTTACTTATTCTAAATTTATCCCAAGCCTCATCAGGGAGAATATTCAAGATTTCAGTGAAGTGATAAAGTCAAAGATAATGTAGCAAGGATCTTGAAGCTTCAAAGTTGTGAACGAAATAAAGTGTTAAAGCCCGTTTAGTCGGTCGTGCGCTTAGTGCACTGTCTGAGTGACCAGAGTATTATAAAAGTGTTAGATTAATTGATAAGTTACTAAGGCAACTCTCACATACTCACAAAATGTTTTTAAGGACCTTTTATTTTTTATGAAATCACTAGAAAATGTTTTTCGCATATAGCTAGTTGGTTACAAGCCCAAATAATCTCTTACGAGTGAAAATTACACAGAATAATTGATTATCCATTAGGTATAGTTGATTATCTCATTTTTAACGCCTCATTGATAATCGATTAGTAACGACGCAGTTTGAAAACTTTCCATTTTTACACTGCATTATCGATTATAGTTATGGCATAATCGATTATGAACATTAAAAGTCCCATGAATTATTTTTCTTTTTGAGCTGCATTTTCTCCTAGATAAGGATAGTGTCTCATCACTAATTCAATTTTAAGAAGGGTGTCTCCTCACTACATTTTCTCACACCATAATTTGATTTTAAATCATTCTTCTCTATTTCTAACATTTTTTATTTTATTCTCTTTTCCAATAAAATTTGCTTTAGTACCTTTGTGAGTTAAATACATTTGTGAGATTTTGGTTATATTAGTGTCCAGTTGTTTTATCAAGAGTGTGGTTCTCTTGAAGTTTCTCTTGTTTTGTTGTTGAGGTTGTCCTAGTAAAAACTTTGCTTTGTTTCCGAGATCAGCTTGTCAAAATTTTGTTCTTAGTTTGTGACCTTAGCCTATGAAAAGATTCATTTGGTTTGAAGGATTAGCTTGTGAAAATCTCTCTTAGTCAATTATAATAAGGTTAGTGGACATAATCTGGTAAAAGCTCAAAAGACTTTATCAGTGGAACTCTTAAGAAGTTTTTCTTGGGGAGAGGATTAGGCCAAGAGATCAGTCGTACCTCTATAAATCCTAGTGCAATCTCTCTTAACTCTTTTTCTATTTACTTAAAGTTATTTACTTTCCTTTACATTTTCACCTTTTCATTTTCTGTTGATATCTCTATGTTTCACTATACTAATGCAAACTATTGTTTTAGTAATTAATCTTAAATTAATCACGAGTTTTAAATATCACAACTCTCTCTCTCTCTCTCTCTCTCTCTCTCTCTCTCTCTCTCTCTCTCTCTCTCTGAGTCATTTGTTCAACATTATGTACCCACATTTACCTGAGTGAGTCCTGCGTCAATTCGCGTATATATAGGGTATATCCGAAGACCTCACCATTGTTGTTTCTGCCACTGTCCTCCGCATGGATGTTGATGAGATTTTTTCAGTGTACTATGATCATCTATTTCTAGAGGATGTATGTCGAGTGTCAGCTCCTAGTCCATAGAGTACAGTATACGATTACATCCGATAATTTTATAGAGTTTCACATCCATGCATGACACTAGATGCAAAAGAAGATCCTTTGAGGCTAGCTCATCAAAAGATCTTAGAGGAGAAGCAGGCAAGGGTGGACCATGTCGTTGATGCGTTACCGATATGTCACCCCATTGTAGGCATTTGGAGGAAGGACATAGCTAGAGCCGATTTTGAGGAAGACACTCCCCATATGGTCACTTTATAGACCTTCTTAGTAGAGACATGGCATGCGTTGCAATACTAGTGAGAGAGAAGGAACAATGATGCCAAATATACACACTAGTTGTCTTTTACTTTGTATATTTTGACATTTTGTATTATAGTTTGTTGTTGGATTGATTATGATATTTTGACATTTTTCTTTTTAACATTTTGAGATTTGGCATTCAGATATACACATTAGTTATTCTATGTTTATCTTACTATAAAATGACAAATGTGTGTGGTTTATTGTGGGATTGATTTATAAACAATTTATTAAAAAAAATGTTAAATTTCTTCTAACTTACTTTCAAATGGGGTAAAATATTGTCATTAGATTAATCTCCAGGTTTAAATCCAAAATTGTGATTTTAGTGAAACACAGAAAATACATATGCAAGGTTAATCCAAAAAATAGAGTGTCTCATACATAAAATCATTTTGTTCTAGAATATATACTTTTGGATATTGGAATTCAAAATATAAAGGGGAAAAAACATTTTGATGGATGTCAGTGTAGTGAGCATCACCCTATTATAACTTAAAATACCTTGTATCAACATCAAAAACAAAAAAAAAAATTTAATGCACCTTATACATTATTTAGACACCACGTTAAAATATCAAGATAAGATTTCGAATATGCGTTTTCGGATGCATTTTATACACATAGAACTCATTTGTTTTTAATCACGTCTTAATTATATGATTTAAATTATTTCAAAAATGCATTTTTCAAATGTCTCTAAAAATACATTTTTAAAACTCACTTAAAAAAAATACTTTTTTTTTTCTTTCCATAGTTTTATAATTATATAAGATGATAGTCTATGTTCATTAATCAAATAGCTTGTAGTGGTAGGGAGGTTTGGAAAGTTTAATCCTTTCTATAATGGTTATTCAAATAACTGTAATTACTCATTATCTGGCAAGTTCAAGTCTAATTATGTTTAACTTGGTTTTTTCCGTACCATTATGCTGGTATCATTAGCCTACATTATTATTTATTTTAATATGAATGGAAATGTTTAATTTGGATTTGCAAGGAGGGTATGAAATATTCTGGTCTCTTATTTAAACACTAAAATTTCATTTTACATCTTTTATATTCAATTTTCAGTATGTACAACCTTTTTCCCATCTCTTTTCTTCCATTTTTCTCCCAATTCCGATTCCACTTATAGATCAAAATAATGTTGGTTCATGCAATTTTTTATTGTTCAAATCAGTTTTACAGTGCAATACGAATCCAAATGAATGCTCATATTTAGTAGTAGAAGCGGATACATAAATTAAAATACAGATGGTAATAATGTTGGTTCATGCAATTATCATCAGGCAATTCTTTTGAGTTTCAAAATTATATTTTCGAAATATTTCAAAAATGTACTTTCGAGTTTCAAAAATGTATTTTTGAAATATTCTAAAGATATATTTTTGAAATTAATTAAGTCATAAGATTGAAATGTATCTTAAAAATTAATAAAATGTATGTGTATGAGATATATCCGGAGATACATCTCTAAAATTTAAGAGTTATTTTTTTATTTTTTATAAGATGTACACAATAGAGTGGACCCACAAAAATGTTGTGCAGGCCCCTGCCAAGTTATCAAACACTCGTTTAACGTGTATGTTTTGTAAGGCATGGTTGTGGGTCTAGAAGTTTGGATGCTGTTTGAGCATCACAGTTGTGGGATCTATGTTTTTGTATTGTGGTAATAATGGGGTGAAACGTCTAATGCTGCAAAGCTTTTTTGGTTAATTAACGTGTTTATTTTATGGTTTTACCATCGGGATTAATTTATTTTTAGAAATTATATTACCGAGAATATTATTTTCACACGAGTGTGTGATAAATTATTGATATTTCTGAAAAACATGGCTTGTGCGTTCGGATTCTTGTGTTTGATATTTCTGAGAACATGGCTTGTGTTGAGTGTTTGGAAAGAGAGTCATTATTGACATTGACTGCAAAGTAGCTACAGTTCTTGTTGGCCAATTGACATTGAAAAATCGAATTCAACAAATAAGCTGTTCATAGTTTAACACGAGAAGACCAATTAACAACTGACTTTATCATCAATCTCCAGTTTGTAACGCATCTTTGATGTAAATAAAATTTCATGATTTTCTTGTTTACAAAAGAAAAGAAGAATGCACTTCACTCCACTACATGACTTGTGTTTATAAAATTTCAATTACCAAGAGCATATGATTAAAACTCATACCAGTCTCACTAAATCATTTAGAGCCCATATAAATCTGGTGGAACACGAATTTTGACCAAGAGTGTATTGAAATGTGTTTTATAAGGCATTATTCATTATTCATTGGCAATTCATATTTGACCTTATCAAAGATTGACCTAATTCATAAGAATTTGATCATGTTTCACAAGTTACAAGATCATGGATTGAAATCACATCTATGGCCCTTAAAGTTTGATACCAATGAGCCTCCAACGCCTAAGGTTAAACTTTCATTACGTTACAAAGAAAAGGGGGGAAACCAATTTTATTTTTATTTTTGGCAAAAAAAAATGAACACTAATGAATAGAACTAAGATTTGATAGAAGGGAAATAAAGGACAAAACTACTACTGTATATTTTATACTAAGGGCTTCAATGGAATAAGCAACATGTACTAGTAAACCTCCAAATGGAAAATATACCATACATAGCTAAGAACAGTTCCTCTCTAATTACTTGTCACTCACATATTATATATTCCTAAAGCAGTAACTAGTAATATGACAATGTTACAAAGGTGAATTATGAGGTTGGAAATTAAGCTCTCATTAGGGCGATGCTGGGATGGGTTCAGTACCAGAAACATGGGAGGCAGCATCTTCTTTTGACATAGCCACATAATTCACAGGAGCCACTGGTCTGGTATTATCCCTTTTTCCATCTTTTGCTATGGACCTGCTTCCATTTTGATGGGCATTAAGCGATAGCCGTCGGCTAGGAGTGCCGTTGGCTCCTCCATTTACACGAGGGCCTCCTCCCTTCTTAGCGCTAACTGGCCTAGCAGGACTGGGTTTTGAACCAAATGGGGCTTCTGGTTCTGTGATTTGCAGCTCCTGAAACTTCTTCTGGTCCTGTAGAGAGTGCAAACACCACAGTTCATACAAGTTATTAAAACTGTGTAGTGAACAGAAATAGGCCAAGCTGATAGTTTAACTTTGTTCAGAGACTTATTATGAGAAAATGCTCCAATTAATCTGAAAATCAGTCATCCTAATCATAACATCAGTGATACTTACTCTCATTCTTCGTTTTTCTTCTTCCCGTTCATGCCTAAGCATGGCATATTCATCTAACATGGCTAGAAGAGGAACACCGTCATATGTAAATGACATGTCATGGGTCTCTTCCCATGTCCGTGTTTTAGCAACCAACGTCTCAACCAAAGCTGCATTTTCACCAAAAGAAACAATGTTAAAATTTTCAATATGTGCATCTTTTTGTTTTATATACATTGATGGCGAATAGCCAAATATAGTTAAAAATAACAGTATCTAATGGTGGTTGTGGTTTCATTCCATACATACCAGGAATTTTATTTACCAATATCCTGGCTTTCTCTGCTCGTTTGAGGTTTAAGTGTGCACCTCTGCTTGCATTATACCTGTTCTCGTCCTGTTTTGCATTGATGTGTAAGGATGATAAAATTATTATATTTAAAAATGGGGAAAGCTTGTGCAACCATTAAATGCAATGATCAAGCTTGCAGTAAACTAAAGCTAAAACTTAGGCACTATCAAATAGCAAATTGATACTGATTTGCATTTGTCTTTCTTAGCATATAAGTTTTAGTGATTTGCTATTTGATTGTAAATGTCTTGATTCACTCTCACCAAAACTGCGCACAACCAACTACACCGAACACGCAGAAAAAATGCACAAGGGAGATTATAGTTACCCGATTATAGTCCTCAAGCCAGCTCTCTTCTTCACATGCTGACATCCATTTCTCAACCTTGTCTAATATATCTTTTCGGCTTAAAGCTTCTTCTTTCGCTTTTGCTATTTGATTGTCCATGTCAGCCAGTAATTCAGTTGGTTCAATGTCTCCAGAATCAATTAATGCCATGATCTTCTCCCTTGCAACATCTGAGTCTATTTCTATATGAGCATGGGCAAATATCTCTTCGAGTTCTGATTGTTTCTTGAAAGCAATTTCCTTCATCCTGCTTGCTTTAAGCTGGTCAAGTCTCTCAACTTCCACTTCAGCCTTCACAATAAGAACAAAACAACCAATTAGCTTAATTTTTGGATCCAAGGCATTTTACTTTCAGAAAGTTTCTAGTACCTGCTCAATCAGATCCAGGGCAAGGGAACCAGGAATAGTGACTTCATCAACAGAAGCAGAGATGTTACAGGTAACATGGTCAAACAGTTTCCTTTCCTCTTGAGGAGTATCCATTAGATTCCAAAGATCAATTAACTGAGAAGCTAATTCTTGGAGCTGCAGGGTTGGACAGGTTGAAGTAAAATAAAAATTATACCATAGTCTAAAAACCCATATTCACTTCCAAGTATGAATTAACATATTTTGAGATAATCATATTAAAAATATGTGATAAACATATTAAAAATATATGATAAACATATTTTGTGAAACAAAAACCACAATATGCAAAAGTTACAAATAATTGAAAGCATATAGTTAACAACCTTGTGCAGCCTCTGCTTTTTATCTTCTTTCAGCGTTAAGACTGTGTTAGCGAGCCTAGCTAGAGTGTCATTGCTTATACTTTTGGATTGAACACCAGTCGAATCATTCAGGCTTGGATGAACCTCAGTTACAGTACTGAAGAAGTCCATACCAAGTACAGCACAAAGATCATGCACAGTACTCACCAATTCAAAAACCTTTTGCAATCTGTCACTCTGACGAACAAAGCAATGCAACAAAATTGTCAATGCTTAGTTAACGATATCAAATGGGATTTTCATTCAGAAAACTAACTGAAATAAACTTAGACATGGCAACCAAATTACCTTTTCCTTTTGAAGTTCATGAAGCTCAGATTGATATTCCTCAAACTTCTTCAGGGACAGGTCAGACTCGTCAACTGCAGGTACATCATTATGATTCAAGCTCCCAGTTATCTCTCCACATATTCTCTGGATCTGTGACTGTACATCTGAGAAATCCTTTATTCTTTCTTCCTTTTGTTCCCATAACTGTTCAAGTACCGGTGCTATAGCTGCAAGCTGTTCCTTGATGGTTCCAGAAGTATTATCTGGCTGCAAAAGAATAAAAGATATGCATAGTAAATTAGTCTGTAACTTCATAATTTTAATGCATCATAAAGCAATATATGCATTAGTAATTGTGCTGTGTTTCTTTCATAAGAACATAGCTAGGTAGTTACTAACAATTCCAGCAAAGCTCTTTTCTCCAAGAGCTGATAGAAGAGTAGAAAGTTCAAGCTTAGCATCAGACAGGGATTGAAGTAGCTGTGCCCTCGACTTTGTAGCATGCTCAACCTTTCTCTTGTACACATCCAAACACTCCTGCTCTAACTGAAGAAGCATCTTGTCCCGTTCTTCATCACTTTCACCAACCTCGTCCCATATTTCCTACATCGAATATGGGATAACCTAACTTTATTAACCTTTAGATCATACATTTAAGTGAAGATAAATAACCAAATGAAGTTGTTACCTGCAGCTTCTTCAACAAGGAACCACAGGTGTTTTCTCCAATAAGAGGGTTTTGAGCTTCAGTTACCGCCATTGAAGTTCCAGAGCAACCTAGCCTGCAAACCCTCACACACAAAAATCATAAGAAATTCCTTTCACCATCAACTCACAGATAGAATAATCTCTTCTGAAAAGATCAGAAAAGCAGATATCTAAAAACTTGTCTATACACCAAAAACAGAGTTCTGTTTGACAATAATATAAAACAAAACAAAAGACAAAGGAAAAAAAGATGCTATAGTTGATCTCATTATAGGGAAAGAAAACTAGTGACTTTGACTAATCAAAGACTATGGAAATACAATTACACAAAAGAAGCCATATAAAGTACATAGTCTGAATTCGGAATCAACAAAACCATAGTGAAAGCAAAACTCAAAATTCAATGTGACTAAAAACATTGAACTCCAGTGCCCTAAATTATCCATCTCAATAGGTAAAACTGACAAAAATCAAATAAGAATCTTAGAAAATTAAGCAAAAAAAAAAAAAAACAATTACAAATCGTGATAGTACTAATACTAGTTGTGTTACTAAGGTTGAAAATCACCGCATTCCATAAATTGCATCTGCAAACAAATCTCCAAAAAAATCAAGCTCATTCAACACTTTCATAATTCAATGCATAGTTACGCTGATCAAACTCACTGTATATAGCATCACAACAAAATGATTTCACCAAACAAAAAAAAGAAGCTAAACTAATCAATTCGCCGACAATAACAAATCAGCAAGAAGACTACATTACACTGACAAAAAAAATCAAACTGAAACAGAACTTCAAAGAAACGAATGAAGAGTGGAGACGAATGCTAAGATTTAAGAGAGCATGCAACGAGTAAGAATCAGATCTCAGAGGTTAGCATAGATCAGAGGAAGAAGATGAAGATTGATAGAGAGAAACGTTACCGTATGAGGCTGGGTTAGGGTTAAGAGGTATTTCAGATCTGAAACAGTGTGAATGAATGTGAGTGAGTGTGAAAAAAGAGTGAGTAGTGTGTAGTTATAATAATGGTGGTAATATTAGTAAGTGAGAAAGTGATGAAAGATTAGATTTTAGATTATTAGATTAAATAGAAACAGATGAAGATGACAAGAAAGAGAACGTAACAAAATGGACCCACAGTGCTACACAACAAAAAAACACCATATATTCTCTCTCTATTTCTCTCGTTAATTGCCATCTGTTTTTATCTTATTTACAAAAATGACACTGTAACACTTCCCTCGTAATCACCTCCGAAATTTTCTAAATATAAATATAAAGAAGTAATAACATGAAGAAAAAAAAACAAACAGACTCTGAGTCAGAGTCTTATTAAAATTAAAAAAATATAATTAAATGAGTTTTATTATAATACGCGGTAAAAATGAAAAAACGGTAACTTGTATACGGCGTTATAAATTCCTGTGACGCAATTATTTTTTGCCTTATAATGAAATTACTTTTTGTGTACGTTACCAGTATAAAAATTTGACTCGGTGATTTAGACTAACCACGTGCTCGGTGACGGTGAGTACATAGTGATTTTTTTTTTTTGTTAATAATTTAAATTTGTTATTAATGGAATTAACATAAAGTTTTATTTGTAATAGAAAAATAGTTAAAATTTTGTCAAGTATTTAGACATAGAAAGATTAAACTTTAATTAGATCAATAAAATATGATAAAATAAAGTTGATGGAATGACATAGGATAAAACTATATTGTTTTAATTATTTTAAACTAGAAAAATACTCGTTCAATCGGACTAATTGTTATGTTAATTATTAATAAGATATAAAAAAATATTAAAAAAATTTTATTACAAAAAATAATATGATAAATAATTGAGATAACTAAAATTTAGTATATAAATAATATAAGACTTGTTTTTATAGTAAATCAAATATATTTTATGTATTTGAATAAAATGATTATAGGTAATATGATTTATATTTGAATAGGGTCATTAAATTGTCAAAAATATAAAACTTGAAAATTTAAAAGGTATTCAATATATTAATTAAATATTTATTTAGTATTTATAATGTGTTAATAAAAATTTTGTTTCATTTTTTTTGTATTATTTATTTATATACGTCTATTAATTAAAAAGTTTTAATCGTTGTTTGTTTTGTGCCATACTCTTTTATTATATATTGGTGTAAATCAGTCCTTTGTAGTTGTTATGTATTTTTATTGTATTCATCATAAATATTTGTCTGGTATTTTTTTATTAAAAGTTAATAGTTATAAATGTGTCTCGTTTTTATATATAAATATAATAAATGTTAAGTATATACTAGTTAATGTATGATGTATGGTCGAATTTATCTAATTAATTAGTTATAAATATTTATCTCATTTATAAATTGTATGTTAATTATTTAGTAACTTACATAATTTCATAAAAAATAACGTGACATAATTGAATTGTGAATATTAAATACTAAATAAAATAGTCTAAATTTTGATTCTTATTTTATGTTTACATTTGTATGATTTAACGATTTTTAATGACTCATCTCTATATAAAAAAAATTGCATACAGAATTTATAATTAGTGTATTGTATAAATAAAATTAAAATTTATTATTATTATCAATTTTACGTAAAATTTAACTGAAAAATATTAAAGTTAATTAATAGATTAGTGACATGAATTTTTCTTATATTTGAATTATGTATTTTAACAAAAAATTTAGTGACTCAATGTTAGAAAAACAAACAAAAAAAATATGATAAAACTATCATTGGTGTAGTATAATTGTTCACGATATTTTGTTAATGTTATTTTTAAAATATTAATTTAAGCTATTAACTTAATGATAAATTCTGTATTGTATACATTTTTGTATGTTTCAAAGATTTGTTAGTGAATATTTTTTAAGAAATAACAAATAAAAGTTATATTTAATGTATTATAATTTTTTTCACAATTAATTAATAATAAACAGTTATTCTCCTTCAAAAGCATCCAGTAATGACTCATTCATAAAAATAAAAAATAACTTGCACTAAAAATGTATTAGAATTATTTTATTTTTATGTTAAAAAATCTTCTTGAAAAGTTACATTTTTAAAAATAATTAAATATTAAATATTTATCCCATACCTAATTCTTTAATATTTTTATGTTAAAAATCTAAAATCAAAGTGTGAAAAATTTATAATGACTTTTTACAAAGTAAATAATTCAAATAATTTTTTAGTGATTTTTATCATAAATTATATTGTATATGATATATTTAGTCTACTTTTTATAAGATATAAAAAATAATTAAATCATGATAAATAATTAATTTTCTTATAAATGAACGATAGATTCGAATGTCGCTCTTTAGTTACTCATTTTTATCTATAATAAAATAAAAATTAAAAAAATATCAAAAAATGTAATTTTTGTAATTTAATTATTTGACTTTTATGTCGAAAATAGTTTGAAAGTATTAATTTTTAGTAATTCTTTAATAAAATATATATTTTTTGTATTATTTTTGTAATTAATATAAATTAACTATTCTTTTTTTTTCACCACAAATATCTCACTGGATTAAGTAATAACTACTCTTCTTACAAAATATTAAAATTGATAAAATATTAAAAAAGTAAAATTGATAAATATTTCTTAGCCTAGTTCGTTGAGGCTAATTTTTATAAAAGGAAAATTGATAAAATAGAATGCAACTTGTTCATACAATTAAATATTAGCACAAATTTCCAAAATTATCCTCATAAAATAATATGTTTCACATATACAAAAGTAAATTTGGAGGTAATTTAACATAATTTTAATTTGTTTTAGTAAAACGAGGATATATCACATAGAAAAGAAAGAATCAATTACAAATGGTCATGCATGGAACAAATAAAAAAACCTCAGCAGTTAACCAAATCTAAAGATATAAAGATTTAGCATATTCCTATTAAAATTCATAATTACAATCACGTCACTATGTATATCATCCCATCAAATATAATATACATTAGTAGTTTAAATGCGGTGTTAGAATATTTTAATAATATAGTAATATTAATATTTTAATAATTATGTGATGAAATATATTTATTTATTATATTAAATATTTTATTAATTAAGTGATTTTAAATAATTAAGTAATTAAATAATATTTAAAAAATTATTTAAATTTTATTTATGAATTATTTAATTAATTAATTAATTAAATAATTAGGTATAGACTGAAATTGTGAATGTCACGATAACTCATTTGGAATTATGAGAATTTTAGTTGACCGTCACATTATATATAAGCTATAGTCCCCAATATATTATACAACACACAAATTATTTCTTTTCTCCGTCTAAAGAATTCGAGATCAACTGATTTAAATATTTCTAAAATTAATCAATCGATCTTTTAATCTTATATATTCTTAATTTTCATGTCTAAATTATATATTATAATATTTTTAGATATATTTTGATTAATCATTATTAATCTAATTCTAATACATAATAGTTGCTCTTTCTATAAATGTGAGTAATGATTGAGCAGTATAGACTTTAGAACAATCAAATAGCTAACCCACATATTTCTTAGCCTCAACGAACTAGGAAGGGCATGGTGCAAAGCCAGAACCACAAGCTGAGTGTTTCCAATTAGAATAGAATCCAAACCAATGCTTAGATTAGGCATGCCCATAACGAAGATGGCTCACATGTGCTTGACAAAAAATACATTACATGCTATAAATTATAAAAGAAATTACCTAAGTCTTTACGCCATATGCTGTCAAAACGAGAGAGATTGTAATGGAGTTGTCATTTGTGTTATCTTCTATCCATTTAATTTAAGTAGTAGATGATTCTAGATGACTTCTTTAGTGATAGTTGGTTTTGAAAGGTGAATTTCCACACTAATCATCATGGTTGATTCTAGATGATTTCTTTAGTGATAGTTAGTTATAAAAATATATAATGACACATTAGTTACATATATTATCATAGTTGAGTTGGTAAAATGTATGTCTCTTTTTCTTTTGGTTTGAGTTCTCTTAGCAACCACAAAATTATTATTTTATACATTTTAAGAGGCCTCGTTTTAAAATTTACTTTAGGCTTCTAAACGGGTAGGGTCAGTCCTGCGTGACTTGATCATAAGATTTTATTAAACACAAGTGCATTATTTTTCATGGGTTTGTTGTTGAGTTTTATTGTAAAGTGGAATAAAATACTATATAGAATTTTATGCAAATGTCATAGTTAATATCAAGGTGATACTGGTGCATATCAGTATTTGACCTGAAACTATTATGGACCTTATATATGGAGTTGAGTATTTTATTATCGATCAAACATTATCCATAACAGGAGGACTATAAACATGACTGGTGGGCACTCTATAAATCATGTTGAGGCACATGGGTTACCTAGATAGTATTTTCTCATCCTGCATAACAAGATGACTAGAGGCTCAGTATTGAATTAGACAAGGGTGACACGGTATATGTCTTGTGTTCAATATATACATGGGGGCAAAAGAATAATTATACAAATAAAATCACATAAAAGTTTTATCTGATCACGTAACATTTTCGTGACTTGGATAGTAGTGATTGTTGGGGGGAATATAGACTCGAATAATCTAGAAAATGGGGTTGAATAAACCTTTCCAAAAAATACCAATTAAAACTTTTACTTTTTGAAAATCAGAATTCGATAAAAAAAATTACTCTACGTAATAGAATTTTCATATAATATATTCTTTTTTTATTTATCGTAATATACACTTAATCAGAAATACAAAATAAGCGGTAAATGAAAATACTAAAGCAGGTAATGTTTTAGTTGACCAAAAAATTAATTTACACAAGATGTGTAAAGCTAGTTTTTTTTCAATTGAACGAAAAATCTAACACTACAGTTTTCAAAATTAATCAAAACTAAGAATGTTTAGGATCTCAATCAAATACAGACATAAACCTTGGATATCAAATCGCTATCAAAATGGTAAACTCTAATATTATGTGATTCTATCAAGATCAGAGATTCAATCAGCGGCCAGCAATACGACGTGGACTCCAAATTTGCCGGTGACAGAGAAGAGGATGAGGTGTACCTGCAAGGCACTCCGACGGCAAAATAAGATTCGGAGTGAAAAGAGAAAAGCAAGTACAGGGTAGTGAGAATGAAATTAGAATATCTGATCATTCTGCAGATGAGGGTATTTATAGTGTGCCTTCGACGTTGGGCCAAAAGTCATATGTTGTGGGCTAGATCGTTAGGTCCACAACAAATAACTGCCCAGATCTACGTGGAAGTAGGGAAGACCAGCATGTGGTCTTCATCCTGGGTCAATTGCCCCACGAACTTCGCAGTGGATTTTCCCGTTCCTGAAGGCGAAAGTGCCCCGTAAAAGGCGTGCTTTCAGTTGGTGACGTGTCCTCGCGTGATGAGCACGTGGAAAATATGGCCTCCAACGACTATGGAGGATTGGGCCTTTGAATTGGGTTGTCCTCGATGAACCACTAGATTAGGCCTACTCGAATGTGGGTCATCCATAGGCTCATTCCAAAACAGGAGTCTCCTAAGTCGTTGCTCTTAGACGATGTCGCAACTGCGGAAAACAACCGGCGAAAAGAACAGAGTCATCATCGAACGTTATTATTCTGATGGGGGAAAGGAAATGATCTAAGAAACCTCAAAAGGGAGAAGACATGGTCTCGCAACCAAATCTTGGGTTCGGAAGTCGATTACGCGAGAGGAAGGTGTTAGCATCCCTCGCGTTCGTTGTACTCAACAGGATCCATTCTTATTGTTATAATCAAAGGGTGCATATATCTAAAGCCTACTTGCTAAACAGAAACGAAAAGGGGAAAACAAAAGGAGACTCGATAGTACTTCGTCGTCCTATGCCTACGTATTCCCTTGTGCAATGAGAAAGTCAGAGTCAACGTAGCTCGGAGGACTACGAGTGGAGGGGGAAGGGTGTTCACCAAGACTTAGTCGTCTTGTGCCTACATATCCTCATTCGAACGAGAATGAAGAAATCAGAGCGTTCGTAGTTTGGCCAACCACAGGTGGCTGAGTGTCTTTTATAAGCGATGCTAAGTTCGCATTTCAGCAATTAGGGTCGAGGTCTGTTTGCGATAGAACGAAAGTAGCATGCCCTTTTCTGAAAAGGTTTGAAGGAAAATCCCAAAGGACAAAATGAATTGAATTTATTGAAGGATTTAAGAGAAGGGAAATGACTTTGTTTAAGATGTGCGTCGTACTAAAGTCTATGACATAAGATCAAATATTTCGCACTAACGATTCAAGCGTCTCGCACACAAAGTACCCTAAGATGAGGTTAGAAATGCCTCTACTTATCTTTTCCCATGTGTTTAACGCTCATGACGCACTATGCACATCGTCTTTATTAAGTGTTTTACTTGACTCAAGAAAGAGAATAGGGAGACTCAAAGGGCAAAGAAAAATCTAAGGGGGCTCGCGCTTAGATGTTGTCATACCAAATGGTCCTATAGTTGAGGATGTGAAAGAGAATTCTACCATAATATTATCATACAAGAGATGGACCTAAGGTTGAGGTTGAAAGGGAGCTAACCTAATGTTGTCATGCAAAAGATTGAGAGTCTAATGTCTATTCTACTCCAAACTTAATCAAAAATTAAGTTGGACTAGGAGCCTTAAGGGAGCATGTGAACAAAGCACAAGTAAACATTACACAACTCAATCACAAACAACATCAAGTACACAACAAAATTTAAGTAAAGATTCAAATATAAAGAGAGAAAATGTCAAAGAAACTCATTTAAAAACTAAGAAAATAAACCAAAAATAGCAGCATCAACAACGCTTTAGCACAACACTAAATTCCAGCAAACAAGTAAAACAACATTTAACAGTTCCTATTTTCATAACAGAATAGGTGCGCATTCAGCAGCAACAGGATAGCAACATATAACAACACACTTCATTCACAACAGCAGTATATGCAACAACAACATTCTACACTCAATCAACTTTTACACAAGAAGACTCATCAACCATGATATATCAAGAATTAATCAATCCAACATGCATAAAAAATGTCTCAAGAACTTACCAAAATATGCATTAAGAACTCACGAAAATTAACACCAAGTCGTTTAAATAAGATTTTCAATGCAACTAATCAATGAAATAGTTCAGCAAATCGTGAAACTCATTTCAAGCAAGACATGCAAAATATTCCACACAAATCATCAACAAGATTAATCAAAACTTCTATGGTAAGAAAATCAATCAAAAGTTTAACCAAAGTTCAAACAATTTGCTCCACTAAAGAAGATCAATGAGAAATCACTCAAAAATTAACTACATGATTTAGTGATAATTCAGTTAGTCACGACAACACCTAGTTAAACCAAATTAATAAAATTGAGATCAATAATTAACACCAAATTAGAATGTTAATCAAAGTCCAAAATAAAACTTCAATCAAAGCTAAAATCACAATTCTACAAAACTAAGATAAAAAAATAAGATTAACATCAGATCAATATTTAAATCTAAATCAAAAGTTAATAAAACTAAAATCTAATTAAAATAAAGAAAAAAACTAATTCTAAAATTCAATAAAAATGTAATGAATCTTTAATAAAAAAATAAAATCTAACTAAAATATTAAATATTAAGTTGAAAGTGTGCAGCAATTATGTATCTTTGATAATCAAACTTTTAAAGCATCGGCATTCTATTTTGCAAAAGCAACAAGCTACATAAAATCAGCTTCACTAACTCAATTGAATCATTGATTATTCCAATTATAAACAAACGGACAACATGAGAAACTCTCACGACAGCAAGACCTCATTGTGCAAGCTAGGGAGCAAAACAAACCGACGAAATCGAAAATGCGAAAAACCTCTAAAATTGGCATACCACAGGTGAAATAATCAGTACGACGATTCATTCGAAATATAATCACAAACACCAGGCTAAACACAAGATACAAATAACAAACCAAATTAAATGATAATAAACAAAACAACCATCGTATCCGGATTGAATCGAAGCTACAAAGAAATTGAAAACCAAGCAGTAACAGAATAACATTATAATAGATATGTGCGAAAACTCGAAATCGCTACCAAATCGCCAAAATTCTACTGTTGCATGTTGCTATTACTTGTCTTTCTCGTTGCGGAATTTCAAAGCTTCAGAACCAATCGAGTGTTCGTTGAATTTGAGCGATGCTGAGAGGAAAAAGAGTAGCGGTTGTCGCGAACATTGCAGCTGCGGTGAACATCGGAGATGAATTGAATGACGGAGAGATTTATTGATGCAGGACGGAGAAACTTGTTGATTCATGATGCAATAAAGCTGAGAGTTACGGAGAGTTGATGTTGATGCGGTGAAGCTAAGAGTCACAGAGAGTTGACGGAGACGCGGTGAAACTGAGAGTCGTTTTCTCTGTTTCTCTTTGGAATGTAGTTATCCATTTCTTTTTCCTAAGAATCAGCGCTTTCTCTCCCTTTTTCTCTGAGAATATGTCGTCCTCTTTTCCTTCTAAGAAAACTGCGTCGTATCCTTTTTTCTCTTAAGGATTCGCTTCCTCTTTTTTTCTTTTTGCTGTAGACTATGTTTTCTCTTTTTAGAATCAGCGTCGCCCTCTCTTTTGCAGCCATATCATTTTATTTCATGTGACTTGCTTGGGTATGCGTCATGGATCAATAGTGGATGGATTATGGACTTGGGTTTTATTTTGAAAGAAATGGACATTATAACAACAACAACAAAATGGTTATTATGGATTATAGTTTGGACAACTTAAATTGGACTATTTTAAATGGATTATTTTGTTAGTGAGAAAAAACAATGGTTAATTGGATTGGATAATATCTGGATAATTGGAAGTAAAAAATGTATTTAGAATTTTAGAATGAGTAATATGGATTTTGGATTATGAAAAAATGGTAAATTTGGTTTTAAAATGTGAGGAAAATAAATGGTTTCAAATGTGGAAAAAGTATATAGATTTAATTGGATTTGAAATGGTTGAAAAGTGGTTTAAAATGTGGATAAGTTTGGATATGGATTTAAGAGTTGATTTTTAAAGTGTGGACAATGTAAATGGTTAATGGATATTAGTAGAAAAATTGGAAGTGGTTATCCAAATGGATAAGTGTTCAGGAAATGGATTTGAATTTTGAAATTGATTCTTGAATAATGCCTTTCAAATAAACCATAATCATGCACTTTCAATCATTGCATGCCTAAAACCCTGACTCTTACAATCCAAATTAACTCGTAATTGAAGCAAACCCATCCATCTTAAATGAAAAATGACAAAATAACTCCCATAGAAAGAAATCCTTGGCACACAGAAAATCCACAGCTTTATATTTTTCAATTCCATTCCCATGAGACCTTGCATTGGCGACTAATGATCCTTGATATTAAACCCCAATCAGCCATGTATACACCAGGATCTTCAATAACATGTGCCTCAAGTAATGACAAAATTCCTTGAATGATAAGATTCACTAATGAATAAGCTTTGTGAGGAAACTCTCTTGAGTACCACATGATTAAGGAAATAAACCCTAACTCATGATTTTAAATGCCGCTTCTTGAGGAATCTTATAAAGATGGTCTTGATACTTGATGATCTTGGATGAGAAATTATGACAAGGAGAATTCAATCCTCGCTTCAGACTTGAATGAAAGAACCTCAAAGCAAATAGGAAACTCTGATTCAAAGAACTGTTGTAATCTCATGTCTTAGCATACCAATGTGTTGTATCCCAAAATTTGACCAACCTTTTCTTTCTAACTTGGCTTATGTTTCATTTCATTTTATCATTTGCATCTGCATAGCATTGGTTATATTAGGGGATCAAGAGGTTTGTTTTGCCAGTCAAGAGGAGAGCTTCATTGTTCAAGCTCAAGCAAGGGTATCATATGCAAGCTACCAAGGGTTCACTATCATCTAAATTGGATTTCAAAGCTCCTAGAAAGGAGAGGTTTGTGTATGGGTGTCACCTCCTATCTTAAGGATCATCAGAGGTTCATGAGGTTACCTATTTGGATAAGGCATGGTTCAAAAGCTCAGTGTGTATCTTGAGAGGTCTTTATGGAGTTGGTATGGTTACTCATTTCATCTGCAAGAGCCTTAGTCAATGGATATGGTGTTAGGAGTTCATCTGGTCAACCAAAGTCAACTGTGGACTTGAGAGGGTTCAAGACTTGGTTCTAGGCCATTGAAGACATGAGGAGTCATCTTGAAGCATCTAGGATGTATTGTTGAGATCAAATTAAGGAGATTCAAGAGTTCAAGGAGTTGCTAAATTAGGGTTGACAAGGGTCTATCTCCCTTATATCTTCGGTGTTTGGGGATTTGAAACAAGGCATGTACATCATCAGTAATTTTTTATTCCAAAAGCATACAACCAGAAAATTTACGTTTTTACTTCATCATCCTCCCTTAAAGAGTTTAAGTAAGAAAGTTGGTATTACAGTGCATAGAAATATTTTCATGAGTGAACATGAATGTATTACTTTAAGAGGAGTATACTCATTGCATTAAAATTATCATTAAAAAACAAACAAGTTTTTACATGCAAACTATGTTTTTAACAAATAATGAAAAATACAAATGAAAATGCAGTAAAGAAGCTAACGATTGCCATGGTTGAGGAGGCTTAACTTCGTCTAGAATTATTGCTTATGACGATGTCTTTGAAGTCCGAGTGCTCGCTTTGGAGGCTTTAATTAATGTACATACCATCTTCCGTGATCATGATGACACTTGAATCAGTAAGATCTTGCATTTGATACTTCATAGCTCTACAATCTTCAATTGAATGGCCAAATTCCCCTGAGTGGAACTCACATCTTACAGTTGCATCATAACCTGGTGGCAATTAGGCAGGATCAGTGAGAGTCCTTAACTGAATCAACTGATGCTTTAGAAACTCATCTAATAACTGTGCGTACGGAATGGGGACGACATCCAGCTGCCTTTCAGGCTTCTCCGACCTTTGTTGTTTCTTCTGAGGATGGTTCTGATTTAGGCACCCAACCTATCTAGGCGTTTCCCTCTTCAGATCTAGTCGAGGAACAAACAAGGGTTGCTAGCGTGAGGATTCTAAAACCCAAGCCTGAGGAATATGCCCCTGTCCTGAGGTTGACTCTGGAGAAAGGAGAGGAGCATTCATCTCTTTTGCAGCAACTGAGGTAGGATCACTCCGTACGTCCGTCCTTGTTGGCGTGAACTCAATTTCCTTTGAATCAATAAGCTTTTGAACCTTGTATTTGAACCTCTTATAATCTCCAACGTTGTGACCAGGTGCCCCATAATGGAAATCACACCTAGCATTGACATTATAGATCAAAGGAAGCTTTGCTGGAGGAGGTCCCAGAGTAACAAGCTCAATTAGATGAAGCTTAAGCAGGTGTTGGAGTAACTGCGCATACGACATTAGAATCAAATCAAACTTCTTCACAGGCTTCCTTGGCCTTGGTTCATACCCTCTGCCCCTAAGATTCTCTTGGGAAATAGGGGATAGCTATTGACATGAAAGTTATAGAACCTCAGGTTGTAAAGAAGCTTTATGAGGTAGCTCATGATCTGAGGGAAGAACAACAACTTCTGTTATAGCTGGTGGCATAGGATTGCCTTCCTTTCTCAACACTGGGCTCGAAACTTCCATGACCAAACTCACCTGAGTTTTCAACTAATGAACTTCCTCCCTCATCAATTTCTGGTCATGAGATAAAGCTTGTATGTCCACCATGAATGGTCTCATATGGCCTCAGACTTCCATCAACTCTGCTTGAATCTGATCCATACCTTTCTTCTGGCCACCCCGGGTGAATACCTGCAAAGACCTAAGTCTACAATCCTGATAAGAAAACTAGATCTAGATAAGAAGACCGGCCAAGAACACCTGTTATGCACATGATTATGAAAATGCAATGCAAATGTCATGTTTAAATATTTCCAGGGGTAATCTACACCTTGATTCAAGTTTTTACAGCAATAAACACGAGAGATGGATAGAACACTGGCAGAAGAACTCATATATTAGCCGAAGAAGAGTCAATATAATAAGCTCATACAAAAGAGACAAAATCAAATACAAAGCCATTGATCCCAATCTACACCTTAGTTCAACAAGTCATGAAACTCATTTCAAGCAAGACATGCAAAATATTCCACACAAATCATCAACAAGATTACTCAAAACTTCTATGGCAAGAAAATCAATCAAAATTCTAACCAAAGTTCAAACAATTTTCTCCACTAAAGAAGATCAATGAGAAATCACTCAAAAATTAACTACACGATTTAGTGAAAATTCAAGTAGTCACGACAACACCTAGTTAAACCAAATTAATAAAATCGAGATCAAGAATTAACACTAAATTAGAATGTTAGTCAAAGTCCAAAATAAAACTTTAATCAAAGCTAAAATCACAATTCTACAAAACTAAGATAAAAAATCAGATTAACATTAGATCAATATTTGAATCTAAATTTGAAATTAAAATCTAAATTGAAAATTAGCAAAACTAAAATCTAATTAAAACAAAGAAAAAAATTAATTCTAAAATTCAACAAAAATATAATAAATCTTTAATAAAATAAAATAAAATCTAACTAAAATATTAAATATTAAGTTGAGAGTGTGCAACAATTATGTATCTTTGATAATCAAACTTTTAAAGCCTCAACATTCCACTTTACAAGCGTTTAAAGCAACAAGCTACACAAAATCAGTTTCACTAACACAATTGATTCATTGATTATTTCAATTACAAACAAACGACCAACGTGAGAAACTCTCACGGCAGCAAGGCCTCCTCGTGCAAGCTATGGAGCAAAACAAACCTACGAAATCGAAAAATGCAGAAAACCTCTAAATTTGGCATACGACAGGTGAAATAATCGGTACGAAGATTCATTCAAAATCTAATCACAAACACCAGGCTAAAATAAGACACGACTAAAAAACCAATGCAAATGATAATAAACAAAATAATCACCGTATTTGGATTGAATCAAAGCTACAAAGAAATTGAAAACTAAGCAGTAACAAAACAACATTGTAATAAATATGTGCAAAAACTCGAAATCGCTACCAAATCAGCGAAATTCTACTGCTGATGGTTGCTATTATTTGTCTTTCTCGTTGTGGAATTTCAAAGCTTCAGAACCAACTGAGTGTTCGTTGAATTTGAGCGTTGCTGAGAGGAAAAAAGGTAGTGGTTGTCGCGAACGTTGTAGTTACGGTGAATATCAGAGATGAATTGAACGATAGAGAGATTTATTGATGCACGAAGGAGAAACTTGTTGATTCATGACACGATGAAGCTGAGAGTCACAGAGAGTTAACTTTGATGTGGTGAAGCAAAGAGTCACAGAGGGTTGACGAAGATGCGGTGAAGATGAGAGTCGTTTTCTCTCTTTCTGTTGGAATTTCGTTCTCCCTTTATTTTTCCTAAGAATCAGCGCTTTCTCTTCCTTTTTCTCTGAGAATCCTCTGTCCTCTTTTCCTTCTAAGAAAATCGCGTCGTCTCATTTTTTCTTTTAAGGATTCGCTTCCTTTTTTTTCTTTTTGCTGCAAACCGTGTTTACTCTTTTTATAATTAGCGCCACCCTCTCTTTTACAGCCCTATCCTTTTATTTCGTATGACTTGCTTAGGTATGGGCCATGGATCAAAAGTGTATGGATTATGGACTTGGGCTTTGTTTTGAAAGAAATGGACATTACAACAAGAACATAAATGGTTATTATGGATTATAGTTTGGACAACTTAAATTGGACTATTTTAAATGGATTATTTGGTTAGTGAGAAAAAACAATGGTTAATTGGATTGGAACAATATTTGGAGAATTGGAATGGACAATATTTGGATAATTGAAAGTAAAAAATGGATTTAGAATTTTAGAATGGGTAATATGATTTTTGGATTATGAATAAATGGTAAATTTGGTTTTAAACTATGAGGAAAATAAATGGTTTCAAATGTGGAAAAGGTATATGGATTTAATTGGATTTGAAATGGTTGAAAAGTGGTTTAAAATGTGGATAAGTTTAGATATGGATGTAAGAGTTGGTTTTTAAGGTTTGCACAATGTAAATAGTTAATGGATATTAGTAGAAAAATTGGAAGTGGTTATCCAAATGGATATTTGTTGAGGAAATGGATTTGAATTTTGAAATTGGTTCTTGAATAATGTCTTCCAAATAAACCATAACCATGCATTTTCCATGATTGCATGCCTAAAACCGTGATTCTTACAATCCAAATTAACTCGCAATTGAAGCAAACCAATCCAGCTTGAATGATAAATGACAAAAATAACTCCCATAGAAAGAAAGCCTTGGCACACAAAAAATCCACAGCTTTATATTTTGCAATTCCATTCCCATGAGATCTTCCCTTGACGACTAATGATCTTTGATATTAAACCCCAATCAGCCATGTATACACTAGGATCTTCAATAACATGTGCCTCAAGTAATGACGGAATTTCTTGAATGATAAGATTCACTGATGAACAACCTTCGCAAGGAAACTCTATTGAGTACCACATGATTATGGAAATAAACCCTAACTCATGATTTGAGATGCCCCCTCAGTCGAGCAGACCGGTACTTGGCACGAGGAGAGCCTACGCGCTTCCCCCATGTTCTCCACGTGTCTCCCACACGGGGACACATCATCAGGTAACTACCTACTTCCGAAAGAGATGGTTAGCCCACCTTTTGAAGATCATGGGAAGTTGATCTATGGCGAAGATCACGTGCTGGTCTTCACTATGCCACGTAATCCCTGGCAGTTACTTGTGTTAAGCTTGGCAATCCGGCTCAATGCAATGCAACCGTTGGCCCTGCGCTAGGGGCATATTATAAATACCCTCTTTCACTAGAGGGTCAGGTATTCTATTAACTACACTTTTTCTCTATACTTGATCTCTCTAGTTTCGTTACTCACTTAAGCATCAGAGTATCTTGCAGGTACACCCCCTTTCTCCTCTACAACACCGGTGAAGGCAGCAACTCATGACGCGTGACAAACTACTGATTTCTTTCTGATCAGGTACGATCACTATGGTATAATGGTTGTTTTCCTCTATCACTGGGATTGTGGCAGAGAAGAAAATGAGTAGATTCTCATATTTAGGGGGAAACTCTAAATAGAAAAACATTGGGTAGGGTTAGGAAAAGGCATTGAAGAAAATAGGTTTTGTTGTTTCTTGTAATTCTAAATTTACTAAAATACTAATAGTGAATTTTATTTCTTGGTTTGTTGTTGAAGCAGTAAAGCAACAAGCAAAAATTAATTAAGTACCCAACTTTTGTCGTCTCCACAGGGATCAGTGCGAAGGAAAGAATTTTGTTCAACAGTCTACACGTTTCTAAGATTGGTTTTAATGGTATGGGAGTAAAATGCACAAAGAAACCATATGAGCAAGTAAATAAAGTACAATAGAGAACTCGTCAGGAATGACGTTCATTCACTTATCTAATACACAAATCTACCAATGAGTTATACACAACCTAAATCACTTGTCAATACCCCCACGGGTCACTCACAACTAAGGTTATGTCTAACATAAAGTTGAGAGATCAACCGCGTCGCCTCATCGATGATGTCTCACGCAACTCGACAATACAGAGTATTAAGAATCGATACCCACGGTGAATGTTAGATCTAAATCTACCTCTAGAGTTCAGAACTTAGTAAATGTTCATCCTAGATCCAGATTCGAAGAGGATATGTCTACCGCAACTCAAATCCAAACATAAAGCGAGTAAAACAAGGATAACACCGATAAAGATTTATAAAATAGATCGTATACAACACCATGATCAATAAATATACATACTATCAAAGTAAACTTATGTATAAACCCCAACAAATGAAAAATACATAGAGAATAAGAAAGATAAATAGGAATCTCTCACCATGTCCAGCAAAGTGACGCAAATCCAACTCCGGATCATCGCTATGCAACCTCCAATGTTGTTTCTAAGCTACTTTACACAAAAAATGTCTTTGATGAAGCTGGGGTTAAAAGTTCATAACAACATAACCTAACAAATGCTGAAAAGTGACTTAAATAAGGGCTGAAATGACGCGAACCACGCTATGAGGGCGCTTAGCGCCATCAGCAAAATAACAAATCTTATTTTCTTCAAAACTTTCAAACCGTAACTCCGATTGATGCCCGATCGGAAGTGTTGGAAAGGTTATTCAAGGCTCTATACAAAAATGAAAAAAAAAATCCTTGCTTGAATACCTAAAAAAATGAGATAAACAAAAATTCAAAAGAATTAAATTTATTATAGTCGCACTAAGGGCGATCTCACCTAAAATACACTTAAATCGCCTTAAAGCGTGATAAGCGCGGTCAGTGCTCTTTAGCTACTGTCTCTTCATCAAAGCCAAGCTGAACCCACGTTGAAAAATGCGCTAAGCGCGAGTGACAGTATTTTGTTGGTCAAAACTGCATTTTGAAGCATCCTTCTTGGCTCAAATGGGTCCATACTTCAACCATGCATTATTACCTATAAAAACAGATGAAAAATTGTCAAACTCAACAATATGTACACAAAAATGTATATTACACACTATAATTTAAACTATATAAAATATATACAAAAATAGGGGATATTAAATGAAAACAAACGAATCAAGCCAATAAGTGTCAATTATGCACACTAAAAATCAGTACATTTTAGCACACTAAAAATCAATACATTTTAGCACTTATCAACTCTCCCAAACTTAAACTTGTTTGTCCTCAAACAAGAATCAATCAACTCGAAGAAACAAAAACAATTATCAAGAAATCATGCTCAACAAGTTTTTACAAACGAAAAACAAATGTATGGTACAAATATCGAAAGTACATGCAAAGCAATGCTTACCACTAAACTACAATGACACCATGATTATGAAACCAAGTCTAAGCACAAAACACATGTCAAAAATTCTAAAGCAATACAAATGTTCAAGAATGAATCATATCTAACACTCCTCTTCAGAATAAGGGCGAAGAAATTTACGTGGTTGCAACCACGAGACAATTATACTCATCTGAATAACAATGCTAACAACAGTTCAATTTATACATTCATCTAACAGTCATAAATGAAATCATGGAAGCAAAAAGATCACCAAAAGGTTGAAAGATTATAGCTTGGCCAGGTTTCACAATAAATGGTCATTTCTTAGACTATTGAATCAAAGTTACCACACAAAAGAAACATTCACTATCCATGGTATTTACACATCACAACTTCATTCACCGATTCCTTTTCTCTATTGATCACCCTTCCAATCTTCATTTTGCACACTTATTGATTCTCTATTTTTCTACTTCAAATAAGCATTCTTTTTCTTTTGTTTTTCACATTCATATTCACACTTTTTCTTTTCATACTTGCTTGAAATTTTTCAAAAGTTTTAGCAACCTACCATTCTTCTTTTTCATTCTCCCCAACTTGAATTCAACCAAACCTCAAGTGAATGTTCCTTGCTTTTTATGGCAAGGAAATCAATTTAAAATAATGTTCAAAGGTTCAAGAAGAAAGTTTTAGAATATCACAAAATTCAATGATGAACTATACTTTCAAATTATGTACATAAACCAAGTTCATCACTAAAATGAGATCTAAACTGTTTAGGCTTAAAGGGGTTAACAAATTCTTACTACTCACGGATAAGTTACTTTTGGAAATGATTGTGCTAAATATAAACAAATGCCTTGATCAATTCTAATGCTTCCATAAAATCACAATAATCAAAAGATTAAGTATGAATCAAACGAATTAACAAAGTTATCAGTCATTCAAGCATTTAGTAAACAATGGAGGTTTCTCACAATGAGCTGTGAACTAAAATGATTCACAAATGAATAAAATTGCAAGAGAATGAATGTCATGTAAGTTGTACAAAGCCTAAGGTTCATAAACATATTATGTTCTAAAAAATCAATAAAAATAAACCATAAAATTTCTTTAAACTTTTCATACTACCATAACATTTTCTTTTTGAAACAACCAAAATTGAAAAATCACACAATGCATCCTCAAGCTAATAAAAAACAAAACTTGAGAATAAACACAAAATTTTTTAAAACTAACAAAGTCAAATGAAAACTAATAAACATATACTAACAAAATGGCTGAAAGTGGATAATAAAATAAGAGAGTTTTTCCACAAAAAGCAAGGCGCGCTAAGCGCCCTCTGTGCGCGCTAAGAGCGCACATGCTTGCTGAGTTTTTTCAAGTTCTTTCTCTCATTCAACCCATCCATTCTCACTTTATATTAACTATACTACTAAATATAAAATTCTACAAACTCAAAAATTCCTGGGTTGCCTCCCAACTAGCACTTATTTCACGTCGTAAGCTCGACGCCTTATTTACGTACAAGCTCCTCCATGTTGCTTCGTGCACCGGTAGATACCAAATAAAACCTACAACACTTGAGCAAACGTAAACAAAAAACAAAAATATGCACAAACACATACACAAACATTATAGACAACACATATACGATAAGTGAATAAATGAAACGAAAACAAATATGTACAATCACATATGAAAAACAATTATGGACAAGTATGTACAAAACTTAAAAACATAGAAACTATCGCAATGCGATTCAATATCAAAACCAATCCCCGACAACGGTGCCATTTTGTTGAAGCAGTAAAGTAGCAAGCAAAAATTAATTAAGTACCTAGTTTTGTCGCCTCCACAGGGATCAATGCGAGGGAAAGAAAGTCGTTCGAAAATCTCTATATCTCTAAGCTTGGTTTTAATGGTATGAGAGTAAAATGCACAAAGAAAACATATGAGTAAGTAAATAAAGTACGGCAGAGAACTCAACAGGAATGACGTTTATTCACCTATCTAATACACAAATCTACCAATAAGTTATACATAACCTAAATCACTCGTCAATACCCCCACGGATCACTCATAACAAAGGTCATGTCTAACGCAAAGTTGAGATAACAACCGCATCGCCTCATCTATAATGTCTCACACAAATCAACAACATGGAGCATTAAGAATCAATACCTACAGTGAATGTTAGATCTAAATCTATCTCTAGAGTTCAGAGCCTAACAAATGTTCATCCTAGATCCAGTTTCGAAGAGGATATGTCTACTGCAACTCAAATTCAAACATAAAGCGAGTAAAGCAAGGATAACACCGATAAAGATTTTTAAAATGGATCTTATACAACACCATGATCAATAAATATGCATACTATCAAAGTGAACTTACATATAAAACCCCAACAAATAAAAAATACATAGAGAAGAAGGAAGATGAATAGGAATCTCTCGTTGTGTCCAGCAAAGTGACATAAATCCAACTCCGGATCATCACTATGCAACCTCCAATGTTGCTTCTAAGTTACTCTACATAAAGAATGTCTTTGATGAAGTTTGGGTTAAAAGTTCCCAACGATATAACTTAAAAAATGCTGAAAAGTGACTTAAATAAGGGCTGAATGGACATGAACCGTGCTATGAGGGCGCTTAGCGCCATCAACAAAGTCACAAATCTTATTTTCTTCATAACTTTCGAACCGTAGTTCCGATTGACGCTTGGTCGAAAGTGTTGGAAAGCTTATTCAATGCTCTATACAAAAATGAAAAAAATATCCTTGCTTGAATTCCTACAAAAATTAGATAAACAAAAATTCAAAAGAATTAAATTTATTATAATCACGTTAAGCGCGACTTCACCTAAAATACACTTAAATCGCCTTAAAGTGTGATAAGCGCGGTCCTGCTCGTGCTAAGCGTGGCCAGTGCTCTTTAGCTACTGTCTCTTCATCAAAGCCAAGCTGAACCCACATTGAAAAATGCACTAAGCGCGAGTGACAGTATTTGATTGGTCAAAACTGCATTTTGAAGTACCATTCTTGGCTCAAATGGGCCTATACTTCAACCAAGGATTATTACCTATAAAAACAGATGAAAAATTATCAAACTCAACAATATATACACAAAAACGTATATTACACACTATAATATAAACTATACAAAAGATATATAAAAACAAGGGATTATTAAAGTAAAATAAACGAATCAAGCCAATAAGTGCCAATTATTCACACTAAAAATCAGTACATTTTAGCACTCATCAGTTGTAGACTCAGTTCCAAGATGTAGGTGTAGTTTCACAAAACTGGGTAAATAATTTGATTATATTCTTTATTTCTTTTCTACTTCATCATCTATTACAAGTTAATACTTTATTTCTGATGTATCTTATTATACATGTTGCTAAAGCATCGTGTTTGACATATGTCCTATGCGGAACATAATTTTAGACGTCTTGGGTGATGACAGGCCTTCTGCCAGGGTTTTTTGCTGGGCCATTGTGTTTTTCTTGCTCCCGTGACCACCGCCTTTGGCTTCTATAACGGTCGTAAGCTCCATAGCGGGTCAACCGTTATTTCTTTTGTATGTTTTCTTCTCTTGCGCAGTTTCTTCTCTTTTCCTTAAAAATTAGTGCCAAATACCCATAACTGAAACATAGTGAAAATACCCATCTTTGAGAGTAAAATTCATATTACACACAAAAATATGGAAACTAAACAAATAAAAAACGGTAAAAACAATGATGATCACCCAACATTTACAAACTTAATTTAGGATGTTTTTACCACGGATCATCCCTTTTTAGGCCCAATAAAATGATCCCAATCTAATTACTAATTTTTGTCTTATCTTGACTCTTTTGAGCTCATTTTGTGACAAAGTTGTCACTATAAACAACTCGTTTGGTATCATACTCCTTGTATTGTTAGGCCTCGTTATACATCATAAGTCTTATAATATCGACAAGTTGTTAAGATATTTGACATGTTATTAACACCAGATTCTTAAGTGGGTGTATTGACACACCCTTACAAGTAGTGTGAAGAGGCACAATTGCCAACATTACCACCATTTATGGAGGTCCATCGGTTCGTTTTTGGTCTGACCTCTTTATTAGTGATGATGATTGTTGACCCATGTTGTCGAGATTCTGTTTTAGATCACGGGTGAATACATCAAACACAATCATGACTCAATGAATTTAACTTTCATTAATATTGGTCGTATTGATACTCAACGTTTCAAATTTGTTATTGAACATTGAAATTTATTTGATGATCGATTGCTAGCTCTAAATCTAATCCTTTATGTTTAAGCCATTACGTTAGGGAAACAATTTTCGTTTCTTAGTTGTGAATTCTTTTAGTACTCCAAAGAGCATTAAGTACGATGCGTGGGAATGTTGAACTATCAAATTGATAAATATTTAGCAAGTATATTAAATCTCGTTGCAAGTAATAAAAATGTTCGCATCCAGATGAATTGTTTTATTTTAAAAAGACGATTACAATGCTTATAATAATAAATTTTAAGGGGGGGTTTCAAAGTTTAAATTGATATAAATAAAATGTTAGAAAATTTATCAAATGAAAGATGATTAGACCTTGATTTGAATATGCATGTCATTATTGATGTTGACATCTATTTGTCATAGATCGAGTTATCAACAACTACAAAGATTTAACTTAGTCGTTATACTCAATTTCTTGGTGTATAACTCACTATTTCACACTACAACTCCCTAGTCCTTTAGGTCAGATGGATAGTTAAAACACAAAATATTTAGTGCGTTAAACCTTAAGCCACAACTTATAATTTCTTATTCCTAATCAATTACTAAGTTAAACGATTATTTTAGTTCAGAATCATAGAGTTAGAGTCAGTAGTCCCTACGATTCTAGGTTCATTATGCGAGCTCGTCAACACATACAAAGTAATAAACATGAAATTAATAGAATAACAAATACTGAATAATAAAAATATGCAAATAGTACATGACTCAGGCAACATGTTTCAACAGGTTCATACAAGTTCATCTACCAAACCCTAATCAATGGAAAATTAAATACTCATACTAGTAGGAATCATAGGTATATAAAAAGAGAAATAATACATGAATTCCAGGTCAAAATTTAGCTTTCGATGATGAAAATCTTCGTTCTCCGAGCTTTAATCTTCCTTTTGCCATCAAAACTCCGTGCTAAAAATCTCACCCTTGTAAATTCGTCGTTTCTCTCTATAAAGGTGTCAAAACGCATGAAATTTTAGAGCAAATCGTGCCACAATGCCTTTCTATCATGCCACACTTTGATTAATGAATGCACCATCGTGCCACAATGCCTTTCCATCTTGCCAAGATTTGAATGCTATGACATCATGCCACGATTTAGGACATGATTTTTTCAGGATTCATCTTCAATTTTCTTCACATTTTTAAAATTTTACTTTGTTTCTTCAACTTTTTCACATTCTTCATGTTTCTTCGTAAAACTCAACCATAATCTACTAAATATTAAAAAAAAATACAATTATTTATTAAAATTACATGATAAAATAGTATCATCACAAACTAAAAAATGCATAAAAAATAAATATAAAATACATAAAATAATTTGATTGATCTAATTTGTATAATAATTTTGAAAAATATGGTGTGTATAGAAGAAGGGTGAACTATTCTTACTTGCCAAACTATTATAGTACTTAAAAGTGTATTCCACTATTAATGTAGCAACTTGCTTATCGCCATAGCCATCTATTATTACCGTAGTATTCAATATAAAGAAACAAATTTTCTAAAACCAACCATTTACAAGTTCTTTTGCACGAGAAAACTTCGCGTTCAAAGCATAATCAAATACTAAAAATAGACACACATCCAATGAAAGATTAATCTCTTTTATTAAATTCAAGCTTATTTTCTATCATTCATTTACTTACAAACAATATTGTCCATTGGCCTAAAAACAAAATAAAATAATTGCCTTGCTGTTTTTAGAATTGAGACAAATGAATTAAAGATTGTGCCGGACATGCTGGGATGGTATAAGCAAGGATGAGAACGTGGAACTCAAGTCCTGGTCGAGAGTGTAAAAATGGCAGTATTGTAATAAAACAATAAAACAAGGGCAAATGAGAAAGAAGGTTATTTATTATTTATGAAAAAATGAGAATAAAATGAAAAGAAAAAGTGTAAAATATGGGACAAAGACAAAGGTCACGGTCAGGAGTTGGGTGTCATTAGGAATCAAAGACGTTTGTGTCCAAATGAGTAATGACACTACCCTTTGAAGCCACCTATATTTTTTGTCTCTTAAGTGTGTCATAAGCTTTTGCAACACTAACATGTTTATTGTTTACACTTTCATATTTTTTTTCTTGGACCATTAGTACTTGCCTTGTGATTCTAGACAAGAATCCATTAAAACTTTAATCTGGGTATGATAATGATATTTTAAAAAGAAATTTTGATCAATTTATTTTGTTTGGATGAGAAAGAGCACAATCACTTTTGAGTTGTAGATATTTTTGTTTTTTATTTAAAGTGCAATTATATCGTCCTATAAACACATGCATGTTTTTTTTAAATAAAATTGGCGAAGTGTTTCTAAAATCTTTCAACATCTCAATAATATATATATTTTTTAACAAAAAATTATATTATTCAAAATACAGATAAAAGAACATAAAAATACAGTAAAGAAAAATAAAGCATAAGACCTATCAAAATAGAACTAAAGAGCGAAAAAAAAACAATAAAAGAATAAGCAAAAAGAACCATACAAATAAAGTCCTGAAATATTAAAATTCATTAAATCCACCATCAATAAATCCGATGAATGTATGGATGGCTAGAAGAAAAACATTACATATTAACTTGATCGGAGTTTTTTTTATTAGTGAACTGAAGATTTTAAATTTTACTGTGGGACAAACAGCTTTTAAAGCCGTTTTAAATAAAGTGAAAATATTAGAAAATGTGTTTAACACTTTTAATTTTAACACTAGAAAACTTAAATCTTTTATAGAGTAATATCTAACCTACTTTAGAGTAACGACAAACACTCGATTTCTTATAAATACAAATAGATAATAGAGTTTTGAAATTATCTAGTAAAAATGCAAGAGTTTACTCTTAATCTATTTATAAATCATTTAATATCAATCTTCTTTCATCGTTTTTGTGATTTCATCAAAATATAAAATATAAAACAAAATATTAAATATTAAATATTTTTATGAAAGACGTTTTTGTGATTTCATCAAAATATAAAATATAAAACAAAATATTAAATATTAATTTTTTTTTTGAAATGAACTGTAAATATTTTATGAATTAAATATACAACAATCTTTGTAATATAGACGAATTTCAATTTATTCACTGTAAAAGAAATTTTTAAATCTCATTTAAAATATTAAAATTTTATATTTTTTATCCTCTAAGCGTCAAAATTACTTATTGTAATATATATATTTTTGTTTATCCTAAATTCAATGTTCAAATTGTATGTTTAAGAGAATAAAACAAAAAAAATTATATTATAAGAAAATTCAAAAAATATATATTATAAAGAGTAAATTGAAGCTCATATCTTACAAAAAAAAGTGTATATTTAATCCTAAATTAATTGATGGGTGCTTATTTAAAAAAGTCAATTTAAAAACGATATCTCTATATATTTTATGAAACCCCTTAATAAATTGTATTTAAATAACTATGTTGGTTCAAATGTAATGAATACGATTATTTGTAAAATTTATTCAATAAATATTTTAAAGTGTTGGATTGGGAGAATGGAATTTCTTTTCCAATATTAATTACTTTTCTGTTAAATAGGACATTGTTATTCAACCAAGTACACATCAATAAATTTTTAATCAAATAAAATGAAATATCTTATTTTCTTTTAATTCAACAACTATTATTTTCTGAAAAAGTTAATTAAAGGACTTCATAAACTCAATAAAAAATAGGAAACAACTTTTTGTAGCAATTATTGGTTTGTTATTAATAGTTAATGTCCTGTTATATCTAAAGTATTGACAATCATGAATGTTTGGTAAAATATCATCATTATCACGTTGCAGAAGTGAGATATGCTTCTTAATATATGAAAATAAATAAAGTGCATGCATGCAGTTAGAAACGCACTGCAAAATGTAATTGCTAAATTATTTTTTTATCAACTAACCTCTTAATTGGTTAGCTAAATAATAAAAGTCACCATCCTCTAAAGGTCTCTCACGGGAAACCCTTCGTAATTAATTGGATCTGTCTTTTTTATTTATTTATTTATATATTCAGAAGTTGTGATACTTGAAAATACCTTTATATAGGACTATTTATTTAGACCCAAGTGTATTTGGACGTGAGACTAAATAATATTATTCTCTTGCTGTTCACAAATTCCGAATGGGGAGGACCTCATTACGGAGAAACAAGTTACTATACAAGGGACATATAGACCCTTTTCGCTAATCTCTTAAATCAATTTAATGAGTGAGTGTATCCCATGCCATCACACATGTTTGCGGTTATCAGTCACTATTTATTTAAAGAAGAAAATGTGTCACTTTGCATGTATTTAAATAATTAAATTTATATTTTTACTTTTTTATTAATTTGAGTGATGGAGTACTAAGTCATCTCATTTTCTCACATATAAAAATTTATGAACTACCATAATAGACTGTGAATCCACTGTTTCTGATTAACTCTAGTTTCAATACAGAACATTGCAGCCGTTTGTGGAAATCGACTTTTAATTCCTACGATTTTTCATGATCTAACTTCTCTCAATTCAACTGAATCGCCTATGATAGAAATCAAGATCTTCTTCTATCAAAATGCAAATCTTCATTTCCTGATCAATTCCGTCAAATTCAGATTCAAGCTCTCATCCATCAGATCCGTCATGGCATCTTCCAAAGTCATTCGCTCAGTCGTCTAATGGCAAGCCGTTGAAGCTTCTAGGAATCATCTACCTCATCCTCAAGAGACAGGAGATCAAGTCTTAACAAATGATTTTTCCGTTCTCCCACAACAAAATTTTGTCTAACCTAGGGCATATCAAGTAGCGTTTTAATCTTCTAAATTCCTCAGATCTGCACTGCAGTTTCACTTAGGCGAGCATTCATTCAGACCTCCACTACAACCTATAATGTTTGGACGAGAAATGCTCCCCGAATTTCAACTCTTGCAGGTAATATTGGCTTGTAGGAAACTAACGAACTATTGAACAACACGTACCAAATGGTTCAACAACATAACTCTCAAGCCTTGACGAAGAGGCTGACTCAGATTGAAGAAAATTTACACAACACCAATCCAAGGAATAATATTGTGTAAGAGGTGGCTTCGTACAAAACATCCATTCTTGAACCAAGAAGGGATCCATAAGAGGTTTAGAAGTCTCCAACCCACCAACGACATATGTACCGTACTCCTTCCTTAATCCTGAATGAAGGAGGGGTAACTATACTCCTTTTGAAGTTTGTCATCCTATGAGGACAAAAAGGTATGAAGAAGATGCTCGTGTCAAGATGCTGAAGAAGAACCCACTGTGCGCTTGCATCTTGGACAAAAGAATCCCAAATTCACTAGAGAAGCCTCTGAAACTCCACAGTCAAAATGGGACTAGAGATCTAGATGAACACATCGAGCATATAGAAGATCGACTGGACTACTATCTTGCCGACAGAGCCCTGAAGTAAAATATCTTTGCACTATCCCTTATCGAATCAATCATAGCCTCATACAAGTCCTTTATGGACGAAAGCATAAACACTTGGTTCAACTTGTGCGAGGATTTCACCGCAAAGAAGAGGAAACTGACCACCATGTTCATATTCAGTGGAATGATGTATGGTAAGAAGGAAATCTTGCACATTTATATTGACAATTTCATCAAGGTGGTAGTGGTTGTTGGAGGCTCATATAAAAGCCTAAAGAGCTAGATCTTTGAGAAGGGCCTTAGACCAGACTTTGTCTTCCGTGAAAAGTTAGGGTGTAAAGAGGCCCAAAAACTGAAGGATTTGTTGAGTAGGGTGCAATATTACATCAACTGCAAAGAGAAAATCCTGGTTAATAGAGGTAGTTAAGTGCTGGGAATGCTAGACCTAGCCGACCACTAAAGGAATACTTTAGGAAATCCAAAAAAGAAAGTGAACACACATCCCACCTAAGGTTTGATGCGTATATGAGAGATTTTGAAAGAATGTGCCAACACAGAGTTTAAGAAGGACGGGATAAGGAACTCATATCTTGTCAGGGAGTCTATATAGACTGCTAAGTTCAAATACTAATGTTTCCACATAATTTATAACTATAACACCAACAATTACATCAAACTGAAGGATACAAAGGTTAATTAAGAATGGGCGATTGCCCGATTATAACAAGGATGACAAAAGGAGCTGAAATGACTTTTCAAGAGGAAATAATCCCTCAAGAAAACCATTGAAGTAATGGCTAGGGGAAATGGGAAATAGGTGAATAACAAGGAAGATGAAGAGCACAAGGGGAAGCTTTAGCACATCGCTTACATAATATGAGGCACCCCAAGAATAAACATCCCTTCCAAGAGCACAATAAAGAGAAAGATTGTTGAGTTAATGGATGTCACTAATAAGGAAGGAAACACTTAAGTCGCAAGCCTAAAAAGGCTAATTCTGGAATTCCAAGATAGCAAGAAGACAAAGGGATTCCAAATGAATGTTTTACCTATGGTGATAATAACTATTATTTCCAACTTTAAAATGTCCAGAGTTTTAATTAATAGAAGTAGTTCCTGTGACATTATGTATTCATATCTCTTCGAGAAAATGAGGCTAGAATAGAAAAAGTTGTGGCCTTGCGAAGGGTTCGTCTTACAAGCTTATAATAACTTAGTATCCTGTCCTTGGGGATATATCGAACTGATGGTTAACTTAGGAGAATGAATGAATACAATGAGTATTGATTCCCAATTCCTAGTAATCTCTTGCAGGAATGTCTATAACTGCATCTTGGATCGACCCTTTGTAGCAACACTGGACGCAATTCCTTACCTCGTCCACCTCAAGCTAAAGTATCACAACATGCATGATGAGTTGGTGATGATAAGTGTCGACCTTTCTTGAGTTTGACCTATGTAAAATCTCTTTTTGAAGGTTTTTGTGCTAATGTTGTGTAAAAGTTATGTAAGTTGGTTCTTAAGTTTAGTCAGTATAAAATCTCTATCTATTAATTATTGATGGTTCATGGGTGAATCGTGTAAAAAGCTCAAATGTGTTTTTAGTGGAATTCTCAAGAGAAAACTTTTGAGCACATAAGTACGCCAATTGGTTAGGTCAAACCTGTGTAGATCTCTGATGCATTCTCTCTATATTTTCTCTTTAATTTCCATTGTTTATGAAGGATACTAAATTCATAATTTGATGATTTATGTCTTCAGTCCTTTCAGAAATTGAAAGAAGTGCATATCCTTGCACCAATTATGAAGCCTCCTAATTGGAGTATCCCTTTTTAAATCATGTGTGACACCAATGATTTCTTTATAGGTGTTGCCTTAGGGAAAAGGAAGAATAAGAAATTTCATGTTATCTACAATGCGAGCAGGAAGACCCTATACGAAGCATGGTTAAATTACATAGCCATGAAAAAGGCGCTCTTAGATGTAGTATTATCCATTGGTAAATTTTGTTCTTACATTCTAGGTAGAGGTGGGAATAGACTGGGTCGAGTTAGGATTTGTTAAACCTAAGCCCGACTTGCTAAAAATTCAAAACCTAAACCTGACATGTGACCTATCATAGACTTATTAAAATAGGCTGGCCTAATAGACTTAAAAGAATTTTTATGGCTTGTGGTCTAGCCTTTTTAACTAAACGAGCTTATAAAAAAACATAAGCATTTTCTACTTAGAAAAAATCATGGCCTTGGTGTAACACCCTACTCTAACCATTCGTATAAAATGGAAAATACAATAATAAGTACGGAAATAAATCAGAGTTAATACACGTAGGATGTCACCTATCCAAAAACAACGTCAAAGTGAAGTATCAATATGCTCCACATTTTATTTATTTCATAAAAATAAGTAGTATGAATAATCAGCAGAATTAAATCAAACGGTTTAACGTGTAAACATCAAATACATCAACTCCCCATATAATACGTGGTTCCACAACAATTAAATCAAAACCAGATATGTATTGAATACAAAGTCAAATAACATGAAGACATAAAGAAATCTCCGTCCTTCCCATGTTACGTATTAGAGTGACTCCTAAGACTCGATAAAATAGCAACACAATAATCAAAGCACTACTCAGTTACCTGATCATCAGTACTCCCTAAAGAACATAGATACAACAAACATAAAAAAGGGTGAGAACTACATTAAATAAATACATGGTGAAAAACACATGCTAAGAGTAGTTAACACACCAATCACACAATTATCACGCACATATAAATGCCACATCATCATTTGGCATAAATAACCCACACTCAATTATATATATGCAATGCGACTCAACTAACACAACAGAATGCATGCGGTACCATCACAATCATATACGGTTCACCCTAGAACCCGATTCCCGTCGGAATTCAGATAAGTCGTATACGTTCATCTGAACTACAACTTATCTTCACTTGACTCCCATACAGAGTCCGGACAAGACTAGGCACCCATAATGGATTCCCACCTAGCTCATCTCCATATAACATGACATGAATGCATGACACAAAATCATGTACAGTGTAATCATTATTCAAGCATAATTTCATGATTCTCAGTGATCACACACGAGCCACGTGCTCACCGTAATTCTCTCCAGAATTACCACCACCGCACAAGACCGTCCACACGCGACAATCTTGGCTCACATACCCAACACGTCTCGCCTAGACATTCTCATAAAAACCCACATTTTATTCTACTTAATGTTATTACTAGTTTCTACTATGTCCAACTATACCATCTTAGTCTTACGAGTCAAAGGACATTGCATGGCACGCGAAATCAGGGCAAAAATCGCAAAAACGAGAAAATTTCACTATAACCCTCCCCATACGCGTATTGCCCTTGGCCATACACGTAATGGCTTGCTCGCTCGCCCACCCTGCTGCGTACCACACACATAGGGCCCTAGATTGCCCAGGTCCATACATGTAATGCCAGTGCCTTACGCGTATGACCATAGACATTTTCCCCCCAAAAGTTCATTTCCAGATCCCCTTACGTGTAATACCCTTCCATACGCGTAATGTCCAGTTTCCCTTACGTGTACCTTACGCGTATTGGCAGAGGGGTGTGTTGGCCTTGGGACAGGGTGCATATCATACACATAATGCCCTGGGGGTTCCCTGCCATACACGTAATGCCTCACTTGTTACGCGTATGTCCAGAGCCTCCACCAAAATTCAGCTTTCTGCATTTGTTACAAATTTCCACCCTTTGATCCCTCATTCTAGCACCTAAATCAAATCCAAAATCATCTTTTCTTCAGTCTTATCCAAAAGTTCTAACTCTACTTCATGGTTTCATCATTATTATCAATATTTTATGTGTTAACAACCTAATTTTCGTTAATCCCATAAACCCCAAATTCCATATTTGTTCTATATCAGAACTCTGCAACACATAATTAATGTGCATGAATTTTAATGTTCGATTTCAATATACAATACAGATTCACACATACATGCATTCACACCTGACATTACTGAAAACACAGATTTACAGCAGCAATAACACAATCACGTAACAGATCAAGAAGACAAAAAATATACAGAATCCTAGGAGGGAAAGGAGCCCTCACTATCCTCTTATGTTATTAACACCATTATTGACTTCATTCTTCCCCTTACTTGAATCTGAGCTTCAAGTCCTTCAACAATGGTGAAAACTCCCTTTTTTGCTCTAGTTCTCCCTTGTTCTCTTTTCCTTTTCTTTTCACGTAACTACTCTGATTTTTTTTGCTAACCTCTCCACTAATTCCTCTAATTATGTTTTAATAATTATCTTAATAATAAGAATAATAAATAATAATAATCCCAATAATAATAATAATAATGTTAGTAATTATAATAATACTAATATTAATAATCACAATAATAATAATATTAATATTGCTACACTAATATTAACATTGATAAAATATCCCACTATCATATTATTATTACCATGTTGCCCTAAGACTTAAGTTAATCAAATCCCTTCTACTAACTCTCACACCCACTTTAACACCTACCCTTAACCAAGACAATGCCCAACAATCACACAAAATAATCACAAAATGACTAAATAATTAAATGGGGTGTTACACTTGGCCTTGGCCTATATAGGCTAGGTAGTAGGCAAGTGTTGGTTGGTATGACCTATTCCCACCAATATTTGTAAGATACAAAATCATAGTACATAAAAATCTTATAACAATTAAGTATCTCCTCAATAAAAAGAATGCTAAACCGACACTTATTCATTGGATTCTATTGCTTCAGGAATTCAATTTAGAGATATGGGATTAAAAAGGGAACATAGGATGTAGTTTCAAATTATCCATTGAGGCTAGCTAACACAAGGAAATTTTATTACCATTAGATGACTCTTTTTAAGATGACAAATTATTTACACTGATCTAGAAGAAAAGCATCTTAGTACGTAGACTTTGTTAGTTACCTAGCAGCTGAAGTGTTTCCTATAAACCCAAATTATTAGTAAGAGAATAATTATTTTTGGACCTAAAAAATTAAAATTAGGATAAACCTTTGCTAATTAAAAGAGGAACAAATGAAATATTTTAAAGGTGCATTCCCGAGGAGGAAATAAAGAGCTTAATGATCCATTGCCAGGCTTCTGTCTATGGATATCATGCAAGAACGTCGAAAATGTTGGAAAAAATGTGAGTTATTGAGAATCAAGTGTGAGTTCTAAGTCCTACATTGCTTATAAAAGTGGAGGTTAAACACTTTATAAGTAATAGGACTCATACACCTATCACCTTATGGTCTTGGGTGAATATGTGGTGTCTCTCTCACTTGTTTAGTTGAACCTTTGACCTTTAGGTAAATGTTTAACCCAATGTGTATACTTTCCCCTCATGATGAACCATCAGTGGTATTAGAGCCTGGTTCTATTAAGGAATCGACTCCTTGTGTCAAAAGTCTTCCAAACATTGTGGTTAGGAGGTGTATTTTGTTGAAGTGCCTAGACGAGATAATGGTGTCTCTCAACAGCGGTATAAGCATGTGAATGAAAGAGATTTCGCTTGAGGGGGAGCATAGTGGATGGACTCACACTTGAGGGGGAGATTGTTGGGTAAAATGTGGTTTGTTTAGAATCAAGTGTTGAGTTTTAAGTCTCACATTGCTTAGAAAAGTGGAGGTTAAACACTTTGTAATTAAGAGGACCCATACACGTATCACCTTAAGATTTTGGGTGAATATGTGGTGTCTCTCTCACTTGTTTAGGTGAGTCTTTGACCTTTAGGTAAGTATTTGACCCAATGTGTATGCTTCCTCCTCATCAGAAAACCACTGCTAAAATACTTTAGGATTGCCTACAATGACAAGTGTCATCACACTGACTATATATATATATATATATATATATATATATATATATATATATATATATATATATATATATATATATATATATATATATATATATATATATATATATATATATATATATATATATATATATATATATATATATATATATATATATATATATATATATATATATATATATATATATATATATATATATATATATATATATATATATATATATAAAAGTAAGTAATGAGATGTTGTTAAATGAAATATTGGAAGTGGAGATTTTTTATGTTTGGGGTGTTGATTTAACATGACCATTTACCTCAGCAACGAAAAATCAGTAGGAGTGGCAAAACGAGCCCGACGTGATACATATGTACTTTATTGTACTCTTTTGTTATACACATATGTGGTTCCACTTAGAAACTTTTGAATGTACTCATGTACCAAGAATTAATGTTTCAATCAACTTTATTCTAGACATGTATTATATTGGCATGTTACAGATAATATCCTTAAAACTTTTTGAATGTACTCATGTACCAAGAATTAATGTTTCAATCAACTTTATTCTAGACATGTATTATATTGGCATGTTACAGATAATATCCTTAATACTTTTGCAGGACGCCTTCGCCTAAGAGTCGTGTCGCTAGAGCAATAACCCGGAAACCCGCTTAAAGGTAATCCTCACGTGTGAGTTAAGAGAGAAGGAGTTTCCACTAGCTCCTAAAATATAGAAGGTCAAAAACTTCCCGTAAGGAGATGCGAGTGGTTGACGCCACTGAGGGTGACTCAAACCCTAGGTCCTAGATACCTCTAAAAATTCGTCTCCCCTCAAGGGGGAGAAGATATACCCCAAGGTATATATATTATCCACACCCTATATAATATAATACTCATTTCTATCTTACCACATGCACACCACCAAACGTCATCACTCATTAGCAAAGCCTCTCACCTCACATGAGCAGGTTTCCTAAACTACCTCAAAATACCACCATAGAGGGCTTCTCGTTGCCTTGGGTAAGCCCTAACCACTAAATTGTGTTATAAACCTACTATGACATTTAAGTATTCCTACCCTTGCAGGGGGAACATGTACACGTGTACGTTTTAACCAGTACAATGGCGCCCACCATGGGGCCCCGTTAAAATTAACCTCGACCACACTCTTTTGTCATCATCACCCTTTTCGTTGTTACCCTTCACTCATACATTAGCCACCTTCAGCCATGGTTAATAGGAAAGCTCCATCCCTATGCTAGAGGGAACCAGGGCTAGCGGTAATGCCTACACCCTATTGGACATGTGTACCACCATGGACGAACTACGCCGCCATAACTAGACATTGGAAGATGACATCCACAACCTCAGACAGCACAAAAAAGAGTCCAACCACGCATAGGAATGGAATTGTTGGACCCCTAACTACTCTCATAAGAGATATGGGGACACTTATCCCATAGGGGTTCAAACCCCATTCCTTGCCCAAATTTGATGGACGCAGCGATTCTTATGACCATGTTGCCTCCAACAATACATAGTTGGCCATTATAGAGGCACTCGAACATTGAAATGTAAGATGTTATCTGGAAATTTTAGGGATGGCGCCCTTAGATGGTACATGGGCTTACCCCGTGCTTATATCAATAATTACCAGGAATTTTTAAGGAAACGATTACTCTAGTTTTCCACCAGCAATCACCAGAAAATGTCCACTACCACTTTGTTCAGTATACATTAAGGTCCATCAGAGTCGCTGAGGTACTACATTGATCGCTTCAACAAGCCACCAATAGGTTCGTCCCAATAAATCAAGAAATGATTATGGGGGTGTTCTATAATGAACTTAAGGTGGGACACTTTAATGAATCCCTCGCCCAGAAGCCAATATCATCATTGGCAGAAGCGGTCACCTGAGCTGAGTGATACATAAATGACGAGGAAAGCAATGCAGAAAAGAAGTTAGCAATGTCAAAAAGAGTGTTCCCAATTCCGAAGGCTCATATAACCAAAGGAAGAGAAATTATACCTTACACTTAAAGGATAAATTAGTGTTCAAAAGGGTAGGTAAGGCGACAGAAAGCTTCACGCCTTTAAATACTCGCCATGAGCAGATCTAGTGTGAAGTACTCCACTTACATAATATCCATACGCCGCTTACCCCCAAGGTAGATTTGATGGGTTTTGAACCTAAAAGATTGTGCAATTTCCATAAAGCAAAAGGAAATCACATTAAAGACTACTATCATCTCAAGAAGTAAATTAAGAGATTGATACAAAAGGGACACCTTAATAAATACGTGAAGGGGGATTCTTCCAGTTTGTCAAAAAATCTAGCTTTCTTGGGCAATACGATGCTAGGAGTCCCAGACCCAATAAAGCTAAATAGTTGCAACAAGGCAAGGTCAACAAATCCATGTTTCACATGCTTAACACTATAGTAGACAAATTCGTTGGAGGCGGGGAAACCAGTTCCTCCATGAAAAGTTACGCTTGCCAGATCATGAGTATCGAAGACCTTCCAAAAGTTAATAAGATTCAGGGAATATTCCAAGCACCAAAAGCCATGATTGCCTTCTCGGAGAAAGATGCAGCTGGTATCCACTCTCACAACGATGATCCCATGGTTATTGCCGTCAAATACGAATACCGAGAGATTAAAAGAGTTCTCGTCGACAAAGGAAACTCTATTGACATATTATACTGGTAGGCTTTTGAAAGAATTTTCCTTGACCCATAGGACCTGAAGCCCTTTAAAGGATCATTAGTTAGGTTCTCAAGAGAATATGTAAATGTAAAAGGGATATATCACCTTGAGAATCACCTTTGGAGAAGAATATCATGCTAAAGAAATAAAGGTTATGTATCTAGTTATCGATGCCCCCTCAATATGGTTATAGGGAGACCAACCTTTAACTGACTGGGTATTGCCTTGTCTACTCTTTATTAGTGCATGAAGTACTCACTTCCCAATGAATGAGTAGAGGTTATCCAAAGAGATCGGGAGTTTGCCAAAAATACTATGCAGAAAGCCTCAAGTTGAGGAGAATCTGCACTCAAGGCGGGAATTCCTAAAAGACAGGGTTTCCACAAGGGCAAGGATACCTCATCCCTAACCTCTAAAGAGATAAAAGGATGAAGATTCAAGAGATATAACCCCTGAAGATGTTAGTATAGCCACCATTTGTTTTCTCTAATATTTTTTGTTATTTAATTTTTATGGGCGAGTGTTGTAGCTCTGTCAATTGTAAAGAACAAATTACTTTATTATACACACTCTTTTTTATTTTTTTTGCTCTTACTATGGGCGAAGGTTTTTAATGAGGCACTTCACTTTGTCGTATGTTAAAATTTGTATGTTTGGCCATTCATTTCTTTTCAAAAAACTTAAGAGTTCAAGAAAATATTGCCAAATGAGGCGATCAATCGTTGGATCCTTAAGTGAGATCCTTACCATCCAAAGAGGCAATCAATTGCTGGATCTTTAAATGGGATCCTTTCTGCCCAAAGAGTTGATCAATTGCTGGATCCTTAAGTGGGATCCTTACAATCCAAAAAGGAGATCAATTATTGGACCCTTAAGTTGGATCATTGTCACCTAAAGAGGTTATCAATTGTTGGATCCACCAATCGTCGATTCGATTGGTTGTTCTTCTACTTTTGGAACGTCTTTTTAGGTAAAGGGAGATTTTTTCGATGATTGACGAGCCATCTCAAGAATTTTACCACTCCTCGAACGCATGAAACTTAGACATTGAAAATATTGCATGTACGAAGAACAAAACTAACAATAAAAGCACAAATAATTTTTTACAAAAGTTTAATTTTCTTGCATAAAAGAGTCTCGTTGGACGTACCAATTTGTTTACTAGTATTTTAGTAAACAACTCACAAGTTTCAGTTCACTTAAAAGATTAAACTCAAAAATTCTAAAGACAATTTGTAAAAAAAAGTGTTTAGAAAAATGTATTCCTGCTTGATAGCTCAAAGTTTGAAGGTAGAACAGGTGGATGAAAATCCCAAGAAGTAAAATGTAGAATTTCTTGAAAGGATAAAGTAAACGAAGAAAGGTAATAAAAACAATGAAGTGAAAATACTTAAATTAAAAGTGAGATGCAGATTCATACATTTCTCACAAATCCTGAATTTCTTTAACTTGGATGCTTGAATTTTATAGAAAACAACATTAAAAAATGCGAACTCTTGTTACAGAGATCAAATCTACTTATATACTATGTAAATTAATAACTGTCGACAATAGTCAATTCTCCAACATTTGACACGTACACTATTACGTGAGCTTTTGTCTTCTGCTTAGCTTCCATGCGTCTTAAGTTCTTGAACTATTGCAAAATCATTACTTTTGTAACAAAAAAAAATCTTCAAATCTTTCAACTGTCTCTGTCGAGAATCCTTCTTATCAAACTTTTGTGACTTTTGCGCGAAAATATGATTTAACTATTTATATTTAATTTGTATATTTATCTCACCTCCACTCTTATCGAACTTGTTGAGTCAAAAATCTCAAACTAACAATAATATAATAATAAGTCTAAAAATATTTATAGAAAAGTGTATGCTTATGTATTAAACTAATATTTAAGTACAAACATGAATACAGTAACTTAGATACGTACAAATCATCTCTTAATAATATATTTGCATATTTTTCTATAATTCGAACTCCTTCGTAAAATGATAGATGGCAACGGACAATGTAGGTAGTTTGAGCCATGCTACATGTGGCCTAGGCAGAGAATCATATAATAATGGATATATCTCGAACTTCATAATTTATTCACCAGCCAATTATGCACAATTTCTAAGGCAATATATATATATATATATATATATATATATATATATATATATATATATATATATATATATATATATATATATATATATATATATATATATATATATATATATATATATATATATATATATATATATATATATATATATATATATATATATATATATATATATATATATATATATATATATATATATATATATATATATATATATATATATATATATATATATATATATATATATATATATATATATATATATATATATATATATATATATATATATATATATATATATATATATATATATATATATATATATATATATATATATATATATATATATATATATATATATATATATATATATATATATATATATATATATATATATATATATATATATATATATATATATATATATATATATATATATATATATATATATATATATATATATATATATATATAGTGATTATATAAAGTCTATTATGAAAATTTGGTTAGGCATAAAATATTATGTAAATAAATAAGGATTTTATTTTTACTTTACCCATCCTATTAAGCGAGAGTGCACAAACATAAAATTTGAATTTGTCCTTTTATATTTTAAAGAGATAAATTTTCGGACACACCTAAAAGTACACAATATTTTAATTTTATAAGTGAGTCGTTCATCCCATATTTGTTAAAATATGATTTGAATATGCATCTTTGAAATTTTATAAGGTGATTTAATAGATGCCTATATGAAATAACGCCTTAACATATTTGACAGATTTTGCTAGGCAGCAAGTGTTCCTAATTGATATTTTTTATTCAATAATAATAATAATAATAATAATAATAATAATAATAATAATAATAATAATAATAATAATAATAATAATAATAATAATCTAATGATGATTATACTAAGAATATATAAACACCATCCTAATTATACTAATACAATTCAAGATGTCAAATACAAATTTAAACAATAATTCAAATCCAAATGTTACCACGATTCATAATCCAAATGTTACCACGATACAACTACCGTTTGTATCCCAAGGCATTCAGTGTCTCGAGTAAGATGGTATGTAAGGCAACCATACTAGGATTGCCTTCTGCAATGTCTCCTCTCTCAATGGCATTTGTCGCAACCTGCATTGTACGCTAACCGACCGACAATAGGACTGATGTGTGGTCATGTCTAGTCCGTTCCTCTTCCAATATCTCCTGATGAGCAGGTCTAGGTGGTGCTCTTGCGACATCTAGTGTCAAGTAAGTATGTGATACTCAATAGAACCATTGGATGTAACCCGCTGCATAAGCCCACATGTCACCCGTTGGTACAATGCATGCCTCATTCGGTACTAGATGACTTTAGAAATCATCTAGTATGACATCAAGATCTATGTGTAGGACTGTCGGAGAAGCAGACATAGAGGAATATCTTGGAATTATCTGTTGATACCCAAACTAGCGCATGACCCGCGCAGACATATGTGGATACATCAGACGTGGCCCACAAGCCACCCATCAAGAGTAGAAGGAAATGTCGTCCAAAAAACCATAGTAAAAGGCAATATCATCCAAGGGACGCATATGACAATGACCTTCGTACTGGTAGAATAACATGTCACCTGCTACGATGCGCTTAATAAGCAATATACGACTTTATTGCCTAATTTCCTCTATACAGGAAAAAGGCGCATGTACGAGGACAATCCTCATTATACTCCATATGACGTTTCCACCCGAATATGCAAGAAAAGTGAGAGATGATCCACGCCTGAAAATGGTTTAGATAAAATATTAGTAACAAGTTTAACACAAGCGTTGTGAAAATATTAGTAACAGTAAAGGTTGCAAATAAATTACCGTAAATAGTGTGCAGCTTCCAGTCATCTGTTTTGTCTTCCAAAGACAGACTAAACTGAATCTAATCTAATGATTAATTAAATAAAAATGCTAATCAACCATCAGATTAGATTCAATTTAAAAATTATGATTTAAAATAAACTAAAAAGACTTATTCTTGAAGTAAGTTAATAAAATATATATATATATATATATATATATATATATATATATATATATATATAATCTAAAAGAATATTATGTTGTGTCTCCGAAAAATTTGTGCGGGATTTTACTTCAGCACTACCATGTCTCCCTCATATCTTATATTTACCATTGTAAGTTTTATGAATAGTTTTCTTTTGGCATGATTTTGTTATTAAATAATATTTCATCATATAATTTGTCTCATATTTCTACTGTTAACACAATATATTGAGTGAGTATTTATCATTTGGCATGTTTTGACACAAGGAATAGATGCATATACTTCATTCATTTTTTATAAGTGTCACTTTTTTGATATATTTTTTTTGTTTCTTTTTAATTGTCACTCACAAAGCTTAAGGTAGTATTAATTACACTTTTGTCATAATTACCCCTAAATATTTATTACAGAGAGAGAGAGAAAAAGTAAAATGAATGTATTAAATAATTAAGGGTATTATAGATAAAATGAGAATTATTGTTTGAAAAATAACAAAATTGATTAGCTTTCTTAGCACGTGCAAAAAGTAAAAAAAATGACACTTAAAAAAATGGAGGGAGTATCATTCTCTCCCTTTTGATATTATTAAAAAAAAAGAAAAAGATTAATGAAATATAGAGTGATATAAACATGATACATGCATACATATAACAAAATAATCATCACTCACACATATAGACATAAAAATTACTTCATAATCACAATTCATAATTCATAGATGAAATAACATAATCAAAACATGGAAATAATTCTTGAGTTGATAGAGAAATAGGCACTCCCTAAACATTTGTGCCCAATTTGTTATCCTTATAGTACATGTTGCAGAATGAAGGCCCAAAGAGGTGTGAAATGGGCATAGGGGCGTGTGCCCAACTAGGCACATGGGCTTTAATAGAGGCCCAACAATCTGAAGGTCTCACACCAAGAGAGGGTGTGAGCCTAATGGGAGAGGTGAAAGCGAAGAAGAAGTAAGGGATGCTCAAAGCTAAGGGGTCAGCGAGCCCAAGGTTAAAACGGGAAAGGTTGACTTAAGCACGTCCCCTGGATTGATCACATGGCTCAGATAGAGCCAAGATTAAACAAATCAAAACCACTAGATTAAGATCAAAGGATCACAAGGCTAGGACTCATGGTAAGCCCATAGAGAAATCCTCATAAGATATTACTCACTTTTTAAAACCAAAGCCCGATCATAGGCTGACACGTAGCCAACCAGAGAACAAAAAAAACAAAAGCGATGGGAGATCGATCCAACGGTTGCTAAAGGATTTGGAAATTTCATCTCTTTCCTCCCTAAACTCAAACACATTTGAAGCTAAAACAAAACTTTCATTCATGGACTCATCGACGTGCATGGGACTGAAAAATAAAATATGCGTAAATCATCTATAGAGTATCACAAACATGAAACAACAAACAAACATTACGCATCAATAACAAAAATTGGACAAAGTTACTCATCCGAGGCAACATTAAAAGTGATTCGATCCATATATTCAAGTCGTTTTTAGATTGATTGTTGAACGGTGTTTAGATTTATCTTAGGATCGATTTTTTGTGCTTATTTTGCTAAAATAGGCTGGAATTGCAAAATCCGGGTTTATGTTCTTGAGTGCTCAAGAACACTCATGAACACCAAACCCTTAATTCATCAAACAGTCCCAGTTGGTCATTTTCTATGCAATTAGGTTAGGGATTTTACTCAAAATTATTGCAGAAACGCAATGGTATAAAAATACTAACAAAAATAAGGTATATGGGGACTACCTAAACGAAGAACACAAAGAACGCGATGAGTTTTCTAGACAAAACGTAGATTCTGGCGAAGCTCCGACAAAGCTCTAGCAAAACTCTAAATTTAGTTTTCTTTGCAGCTTTGGACTCCTCTTAACCTCTCCTACCTCTTCCAACCAAAATCAACACAATTTTGACAACTTTTTTTTGCATAAACTCAAAATTTCTTCAAGATGAAGAAACTTGAACTTTGATGGTGAATTTGATGCACAATTTTGGCTAGGCTAGTAGTGAATTGTTGTTATCATTTGCGGCTGAAAATGATTTGATTTATAGGCTTAGAGATTAGATTAAAGGTTAGTCTAGGAATTGAGAAAAAATGCACAAAGTGTGACTCAAATTTGAATGAAATTTTGTAAAATTTGAAATGAATTTAAATTTGAAATGAAAATATCTTAATTGTAGTGTGAATTTTATTGATACATCGTGTAATTGGTGGGAAATTGGATGATGTATGGGTGTATGACCATGAAGATGCAATTTGGCAAACAAAGTGTGATCAAGTTTTGTCATCTAGTGCCTAAATGTTGACCTATATTGACTTTTTTAAAAATAATGCATGATGATGTTCATGTAATGCTATGATGATGATTAAATGATTATTAAATCATTTAAGTTATTATATTTGAGTTTTTTATGATGCAAAAAATGAAGAATTATGCATGGAATATTTTGGACTTTTTCTATTTATTTTGTGTTGACTTTTGACTTTTTAAATGATGCAAGATGCATATAATTAATGAAATGAATTATTTTAAAATAATGCACATGAAGTTAATTAATTTATTCAGATGGACTGAATGTTGACTTTTTGTTGACTTTAGTAAAAGTCGATTTTTTCAAAATATGCAAAATGCGACGATTAAATGAAGATTGCATTAGATTAAATGCAATATGCCCATATGCAATGAAAAGGAATGCCCGAATAATGAATAAAATATCTGGGTAACGAATGAAATGCTTGGGAAAAAATTAGGGTACGACATTTCTCTAATTTGTTCAAACCATAGATCTTATACAGATTATGAACCTCATCGTCACTCAACCTCGATTTCACACTCACCTTAAATTGTTCCCTGAATTCACGCATATCCTTCACCCACGCTTTAAAATTTTTGAGAATTTCACTGTCAAAATCATCAGAACTTGCGTTCTCTTTTTCACATAATTTTCACCTCCCTTCCCCATTAAGATCCACCTAAATAAACTTGGAGAAATAAATTTCTAAATAAACAAAATTTTTTTCTCCTAGTCAATTCATCAAAAGTGAATAAACAGAAAAAACTCTATCAAATTTATTGATACAACAATTTAATCATAAACTCTAAACTTAAAAAAAAAAATCAGATCGTGAAAAACCAACGATATAAGGGTTACTCGTGAAAAGAAAAGTATGAAAGAGAAAGGATAAACTCAATTAAAGGGCTCACGCATCATATAGTGTGCTTTCCCAGTAAGATATAAGTTGTATAAACATGATTGGATTTGTGACCAAACTTCTACATATTTTCTCTCTTCGAACCGCTTTCACAGTACGTTGTAACTCATTCTTAAAAATGGGTATTGGTTTTCTTAAAGGCAAGTTTCCAATGATTAATGGGAACAACAATTCACCATATTCGAATGAATTTAGGAAGGTTTGTAATCCCCGTAATTCTAACAATTTTTTGTTGTAGTTGACTTTAAATGACGCGAGATGCAACATGGTGTGCCACACCAACTTTTGTTAGAGGAAGTAGGCGGCATAGATCAAAAGTGTGGACGGAAAACTTTAGGAGAATAATTATTCGAAGACAATCTTTATAAGGATTAAAACTGATTTTGGGTTATTTAGAAGGACCACATACATATATAACCCTTATTAGTTTAATATGTAAAAAAACTATTAATTTTTTAAAGTATAATCATTTATAATATTATAAACATTGATTAATAATATTTTTTATTTTTTTATCCTAATCATTATTGCCACATCATTAAAAATTAAATTTTTATCCAATTTATCACTTCCACAAGTGCAAAAGTGTAGGCGGCATAAAAAAATCCAAAGGAAGTAAAGATGAGGGGACTAAAAAGCCGAGTTTTGAAATAGGAGATCAGAAAGTTAAAAACAACTGAATAGGAGAACTAAAAGTGCATTTAAGTCTATTTATTTATATTTTATTTTATTTTTTAATCATATTAATTATATTAAAAATAAAAAGTTGCATAAAAAGTTTTAACATTAAAAAAATTATTTTATTATTAAAATTATTATTTTATTTTTAAATTATTTTTTATTATTATATTAATTAAAAAATTAATTTAAAACATGAAAAAATAGAAAACAAAAAAAAGTGCAAATGGATGGGCAAAGGTCAACTAAGGAATAGTGATCCTTCACCCAATGAAATGAAAAGTGAGACATTTAGAGTATTTATTTTTTAAACTAGGGTGGTTATGAAATTTTGTTTCAAAAAGGGGTATTGGGGATAAAATGTCAGAAATATTGCCATAACTTCTCATGTAACACCCCAAGTAATATATGTATAGAATCATATTACTCGACATATTATTTTTGATAGTGAAACATAATACAACAATATATACAATAACATGATTGTAAGAATTTCGCATATTTAAATTTCAATATGCTCATAATACAACATGAGATGGACACATAGTACACAACAAAACTAAAATAAGAGAAAATATGTCTTCTAAGTCCTGCATCCACATTGCCTCTCCCTTCGTCCAACACATGCTTACCTAAAACACAACAACGAGAATTAGGTGAGATACTAAATCTCAATGGAGTTGCCTTATCCTATGGGTCCATTCGGCTCTAAAGGGTTCTCCAGCCCTATTCTATTCATAGAATACACTTCCTTTACTTTTCATATTATACAATCATGCATGTATCACGGGTTCGAGATCCAATCAATCTCCTGTCAGGTGTGAATATCATAAACCGGATTCACTTAACCCTTTTTCTACCTTGGGAGATCATAACATAATGATTATCTTTCCCCGACCATGACTCACCATACAAGTATGGGTTCAAGTCACAAACTATCCTTCAACAAGGGACATATTTCCACGACCGTGTCTTATCACTCAGGTCTGAGTTCGGGTCACGAATTTCCCTTAAACAAGGGAAATCTTTCCTCCTCCATGACATATCACTCAATGTTGGGTTCAGATCATGAATTTCCCTACAAAGTGAAGATGACTTTCCCTGGCCTTGACTTATTACTCAAGTCTGAGTTCAGGTCACAGACTCACTTAAGTACTATTGAAACATCTCTCCCTGAGTTCAAGTCACAGACACGAGTCACAAAAGTCCATCACCAGATGGAACATCTCTCCCCGCCCTATACCTTTTACATGGTCCGGGCACAAGTCACAGAAGTCCAATTCCAAAATAACATCCTTCCCCAATCACTATTTCTCATATGTGCGAACTCAGGTCACAAATAACTACATTACTTTTTTCCCCTCCAATAATGGTAGAGATTTAAAGTTATTAGCATTGATATTCTCTACACTATACTAACTTGGTTCACCTTCGAGGACCATTGTTCACCACCTCTACCAACGAGGGTATACTTTTCGTGCCTGAACATTCTTATTCACTACATGTCACAACTTTATATGAGATCACTCAACCTAGGGTTTCCTTACCATTCAAGGTTCAACTCTTTTAGTTGCTTGCTAATAACAATTCTAGGAACATCGTACTCAAACACACTCACCCATTCTAAGTGATTTATCGAGTGTCGTCAGGAGATTTTATCAAACTCCATCACTCATGATCCAACAAGGGAATTGCACAACATGTAATATACACGTTTCCTTATTTCCTTTAAGTGAATTACATGCTATTTCGCCTTCTTTATTGTCGAACATAGCACCATCCTCAGTTATACACATAGATATGTTATCCTCATTCATCTCACATGGAATATAACACACATAAACATGAGAATGCATGACCAATTCACAAAGATCAAACATGTGCACAATCATTATCAAACATCACCACAAAATAGGGATTTAAACTAGCTTTCCAATGCATTCTATAGTGTCTTATTAAAGACCACGAAACTCATTTTATGGAGTTTTCAAGGTACGTAACCGATTACGCCATGCCCCATACATTTCCCATGGGCCTGCTTCGACTACCTGTATCAGCTGCTACGACCTGTAGCAGTGCCTAGAAAAACCCAAATTCTCCCTTAACATGATATTTTCTCAAAGAAACCAATCTCAATTTTCTATTATCAATCCCTGATGATGCTAGTATGTTTGAATCAGTCCACGAACACAACATGCAATGGTTTTCCACACAACTCACAATCAACACACAATTAAGCATGCACACATACATACAAGCAAAGAAGAATGAATTAATCCCCAATCCCCATAGTGCATTACACCCTAGAATTGTTATCTCATTATCTATGAATCCCACCTGAATTAAACCCGCGACTTCTGAATTTAGAGATGAATAGATGAGCAGATGAAAAGTCTTGATGATCTTCTTTCAATTCCTCAATGGTTATTCACATGCAATGACGTTTATCTAAGCTTGTTTCCGTCTTCTTCTTTTGATCATAACTTATGAATTTGATGAAGGTGATAAGATGATGATGATATTATAGTGATATTTTAGTGCTTGAATGCTTCATAGATTTCTTTGTCTCCAAGTATTCCCAAGCATAACGAACATGCATCATGAGGTAGTTTTCCAAGTTCCCCTCTCTCTCTTTCTCTCTCTCTCTCTCTCTCCAAATTATGAATTCAATAGAAGAAAATGAGATAAGAGTGAGGTTTTCATTTAGTCTTGGCTTTATATATGTTTCTGTTGGAGCGGTAAAGCGGCAAACAAAAATATTATTTTCGGAAGAATTTCCTCCGGGATTTATATCGTCACCGCAGAGATCAGTGTGAGGGAAAGAATGTCGTTCGACAATCTCTACGTCTCTAAACTTGGGTTTAAATGGTTTGGGATAAAAATGCAAAAGGAAAAATATAAAGCAAGAAAATAAATACATTCTTAAGAAATGAGAAAACTCGTCAGGAGTTGTATTTCGTTCTACCCATCATGTAATAAACAAATATATGGATCAAATGCACGTAACCTAATTCGCTCGTCAATATCATCACGTATCACTCACCACAGAGGTTATGTCTAACACAAAGTCGAGAGATCAACAGTATCGTCTCATCGTTAATGTCTCACACAACTCGACAACATGAAGCATTAAGAATCAATACCCACGTGAATATTAGTCCTAAATCTATGTCTAGCATTTAGAATCTAACAGATGTTCATCTTAGATCGACTTTGAACCGTATATGTCTATAGCAATCCAAACCCATTAAGTAAAAAATCAAGATAACCATCGATAAAGAGTTGTAAAAGAGATTTTATACAAAGATCCATAAATATACATACAATCAAGATAAACTTAGATACAAAACCCCAACAAATGAAAAATACATAGAGAGAAAGGAAGAAGAACACAAATCTCACAGTCTGCCAACTCCAATTGAAGTGGATTCGACTCCGAATCATCAAGATGCACCCTCTAATATTGTCTCTAAGCTAAATATACTCAAGAATGTGTTTGATGAAGTTGGGGTAAAAAGTTCTCAAACAACATCACCTAAAAAATGCTGAAAAATCACTTAAATAGGCAAAAATGGGTTTATGTGTTCGCCTAGCGAAGTCCTGTTCGCACAGAGAACTTATGCCTCTTTCGCTACTGCCAAAACAGTGTTTTTCATGCTTTTTAGAAATTTCTGTTCGCCTAGCGAACTTTTGTTTGCTTAGTGAACATGACAGCAAACCAGCACTTATTTTGACCATAACTTTTAAACCGCGACTCTGTTTTACGCGCGATCGGAAGCGTTGGAAAGCTTATTCAATACTCTATAAGACAATGACAAAATATCATTGCTTATATACCTACAAAAATGAGAGAAAAACAATTAAACTCAATGATATTTACGTGATACATAATATATACACTATAATATAAACTATACAACATATGCACAAAAGTTGAGGTTTATTGGTTGAATTAAGCCAATAAGTGCCAGTTATTTACACTCAAAAGCAGTACATTTTAGCACTTATCAGTTTCCTAGGAAATTTCACTACTGCGCTTGCTACTTAAAGGTAATTACTAATCATGTAATCTTTTCCTAATCTTGCTTAAACTTGAGATTAACACTCTTAATCTCATTTAAGTGACTATTTCCCCACATTAGTCACACTTGGAAATTTTTTTGGATATTACATCCTCCTTATTAATTAAAATACGCCCTCGAATTTTGTCTGATCAATGGGTGAACAATAATTACTACATCTCTGACTTTAGCTCCCACGCGGCTTTGCCCGAATGCGATTCCCTCACCAATTTCCAAAGGTTCTTTGTGGCGATTTTCACAACTCCTCCGATATACTTGGGCTTTCAGCTTCTCTCTCTTGGTAGTCTTCATCCCTTCAAAAAAAATTGGTTCGCTCTTGGTCTACGAATTCCTCTTTTCCTAATTGTTGCACATTACAAGGTGTTATTACTTTCTTACCACACCATCCTTCACATGTACCATCCTTGAACTTGAAGGACGACTACCATGATCTGGCTAGTAATTTTTCCAATTCACATATATTCTACAAATTCCACCTTTTATGATGTATCACTCTTATTTACTTGGTCGCAAATTCCTCTAAAATATGCAATTGATATTTCCTTGCACGTAGTATGAACAACACAATTGATCAAATGCACTATATACTGAATATACTGCCACTTATCTAGAACTTCATGGTGCATAGAGTAACAATTCTTACATCTGCATTGTCCAAACCTCATCCTCTAATAATTTTTCCAACATTGTGATGAAATTACAATTTGATCACTAATAAATTTATTAGTCTTAGCTTGATCTGTTGTTGTTCACTCAAGTGCATGCATTTGGTGTCTCACTTCCTCAGCAATATCCTAATACAACATTGCTCGACCGATGTCGAAAGATTCTACATCCATCTTCCATAAGTGAGCATTTACTTGGTTCTTCATGGATATCTCACAAAGATTTCATATCTGGCATCACACGCTGATCCACCAAGAATACACCTATCTTATTACAGTTTATCCACCAAAAGGCTAAGACAGCATATGCCGATATAGAAGAATGCAGAGTTTGCACAAAATCCCCATCAGGTAAATCATACCTATCTTAGCAAGGTTCCCATTACCGGTGGCAGATGGAAACCGCTAAGAGTTGGAGTTACATTGGTTATGCGTAGACCTTAGTTCAAGTACTCATTCACAACACTCACTATGATTCTAGCAAATGAGCGAAATTTGTGAAGGTTTAATTCCTATAAGACTCGTACGACAAGGACTACTCAGGCCCTCCCATAAGCATAATATTGGACCCAGATTTATCCTACTTCCATCCCGCGTGAGCTAAGTTATGCATGGTCTTCTACGCTCAGAATAAGCCAAAAATGTAATAATTCCTTGTAGCTCGTAGGTCATGGACTGCACAGGTAGGTCTTGGCTGTCAAGTAGGGTGTGTGGATCATTTATTGTCTTGTCATATACCATAAGAGTTTTGGTCAGTGCCTCACGAGTATACAATTGAAGTTATACGTCCCATATCGCTCACCCAACATGTGAAATATTGATAACCTTACTCACATTTTCCATGTAGAACAATGGGAGCTGCGAATCTCAAAATTCTAAGTCTTGACGAACCCTTAGCCTAACTAGTGTTTCAAACGTCCTTAACAAATGAATACCCGCTGCCCACTAAGGTATGGCCTTCTGGGCTTACTTGCCTTCCTGCTTTTGGGAACGTATCCCTCAAGGTAAGATCTTTCGGGTTTACTTGTCTTGCTTCTCTCAGGGTCTTACTCTCCCATGTATCCAACTTCACTTAGACAATCACATGTACCATAGTTTCATATATCGACTCCCTTATCTAGAATCATCACATCGGCATAAACAAAATATAGAAGTGTAACACACTTCCGAGAATCCCTTGCAATCAAATTCCACCACAATCCTAAGGTATTCTCTATTAGAAAATGGTGCTCTCTTATTCGCATCATCAATCAACTGATTGACTTTGCATACTCCATCCTTACATTTATTTCTCCTGCTTACCATACATGATTGTCAAGAACTTCTGATTCCTTGAATCGCACTTGACGTCTCATGACCTTGCAAGATTAAAGTGTACCACTTGAACCAACTAAGGCTCAATCACAACGCAACTGATTCAACTAGGATTCTTACACACATGTAAATAAACACACCATCAATCGAACCAGCTAGATTTTTAAGGATTGACTTTAAATCAAGCATCAAGGCAATATCTCCTTTTTTTTATCCGCACTTGGCTAGCACAACCGTCCCTTTCACAATTAGAACTAAGATATTCATATAACAACATATGATTTGGCCACGCGATAAGTCAATGACCTTTCGTCGCACCTAAATACAAGATCACTGTTAACAACTTTTTTTCTAAAGCCTAAATCATAATTCTGTTTGCAACCAAGGCTCATCCCCAGACCTAAGCTTGGTTCAAACTCTGGCTACTTACTGCCTAAAAAAATCCTTGAAACTAGGTCAGTTAAGATATTAAGAGTTTTTGCTCAATCCAACATATTTACTCATCGATTGAACTACCAAAAGGGTGAGGAACTCTATACCTAAAAGAACAATAGGAGGTTGGCGAGGTACAATGCACACTGACTATCACCTCATTGCTACTTGTGGCTTCTTCTAGTTTCAAACATGCAAACCTACATGCTTCCCTTGATGCTTTTGAAGCGCTCCGCTAAGGATAATTTCTTTCTATACGGCCCTCTCCTTAACCATAATACCATTTCTTTGATACAAATTGACATTCTATGTTTTAATGTCTCTCATAATATTGACACCTAAGCGGATGCACTAGTCTCGCAATTTGAAACTGCTTGCTCTCAGAGGTAGGTCCTTTTTGGTTTCAGTTGGTGGCTAGCTCTGCCATAATTCTTTTGACCATGCTAGGATTACTCTCTCTCCAGCTTGATCTTTATCAGACTATTTCTGGCGACATAGCTCTGACGTAGCAATAATGATGGTTACCGAAACTCTAATGAGCTTGTATTGTGCTCGATTTCTACTTTGAGTCGTAACTTGAGTTAGTTGATCTCCTATTTCCTTTCTAGGACATATGAGACCTGATTGGGATAAGACACCATGCCTTCAAACCTTTATGCAAATTTCCTCTACTGACAACGACTTTAGGTCGAAATCATGTAGGCTCTACTTTTTTTCAAACCCTCACGCATCCTATAAGGTATTTGCTCAAGAATGTTTCCTTGATGTACAACTATTCCTTCGAGAGATTATGAGCCAACACATACCCTGATGTGTCATGCTACCATCTTGAAGGTGAGAAAAGTACACAAGAAGGGGGTTGAATTGTGTTTTCCATTTTCTTAGTTTACATCTGATCAAAGTTCAGATTCTAAACTGGTGTTCAGATTTTGGTGAATTCTTAGCATTGGAATGTTAACATAAGCAAATGAATAATAGAAGAAGAAACAAAGATTTATATTGGTCCATCCCCTAATTGAGAGTACTTCAGTCCCATTGCTTCACAAAATATGTTCACTATAATCAAAACATGATTACAATCGTTTATGCATTCTGCATAAGACTTTTACACCTGCTCAGACCCAAGGTCCAAGACTTCTGCTCGAGCTCCTCACTCGAGACTTCCTGCTCAGATTCCACGAACCCAAAACTTCCTTGCACAGGCTCCTAGCCCAAGACTTCTGCTCTAAGTCACATGAAACGAGCCTCTCCGCTTGCACTCCCTAGCCAAGACTTACTGCTCCAAATTCCATGCACTGAGCATTCCTGCTTAATCCCCCAAGGCTTAACACTTCAGCTCCAGGTCACATGAAACGAGCCTTTCTCTGCTTGCACCCCACCGACTAAGACTTGTTTCTCCTAATTCCATGCACCGAACTATTCTGCTCAATTAATATACTTGATTAAGACTTTCACTGCTCAAGCATATAGCAAGAGACTTACGTGACTCAAGCATCTTGGATCGATATTTCCTTGCTTGTATCCTAATGATACAAGATGGCTGCTCAATCAATTCGTATGATTAAGACTTTCACAGCTCAAGCACATAGAAAAAGACTTATGTGGCTGAGGCATCTTGGCTCAAGACTTCCTTGCTTGTATCCCAATCATACAAGACTTTTGTCTAGACTGCTGAACAAACCTAGAAGAATAGAGAACAAGGTGTACCTGATACAATTATCAAAGGTACGAGAAATCACCATAACAAATACATAAAGCTCTTAAGATTTCTAAGATATTCAATGTGTAAGAAATCTTAAGGCTTTTACAATTACAACCTACATCAGAAAAATCAGCATATACATTGAGTTAATAATTGTTGATCTTATTACTCCTTCTTCTGGTTGATCCTTATTAAAGATTCAGTTTGAACCTTCGGCCATATTTATAGCCTTTTCAGAAACTACTCATTGAAGAGGTAACTTGATCAAGAGTCTTTGCTGTTACTCCATAGTACAAGATTCGTTGAAGATAGATACACCAGAAGATATTAATCCAATGTGTAATATGTTTAACCTTTGAGTCTTCAAGAGATTATGTACTGATAGAGCCATTGAGAGTAGATATCCATAAAGCATCTCAGCTTTTCTTGAGCCTCACAATCTGTAGACTCTAGTTGACAAACTGATTTGATAATACAACTTGCTTTCTATAGTACAAACAACTTCAGCTTTATCACCAACTCTGAATGGTACCTGAGGCCAATTTACATTCACTAATTGTAGAGACAATTATGTTGCTTCTTCTGATGCTGAGACCTTCAACTTCAGAGTCTATGCCAGACATTAGCAAGTGTTCTTCAGATTCTACCACAAGAAGCTAGCAATTTAGCATCTCTTAAAGTATGCTTAATGTAGAACAGATTCTGACCATAATATTTACAAGTATTAGAACTTGCACACATGTAACACACAATTAAACCATTTTTTTTCCAATACTTTGTTATCATCAAAACCCAAAGAAAATATGTCATGAACAAATCTTGTTCTAACACATCTCGTTACTAGCCTTTCACAACACGCGAGAGACAATGATTCCCAAAAGAAGTCACCTGAAGAACTCTCTCTCCATACTGAAGAGCAAAAGATTAATCATTAGTGAATCTCGAACCATTCCATGTTCCAGGGATTCATACAATTGATATCTTGAAATCCTGCATTCAATGCACTTATTCATGAATAACTCTTGTGTATTGTTGTCACATCTACGATCAATACTATTATTGTCAATGCAATGCCTATGCTCAACGGTCCTTATCAATTCCTCCTACTTGGTTAACTTCCATATTTTGAATACGAAATTCCTTCTACCTTCCTGGTCCTCGTGGTGACTCAGCCCTAATTCTTCCCATCATGTATGTAAATATCAAGTTGATCAGGCTTTATAAATACAAGCTATGATACGAGAATTAAGGTCAGAAACACACACATATGAGGAAGAAATTCCACTATTGATGTTTCACGACTAGGTCGAGGACCGACCTTCTCTGGTACCAGTTGTAACACCCCAAGTAATATGTTTCTAGAATTATACTACTCTACATGTTATTTCTGATACTGAATCATAATAGAACAGTATACACAATAACACGATTACAAGAATTTTTCATATTTAAATATCAATATGCTCATAAAACAACATGAGATCGACATAGAATACACAATGTAACTAAAATAATGGAAAATATGTCTTCCAAGTCTTGCATCCATATTGCCTCTTCCTTCGGTCAACACCTGCTTACATGAAAAACAACAATGAGAATGGGATGAGATACTAAATCTCAATGGAGTTCTCTTATCCTATGGATCCACTCGGCTCTAAAGGGTTCTCAAGCCTTATTATATTCATATAATACATTTAATTTACTTTGCATATCATACAATCATGCAAGTATCAGGGGTTTGAGATCCAAGTGGTCTCCTGTCATTGCGAGTATTATAAATCGAGTCCACTTAACCCATTTTCTACCTCGATAAATTATAACATAACAAATATCTTTTCCAACCATGACTCGCTATATGAGTCTGGGTTCAGGTCACAAACTATCTATCAACAAGGGACATCTTTTCCCGACCATGAACTATCACTCAATTCTGGTTCCAGGTCACGAATTTCCCTTACAAAGTGAAAATGTCTTTCCCCAGCCATGACTTATCACTCAGGTATGGGTTCGGGCCACAGACTCACTTCATTACAATTGAAACATATTTTCCTTTAAGTGTATTACATGCTATTTTGTTGTCTTTGTTGTCGAACATATCAATATCCTCAATTAGACACATAGATATGTTATTCTCATTCATCTCACATGGAATATAACACACATAAACACGAGAATTCATAGCCAATTCACCAAGAGAAAACGTGTACACAAGCATTATCAAGCATCACCATAAGATAAGGCTTTAAATTTGATTTCAAATGCATTTGACCTCGTTTCGATCAGGATGACGAAACTCATTTTTTGGTATTTTCAAGATACCTAAGGGTCTGCTACAGCCACCTGTAGCAGCTGCTATGGCCCCTAGTAGTGCTCAAAAAACCCTGATTTTCTAAATTCGCCACACCACTACAAGCCTTAGGGCAACTGTTTTGCGTCGTCTGCATGCCCAATGCAAAACGTGGCCACATGCAGAGTCAAATGTACGATTCTAATCACAATTTACTTGGACGTTTGAGTTTTAACTTTGCAGATTTGCTACTGTGCAACCGTACTAGAGCTCTGCACAACCACATCAAAAATCTACGTAAACAATCATGACTCTTGAACAGAACAACACAATTTATGCTAGTACTCATGATCCAAAAAATGTGGGGAAGTAAAAATATCAAAAGAATGGAAAAGGCTCAAAATGGTAATTTTATTCAATTATATTTTGTAAGTAATATAAATATATGTTATATTATTAATATAAGATCATATTACTAAGTTATTAACCACATACTCACTTAATAGTAAGCACATATATATAATTATACTAATCACATACAAAATCTATAGTAACCACATGAGTTAGGTATAACTACCTAACTACCATATTAATTAATTTCTATACAATATATGATTGATTAACTAAATATTTGTAATTAATTTAATAAAATTGCCATTATCTAAATATGTGTGAAATAACTAATTGTCTCTCAATGATTAAAAAAAAAAAAACGTTAGTAATAATATCATGATAATTTTTCAACCCCGTTTAATAATTTCCCTATGATTATTAGAGTTTGAGTGAAGTGAGGGGCCTTGATTGGTCAATGAAAACTCTAACGAAACTCTCGAAATTACTTCTCTATCTCTCATGTATGTTTTCTGTTATTCTCGTTACTTTTCCACAAACATAGCATCCAACTACACACCCTCATCTTCAACCTTCATTCATCATTTTTCTCATTTTCCATCTCTACATTGTCTTAACCAGCTACGAATTTCTCCATGCATAATCTTTTTTAGCACAGGTAGAAAATTGAACCATATATCATGTCTCCAACAATGAAAGATTTGAATGTGGATCATAGCTGTACTTCACCGAAAACTCCTAATTTTCGACAAAGAAGGCGTTTAAACGAGGTTCGTTTAAATGATTTATATACTGAATATCTTTAAGTGAAAGATGTTAATAATATCGGGTCTTTGGTTGATTCGTTTTTTTATTTATCAGATTCTTCCTGATATAAACAAATCAAATGGAATCCTTTTACTTGTAAATGATAAATACAAATACAAATCAATGTGGATTCGTGCATATTCGTCTCTATGGATGTTAGCATGCGTCGCGCTTATCATATACCTGGGCCATCTTTACATCTGGGCAATGATGGTTGTTATCCAAATTTTTATGGCTAGTGAGCTCTTCAATCTCCTGAGAATAGGGAATCAAGATAAACGTCTCCCGAAGTTCAAGCTCTTGAACTGGTAAGCACGACGCTGCAATTCCTAATTTGGTTTATTCATGATGTTTAGATTATGAACACAGCGAAATTGTTCAGGCATTTTTTCTTCACGGCGATGCTATACGTATACGGCCGTATCCTCAGTCAGCACCTTGTGAATACTGTCACATCAGATAAATTTTTCTATAGGCTTGTCAGTAACCTCATCAAGTATCAAATGGTTATATGTTACTTCTTATATATTGCAGGTTAGTACTAGTGTCTGGTTTTTGTTTTGTCCTATAGTATAATAAATTGATTTATGAGTGAGTATTTTATGTATGGTTTCTGGTTTCAGGTTTTGTATGGTTTATTCTTTCGCTAAAGAAAAGATACTACAAGTATCAATTTGGACAGTATGCATGGACACATATGATACTTATCATTGTGTTTACACAATCTGCATTCATGGTAGCTAATATATTTCAAGGAATTTTCTGGTAGTGTTACTTCTGATACATACTAATTTATTCTTTTAATGTTAACTTTGTTCTTTCTTCATGTTTTCATAACATGTGACCATTGTTTTGAAGGTTTCTTTTTCCTGCACTTCTTATTGCTATGAATGATGTTGCTGCATATTTCTTTGGTTTCTTCTTTGGGAAAACACCTCTGATCAAGTTATCTCCGAAGAAAACATGGGAGGGTTTTATAGGAGCGTCTATTGCAACTATGATTGCTGCATTTACGGTAAGAATCGATCAGTAAAGGAAACTGTTAGATAGGAAATTGCAATAACAAAATTGAAAATAATTGATTTCGTATTATTTGTTTCAGTTTGCAAACTTTTTGGGTCGGTTTCAGTGGCTAACATGCCCGAGGAAGGTAAGAATCTTGATTTAGTGGAGTCATGTAAGATTAAGAGACATGTTTGTTTGTTGATCATTTGGTGCAATAAATTCAGGATTTATCAACTGGTTGGCTTGAGTGTGACCCTGATCCAATTTTTAAGCCAGATTACATTCCAATGCCAGGAGTTGTTCCTCCTGGCATGGTAAGTTAAGAATATTTATGTTGATGTGATTAGCATTCAATTTCCATTTTATAATAACTTCATGACTTTAACAAAGATTTATTTCATTCTGCAAAATGCAGATACCTGAGAAAGAAATAGCAGTTTTGCCAGTTCAGTGGCATGCCTTATGGCTAGGACTATTTGCGTCCATCATAGCGCCGTTCGGAGGATTCTTCGCTAGCGGTTTCAAAAGAGCTTTTAAAATCAAGGTATGCTCTTGATCTTTAAAGTAGGGTGTATTTTGAGCCATATGCCATTAATCTCTTTCGATGAATCCAGGACTTTGGTGACAGTATACCTGGACATGGTGGATTTACAGACAGAATGGACTGCCAGGTTTGCACATAGATAAATTTATTTTTCAGGTCAATGTGACATCTTCATTTCAATGCTTAGAACATGGTCATAAAAAAAACTTCAATTTCTTGTTATGAGTTTGACATATGCAAGATACAAGATTTCGTGCTGTTGGTGTGACTGTTTAGTTTTATGATGTGTTATTCATCTTTTTCAGATGGTAATGGCTGTTTTTGTTTACATTTACCACCAATCATTTGTTGTCCCCCATGACTATTCCATTGATGTGCTTTTGGAGCAGGTGAGCTTGTTTGTTTAAGCAATTTATTCTGTAGTTTTCAATCATGTGAAAATTAGGCCATGATTCTTTTCATTTTATATTTATTGTGTAGATAATGAGGGACCTTGGTTTTGAGGAGCAGCTAGCTCTTTATACAAAACTTGGACAGATATTACGAGAAAGACATGTACTCTAGACATAACAAGTTCATTATGTACATTCTATCAAGCATGCATCAATTGGTGTAAAAATGGTGGAGATTGATAAAGAATCTTTCTGAGGCCACTCCTTATGAAAAAAAAAAAAAAAAAACTGCCGAGTATATTTAGTAGTGAGTACAGAGATCCTTGAATATCACATTGCTTATTTCTCTTTCGGGATTGACATTTACATTTTAGGCATATGTGAAATGAGTACTATATCGGTGTTTTTCAAAGCTGTCTGAAAGATCTGAGTTTTAAATACAATATTGCATGTAAAGGGTTCAAATGGAGCTCTTTGTAGGACTTAATGTACTATTTGCTGCTGTTTTTGTTATTGCTTTCTACTTTCAATGGAAAACATTTATCATCACTAGTAACGCGTGGCTTTTATTCTTTAGTTCTTTCTACAAAATTCAATCAAGAATAGTTTATTTTCTCATAACTTACATCAGCCGAAAGGAAACTCTTATAAATGGATCTGCAATTTCACTTTCCTAATTTGTTTCGGCTGGTGCTCGCTTCTCATACTGTTATATACTGAATGTCTGCATTTTCTCTCAGCCATTCAAGCACCTTAGCTCCTTCTAGTATTTCTTGAACCTTCAGGAAAGTTCAAACAGATATTATCAATCAATCTTTAAATTAGAGGAAAGAAAGAAGTTCAAAACACAAATTTCCTCCTTGAAAATGAAAAATGCAACATAACCTAAACCTACCGTAGTCTGCATAATGCATTTACTTTTGCTAATCAACATGCTATGCAATCCTTTCGGATTCCTTTGTTCTTAGTATTTGGGTTCGAGTGCCCTTTATAATGTATTTGTTGTTTTAAAAAAACCATGCAATTGGAAGTGTTTATCCCTAAGTGAATTCATTTTAAAGACCTGTCCCTAAGTGAACTCACAATTAATTTAATTTGGATATGCATAAATGCAATGAATAAGAAGTCGAAACAAAAAACTCAGAAAACAAAATAACAGTAAGCAAATTAAAAAAGTAAAGTGCAAACCTGTTCCTTTACTCGTTCCTCATCATACTCCTTTTTTGTACGTTTGAATTCAGCAATAGAACGCTCAACCTCTTTGACGATGTCTTCAATAGGGATCTAGAGAACATACAGCCACAAATCATTCTAATAAGCCAAATAATTTGCTAAATACAGACATAAAGAATGTGATATGTAAAGAAAATGTTATTTCTCAATCAGATTAAACTGAGTGGCCCTAATACACTTATAACAGCTTTTGACAAAGTTGAACTGAGTAAATATTTGTATAAAACATATCTTAATCAGACAGACATACCTCCATATTTTCTCGCTTATATATGTCACCTACTGCCAGGCTCTGTTTGATTTTATTTGTTATATTTTCTTTATGATGCTCAAGATATTCGTTCACAGCCTTTGGACTTGATAGAGAAGCCAGCTGCTCCTTAGTTAGTTTTGCTTCTGTCTGAATCATCACAATTTTCCAAATAAGAACTAGTAAATAAATGTATCTGCTAGTTCTATAGAATTTTCTGTTTCCTTTTCTAATTTCAAATCATAAACAAATGTAAAATTTGTTAGGATCGAATTATCAAAGTTTCCTGATTGGCCAAAAAATGTTGCTACTTGAATCAATACCTGCATTTCTAATAGGCTGGCTCCATAAAACTGTCTACCTTGTTCCTCAAACAAGTATTGAGGTATATCAACTTCTACCATCTGAAATGATAATATGAATATTAAGTGGAAAGATTACAGAAGTAGACGAATCTAGCAAAGTTGCAGAAATTGAAGAATGGTTATATGAATATATGCCTAAAATTAAAAAAGACGCATGCATAATGAAAAGATGTTGCGAGGTACATTCTAATCTAGAAGACAAAACAGGTTCAATCTAGTACTGTTACTTAATGATGTAATGTTACCTTAGAAATCTGTTCTAATATAGCATTATCAGTTGCTTGTTCCCTAGCTGTTTGTTCTATCTCTTGACATCTCTGTAACAGTAATTCTTTGACCTGGAAATTCATGTTGGAGAATTTTAATCTAAATTCAAACAATACAATTTTTTAGTTTACACTTTACAATGATAATTGTACTCGAGTGAGAAAAGTCACCTGTTCCACTGTAGTGCATCCAGAGAAAAGTTTATCAGCAATAGAATCATTCAGCTCTGGTAAATCTCTGTAAAAAAGTTCTTTGCACTCAACCTGTTAGAAATGAAAGTGAAACTTAATTAGTTGATGCGTTGAAAGTGTATCTGCCACGCAAGTTCGCACACACAAATCAAACGTACAAGAAAATATTAAGATAGAAAACATCCACAAACTATACATGTTGGTGAGCAATTTGGTATCTTATAAAACCAAAAGAAAAACTACTCTGCCGACTCGTGTTCCTAAAATAATTAATTTTTTAATTCAGCGTTAGAAACTTACTGTAACCTGAGCATGAACACCCTGGAGGTCTTCCGGCATCCATGTTTCAGGAAAAACAAGAGGAAATGACTTTGTTTCGCCTCGACCGATTCCAATTATAGAATCAAGGAAACCTGGTATTAATTGATCAGTCTCCTCTGTATCTAAACTCATTCCTGCATATGTAGTATAAGGTTTAATGAAAAAACGACCACGATATATCACCCCAAAAGAACTGCTGTCACAAATCAGTTATTTAACATATTTCAAAGCACATCACCAGACCTTTAGTTTCAGCAGCAGGAATACTTTTGATATTTGTTTCATCCTTATCAATGGTTGTTGCTGAGATGTCAAGTACAGCTACATCACCAACCTGTAAACAAGAAAAGGTATGTTGTAGCAACCGGAAAATTTCAGCTAGCCAATGTGATATCAACTCAAATGCACATTGATTATCAAGATGGCATAAAACTAAATACGTATAAAAGGAAATGGTATTCATACGAAAAAAATTTCTTCGAGCCTGCGACTAAATATAAAACATACATGAGGAAACATGGATGCGTTCTGATGTTTGTTTGGTAGTACTTAAAAATGCTACGAATAAAATGACTCTTGAAGGTTTGAAATGAAATTTTAGAAAATAATCACAATAAAAATGTAAAAGAAAACAATTTTCCATTAGTTGACTAGCGCAAATTAAATTCAATCACCTGTAGCCCTCTATCAGTAACAACTTTCAGTACACCGGTAGACTTGTAACGCCTTTTAAATTCTCTTTCAGATGCTATGTGAGCGTCTATATCACTGTCTATCTTAACAACAACCTTCACATTTTTGTATGCACCATCAGAAATCCATTTAATTTCTGGTGCAACATCAACAATGACTTCATATCTGGAAACATGAAATAAGTGAGAGTAACAAAGATAATCTACATGCAGAAGTAATCGGCTGATAATGTGAGCATTCTTCCTGAAAACCTTCTCTTTCTTTGATTTTATGAAAGAAGGTAGTTTTGGTATAATAGACTCGGAAAAGGGGGAAGAAATGAGCGTCATAGAAAATGCATTTCAAACTGTGACGTATGCATTACCTAAGAAATCCGAGAGAAGAAAATGTTTCCTCCATCTCAGAAAACTTAGTGGCTATACCTACAGAATCCCGCAAAGCCACTCCAGAAACCTATAAAACAAAATCGATTATGAGATGTTAAAGTGTGAGATCAGAATAATACTTGATCCAATAATCCAATTTTTTCAGTTATAACATTGGTCAATGTTAAGGCATTTCATTGTCAAATAGATCTCACATAAATGTACGGCCATAGACTTTGATAATAAGAAATGGATGACTATCTGTTTGTGTTAGCATAATGTGCATGAATACTTGTCTTTTTGGAACGAATTTAGATTTTGGTAATATGATGAATATGGCTATTAGGTAGCAGATTCCAAACCAAGATCAAGGAATCACTCCCGGGTATAGTCACAAAAAAGCATAGTGAACCCAAAATTGTCTAAAAAGGCCAACATAAGTACATCTCAAAACTAAGGAAACCGAAACCAGATTGCAACATACCACTGTTACAGCGTGTGAAATTGTCCTCCTCAATATAGCTTCAATCGTAGCCTTTTGAACATTTTTACTCCCCACATAATTAATAAGAATACTTTCTGGGACATTACGTCCAGGACGAAATCCAGGTACCTGTTTATATAAAATAATGTTAAATTAGCTCATACTACTATAACTAATAAGAAGCATGTTTTCTGAAAAGAGGTTGAAATAGTAAACTTGTATATGATATGGTAGGGTAAAAATCGTAAGATTTAAAAATTGAGTAACTTCAAATTTGCATGGAAGACAATGTAGAGTTGTAACATCTTCCAATATAGATACCGAAAAATCATTAATTGGTAATGAAAGATAGCATGAAGATCACTTTATTAACCAACAACACCAACTTGCTGAATAAACTTCTTTTGGATTGAATATGAGAAAAATGTATAAACATAAAGTAAGCATAAACCAATAACACCTTTGCATGCTTCGTAAACTCAACTAGAACCCTTTTGTAACAATCCTGGCATACCAATGGTGGCACTTCCACATGCAATCTAACCTGCAAGTTGTGCAGAAATATATATATTCATTTCGAAATAATGATACTTGAACAAAATTACATTTACACATTTACATCTAAGCAATTGAATAACCTAAAGAACTGTTAAATGTGTACACTATGGATGGTTTAGTTTGTGTTAGAAGAATTGTATCCAAAATTGAATTGAACAGTAAATTTCAATATAAAAATCATGTTTAAACTCAAAAACTACAAATTCTAGCTTCAAGTAGACTTAATTTTGGAGGCAGACTCAATTATACTTTAGAAGAACCAAACACCTCAAAATCATTCCAAAATAAATTTTACACCTCTATAATTGCTTTTGACTCTTCCAAAAGTTAAACAAACATAAACTTAATTTGTTTTATTATTATATATATGTATTCATAAATAATCATGAACATTTATTTCAAATTACTTTGAGAACACAAAACACTCAAAATCATGAAATCAAATGAAAATAACTTGAAAAGTGATGCTAATAATTTCCCTCCGGAACAAGCTACAATAGAAGTTCAAATTGTGAACACATGATAGATCGATTTTTAGGTTATCGTAATACATTCATTATCCTTTATTATAAATCATGTATCAAATAAAAAAATAAAATTCAAATCTTATCAAATGAAAAACACCAAATTAAACAATGCAGCATAAAATTGAGATAATGCGAACGCAAATACAAGTAGCATACTCTGGAATTGGATTCCTCTGTTAGTGAGACCTTCAATTTAGCAGGAAGACGGTCATTTTCAATGTCGAGTGAGACTGAAGAAGCGGAGATAGTGAAAGGGGAAGAAGTTCGATGATAGAGAGAGGGTTGTTGAATGCGAGAAGTGAAATATGAGAGGTTGAATTTGAAGGGTTTAAGAGAAGTGTTGAAACGAAGAAGAAGAGAATTTGAATAAGAAAGAGAGAACGAAGGGTTGAAAAGGAGAGAGCTTGTGAAGGTTCGAGTACAGAGCTCCATGGCAATGTGAGAGAGAGGGTTTTGGTTGGATAATAATATAATCCAGATAATCTGTTTCTTTCATTTCAATATTTTTATCTAGGTTAAAAAGTGGTGTTTTTTTTTATGGATATAAAAAATTAGACTTTATGGTATTTATAAAAAGGAAAAATATATTTAACCTATTATTAAACAATCATAAGATTTTTAAAAAAAGTATGACAAAGTGAAGTGGAGAGCTTTAGAAACTATCACAGGAGAGATGAATTTTCTTGAAAAATTTATCAAGTGGATGATAGTGTACATCAATATTGTCTCTTACAAATACACAATAAATAGTCAAATTAGGAACATCTTAAAAGCAAAGTGAGGGGCTCAGATAGGAGACTTTGTTTTTTCACTTCTCTGTGTATGTGTATTGATTATAGAATATCTTCGTAGGAGTCTAGCAAACTTGCATGATAATCCAATTTCAACTATCATTCTACTTTGCAAAGTTAAAGATCGCTAATATATATTTTGTAGATGATATACTTTTGTTCTCAAGAGAGGATGATATCTCCGTGCATTTCATGATGAAGGTGTCCAGGCAATTTTTAGACTCAATTGAGCTAAAAGCTAACCTTGCTAAATGCAAAGTTTATTTTGAAGGTATCAATTTGCAGGAGCAGAGAAAATTTCTGATGTAACTGGATTTGACGAAGGTCATCTATCTTTTAAATATCTTGGAGTTTCACTCACAAGTAGAAAACTTAATATTCATCCATGTCTACCTCTGATTGATATAATAGTTATAAAGATTCAACATTGTACAACAAAACTCTTAAGTTATGTAGGTAAATGTCAATTGGTTAGAAATGTTTTATTTGTTATAGTTGTTTATTAGATGCAGGTTTTCCCCATGTCAAAAAAAATGATTAAGCAAATTGAAGCCATTTGCAGAATATTTCTTTAGAGTGGTAAAGATGCAGGTAGTAGGAAGGCGTGTGTGGCTTGGGATAAATTGTATGAGCCTAAAAATGCAGATGGACTGGATATTGCATCCCTAATATAATGGAACTAAGCCACGATGCTAAAGCTTCTTTGGAATTTGCAGGCTAAAGCTGACAAATTTTGGGTTAAATAGATTGATGAATACTATGTAAAAGAAGGACACGTCATGCATTGGCAAGCCTCAGTCAACTACTCTTGGATGTTAAAACAAATCTTGAAGAGTAGAGGTATCGCCATTCATAATCAAGACTAGTAAAACGCAGTGAAACAAGATAAATTCAAAACTGCAATCATGTACAATAAGCTAACATGGGGGAAAGAACATGTCAATTGGAAACAAATTTTCTTTATAAACTATGACAGGCTTGTGACCAAGTTATATGTTGCTAAAGTTTTGGGTGCAGAATTGTTCTGGACTGGGCCGAAGGTAGCCCTCCGTCGGGCACGACCTTACACGTCCACACGAGGACGTTCCTCACACTTCTTCCCCATGGTCTTCACGTGCTCCCCCGCGGGGACACGTCATCAGGAAACTACCTGCGTCCGAAAGAACAGGTTATCCACCTTCTGAAGATCACAGGGAAGTTGATTATTAGCAACGGAGTGTTAATAGAAGAAAATAAATAATAGCAGAAGACACAAAGATTTATACTAGTTCCTCCCAAACTGAGAGTAGTCCAGTCTCCTTGATTCACAAGAGATTTTCACTATAATCAAATCATGATTACAATCGCTTATGCATTCTGCATAAGACTTTTACATTTGCTTAGACCCAAGGTCCAAGACTTCTTGATCAATCTCTTAACTCGAGACTTCTTGCTCAGGTTCCACGAACCCAAGACTTTCTTACTTAGGCCCTCAACCCAAGACTTCTTACTTAAGTCCCTCAAGCCTAAGACATCTGCTTCAAGCCACTCTGGCTGAGCTTACTGCTTCAAGTCCCATGAAACAAGCCTCATTGCTTGAATCCCTCAGATTCACCACTTACTGCTCCAGTTTTATGTACTGAGATAACCTGCTTAAGCCACATTGGTTGAGACTTTTGCTTTAAGTCCCATGAAACGAGCCTAATTGCTTGAACCCCTCATATTCAAGACCTACTGCTTCAGTTCGATGTACCGAGCCAACCTGCTTAAGCCACACTAACTCAAGACTTCTACTTAATGAATTTGATTAAGACTTTCGCAACTCAAGCACATAGCAAGAGACTTACGTGACTCAATCATCTTGACTCGAGACTTCATTGCTTGTATCCCAATGATACAAGACTTTTGCTCAATCAATCCACTTGATTAAGACTTTCACAACTCAAACACATAGTAAGAGACTTACGTGGCTCAAGCATCATGGCTCGAAACTTCCTTACTTATATCCTAATGACATAAGACTTTTATCTAAACTGTTGAACAAGCTACATGATACAAGTATCAGAGGTATAGGAAATCACCATAACAAAGACCTAAAGCACTTAAGATTTCTAAGATATTCAATGTGTAAGAAATCTTAAGGATTTTACAATTACAACTTACAACGGAAAATCTGCATATAAAATTATGTTAGTAATTGCTGATCTTGTTACTTATTCTTCTAGATAATCCTTGTTAAAGATTCAGTTTGAACCTTCAACAATATTTATAGCTTTTGCATAAACTAGCCATTGAAGAGGTAACTTGATCAAGAGTCTTTGCTTTTGCTCTATAGTATAAGAGACGTTGAAGATAGATATACCAGAAGATCTTGATCCAATGTGTAACATATTTAACTTTTGAGTCTTCAAGAGATCATGTACTAATAGAGTGGTTCATAGTAGATATCCGTAAAGCATGTCAGCCTTTCTTAAGCCTTGCAATCTGTAGACTTCAGCTAACAAATTGATTTAATAATACAACTTTCTTTCTGCAGTACGAATAACTTCAGCTTTATCAACAACTCAGAATGGTATCATAAGGAAATTTGTATTCAATAACTGTAGAGACAATTATGTTGCTTCTTCTGATGCTGAGACCTTCAACTTCAGAGTCTACGCCAGACATCACTTAGCAAGTGCTCTTCAGATTCTACCACAAGAAGCTAGCAATCAGCAACTCCCAAAGTGTGCTAATGTAAAACAGATTTTGACTATAATATTTACAAGTATTAGAACCTGCATATATGTAACACACATCAAATAAACTATTGTTATTTCAATACTTTATTATCATCAAAACCCAAGGAAAATATTTCATGAACAAAACTTATTCTAACACAATCAGTTTATCCAAGAATCTCATCTAACATAGCAATACAAAGGGTATTGACATTCATCATCATTTTATTAGGGATCTTGTTGAGGACAAAATTGTTACTATTAAGCATGTGGCCATTGAGAAGCGACTGGAAGACATATTTACTAAGGCTTTGGATGCAAATCAGTTTGAGAAGTTAATAGGAAAATTAGGAATTTGCACATTTGAGGAGTTATAGAAATTACATCTGTGGAGGAGTTATAGAAATTAGGAATCTTGTTCCCGAGTTTCTTGTAATAGCGACATATTTTATTGGGTTTGCATCCCCAAGATTTGGATCTGGATTTTTTTGTAACTCATAGTCTCTCTTTCATGAGCTCTACCTTTAAAACTTAAGCTTGCACCCTTGTTGATAGAATGCATTTCAAGATCAAATTTTTCTTTGGACAACAAATTAGTTTTAACATCTTTAAAGGATAAGGTATCATTATTTTCATAGAACATGAATTCTTTAAAGTATTTATATGTAAAAGATAAAAAGAGAACCAATAAAACAACTTCGTGTTGATTATAAATTTTAAATCCATCAAGGTTAGATTGAATATGAGTAAATTCAACCATTCTAATGGTATATAAGCGTTCTTTAAGATGAAGCTTATTTGGAAGGTTCTTGACCATGTATAGAATTTCTAACTTCAGCCATAATCTCATAGTAGTTGTTTCTATGACTAATTTATGTAGAACCTCCTTAGATAAGAAAATTTGGATTAACAAAAGTTCCTTTTCGTCCAACTCATCCTACTGCTCATTAATCACAGAAGTTGGTTTCTTCGCCTTTCCATATAAAGCTTCAATAATCCATTATGGGTAAGAATGACCCTCATTTGGACTCACCAAATAGAAAATCTAATCCTGCCATAAAACTTCTCAGTGTAAAATTTAGTAGACCTTTTGAAATTTTTAACTAAGAGCTTTCATAACACTTGTTAGGGTATCAGCAGAATGCAGAAGCACATGATCGAGTGAATTATTGAAAATTAAAGTGATGTTAAGAGGTAAAATAACAAGAAAATACACACATGGTATTTACATGGAAAACTAATCGATGTGAGAAGTATGAAAACACGGGCGACCACGAGAAATATTTGGAGGTTTTACTAGGCACACCCTTCTTGCGCCTAACACACCTACTCTGTTCTGCAAGCCAATGCGCCTACCCTGCTCTACCAGCATCTTATCTTCTTCTACAAGCATATCTTGGATGTTTGAAACATGTCCTTGGCCACCATTCTGTACCCAGTGTATCGCCCTTTCGACAAGCATGTTAACTCTTACTTCACGATGAAGCACATGCATCTGGTAATGACACCTGACGTTGTCTTGCGCTTAACACGTATGTAGCCTTCGACTAGAAAGCCTAGTTTTTTAAGAAACTAAATGAGATCCATATAATCCAAAAATATCAATCGCAATTCTCCCTCTTTCTAAGGTTATTGTTCATACTTAGATCGATCCATTCCTGTAGTTTTAGTTTAAAGAAAAAGGCCATACTTTTTCTTAGATAGAGATCAGTGGAGTTAGAAACATACTTTTTCATGCTCAATTGTATAATTTCATATCTTCCAATATCTCTCGTACTTCTAATAATGTGATCCTTCCTATTATTTTTAGTAGTTGGATCCCTTCTAAGGTGTTTGTCTTGTCTAGGCTATTTTTTCTAGATATGTCCCTTTATAGAGAAAACTTGTTTAAGCGAAGGGTGATAATGGACCCAATTGGTACCTTTTTTTTCTTCCTATGTGTGATTGTTTAGTTGAGCCAGCTTCTCACTTGTTTTTCACTTGTGACATGGTCTTTATTGTTTAGTATAAGATCTTTAAGTGGTTGGGGTGACATCTTCTTTTTTAGTGTTTTCTTTCTTTTGGTGATAAGGCTTATACTAGGGGTAGTAGTTCTATGATTTTGTATGTTGTGGTTTAAACCATTTGGAAGGTTCATAATGACATTGTTTTTTTTCTATTTCTTCGAAAAATTTGAAAGAGGTGGAGGAAAGAAATTTTATTCAGGCTTTAAAATGTTTTTGGGTTGATTGATGGGGAATTCATGCACTTTTTTAGAATGGCTTCAAAACCCTATCCTCGGATCAACCTATAGGGGATCAGGTTTTATGGCTAGCTCTAGGGCGCTTGTGGTATTGGTATTTCTCTTTGGTGGTCTTTGATCTGTTGGTGGTAGTTCGATTGAATTAAGATCTAGCTTGTTCCATTTTTGGATGGAGTTTTTGAGTTTTTGAGTTCCTCTTCTAGGTTAGTCCCAATGTCGGTGTTTTATAATTTTTGATGTTTTATGGATAGGTTTAAGAGTGCTTGTGGTATTGGTATTTATCTTTGGTGGTCTTTGATCAATTGTGGTGGTTCGATTGAGTTAAGATCTAGCTTGTTCCATTTTTCGATGGATTTGTTTTTGGATGGAGTTATTTTTGATGGTGGTCTTTGAGTTATTTTTATACTGATGTGTTTTATTTTGGGTACATCTTATGTTAATTGTCATACCCCAATTTTGTCCACCCTTCATATGCTTTCGAGTGGATTTTATTATGAATAAATGAGGTAGTATACTTAGTAAGAAGGTATGTGTGAAGGGTTTAATCATAAGGTTGTGGATTCAAGTTCTATTGTATTACTTTTTGTATTTATTTTTCTTTTTGTGTGTTTTCATTAAAAAGGGATAAAAAGATCATTTTTCTATTATTTAATTATTATTTTCGTTTTTATATTTAGGAATATTTTTTTTAAAAAAAAAAAATTATTTTTAAATATTTATTTTATGAAATAAATAAATAAATAAAATCTAAAAATAAAAAAAATAAAAGCTCAAACCCAATTCAAGATTCACCCCAAAATAAGTCTTAAACATAATCCAAACATGTTTGAATGTAGAAGAAAGTTTTCAAAATCACAAAACATGTTCTAGACAAATTTGAATTCCTTTGAAATCAGATTCTCAATATCAAAATTCAAAATGTCTATAAAAGAGAGCAAGATACCAACACTCAAAAAAAGAGGGGACCTCACAAAAACATAAATTAAAACGCATACACGCAGCAAGTGGGGAGGGACGAGAGATTATTTTTCCAAAACCAAAACACTCGGTGATGCTGTTCTTTTTTAGAGCTCTCATTGGTTTTTTCTGGTTCATATTCTATGGTTTGCTCTTGTTCCTTTTAGCTAGATCTATCATTTGTCTTATTGTATTTTCTCTTTTTTCTTGTTTATTTTGTTGTTTTTGTTATATATATATATATATATATATATATATATATATATATATATATATATATATATATATATATATATATATATATATATATATATATATATATATATATATATATATATATATATATATATATATATATATAATTTCAATTTATATAACAGTGTTGATAGTTCCAGTTTACATAATAGTGATAACATATATATTTTCATATTATTTTTTATTTTTTTATATACTTATATGTGTTACTGTTAACTTCACTTTTTATGATATTACTATAATTTTAGAATAAACGCTCTATGAGTTCTATATCCTTATGTATATATTACTATATTTTTGTTCTGGCCTGGGCCCCGGCCTGGCAACGCGGACCCATCCCAATAATACCCCGCCAAGCCCAGTCCAGCCTGGGTCACAGCGTCGGGCGCAGGTCCCACCAAGCAGGGAATGTCCCCCGCGGGCAGGACCCGCCCCACTACGTCGGACAGGAGACTCCCCCATCGACCAGACACTGCCCCGTCGGAAAGAACCTTCCCCTTCGCGGGGAGAACAATACGCCTCCGGGGAGCCTCGCGAGCTCCCCTCCGCGGGGAGATCAACGTGTCATGCACACGTTTTCCACGTGATCCCCTCCGCGGGGACACGTCACCAACCAACTGCCCACCTCTGAAAGAGCAGGTCAAACCCACTTTCCGGAGATCAATGAACAGTTGGACTAGGGCGAATACCACATCTTGGTCTTCACTACGCCACGTAAGCCCTATCAGTCACCTGAGTTGGACCTGACAATCCAACCCAACGCAAGTGACCGTTGGCCCAGCGCTGGGGTCTCTTTATAAATACCCTCTCTCACGAGAGGGTCAGGTAATTCACTTCTTACCCCTTTTTCTGTACTTATGATCACTCGGCCCATAGACTCAGTGTTTTAAAAACCGGACCGAACCGGCCGGTCGGACCGGTTGAACCGGGAACCGGCCTAGTAACCGGTCTGGTTCACTAATTGGATCGTCCGTGTCATCCAACCGGCGAAAACCGGTAAAACCCAGGTTGAACCGGGTAAAATCGAAAACCGGAAACCGCCGGTTCAAATGTATTTTTTATTTTTTTAATTAAAATTTAATTATAAAAATTTTAAAAAAAAATTATTATAATTGTTTTGATCCAAAACGCAGAATAGTTGCAGAGTGAGTAAAAACACGGTGAAAAAGTACTTATCTTCTCCACGCCGCACGCAGACCACCAAAGCAAGCAGACAACCATCATCGGCCGTTTCTTTCTCCACCACCGCGCCTTCATCTTTCTCCACACCGCACGACGGTTGTTATCACTTATCTTCTCTACATCACCAACTTCAAGTTCGTTCTCTCCGCCGCAATATACCAACGACTCGTCATTCCGGTTTCTGCATCGTTTCAATTTTCCAGGTTCAATACTCTTCTCTGTTTTCATTTAACTTTGTTATGTTGAAATTATTGAAGATTAAATTAGGGTTAGTTCAAGATATATGATTATTGGCTTTGTATTTGAGAACTGAACCATCCGGATTTTGCTTAATCCTAAATACCCAAGTTTGATTGTTTTCATATTACACAGGATTTTGCAAAGACACATTTCACCTACTGTGCATGAAAAATTGATTTCATATTACATAAATTATAAATAATTAGTATAAACCAAATGACTCGTGTTAATACCCAGGTGTGATTGTTTTCATATTACACAGGATTTTGCAAAGACACATTTCACTTACTGTGCATGGAAAATTGATTTCATATTACATAAATTATAAATAATTAGTATAAACCAAATGACTCGTGTTCCTTGTTTATTTAAAAAGAATACCCTGCAGTGGAGGTTTAAGTTTGCTTAAATTCAATATTAAATTTGTAAGATTGATATGAAAAAATAAAACTGACAAAATAGTTTGTACAGTCAAAAGTTAGATGAAGTGATTTCAATTTTCATGGAAGCAATAAATGAGTGAAAGCTAAAATGATATCTAACTTAAATTCAGATGAAAAATGAGGGAAGAAAAGTAGAAACACTTGCAAGAATTATAGCTAGACATATTATTCTTCAATGTATAACTTGCTGCTATGTTTCATATTATTGGGAGGAATTGTTACATACACAACTCATGCTATTGAAATTCCACCAAATGTTTCATTTCCAGCAGTGTTTGCTTTTGGAGATTCAATCCTGGATACAGGTAACAACAATAATAACATGAAAACACTTGCTAAGTGCAGTTTTCCTCCATATGCATACTCAAGGTGCACTATCCATTATTTCAATTGTATATTAGATATTTCCTCTGCTGTGAATAAAATCTCTGCTGTGCATTTTCCATTTACTAGGGATAATATTCTGTTTTTCTCACCCGATGCTGGCAGTTGCCGTAAACTACGAATGTTTGAGAATGACTAAACACAGTATGATTGAGAATGTTGTGATGCTAATTAACAATTCAACCATTACGTTTGAGAACGGTGTGATGCTAATATGAACGGTTTTGATGCTAATACGTGAGACTAAAGTGTATTTTAATGTAGCAATTTTGAACTGTTTTACTTTTACAGGAAAATGGCATCTTCTGAAACACCATCATCACAACCACCATCACAAGAAGCTTCTTCAACTCCTAATTTAGTTCAACATAATGTTAGACAAAAGACTGATATAGCTTGGGCACATTGTACTAAAAGTCCTGATGGAAAAAATCTTGTTTGTATCTACTGTCACAAAGCGTTTGGTGGAGGTGGAATTCACAGGGTAAAGCAACACTTGGCTGGAGTAGTAGGAAATGTTGAAATTTGTAAGTCAGTTCCTACAGAAATTCGTTTTCGGATAAATCAACATCTTAATGAGCGGAGCAAGAAAAGAAAAACTCCAGATGTGGCTGAAAGTGAGTCATTTTCTGCAGAGGGGGGTGAATTGCAAATGCAAATGCACCCACGAATTGGTGCATCTAAAAAGAATGATGCTCGCATTGGTACTTATTTTTTACCCAGAACAACTCCGGGAGCTCAACCTACTTTAAAAAGTGTGATGCAAAGTAAAGAAGTGGTAGAAAAGTGTGACCTTGCTATTGCGAAGTGGTTTATTGATGCGTCTATTCCTTTCAATGCTGCAAATTCGCCTTATTTTCAACCAGCAGTTGATGCTCTTTGTTGCATGGGTGCTGGATACAAAGTTCCTACTATGCATGCTCTTCGTGGTAATTTGTTAAATAAGTGGGTTGATGACGTGAAGATACAGCTAGAGCAATATCGTTCTATTTGGAAGGATACAGGTTGTACTCTTATGGCAGATGGGTGGACTGATCGTTGTAGAAGAACTCTTATCAACTTTTTAGTTTATTGCCCCAAAGGAACTGTTTTCATAAAGTCTGTTGATGCCTCTGGTGCTTCTAAAACTGCAGACACATTGTTTAAGCTTTTCAAGGAAGTAGTGTTGTATGTTGGCCCAGAAAACGTTGTTCAAATCGTTATAGATAATGCTGCAAATTATGTTGCTGCTGGAAAGTTGTTGGAAAAGGAGTTTCCTAAGTTGTATTGGTCTCCTTGTGCAGCACACTGTATTAATTTGATGTTGCAAGACATGGGGAAATTAGAGGAAGTAAGTGGGGCAGTGTCACATGCTTCAAAAATTACCAAATACATATATAATCATTGTTTTGCATTGTATTTGATGAGACAAAATACAGGTGGAAGAGAAATACTTCGTCCTGCTCCAACCCGCTTTGCTACTAATTTTATTGCATTGCAAAGTATTTTGTCTCATAAAGATGCACTAAGATCCATGGTAACTTCCAAAGAGTGGACAACTACAACTTATTCCAAAGATGTAAAGGCAAAGCAATTTGTGGAACAAGTATTAGACTCAAGCTTTTGGTCTACATGTGTTGACATAGTGAAAATTACAGAACCTCTTGTACGTGTGTTGCGTATTGTTGATAGTGAAGATAAACCGGCTATGGGATATCTCTATCGAGCTATGTATAAAGCAAGGGAGGAGATTGAGAAGAGGTTTAGAAGAAATAAGCTGAAAGTAGAGCCTTATTTGAGGATCTTAGATAACCGTTGGGATGCACAACTTCGCAAAAATCTTCATGCTGCTGGTTATTGGTTAAATCCATCTTGTAGATTCAGTCAAGAATATGAAAAACACAAGTCTACTACCCAAGGCCTTTTGGATGTCATTGAAAAGTATGCTTATGATAGTAAGGAATTGCGAACTAAATTAACTGTTGAGATGAGTTTATTCAAAAATTGTGAAGGTAGTTTTGGAAGGACAACGGCTGTAGAAAATCGAGATGAAGTTTTGCCAGGTAAAATTAGATGATAAACTTTATGCATTTTATTATAATTTCAATATGAATTTTAAAATGTTTTCTAATTTTTTCACACGCACTATTCTAGATCAATGGTGGGAAACTTATGGAACCGAAGCGCCCAGTTTGCAAAAGTTGGCTATTCAAATTTTAAGCCAAACTTGCAGTGCATCTGGTTGTGAACGAAATTGGAGCGTATTTGAGCACATTCATTCAAAAAAAAGAAATAGGTTGGAGCATCAAAAGCTTAATGATCTTGTCTTTGTTCGTTACAACCTACGACTACAAAACAGGTATTGCACTTATTATGTTGTATATGCTATTGCTTATATACTTATGTTGTTTGCTTTATTATGCTTGATATGTAAAAACTTGTTAATATATATTTTATATTTTATATTATTAATTTTTAAGCTAGTTAAGTTAGTTATATACTACTAGTTTTTAAGAATATTAATGAGTTTTATGTTTGACATTATCGTTAATGATTTATAGAAACAAGAAGAAACAAAATTATGATCCTATCAATTTTGAAATACTTGGTGATCATTCTGATTGGGTGTTGGAGGATTCACCACCATTCTTAACCATTGAGGAGGTGGAAGCACTGCGCAAAGATCTTGCTAGTATGACAATTCAACCTATGTCAGATGATATTGGTATGATATTAGTTATTCTGATAACAATTTTGTTACTTTAATTTATTAGTTATTATTATATGTTAATTGTTTAACTCTCTAATTTATTTGTTGTTACAGATCAATTAAATTTGGATGAGGTTGATGTCGAGGATGATGAACAACTTAATTCTGGAGAAAACAATCAAAATAATAATATCATTGATGGGGAAAATGTTGCAAATGCGATTGATTTTACTGCAGATGGTTTTGATATTGAAGAAGGAGATCCCAATATTGAAATAATTTTACCTCCTTGGAACTAAACTTAAGCAGACATTGAAGTTATTTTGTTATAAATTATTCAATTATATTATGTTGCAATTAGATTTTGTAATTTTGTATTACTTTGTTATGTGTGATACATTTGTTTAAAATTTGAATTTAAATTATGAGCTTGTTATATTTAAATTATGTATGATATTTTCAAAAAATTTAAGTAGTAGTTATATTATTTTAGAAAGCGAATCATCCGGTTCGACCGGTTTTATATTTATATAATGACAGGTCTATTCAACCGAGTTATCCGGTTTAATCCGGTTTAGTCATGCGGTTCGACCAGTGACCCAGTGGTTCGACCGATAAACCAGTGACCCAGTACCCTCACCGGTTCGATGACCGGTCCGGTTTTTAAAACATTGCATAGACTTACTTTGGCATCGGAGTGTCTTGCAGGTACACCCCTCATCATCATCGGTGAACAGGCAGCAGTCCAGCAAAGTGTGGCCAGCCAGCGATCCCCTTCTGATCAGGTCAGATCAATTTCTTATATACTTATATGAGTGATTTTTTTATATGTATGTATGTTTTTTTTTTCTTTTTCGGTTGTATGTTAGGAATATATATTCATACTTTCTTGTTTATGTTTATGTGTATATATATCTATATATTTACTTTTCATTTTATTTATTAATTTTATATATATACATTTTCTAAATTTTATATATATATATATATATATATATATATATATATATATATATATATATATATATATATATATATATATATATATATATATATATATATATATATATATATATATATATATATATATATATATATATATATATATATATATATATATATATATATATATATATATATATATATATATATATATATATATATATATATATATATATATATATATATATATATATATATATATATATATATATATATATATATATATATACATTTTCTACTTTGAGTTTTATATTATGTATATATATTTGTAGTATGTTAATTTGTTTCTATTTCGATTCTGTAGCAATGCAAGTTCATTGTGTGTAAAGTGTGTGTGTTGTGTTTAACATTCTATTTTTTTAATTATTTTGAGCTGATGTAAAAAAATTGTAACACTATTGTAATTATAACAATATGTTTGGTTGGCTATTGATTTATTTAATTGCGTTGTGATCTCGAAGTTGAAAATTAATTTAACTTTAAAGAAATCGCTCGGACACATAGATTTTTGCTCAGCTTCTTATAGAGTGATTCTTACATAATCTACTATAAGTTAGCTTTTAGAGCTAAATTTGGTTGCCTTCGACTTCGTTTGCCTTTCGAGTCTCATGGCTTACTCTTCGGTCTTCATACAATAAGACCATCCTCTTGTGCATTTACACCCATTTATTTATGTTTTTTATTGGGCTCGATTTAATTATTTCATTATCTACTATTCTCATTCGACAAAATGTACCCCAATTCCCATACGTGTAATAACTTTATCGCTTCCTTTATTTTGTTTATATATGTCTTGCCATTGCACCGATTAAACCTTTTTTTAAAAATAAATTCTCGACCCAACGTTGAGCCATTTTACACCCTTGTAAGTCGATTGCCTCGTGCGTCGCCATCAACCTCATCGTCACCATACACAACATTCATAGCTTACTCATGGGCTTTTTTTACAGTGAGACTTATTTGATCAATTAGTTCTAGTTTGTCGTTTAGAAGACTAGCCCACTTTGTTAGTGCACATGATTAAAATTCAATTTGTTTATGTTGTTTTGATTAATTGATGATGTCTATTCTTGATGTCTCACCTTGTGAGCTGATCACGTGCTTTGATCCTCACTTTGTACATATGTTGTTATTTGTTCATGCTCTTAACTTTGTTGTCTACTCATTGTATATTCTCTCCATGATGCTTAGCCTGCCTAATATTTATTCGTGGCTCTTGAATTTTTCTTGTTGCTTAAGCATAAACCCAAGGGAAGGGCTTGTTGTTGACACTCTTGTCATTTACATTTTTATTTTCATTTTGTATCTTCTTGTATATACTTTTCGTAATCCTAGAACTTTCTATCCCTTAGGAAGTCTCCCTTAAGATTACCATTTTCAACCTATAGATAACTTAGAGTTAAATTCTATTCTCGCACAAGAGAATCAGACATGATTCATCTATTTAGTCGAGATATAATTCTCCTACCCCATAACATAGTCGAGAAAGATGTAGAATCTTTTCCGCTTGAGAGAGGTATATGGCATACTCGTCGATTATAAATCTGAGTTAGATCCCTTCTCTCAAAGTGAAGCAAAAACCATCTTACATATGCTTGTGGTGGTTTAAGTTGAGTATTCTCTCTAAGATGACTACTTGTCTCTTCTCCTAAAATCAATCAACAAACTTCTCTCGTAGAACCTTGACCACAGTCAAGAGTTCCTCAATCCATTGAGGGGAACTACGAATACTCTGATTTCATTCCCGTTAGGATACGTAGGCACAAGATGCGATTTCTTGGCGAGCATACTTAAAAACAAAATCTTAGGTCTCTTACCCTTAGCAAACTACGATAACACAAAAACTAACAAGAGGTTCCCGTAGAGTACTGCAAATACTTAGGATGTTAATACCTTCCATAAGTTTAACCAACCCCGAACCTTAGATTCTCTAGTTTTGCATGACATTGCATACTCATGGGTTATTTCGATCTTTTACCCTTTCTTTGGACAAGTTTAAAACCGGTGGTGAATATTGATTTATGATTTAAGTTAATCAATAACTTAATATTCAATTTTCACCGCGAAATTAATCAATTGCACATATTTGTATTTTGATGGACCTATCTTTCATTCCTAAAAAATTTGAAGAATTAGCTTCAATTAACAACACTTTACATCAATTTTCACTCATTTAACTATTATTAATGGATCATATTTCTCTTATAAGCAAAAATGTACAATTTTTAAAATTCATTTTTTAAACAAACAAACGATGTTATCAAACGATTTGTGACAATATTAGGGAATAGATCATTAGAAATATAAGATCCATACAATAATGATTGTATTATTATTTTTATTTATTTTGAAACGATGAAATCATTGGCTTTTGATATGTGTTTTCTTGATGTGACATTCATGAGTCATAATTCCACTAGATATAATATTATTCAATTATCAACAATTTCCACCTGGTCCTCCGAATTGAAGAGAATATTCAAACGGTGGTTTTTGTTTACCAAAGTATTCAATTTTGTAGCAATCAGGAGCATCAAAAAATGTGGTCATCAAATCATAAGGTGGATCATAAATCTTTTTAGATTCATTGACAAATGCAATATTCTTATAATAGCATGAGTGAAGAAAGTTTAGATCAGGAAAATGTGATAAAGCAGGTTGTTTGTTGATATCAACACAATCAATTATATATCCATTTCTTCTGTAAAAATCACACAAATCAAATACACAGATTATAATCACAATATATAATGTGTTTAAACTAAGCTATATTAAATTAAAATTATATGTAAATATTACATGAATAATTTTGACAGGAGATTTGTTAATGACATTTAATTTTCTCTCCAATTCTAAATCTTCTTTCGATGCTGCACTACGTACACCACAAACAAAAGAGTTTGTACTAGTCACCAAATACAAAACAAATAAGAACACTATATTCATCATTTTATCCATGAAATAAGATTGCTTTCTATTGCCTATTTATATCTATAATATATATAAAGGTAATATTTGATTTTTGGTTTAACTTTTTTTATAACAAATTTATCCTTATTTTAAAATATATAACTTACACAATAACTTCCATTGAACTACTACTATCATCTTTCATATAACTCTTTACTAATAACTTTCCACATAACTTTCATGTAAAATTAATATTAAATAAAAATATATTATTTATATTTATATGTGTGCAATAAAAAAGCGGACAGACGGCTCCGCGAGTGCTGGTCTGAACTCTAGTATCAATAATATTAATATGATGTGATATGCTATTAAAACTTATTAAATGGAGAATATTACTTTTTAGGTTTATATTAAAAAAAATAGAATATCTGTAAATTTTATTCAATTTTTATTTTCCTATTATAAAATGACGTTCCTATTTATTATTGTAATTTTGGTCATTTGTTGTAATTATGGTCTAAATTCAATTTTTTAAGACTAAATTGGCTTTTCATAGCTTTGCATGTACATTTCAATTTAAATTTACAGGGGGGGAAAGACAATCAACTTCACAAAGAAAAAAAAAAGCAATTTTAGTTTAAAACTCAATTTATAATCAAATTTAAAAAAATTAAATTATTATTTATAATTTTAAATTAAAAAATACAATCACACGTGAAATTAAATAAACTTAAACTACGATAAAACTAATGTATTCATAGGATAAATAAATAGTAATAACGGATCATCCTAAATTTATAATATTTGAAGATAATTATATACATAATATCAATTTGATATCTAAGAAAAATATATTTTAAAATTAAAAACAAATAGAGAAAAAAATAAATTTTATACTACTATATTAATACATATTATTATAATTAATTATTCCACCAACCAATTATCCATATTTGTAATTTTTTATATTTATTTATATATTTATTTATTTTCTTATTTAATATTATATATCTCAATAATTGACATTTTTTATATTGTTATTTAATTAACAATTTTCTATATTTACTTATTTATTTAATACTCTTAATTATTTCACTAACTACCCGTCATTGTAAGTTTTTGTATGTATTCATTTACCTATTTAATTTTCTATATTTTTAAAAATAATTTTCCATATTTAAAAGACCATTGCCCCCACCTCAGTCACGTACATAATAGTGGCACTGTGCATCAACAAAATAAGAAATCAGATTATTTGAGGCGTAGCCTGTACTTGATTTTGCTAAACATCACTGGTACTACCTACTAAATATTTCTATTTTCCCTTTTTCATGTTTGAATTGGTGGAGTAGCATGTTGATATGACACTAACAATTGAGACTACATGGAAACGCATAGCTCTTTGATACTCTGCCTTATTTGTGTTAAATATTTTTCTTTTTATATTTTAATCCAATTAATCAATTCAATTTCTTTTAAATAAAAATATAAATATATAATTCAAATTGGATTACATAGGAGAATATCTTTTTATCCTAACGACGACTGTCATCAGTTCCACACTTCTTAGATATTCTTTCTTATTAATTCATCCGAGTTAATTGATACAAGATCTCTGGGGCATCACCATTACTATATTTCTAATAAATTCTTGTAATTTTATGTAGTTATTGTCTACACATTACCGTACGTAGTTTTTGTGTGCAATGATGCGTTACCGTAATTAAGTTTGATGTCCATATCATTACAGTTGAATTGTGTTATTTAGATTGACATAATTACAATAAATTAGACAATATTCTCTTCCTACAAAATTAATTGTGTTTTTAAATTTGTCTAAAATATCTAAAATATTTTATAATTTGAAAGAAAGAAATAGTTAATTTATGGTTTGATTTAACAAAATAGTTTGTGTGTAGTTTATTCTTTACCTCTCAATATTTTCATGTATATCAAATAAAACAAACTAAAAGTTAAGTTTCTATTTTATTGCTAAACTTTATATGACTTAAGCTAATGTTGTTTTCATTTGAAATGCATGGATATAATTTTGTTCAAATTTATGAATATAAATTTTTAACCTCTATTCAACATTACTTTTTAAGCAAAAATCATACATATTATCTAAATGAAATTGAGACTTCAAGTGTGAGTTAATTGTTTATACTTCCAATAATTTAACAAAATAACTTATTGATTATAATTTATTTCTTGTAAGTCACGCGAGGTAAACACAATAAGTTAAGTGTTGCAAAATATTCTAATTGTTCTATGATGATTGTCATCTACATGTTAATTAAGGCGACATGTTCAATTCCATCAAATTTAAAGAGTGAATGTTGCTTGAAATTTTCTTGTACATATGCCTCCCAAATCTCATTAGAGATAGGTTGGGGTCAAAAACATATTTTTCTTCAATGTGATTCGTCTTTTACTGTTGTTGTTGGATATTAAGGATATAATTTAGGTTGTGGTAGTGTGAATTGTCTATATTTGCGTACATTTCCGTTATGACTTCATGATTGCCTCCAGAGCTGCTTCTCGTATCATATGCATTGAGTTAATTTGTTGAGTCTCATTGCATTGCATTTGTGTGGTGTTATTGTGTTCGTGGTGTGGAATATGTTGTTGGAATGTATGTTGTGCTTGTAATAATTGGTTGCTCACTTATTATTATGCATTCCTTTATATAATTGTGATATCTCACCCTTTCTGTTTGAATGTTGCCTTTTCATGGGCATCGTGCAAATAACTCGCAGTAGAAAAGTTGATATGAGTGGAAGCTGAAGTGTTCTGGTTATTCTTTTTATTTATCGTCTGGTCTGATATGTAACACTGGAGTTATGGAACGTTATATTTTTCTTATGTATTATTTGCTTGAGGTTTTGGATATCTCCTAACTTTGGTTATTTTAATTAGTTGAAAACCATGTTTATACTTTGAATAACTATTTGACGATGTTTATGCTATTTTAATAAAAGTTGATGTGTTGCATGTCATGTATTTGAGCAGGTTTTGTTGGATGGTGGCATCCTAAATATGATTTTATGAAATAAATTCGGATTTTATTTATGTTATGCGGGGGTATGTTTAGGGTGTTACAAGCTCGCTTAGAGTGGAAGGAATTGGCGCATGGACTTCCTTCCTAAGGCTTAAAAAAAGTATACTAGTACAAAATAGTTAACTAGGCCAGTATGATTTTTCTTGTATTAAAACCTACCAACCCGTTAACATCTCCAAAATATTCTATCAAGAAATTCAAGCTTGTGCAAAAAGGAAGAAATGAATGTTTTACTTCCCATGCTTAATCACACATCTCTTCAAAAGACACATAATGCCTTAAAATGCCACAAATGAATTCTCCAAATCTCAAGCAAACTTTGACAAAGCTTTTATTTTAAATCTCGTGAAACTAAAATATGACAAGAAGGTGCTCCCAAAGGCACATGAGAAGCCGCCAGCAACATCCTCCTGCATAACCAAAGATTTATACTAGTTCCTCCCAAACTGAGACTATTTCAGTCCCCTTGTTTCACAAGAGATTTTCACTATAATCAAATTATCATTACAATTGCTTATGCATAAGACTTTTACATTTGCTCATACCCAAGGTCCAAGACTTCTTGCTCAAGCTCCTCACTCGAGACTTCTTGCTTAGGTTCCATGAACCCAAGACTTACTTGCTTAGGCCCTCATCCCTAAGACTTCTTCCAAGTCCCTCGGACCCAAGACTTCTACTCCAAGCCTATCGGGTTGAGACTTATGCTCCCAACAATTCTGGATATGACTTCTGCTCCAAGCCACTCTGGCTGAGACTTCTGCCCTAAGCCACTCTGGTTGAGACTTTTCAGCTTGAACCGTAACCCAAGACTCTCTTTGCTCAATTAATCCACTTGATTAAGACTTTCACAGCTCAAGCACATAGCAAGAGACTTACGTGGCTCAAGCATCTTGGCTCGAGACTTCCTTGCTTAAGTCCTAATAACTTAAGACTTTTTCTCAATCAACCTAGTTGATAAAGACTTGTGTTTCTCAAACACATAACATGAGACTTACATGGCTCAAGCATCTTGGCTCAAGACTTCCTTGCTTAAGTCCCAATGACTTAAGACTTTTGCTCAATCACATAGCAAGAGACTTTGATCAAAATTGCTAAACAAGTTTTGCAGAATAGAGAATAATGTGTACTTAATACATGTATCAGAGGTATGGAAAATCACCTAATAAAGACCTAAAGCACTTAAGATTTCTAAGATATTCAAGGTGTAAGGAACCTTAAGGCTTTTACAATTACAACAAACAACAAAAAATCTGCATATATAATGGTGTTGATAATTGCTGATCTTGTTACTCCTTCTTCTGGATAATCCTTGTTAAAGATTCAGTTTGAACCTTCAACCATATATATAGCCTTTGCAGAAACTAGTCGTTGAAGATGTAACTTGATCAAGATTCTTTGCTTTTGCTTCATAGTACAAAAGACATTGAAGATAGATACACAAGAAGATCTTGATCCAATGTGTAACATGTTTAACCTTTGAGTCTTCAAGAGATCCTGTACTATTAGAGCCGTTGAAAGTATATATTAATAATTCATGCCAGCATTTCTTAAGCCTTGCAATCTGTACACTTTAGCTGAAAAACCGATTTGACAATACAACTTTCTTTCTGCAGTACAAACAACTTTAGCTTTATCACCAACTTTGAATGGTACCAGAAGCCAATTTGCATTCACTAAGTGTAGAGACAATTATGTTGCTTCTTCCGATGTTGAGACCTTCAGCTTCAGAGTCTACATCAGACATCACTTAGCAAGTGTTCTTCAGATTCTGCCACCAGAAGCTAGCAATTCAGCAACTCCCAAGTGTGCTAATGTAAAACAAATTCTGACTATAATATTTACAAGTATTAGAACCTGCACACATGTAATACACGTCAAATAAACCATTGTTCTTTTAATATTTTATTATCATTAAAACACAAGGAAAATATGTCAAGAACATATCTTATTCTAACATGGTTCAACAATAGATGCATCAAAAGTGAGGAGAATATTTGTGGCAAAGAAAAGGAGGCTTCATAAAAGCTAGGATCCATCCACTTGTTGTGGTTCACATGCTGGTGAGTTTGACTTTACCTAGTCAAACTTCCTCAATCATCGTGCTTATTTCCCAGGAGAATTTGGAGAAGAGTAGGAAATGTAGTTCATGTTAATCTATATGAGGAAATTAGTTTGTACCCCTCTTTTTTTATTGAATAATAACATGCCTTTTCATTTTCTCTTGTATCTAATACTTTTAATCACTTGAATCCATATCATTAAAACAACCAAGGGGAATGAATTTAAAGAAGTTTTCCAACTATTCCAACTAATATTGTGTTGTGATATTTTTTATTTTATTTTAAAAAATTGAGAGTTCAAACAAAATATTAATCTGAAAACAAAATTAATTATTAAAGGGGAAACACAATAGAATTTAGTTTTATCCAGAAACATTGATTCCCAAAGGTAACAAAATCATTTTTAAGAGAAGAGACCAATATGACAAAAGCCATATTTCTTTGCTTAAACAAAAATGATTGGTTATATCCATCCATATAACTCAAAGATCAGAAGACAAAAAATCATTTCACATAGTGAACTAACTGGTTCAGAGTCGGATCATTGAGAATCATATATAAAGATGAAGGAGAGGATAAATTTGGTAAAAACACAAGTTAATGTCAATTGGGAGAGATACATAGGATTCAAAAACACATACATCATTAACTACAAGTTATTATCCAATGGCTGATAAATCAAGTGTCAGAAAACCGTTCAGATTATTGACACATAAGTGGACAGATGTCATACATTAAATTACCCACTTATATGCTATTTGAGACAACAAATCAAATCAAAAGCGTGTCCATAACTTCTGACCACAGTAGCTTCTGATCATCATCAGACTTTCATCCTCAATTTAAAAGCAAACGCTAATCTTTAACAAAATGCATGTTCAAATTCTTTTTAATAAAATCAATTCTTTCAATAGTAAGAGGTTTGGTAAGTATATTATCCCATTGATGATCTATATCAATGAACTGTATATCTATTACACTTTTTTGAACATAGCCTCTAATAGAATAATGTTTTATTTCTATGTGATTGATTCTAGAATGTTGAATATATAGGATTCTTTGTCAAACAGATAGCAACAGTATTATCACAAAAGATTGGAATACTGCTTCCACTTATTTAATAGTCTTCCAACTAATATTTATTCCAGAGCAATTGTGTGCAATAACTTGCAGCTCAGATGTATTCTGATTCTGCTATAGACAAAGTAATTGTTGCAATCTTTTACTAACTCAGTGGATTTTCTTTTAATTCTAACCCCAGCATAGTCAGCATCACGGAATCCAACTAGCTTTTTGTCTAGGCATTTCTTATAATGCAGTCATACATTTGTTGTTCCCTTAAGATATCTAAAGATTCTCTTAACAACTGTTAAATGAGTCTCTCTAGGACTTGACTGTCATCTTACACACAGACAAGCACTGAATAAAATATATGGTCTAGAAGTTGTTAAATAAAGAATAGAGTCGATCATACCTATGTACAACTTCTGAAAGACCTTGGTGTTGCTTTCCTCTTTGCTCATGTTGTAGGTTGGATGCATATGAATACTCATGATCTTGCAATCATCAAGCTTGAATTTCTTTAGAAGCTCTTTTATATTCTTAGTCTGATGAACATAGATTTCATCTTTGCATTGGTTGATTTGAATTCCAAGGAAGAACTTCAACTCTCATATCATACTCATTTCAAATTCAACCTACATTGTCTTAGAAAAATCTTGGCAAAGAAAAACATTAGTTGAACCAAATATGATATCATCAATATGAACTCGAACAATTAAGATATAATTCTTAAGAGTCTTTCTAAAGAGTGTAATGTCTACTTGCCTTTTATGAAATCCATTTTCTAAAAAAAAATTACTCAGTCTCTCTTACCAAGCTCTAGGAGCTTGTTTGAATCCACAAAATGATTTCTTTAATTTGAAAACATAATATTGGTGGACTGAGTCCTCAAACCCAGGTGGATGTTTGACATAAACTTCTTTAAAAATAACATCATTTAAAAATTCACTCTTAACATCATTTGGTTAAGCTGAGATTTTTCTTCAACATTATGATTTTTTCAAGATGTAGGATGACTAAGACATTAAAACCATTTTCTCAAGTTTTCAAACTTTAGTGACTATCATCTTCCACAATCTGAACTCCAAGTTCAGCAACCAGAATGATGTTCTATCATTAGTTAGGACATCCTAATTAAGTCACAGACAACATTTATTATGGTTTTTGATACATCAACCACTTGAACTTACTATCTGAATAGTAATTCAATTTGAAGATCATCAGAGAGCACAATTCTACCAACGAGAAATCCAAATACCATAGAGGGAATTTAAATCTCATACTTCTCCCAAAAGAAGGCACTCATCCTTCATAAGATCCAAGACATGAACAGAGCCAGAACCTCCTTTGGTCTTCAACCACTACCCTTCAAACAAACTTAATCTTCATATCCTTCATGCTTCATAGCAAGGCAACTTGGATACATCAAGACTTGAACCTGTAACATCTACTCCTTCTCACAGCTCCTGCAAACTACATGAGGTAGCATTCATACCTGAGAATATCAACCTATCTTCAAATGATGTACCATTTCAAAAAAAAACTGAAGTTTCTGCTTGATGTCATAACATTTGATCAGACATCCTGCTGGAGAGTTCAGGCTTTCATTCTACCACTTAGAATAACCTTCTCCATATAACAGAGTAAGAGTTCCATGTTCTTATAAACTTGAGTAGACAACCTTCATTATGTATTTTTGTACACACCTTAAAGAACTACTCTTTAGAGACCCCAAACATGCCAAGGCTAGATTCTTCGACGAGGATTAGTTACAAAAGATCTTTACAAAAGGACTCCCGCCTTCCTTAAGTAGAGTCTGCTTCAGAGATAACTGCCACTTATCCTTGACCTCCAAGATGAGCAAGGTCACATGCTCCTATGCACTTAGATCAGAAATAAACTGACCAAAGCAGTGTTATCACCAACACCATCTTCTAGACACGTTTCTTGCCAGGAAAATTTCTAGATAAAGATCAGATGCTTCTAGTAGAAACTAGAACACACCTACTGCACTCCAATACTCCTAGATTATAAATAAATAGATCTAAGAGAAATGTCTTCATCTTCACTTCCATCAGCACTACATTCTAGCCTTAGTTTCTTGCCAAGAACCTTACTAGAATAAAGACAGATCCAACTATATCTCCTTTGAGCTAGTGATTTACTCCTTGAATCAACAAAATTCTCCACAATATCTGCTGATGGAATGCCTCAACATCTAGTTGAGCATCAGATCCTTGAAGTAGACCAAACAAATCAGGGGCCTAACACTTATGCAACAACTGATGAGACAACTTGATCATCAACTGAAGATAATCCATTAAGTATTTGAGAGTATCTCAAATAGCAATGAATCATAAATCCTTATAGTAAATCCTTCTTTGAACTTCATAGATAACCAATTAAATACGTGTGTAGTCCACAAATATCAACTGATCTTAAATCCATACAACTTGTTGAGAAGACCATCTGATAGATATTTACACTTCAGTAATACCAGAAGTATTCTTTAGTATAAGTATCTCTAATGTTGAAACATCAAAGCTAACACCCTTGACTCAACCTGCCTATGACTTCTTCTTAATAATAAAGCCCTTGCAAGTCATGAGTGGTGAAAATAAATCACCTCCCACTATCTTTTCTAAAACAGCCTTCAGCAACTTGTAATACACAAACAACAACCCATACACACAAACAACACAGCTACAAACACCATCTTCCAACCATCTACACAACAGCCACAACCATGCATCAAACTGTATATAGGCTAATCTTCTCCCAGGGTTACCAGAGTTCTTTCGTCAGAAAAATATGTAGCAGAACCACCAAAAGAACATCTTCAACATGCCCTAAACAAGATATCAGAACATCTTATAGGACATCATACAGAAGTAGCCACTCCTCATTTGGCAACACATTCACTAGGTAATAGAAGCTCCTATATCAGAGGGCACAACAACAGATACATAGAATCCTTCACAAAACTCCTCCTTAACTCCATAAGCAGCAACTCTAAATATTTAGCAAGATTAGCAAATCAGCTACAACTTCTCCTTGTTTAAACCACCAGAAAGTATGTCCCAGGATCTCATCCAGAACATATAGGATGTCTGCTCTGATACCAATTGAAATTCTGGTATGCAGATCTCAGATGTCCTAAGAGATGTGTTGGGACGGTAAAGCAGCAAGCAAAAATATTATTTTTGGAAGAATTTCCTCCGGGATTTATATCGTCTCCACAGAGATCAGTGTGAGGGAAAGAATTCCGTTCGACCATCTCTACGTCTCTTAGCTTGGGTTTGAATGGTTTGGGATAAAAATGCAAAAGGAAAAACACATAAAACAAGAAAATAAATACATTCTTAAGAAATGAGAAAACTCATCAGGAGTTGTATTTCGTTCTACCCATCATGCACAAAAAAATATATGGATCAAATGCACACAACCTAATTCGCTCGTCAATATCATCACATATCGCTCACAACAGAGGTTATGTCTAATGAAAAGTCGAGAGGTCAACCATATCGTCTCATCGTTGATATCTCACATAACTCGACAACACGGAGCATTAAGAATCGATACCCACGTGAATATTAGTCCTAAATATATCTCTAGCATTTAGAATCTAACAGATGTTCATCTTAGATCGAGTTTGAACCGTATATGTCTATAGCAATCCAAACCCATTAAGTAAAAAAATCAAGATAACCATCGATAAAGAGTTGCAAAAGAGATTTTATACAAAGATCCATACATATACATACAATCAAGATAAAATTACATATAAAACCCCAACAAATGAAAAATACATAGAGAAGAAGGAAGAAGAACACAAATCTCACGGTCTGTCAACTATGATTGAAGTGGATTCGACTTCGGATCGTCAAGATGCACCTCCAATGTTGTTTCTAAGCTAAATCTACTCAAGAATGTGTTTGATGAAGTTGGGGTAAAAAGTTCCCAAACAACATACCCTAAAAAATGCTGAAAAATCACTTAAATAGACAAAAATGGGTCCCAGTATTCGTCTAGTGAAGTCCCGTTCGCTCAGCGAACTTATGCCTCTTTCACTACTGCCAAAACAGTGTTTTTCACGCGTTTTAGAAATTCTTGTTCGCCTAGCGAACATAACAGCAAAACCAGCACTTGTTTTGACCATAACATTTAAACCGTAACTCTATTTTACGCGCGGTCGGAAGTGTTGGAAAACTTATTCAATGCTCTACAAGACAATGACAAAATATCATTGCTTATAGACCTACAAAAATGAGAGGAAAACAATTAAACTCAATCATATTTACATCATACACAATATATACATTAATAATGTAAACTATACAACATATACACAAAAGTTGAGGTTTATTGGTTGAATTAAGCCAATAAGTGCCAATTATTTACACTCAAAATCAGTACATTTCAGCACTTATCAACTCTCCCCAACTTAAACTTGTTTGTACTCAAACAAGAATCGATCAACTCAAGGAAACAAAAGTAATAACCAAGCAATCACGATTCAACAAGTTTTGAAAAACAAAAACAAATGTATGGTTCAACATAAAAACGTACATGCAAAGCAAAACATACCACTAAACTACAACGATAACATGAAAACGAAACAACTCCTAAATACAAAACACATGTCAAAAATTCTAAGACAATACAATGTTCAAAAATGAATCACACCTAGCATACACTTCATCGGTAGATGAATAAAAAAACATGAGGGACTTAACTCTCACCCAACAATCAAGTCAACAACAAGTTAAATTATGCATTTATAAAAAAACTCATATTGAACAGTATAAAAGCAAAAATCACAAGGGCTTTAAGGGTTGTAATGTGGTTTGGGTAACAAACAATTGTTTTTCTCAAGATAAAAGAAACAAAAACTTGCCTAATCAAATGAGAGTGATCATTTCTCACAATCTCAAGCACTCACAAATTCCAATCACCTTTTCCTTTTTTTCCAAATTGTTACACCATTCCACACAACTTATTAGCATAACATTATTCTATTTGTTTTTTTTTTCTTTTTTAATTCTTTTTCTTTTTTTTTCTTTTTCTTTTTCATTTTTTTATTTTCTTTCTTTTTCAAACTTTCTTTTTCTCAACCTCTTCTCCCAAACTTGAATACAACCATACATAATGACATGAATGCTCCCAAACTTATTAGGCAAGGGTAAAAACTCAAATAAAAAGTCATGGTTATAGTTCAAGAAAAAATATTAGAATCCATACAAAAATGAACTTAACACCAATATGGATTCTAACAGAGGCTCAAAAGGATAAACAAATTCTAACTCACTCACAAGGTAGATTGATTATTTGGTCAAGTGGTTATGCTCAAAATCAAACAAAATGCCTTGATCATTTTAGTGCTATTATACAAATCAACACAAATACAAGATTAAACATAATAAAACCGAGTTAAACAAGAATGTTAGTCTCCTGCATATAGTAAACAATGGAAAGCTCCTCACAAAAAGGTTTAGTTCTAAAGTGATTCAAAACTGAACAAGTATGGCAAAAGAATGAATGATATGAAAATTATACAAATGAAAAGTCTCATAGTCATGCTATGTTCTAGAAAGTGATAAACGAGTACCTTGAAAAGTACCAACTTTAAACAATATCAAAACCATACATTCGCAAGTTGAAACGATCAAACTTGGAAAATCACAAAATGCATCCTCAAGCTAATCGAAAACAAACTTGAGAGCAAACACAAACATTATTCTAACAACCTAACAAAAAGAAATTCAATCAAACTAAATAAACATAAAGCTATACAAACTAAAAAAACCGTTGGGTTGCCTCCCAACAAGCGCTTGTTTCACGTCGTTAGCTCGACACCTTTATTGTTCTTTGCTAATAACTTCCTCACATATACGCCGATGCTTTGTCAAAGCGTCAACTTAAAGAAAGTGTCATAACCAAACACTTGAACAAATGTTACGGGAACAAAATATATACAACACTTGAACAAACATTATGGAAGACAAATGCAAAACAAATATCTATACAAGCACATATACAATTAAGTGCAAAGCTTAGAAATATAGAAACTATCGCAATGCGACTTAATATCAAAACCAATCCCCGACAACGACGCCATTTTGTTGGGGCGGTAAAGCAGCAAGCAAAAATATTATTTTTGGAAGAATTTCATCCGGGATTTATATCGTCTCCACAAGGATCAGTGTGAAGGAAAGAATGTCGTTTGACCATCTCTATGTCTCTTATATTGGGTTTGAATGGTTTGGGATAAAAATAAAAAAGGAAAAACATATAAAACAAGAAAATAAATACATTCTTAAGAAATGAGAAAACTCATCAGGAGTTGTATTTCGTTCTACCCATCATGCACGAAAAAAATATATGGATCAAATGAACGCAACCAAATTTGCTCGTCAATATCATCATGTATCGCTCACAATAGAGGTTATATCTAACGCAAAGTCAAGAGGTCAACCTCATCGTTGATATCTCACATAACTCGACAACACAGAGCATTAAGAATCGATACCCACATGAATGTTAGTCCTAAATCTATCTCTAGCATTTAGAATCTAACAGATGTCCATCTTAGATCGAGTTTGAACCGTATATGTCTATAGCAACACAAACCCATTAAATGAAAAATCAAATCGTGTCACTAATCCAACTAAAGAAAAGCTGCCCTAAAAAAACCCGCAGAAAGCAACTGCGTATAAAGTAGATGATACACTCGAAGGCAATGTTCCCGGCTTTACTTCACCATCAACTTGGTAGTATATACGACCAAACAACTTGGTAACAAATGATACGCAATACATATCATAGGAATCCGTGAAGATTCTCATCCCAGCAATAACGATGGATGTTAAGTTATGCCATTGTGATCTTGCCATGATTGTTGTAGTCTCTTTAAGCTTCTGTTTTCTTGCCAAACATAAAAATCGGAATCCTCTTAAACAAGTGGTGTAAAAAAGTGAAAGTTGAAAATGCAAAATAATTATAAATAGATGTGGATATTTTTTTTGAAAATGAGGGGTTCAACTAAATATTTTTAAAAGAATCGGACAACTTAAACTTTTGAAAGACAAAAGAAAACCTAAGAAGCTGCAAAGAGTAGTAAAATCATGAGAAAAGTTATTTAAGTTATACTAATACTTAGATTCAAAACAATAACATACATGGAAAGGAAGTAAAAAATAGTGATAGAAAGAGAACTAACCTTAAGTGAAGAGCAGGAAAAATATTACGTTGGTGTGAGAAAAAATGTCTCAGAAATGAAAAAGTATGGTTGGGGGAGTAAGAGTAAGTACATGAAGAAACTATTCTTTTGCAAACAATAGATTAAAAATAAAATTAACAAATATTTTAAAAATTAGAGATATAATCAATACAATTTTGAGGCATCTGAAACAATTTTGCATACATTTTGGTTTGAAGTGTTAAGTTTGTGTTAAAAGAATATAAAAGTGCACACATAAGTAGTAATATTATATATATATATATATATATATATATATATATATATATATATATATATATATATATATATATATATATATATATATATATATATATATATATATATATATATATATATATATATATATATATATATATATATATATATATATATATATATATATATATATATATATATATATATATATATATATATATATATATATATATATATATATATACAACAATGGCCATCTGCCCAAAATACATATCGCATCATCTACAATGACCATCAAACAGGATACGCCACAGGGGCACACAAAATCAACATAAAGCGATAAAACTCCCCAAAAAGGCCCCGGTGTTACGTATCAGAGCAGTCTTACAGAGACACCACAATCTAAGCTAGCTAAACACCTTGATTGTCTGTACTTCCGAAGAAGCACAGACCACAACCACAGCAAAGGGGTGAGAATCACGATCAAATAATAATGGTATAATGGTACATGAAATAAAAGGCAGAAACAATAAGTCATTATTTCACATCAACATATCCGGACCTACTATCCCATGCCAACCCACTATACATACCACAAATGCAACACATCTGGACCTACTGTCCCATCATCAATATCCACAATTCACACAAACCTCAATGCAACACATGCACTTGACTCAACAATATGCGGTACCGACTCACAACAACGATGGACACCGGGCCACCAACCCTCCGCAAAGGAGCACACATCAACGATGGGCACTTGGCCATCAACCCTCCACACAGGAGCACATGCACCGATGGACACCTGACCATCACCCTCCACACAGGAGCACACGCACCGATGGACACCTGACCATCACCCTCCTCACAGGGAGCACAATAATAATATCGATGGACACCTGGTCATCATCCTCCTCACAGGGAGCACATCCCCGATGGTCACTGGGTCATCACCCTCCTCACAGGGAGCACAATAATAATATCGATGGACACCTGGCCATCATCCTCCTCATAGGGAGCACATCCCCGATAGTCACTGGGCCATCACCCTCCTCACAGGGAGCACAATAATAATATCGATAGACACCTGGCCATCACCCTCCTCACAGGGAGCACATCCCCGATGGTCACTGAGCCATCACCCTCCTCACAGGGAGCACATCATCAACGTCCCCCACTTGGGACACGGGTGGTTGCATACACTCCATCCGAGCAACGATCCAAATCCCGTCCATGCTCCCCACTGGAGCACGCCAGTGAATTATACACTGCATCTACGCTCCCCATTTGGAGCACATGAGTACATTAAACTCACGCCCACACGCTATGCAAGACACTATGCATAACCACACATCACACACACAGTGCACACGACCCCACTGGTCCATCGCATCATAATATGCATACACACACAAGCACACAAAGTGCACTGATCCTACTTATCAAATCACCACGCGACATATCACACATCATGCACCTAAGGCATATCGGTCCTACTGACCCAATCGTCACAACAACACATAAACACGACACATATAAAGTGTATCGGTCCTACGGATCCTCTCATCACAACATATCACTACAACGCACTCAAGGCGCAACGATTCCACTGATCCACATATCTCACGCAACACATCAATACCACGCGCACAAGGTGTAACGATCCTACGGATCCACATCCATCTTACAACACATTACCACACATAGCACATAGTGCATACATATCACATACACATCCATACTTATCTAAACTTAACACATAATCCACCGATTATGTCAAATGCGATAAACGCCGACCACACGGACCTTATATCCGTCAACACACTCTCAACACCCAACTATCATCACAACACATCAATTCGATCGCACTCAGCACCCTTATATCACCACATACATGAATCAATACATACACCGACGCAATCACCCAAATTAAGAGAATATCAAGGAATTCACCTCCTACACCACACATACACTCACCACGACTCACGATTACGCCCAACATCAAACATGACCAACAAGGGTCAAAAACCGCAAGGAAGGACAACAAAACAGCAGTAGAAACACAAACTGCTGTCGGGCTCGCTGGCACATTCGCCTGGTGAAGCCCTGCAGCGAACACTCGCTGGCCATTCACCTGGCGAAACCTCTAGCGAAGCCAGACAGAAGCTTCTGCCAGCACTCGCTGGCTAGTTCGCCTGGCGAAGCATGGCGAAGGCTCGCCCCTCATTCGCCCAGCGAATACCTGTGTACTCAGAAAAAAGTTTTGTACAGCAGAAACATCACCCATCACCGATTCCACCCGATTGAATTGAGTCTAACATCCACTCGCAACCAAACAAAATACTACGACTCAATTACAAGGTCTATTCCCGATTCTACCCGACAAATTATCAACTCTGCTCAAATAACCAACTTCCGGCTCAACTTCGAATTTACCTGGAAAACCTCAATGCACTCAAACACTCCACACAGCCACATGCAAACGAATTAACACATTCCAACAACATAATCATAGCAACAATAACATGCATTCGACATCAAACTATCGATAATCTATGGGGATTAGAGATTTTTCCCATTTTCTACCAATTCTCATGTAAAACCATTTAACCGTTAAATTCTCCCCCCTTACCTCAATTGAAGTTCTGATGTTGATGAAGCTCCACAGTCCCACACGAGAATCTCCCGATCAAGCTCCTCCTTGTTCAGCATGCTCTTGGCTTGCCTGTTCTTTCCAACCGTGCGTTATACGCTCCCTTCCTCGTGTTCTTTCTCTTCCTTCCAATTCTCATTCTTCCAAATACCAATAACACCCTTAATACCCCCAAAATACACCTTTAATCCAAATAATATATAATTCTCATAATTCTTTTAATTCCATAATTCTAATAATAATACTCTCCACATTTTTCTTAATTCCATAAATAATATTCTCATTTCCCTTTATTCCAAAAATCAAATTTAATATTAATATCCCAAATAGATATTATTTCCAGAATTTCTTTAATTTCCAAACTCTTCCAATAATATTTTTAAATATGACAATAATAACAATAATATTAATAATAATAGTATCAACACTATTAATCATCATCATATTATTATTATTATTAATCATATTTCTCTAATATTATGGAACTCAATTCCTCAAACAATTTCCACACACCATGCACCGAAAAACAAATAATACGGAAAAACCAAATAATTAAAAAAATGGGTGTTACACATGAAAAAAACATTTATACGAACATAGGAGTACATTTCACAAATTATTAAAATTTACTTCATTTCTTTTGCAGGAAAACAAAAGATATTTTTGATTTCGATTTCATGGTTGACATTCCTATTAAGCAACAATGTCACTTAATCTCTCTGTTAATGTTTATATTATTAGTTTAATAAATTGTGAAAAACATTTTTTTCTTATTTTATTTAAATCTTCTTATAATTTTCTACAATCTATAACCATACATAAATACAAAAATTCATTTTGGTGTAACTTATTTTTTTTCTTCCATAATACGGTATTCGTAATCACCAAATCAATTCACTCACATTATTGATATACTTGAAAAATACCAGTTAAATATAATCACGTCACAATACCACCAGCCAAAAATCCATCCCCTGCATGGCAAACACAGCAAAAATGAAAGCACCATGACTCTTGTGAGATGTTGGATCAAACTCTAGTATGGTCGAAGTCTGTTCGCTAGTAATGCGTGTTGTAGTCGAAGTTTGTTCTAACATGCATTAGTCAATATTGCTAGGGTTGTTAGCATGTTGAATTGGGTCTTTCTTGTAAGCCCAATTGTTTAAGTTAGTTTGTACCCTAAGTTAGCTTGTAATGGGTAATTGTTAAAAAGCCCATTAGGTTAGTGTGCTATTTTTCTTATAAATATGATACTAGTTTCTCAATCTTGGGATAAGGAAAAATAGGAAGATAAAATCCTAATTTCAAGAGAGAGAGGTTATTTTGTTATTCTTGTATACTTGTAATCTTTTTCTAAGAGAAAGGAAAGAATAGCAGTTTAATAACCAATCCTTATTGTTTTCTTCTTTATTAACCCTAACCCTTGTGTGTTTCTTGATCATTAAGAAACTATTTATACTTAGTTTTAAGGTATCCGATTGAAAAGTTCACCGGAGTGAACAACTTCGGTCTGTGGCGCTTGAAGATGAAAGCCCTATTGGTTCAGCAGGGTTGTTTGGAAGCGTTGAAGGGTGAGGCAGCCATGGACGTTGCGTTAACGACAAAAGAAAAGACGGGTATGATCGAGAAAGCCCACAGTGCTATATTGTTGAGCCTTGGTGATACGGTTTTTCAACAGGTATCAAAGAAGACTACAACATCGGGATTATGGATGAAACTCGAAAGTTTGTACATGACCAAATCTCTGGTGAATCGACTCTACCCGAAGCAAGCTTTATATTCATTCAAGATGAGTGAAGACAAAGTGTTGGCTGAGCAGTTGGATATGTTCAACAAGTTGATTCTTGATCTTGAAAATATTGATGTGGAGATCGATGATGAAGATCAAGCACTGTTGCTGTTGTGTGCTTTGCCCAGAACACATGCTCACTTCAAAGAAACTCTCTTGTATGGAAGGGAGTCCCTGACCTTTGAAGAAGTTCAATCAGCTTTATATTCTAAGGACTTGAACGAACGAAAGGAGCATAAACCTTCGACGGTGGGCGAAGGTTTGGCTGTTAAGGGAAAATTCTTGCAAAAGGATGGTAAGTTCGACAAGAAGAAAGGTAAAAGTCAACAGAAGTCTTATAGTGGTGAAACATCTAGTATTCGATGTTATCACTGTAAGAAGGAGGGTCACATAAGAAAGGTGTGCCTTGAACGCCTGAAAGATCATGGAGGTAATGGCAATGCAACCATTGTTCAAGATGACTTTGACTCATCTGATGTTCTTGTGGTTTCAAGTGGCGACTCGAGAAAAGAGTGGATTATGGATTTAGGTTGCACTTGGCACATGACCCCAAACAGAGAATTATTCGAGGAGCTATGTGATCAATATGGTGGATCTGTGCTGCAGGGAAACAACAAATCTTGCAAAATTACAGGTATTGGATTTGTGAGATTCAAGCTCCATGATGAGTCAATAAGGTTATTGACTGAAGTCAGGTACGTACCTGACTTGAAGAGAAATTTGATTTCTCTTGGTGAATTCGACAGAAAAGGATACGTATTTTAAGGAGAGAAAAGTATCCTAAAAGTCATGAAGGGGTCGAAGGAAGTTTTGAGAGGCGTGAAGAAACAAGGCTTGTATACCCTTGAGGATGAGGTTGTAAGTGGTTCGACAAATGTTGTATCCACGAAATCTATGTCGAAGACAAAATTATGGCACATGAGATTGGGTCATGTCAGCGAAAGAGGCCTGATCGAATTGGGGAAGCAGAACCTGCTAGGAGGTGACAAATTCGAAAAATTGGAATCTTGTGAATCTTGTGTATTTGGTAAATCCTATAGGGTGAAGTTTAACAAAGGAAATCAAAGAACACATAGATCCCTGGATTACATTCATGCTGATCTTTGGGGACCTGCAATGAATCCTTCACACTCAGGTGCAAGGTATTTTCTATCCATCGTTGATGACTATTCCAGAAAGCTATGGGTATTCATTCAGAAGACGAAGGATGAGACTTTTGAGAATTTCAAAAGTTGGAAGATTCTGGTCGAAACTCAAACTGGCAGAAAGGGTAAGAGGTTGAGAACCGACAATGGCCTTGAATTCTGCAATGAAGCGTTCAACAGTTACTGTGTTGAGTCTGGGATTGCAAGGCATAAGACTGTAGCAGGTATTCCTCAACAAAATGGCTTAGCTGAGAGATTCAATCGAACAATCCTTGAAAGGGTTAGATGCATGTTGGTTAGTGCTGGATTGAAGAAGGTGTTTTGGGCGGAAGCTGTTTCAACAGCAGCTTACCTGATAAATAGATGTCCCTCGACTGCCTTGGGAATGAAGACACCTGAAGAAGTTTGGTCGGGACATCCACCTAGTCTCGACAAACTGAGAGTATTTGTTTGTGTGGCCTATGCTCATATTAGGCAAGACAAGGTCGAACCTAGAGCTCTGAAATGCATGTCCATGGGATACCCTGAAGGAGTAAAAGCTTATAGGTTATGGTGCCTAGAGCCAGGTCACAGGAGGTGCATCACCAGTCGAGATATAGTTTTCAATGAAGCAAAAATGGCTTTCAAGAAAACTGATGATGCATACGAAGAGCTGGAACAGGGAGAGATTCCTGTTGAGGTGGAGCATGTTGATGCTGAATTACTTACCCCAGATGAAGTCGAAGAAGATGCAGAAGATGCTGTCGAAGATGAGGAGACTGATAATGACTATCTGCTAGCAAGAGACAGGTCGAGGAGAGTCATCAAGCCACCTCAGAGACTTGGGTATGCATATCTTATAGCTTATGCCTTAATCTCTGCAAGTGAGGTTCTAGACAAAGAACCTAGAGACTATAAGGAAGTTGTGAGGAATCAAAAGAAGACTGAATGGCTGAAGGTCATGGATGATAAGATGCAATCTCTTCATGATAACAACACCTGGGAACTGATCAAGAAACCTGCTGGAGCCAGGTTAGTTAGCTGTAAATGGATTTTCAAAGTTAAGGAAGGACTCGAAGGAGTAACGTCGAAGAGATACAAGGCAAGATTGGTTGCTAGGGGGTTCACTCAGAAAGAAGGTATTGACTTCAATGATGTGTTTTCTCCTGTTGTGAAGCACAGATCCATTCGAATGTTGCTTGCCATGGTGGCCCAGTTCGACCTTGAACTGGAACAGATGGATGTGAAGACTGCGTTCTTGTATGGTGATCTAGATGAAACAATCCTAATGAGGCAACCTGAAGGGTATGTCGAAAGGGGGAAGGAAGATTATGTGTGCAAACTAAATAGATCTTTATATGGACTGAAACAATCTCCTCGACAGTGGAATAGGAGATTCGACAAGTTCATGGCACACATAAGTTTCATCAGAAGTCAGTTCGACCACTGTGTTTACTACAGATTTCGACCAGGTAATTCATTTGTTATTTTTTACTCTATGTGGATGATATTCTAATAGCAAGCAACAATGTCGAAGAGGTAATGAGGGTGAAGGCTGAACTCAATAAAGAGTTCGACATGAAGGATCTGGGAGTTGCGTCCAGGATTCTTGGGATTGACATCCGGAGAGATAGAAATTATGCTTATCTCAAGAGGCATACCTACAGAAGGTTCTCGAAAAGTTTGGTATGTCGAATTCAAAGCCTGTTGTGACTCCAACAAACCCTCAATTCAAGCTGAGTATAGATCAGTGTCTTGACACTGATGTTAAAAGAACTTATATGAATAGCATTCCATATGCTAACATAATAGGTTCTTTGATGTATGCCATGGTCAGTACTAGACCTGACATAACATATGCAGTAAGTCTTGTAAGCAGGGACATGGCGAATCCTGGAAAGGCTCACTGGCAAGCATTGAAGTGGATTTTAAGGTACATAAATGGGTCTCTGAATAGAGTCCTAAGTTATGGTGGAGCATTGGGTGAAGATAGTAAAGCAACAATCGAAGGATATGTCGACTCTGATTATGCAGGTTTTATGGATTCTAGAAAATCTATCTCCGGATATGTGTTCACTATGTTTGGGACAACAACCAGTTGGAAAGCAACACTTCAGAAGGTCGTTGCCTTATCAATCGTTGAAGCGGAGTATATTGCCCTAATTGAAGCTGTGAAGGAAGCATTGTGGCTTGAAGGTTTTGCAAAGGAGCTAAAACTTCAAGGTCGAGTTATCACTGTTAAATGTGATAGTCAAAGTGCAATACACCCGTCGAAGAATTCAACCTATCATGAACGAACCAAGCACATTGATGTGAGGCTGCATTTCATCAAAGGGGTAATCGAGCGTGGAGAAGTCCAAGTGCTGAAGGTTTCGACCAATCATAATGCTGCTGATATGATCACCAAGACGTTGCCCAGTTGCAAGTTTTTCCACTGTATGCAGTTAATAAAGCTGCATGAAGAAAGCTAGTTTCTTGATGTTATAGAGTTAGATCCAAGGTGGAGATTTGTGAGATGTTGGATCGAACTCTAGAATGGTTGAAGTCTGTTCGCTAGTAATGCATGTTGTAGTCGAAGTTTGTTCTAACATGCATTAGTCAATATTGCTAGGGTTGCTAGCATGTTGAATTGTGTCTTTCTTGTAAGCCCAATTGTTTAAGTTAGTTTGTACCCTAATTTAGCTTGTAATGGGTAATTGTTAAAAAGTCCATTAGGTTAGTGTGCTATTTTTATTATAAATAAAATACTAGTTTCTCAATCTTGGGATAAGGAAAAATAGGAAGATAAAATCCTAATTTCAAGAGAGAGAGGTTATTTTGTTATTCTTGTATACTTGTAATCTTGTTCTAAGAGAAATGAAAGAATAACAGTTTAATAACCAATCCTTATTGTTTTCTTCTTTATTAACCCTAACCCTTGTGTGTTTCTTGATCATTAAGAAACTGTTTATACTTAGTTTTAAGGTATCCAATTCATAACAACTCTTTTTCATTATAAGCTTTCACATTATGGAAGCCGAAAGCAGGTAGTCTCCACCCATACCAAATCCAAGCCAGAAGCAGAAAAAAACAGAGAGTTGCTATGACATGTTTTGGACGGTGACCGAAAGTCCGGATCTAAATGTGTAGATTATCATGGTCATCAGCGTCATGTTATAGACTTTTTTCTTTCCCATCGTGTCACCAATCCACTAAAGAAAAGCTGCCCTAAAAAAGAACCGTAGAAAGCAACTGCGTATAAAGTAGATGATACAGTCGGAGGCAATGTTCCCGGCTTTACTTCACCATCAACTTGGTAGTATATACGACCAAGCAACTTGGTAACAAATGATACGCAGTACATATCTTAGGAATCCGTGAAGATTCCCATCCCAGCAATAACCATGGATGTTAAGTTGTGGCATTATGATCTTGACATGACTGTTGTAGTCTCTTTAAGCTTCTATTTTCTTGCCTAACATAAAAATCGGAATCCTCTTAAACAAGTGGTGTAAAAAAAGTGAAAGTTGAAAATGCAAAATAATTATAAACAAATGTGATTTTTTTTTTGAAAATGAGGGTTCAACTAAATATTTTTAAAAGAATCAGACAATTTAAACTTTTAAAAGACAAAAGAAAACCTAAGAAGCTGCAAAGAGTAGTAAAATCATGAGAAAAGTTATTTAAGTTATACTAATACTTAGATTCAAAACAATAACATACATGGAAAGGAAGTAAAGAATAGTGATAGAAAGAGAACTAACCTTAAGTGAAGAACAAGAAAAATGTTATGTTGGTGTGAGAAAAAATGTCTCAGAAATAAAAAAGTATGCTTGGGGGAGTGAGAGTAAGTACATGAAGAAACTATTCTTTTGAAAACAATAGATTAAAAATAAAATTAACAAATATTTTCAAAATTAGAAATATAATCAATACAATTTTGAGACATCTGAAACAACTTTGCATACATTTTGGTTTGAAGTGTTAAGTTTGTGATAAAAGAATATAAAAGTGCACACATAAGTAGTAATATATATATATATATATATATATATATATATATATATATATATATATATATATATATATATATATATATATATATATATATATATATATATATATATATATATATATATATATATATATATATATATATATATATATATATATATATATATATATATATATATATATATATATATATATATATATATATATATATAAAACTTTTTAATAAAGTTCGGCAATTGATAATATAAAGGATGTTTCAAAATATTCACTCTAATAACTAAAAACAATAGCAATATAATCTTGATAAGAAATTTGAACGAGCACTACACAATAACCATACCCATGCTTGACAAAGCAATGTAATATTTTCATAATACATATTAATTTAACTTGATAAATAATTTAATTTAAAACTAAAATTAAGAAAAATATTATTTTATAACTTTTTGCGCGTGCGCATGACAAAAACATTTATACGAACATAGGAGTACATTTCACAAATTATTAAAATTTACTTCATTTGTTTTGCAGGAAAACAAAACATATTTTTGATTTCGATTTCATGGTTGACATTCCTATTAAGCAACAATGTCACTTAATCTCTCTGTTAATGTTTATATTATTAGTTTAATAAATTGTGAAAAACATTTTTTTCTTATTTTATTTATATCTTCTTATAATTTTATTTCCCATAATACGGTATTCGTAATCACCAAATCGTTTCACTCACATTATTGATATACTTGAAAAATACCAGTTAAATTAAGTCACGTCACAATACCACCACGTCACAATACCACCAGCCAAAAATCCAATCCCCTGCATGGCAAACACATCATAAATGAAAGTACCATGACTCTTTTTCATTATAAGCTTTGACATTATGGAAGCCGAAAGCAGGTAGTCTCCACCCATATCAAATCCAAGCTAGAAGTAGAAAAAACAGAGAGTTGCTATGACATGATTTGGACGGTGACCGAAAGTCCGAATCCAAATGTGCAGATTATCATGGTCATCAGCGTCATGTTATAGACTTTTTTCTTTCCCATCGTGTCACCAATCCAACTAAAGAAAAGCTGCCCTAAAAAAGAACCGCAGAAAGCAACTGCGTATAAAGTAGATGATACACTCGGAGGCAATGTTCCCGGCTTTACTTCACCAAGCAACTTGGTAACAAATGATAGCAATACATATCATAGAAGTCCGTGAAGATTCTCATCCCAACAATAAAGATGGATGTTAAGTTGTGCCATTGTGATCTTGCCATGACAGTTGTAGTCTCTTTAAGCTTCTGTTTTCTTACCAAACATAAAAATCGAAATCCTCTTAAACAAGTGGTGTAAAAAAAGTGAAAGTTGAAAATGCAAAATAATTATAAATAGATATGGATTTTTTTTGAAAATGAGGGGTTCAACTAAATATTTTTAAAAGAATAGGACAACTTAAACTTTTGAAAGACAAAAGAAAACCTAAGAAGCTGCAAAGAGTAGTAAAATAATGAGAAAAGTTATTTAAGTTATACTAATACTTAGATTCAAAACAGTAACATACATGGAAAGGAAGTAAAGAATAGTGATAGAAAGAGAACTAACCTTAAGTGAAGAACAGGAAAAATGTTATGTTGGTGTGAGAAAAAATGTCTCAGAAATGAAAAAGTATGGTTGGGGGAGTAAGAGTGAGTACAAGAAGAAACTATTCTTTTGCAAACTATAGATTAAAAATAAAATTAACAAATATTTTCAAAATTAGAAATATAGTCAATACAATTTTGAGGCATCTGAAACAACTTTGCATACTTTTGGTTTGAAGTCTTAAGTTTGTGATAAAAGAATATAAAAGTGCACACATAAGTAGTAATATTATATATATATATATATATATATATATATATATATATATATATATATATATATATAATATTATATATATATATATATATATATATATATATATATATATGTGTGTGTGTGTGTGTGTGTGTGTGTGTGTGTGTGTGTGTGTGTGTGTGTGTGTGTGTGTGTGTGTGTGTGTGTGTGTGTGTTCTATACTGGGCCGAGGCTTAACTCGCAAGCGTACAGGCCCGAACCCTATTTTTGGAGTCTGGCCCAAAAAGGCCACGCTGGCAATCGGGGAGCCGAGTTCAATCTCCGTCCTGAGCAGGCCGAAGGCCTCGGCTGTCGGGCATCACCATCCTTCCCGAACAGGCCGAAGGCCCTCGGCTGTCGAGCAGGACCATCCTCCCCGACCGGCCTGCCTCTGCTCTCCTCACCGTCGGGCGGACCCCTCGCTTCCGACCAGACGATCATCTCTGCCCTGGGAACTCCTCAAGCCTTCCCCCACAATCTCCACGTGTCCCTCACGGAGAGACACGTCATGAACTAACTGCCCACTTCCGGGCGATTCAGACTTCCTCCTCCCGGATATTGCGGAACCGTTATCCTAGGGCGAAGACCACATCCTGGTCTTCACGACGCCGCGTCAATCCAAGCAGTTGTTGGCATTGGGCCTGGTAGCCCAGTCCATTGCTCTGTAACCGTTGTCCTTGCGCCGGGGACTCACTATAAATACCCTCTTTCACTAGAGGATCAGGTAACTTAATCCTCTTACTCTCTCTATGTACTTGCTTCCACTCTGTCCGTCACTTACTTTGGCATCAAAGTGTGTTTCAGGTACACCCATCCTCTTTAACATCTTGGTGAACAGTATTCAAGTCCTCGACGTGTGGCAGATCATTGATCCCTTCTGGTCAGGTACGATCTATGACGCTGTCTGTGGGAAGATAAAACTCCCCCGTTCCTCCGAGCAGAGAACCAAAGTTTCCTCAATAATTTGCGATCATGTCTAGCCCACACCGTGACGATGCCGTTCACGACCTAGCCCACGCTCCTTCCACCAATGGCGGAAACTAAGTGGGGACGTTACAGCCTCCGGAGACCAACGTGAGGGACGGTCATACTGCCTCCCCATCATCCGAAGAAGCTCCACACCAGACTGTTCCTCGGACGAGGAGCCAGACAGAATTTCAGCCCATCCCCGTTCCAATCGGAGTAGACCCGTCGATGGCTGCCCTCTTTGCAGCCATCAACCAAACAAACCAGTTGCTATTCCAATAGAACGAGCACATTGGCACGCTGGAACATGAAGCCCCATACAGGTCCCTCCGCGGGAAGACCAGAACAGACACTCGATGAGTCCATCTCCTCGTCCTAGAAGCCCCCGACCGCAGTTGGAAAGGCCCTAACCCGTGGCCTCCAAGAAACGACCGAGATTGCCGCCCAGGAAGGAGAGGCGAGTCTCAGAGACACGAACAACGAGGGTAGACCCCCCGGGCAGAGCCCCCGGTTTGGCAACCAAGAGTACAAAATCAAGCTCCTCATCAACAAGGGCCCTCAGTCCCCGGTTCTCAAGGACGAGTACGACTACAGGACCCCTTTGTCTCGGGAGATCATGGAGGCTCCCATTCCCCACGGGATGGAGAAGCCCCCGGTGATCTCGACATATGACGGCACTTCCGATCCGGACGACCACCTGGAGGATATCGAGGCCATGCTTGATTATCGCAACGTCCGGGGGGCCATCAAATGCAGGCTCTTCCCGAAGACACTGAGGAAAGATGCCATGACCTGGTACAAAAGCCTGGAGCCAGAGTTCGTCACGTCGTGGAGGGTCTTGAAGGACCTCTTTTCACGACACTTCACGGTGTCCAGGCGCCACCCGAAGACAGAGGCCGTGCTGGGCACAATATTCCAAGCCCCCGATGAGCCCCTCAGGAAATACATAGAGAGGTTGACACGGGAGGCAGTACAGGTAACGACACCGGATGAGATGAAACGTTACCTAATGGAGCAGAGCCTGCGTCGGGACTCGAAGTTCTATGAAGCTGTGGTCATCCACCGACCAGGGTCCCTCCAAGACTTCCTCGACAGAGCCGCGCACTGCACCCGGTTCGAGGAAACTCATGCGGCCAACTCTCCCCGCGACACGAGTGACAGGGAAACCCCCTGCAGGTCCCGTGAAGATGGAGCCTCATATCACCGGCGTGGAGGGGACCGACGACGGGAAGACCTCCCCTGGGAACCCCGAGAGCAGCGAAGCCCCGCTGGTCGCTTCACAGAGTACACAACCCTAGTCGCTTCCCGCAAGCGCATACTGGCCAAATGCGCCAAAACAGAGTTTATCCAGGGTGGTGTCCGCTTCCCCAGGCTGACACCCGCAAAGCCCAACATCGACAAGTCGAAGTTTTGTCGTTTCTACCAGAGGCACGACCATGTCACTGAGGATTGCATCCACCTAAAGGATGCGATCGAGATTCTGATCAAGGACGGGCACCTGAAAAGGTATACCCGGGGAAGAGAGCCCCCACAGAAAGAGGCCCCCGAGGCGATGAGAGTTGAAGACCTCCCTCCCCCAGACAATGATAATGGCCTGCAGGTCGCCCTCAGCGTCAGCCGACCAGAGGATTGGTTCACCCTCAAAGAGTTTAGCCTTCTCGCCGAACTTGACCTACCCGACGAACCTGTACGCCCCACCAGCCGATGGGAATGCTTCCCGAAGGCAATGGTCATCTCTGGAGGGACTCCGAGTAAGCTATCTGTGGGGTCAGTTAAGCGGAAGTTCGAGGAACTCATCACCAATACCTCCGGCAAGATGAGCAGCCTAGAAAAATTCCGAGGTCGGTCAAATCCGATCACCTTCTATCTCGAGGAGCTCCCCGGGGGGCCCCTAACTCCAACATCCCCCTCTTGATACGGGCACAAATGGAAAACTTCGACGTCCGACGCATCCTAGTCGATGGAGGGAGCTCGATAGATATCATGTACATCCACCTTTTCGCGACACTCCAGTTCGACGAGACCAACTTGTCCCCTTACCTAGGCTCCGGCCTCCAGGGCTTCAACGGGACAACGACAAGATCATGGGGATACGTAGAGTTAAAGGTCACCTTCGGGGAAGAAGAAATGGCCAGGGAGATCAACGTCCGCTTTCTGGTCATCGAATGTACGTCCCTCTACAACTGCATCCTGGGAAGAATGACGATGGCTGAGCTCACCATAGTCCCCCTCCACAGTCCATCTGAAGATGAAGTACTACACCAAGCGGGGAGCCGTCATCACCCTCAACAGCGACATTGAAGCTGCCCGCCGGTGCTTCGAAGCCGCGATAAAAGGCCTAAGCACGATCGGTCCAACGACCAAGAAAGCGATACCTCCCGTCACCCCGAAGAGCAAGCCAAAGGACCATGTTGACTCGGTAGATCTCGACATCCGTTTTGCCGAAGAGTCAGACTGTGAGGACGAAGCCAACGACACTCCTCCATCCTCTAACGGGCAGCCCATCCACCCAACGCGCCTCATCCCAGACGGGGAATTCGAGATCGTGACCCTAGGGGACGACACTTCGAAGATCGTGAAGATAGAGGCAAGGCTGCCCGACCTAGCAAGGAAACAGTTGAAGGCCTGCCTCCGTGAGAATGCAGACCTCTTCTCCTGGAGCGCCGCAGAGATGCCCGGTCTCGACCCTGAAGTTGCCTGTCACCAGCTCTCCATCAACCCTGCCGCTAGGGCCATAGCACAACATAGACACAAGTAGTCCCCCAAAAAGTCGGTGGCTGCTAAAAAAACTGTAAAAGATCTCCTAGAGGAAAATTTTATTTCAAAATCCCGGTATTCAACCTGGTTGTCCAACGTTGTACTTGTAAAGAAAAATAATAGAAAGTGGCGAATGTGTGTCGACTACACCGATCTTAACCGGACATGTCTTAAGGACGCCTACCCCCTCCCCAACATTGACCAGTTCGTCGACAATTCGACAGGTTTCAAGCTGCTGTCCTTCATGGACGCATATTCGGGATACAATCAAATCCCCATGGATGAAGCCGACAAACAAAGCACGAATTTCATGACCGAATCAGGCAATTATTACTACAATGTAATGCCCTTCGGCCTAAAAAACACCGGGGCCACCAACCAAAGGATGATGAGCAAAGTCTTCCGAGGAGAGATCGGCGATATGCTCGAGGTCTACATGGACGATATGATCGTTAAGTCCGGCACAGAAGTAGATCACACGGCTCACCTCGAGAAAGTCTTCGAGATGGTGAGGAAATGCAGGATGCGCTTCACCCTGAGAAATGTACCTTCGGGGTGCGAGTAGGAAACTTCCTCGACTTCTATCTGACTGAACGCGGGATCAAAGCGAACCCGGAAAAATGTCGGGAATTCTCCAAACTCAAGACATCGAACTCGAAGAAATCAATTCAATCCCTCAACGGGGTGCTCGCGTCCTTATCCCGGTTCATCGCCAAATTCGCGCAGCACGCCCTCCCATTTTTCAAATTACTAAGGAAAGAGGCAGTCTTTAAATGGACGGAAGAATGAGAGCAAGCCCTCAAACACCTAAATGCGTCCTGTCCGAGCCACCCGTGCTGACCAGACTCGAACTCGGAGAAACACTATACATGTACCTGACCGTTTCCAGCGAGGCCGTCAGCACCGTTCTAATCCAAGAGCTCCCAGAAGGATAGAAGCCCATCTACTTCACAAGCAAGGCGCTCCACGGCCCAGAAGTAAGGTACCAACAAATCGAGAAGGTCTCCTTGGACCTCATTACCGCGGCCAGACGACTCCGACACTATTTCCTGGCCCACACCGTTGCGGTGAGAACTGAGCAACCCATTAAGCAGTTGCTCGGCCGCCCAGATATGTCGGGCCGCATGTTGAAATAGTCGCTAGAACTTTCCGAATTTGACATCATCTACGAAGGAAGGAAAGCTCTCAAAGCTCAAGTCCTGGCTGACTTCGTCACGGAAATGACACCCGTACCAGAATCTATCCCGGGGACCCAAAAATGGACCATCTTCGTAGATGGAGCTTCAAGCCCCTCGGGGAGCGATGCAGGCATCATCCTCGAAAACGAGGAGGGTACCGTCGTGGAGGTTTCCCTGACCCTGGCTTTCCCGACAACAAAAAATCAGGCAGAATACGAAGCATTCCTAGCCGGACTCCGCCTAGCTGAAGACCTTGGAGCCAGGGAAATCAAAATCTTCACGGACTCCCAGTTGGTCGCTTCACAAGTACGGGGAGAATACCAGGCCAAGAACGACAATCTGGCTGAATACTTAGCCCTCATAAAGGAATTGATGAAGAATTTCATCTCCGCAGAAGTCCAACATGTACCACGCGAGAAGAACGCACGAGAAGACATCCTATCGAAACTGGCGAGCACAAAGAAGAAAGGTGGACACAAATCCGTTGTTCAAGAGATCCTCACACGGCCAAGCACGGAAAAAGCGGAGGCGCTGATCGACGTCAATGCCATCGGGGATGCAAAATGTTGGATGACCCCCATACACGTCTACCTCAGCAGGGGAAGTCTTCCCAACGATTCCAAGGAAGCCAGTACAATCATACGTCGCTCCTGCTCATACGTCCTGCTCGACAACAAGATATACCGCAGGGGCTTTGCGATCCCCCTCCTCAAATGCATCGACCAGACCCAAGCCACAGCTGTCTTGCAAGAGTTCCACAAGGGCATCAATGCATAACACCTCGGTGGACGATCGCTGGCAAGGAAAGCACTTTAGGCAGGCTACTATTGGCCAACAATGCAGGAGGATGCAAAAGAGCATGTGAAGAAATGCGACAGGTGCCAGCGGCATGGGGACATGCATCTCGCCCCGCCGAGCGAGCTCAAGTCTCTCTCCTCGCCTTGGCCATTCGCCTGGTGGAAGATGGATATCCTCGGCTCGTTCACCCTAGGCTCATACCAGAACAAGTACCTGATAGTGGGCGTCGACTAATTCACCAAATGGATCAAGGCTGAAGCCCTCGCCAAGATCACGGTGCATAATATACTCCTTTTCTACAAGAGGAGCATCCTCGCCAAGTTCGGTGTCCCGCTCGCCATAGTCACGGACAACGGGACACAATTCTCTGACAGGAACTTCTGAGACTTCGTCACCAAACTCGGGACTAAGCACCACTTCACCTTGGTTGAACATCCACAAACGAACGGCCAAGCCGAATCCACGAATAGGGTAATCCTCCGAGGATTGAAGAGGAGGCTCAGCAACGCCAAGAGAGGTTGGGTAGAGGAACTCCACAGCATATTGTGGGCCTACCGAACGACACCTCACTCGACAACCGGGTGTAACACGGTGGGAGAACTGACTTTAAACAATGTTGCGGATAGCAAGAGTCGCCACCGACTTTTATTTTATCCATAAGGAAAGGTTATAAAAGAACAGGAAAGACCTTAGAGAATATTTTGGGTCCGGGGGGTAGGTTATGAAAAGGGAAGGTGTTAGCACCCTTTTCATCCATGGTTATCCATGGGCTCTTAGGTACTTAAGCTCACTTTTGAATTGTTTTGAAAGTGTAGTGTGTGAATAGAAAATTTTCAGAATAGTTAATAAATAATCCATGTAAGGATGTGTTAAGAACTTGTTTGAAAACTTGTTGAAAATTTGTTTAAGTGTGAAACAGTTTTTGAAGTGAGCAAGCACCTAGGAGTAACCTACCCTAATGCTTTAAGGTCTTTCTTATTCTTTATTCTTTCCTTTAGTAAGACTATCCCTACTATAATGGAGTAGGTAGTCCTTACTTTGGATGTTAAGGGACATGTGAGGGACAATTGGATTTTTGAAGGCCATTGTGGGGTGTAATAAGCAAACTGGAGGGACTATCATCATTTTTCGAAAGGGACTCGATTCGTAAAGGCAACCATAAGGGACTTTGATGATTTTTCTATTTGAGGGACTTGCTCTATACACCCCACTTAACCATTATTCGTAGGCAACTTGAGGGATATCCTTAGGAAGTGAAACGGCGATTAAAATCGACTTACGTGTGTGACGTGTTTATTTTAATTATCTTTATTTAAAAGTGATCTAAATTTATTTTAATATTACATACAGGTTGTTACACTCCCTAATTACTAACCATAATAATAATTAAATAATTAAACAACTTTACCTCCATGAAACAATTACAAAATAATAAGCAAAATAATTAAATAGCAAAGATAAATAAAATATAAATAAGCAATAATAAATAATAAAGGGGTTAATTCTAAGTTTACTCGGCAAGACATCACATCTTGTGCCTACGTATCCTTACGGGAGTGGAATCAGAGTAATCGTAGTTCCCCTCAATAGGGAGGTTAAAAACTTCTTGACTGTGGTCAAGGTCTCAAGGGGAATAAACGCATCTTAAGGACACGCTTACGTGGAGTGTAGAAACTCCAAATCTCTACGTTGAAATGTTAAGTTGTAATTAGGGTTAAATTAGGGATTCCACGGCGGGAAACCCTAAAATGAGCGCGGCGGCTCTTTGACCTAATGCTAAGGGTAAAATTGTAATTTTGCCTGCGGCGAGGCATTTGTGAAAAGTAGGGTTTGTAAGGGTGTAATTTTGAGGGTTTGAATGTGTGAGGGTTTATGGACTATTGGCGCGGCGGCCAAACAGTTAGACCTAACCTTCGGATGTGTGCAATGTGACAGAAATAATAGTGATGAAAGTGTGAGGAATTTAAATCACGCAAACAGGAATAAAATGCAGAAAGTAAGCGCGATTGTTGGTTCGCGAGGTTACAGATGAGGAACAGATACAATAATAATAAAACTTGAATTGAAAAATAAAATAAAACAGTAAACATAAAAGGCTGCAAAACGAACACACATGTTAGTAGACAGAGTTAGACGGCCATCGGGTGAATTACGAAGACAGTGAAGAAAAAGATGCAAATTTCGGGATTTTCGTATTTTTTTGAAAAGAAGGTCTTAATTATATATGAAAAAAAGAAATAACGTTAGTTTTTAAAACTTAATTTTTATTTTGAAAATTGTTTTAATTTTAATCTAAAAAACGGTTTGTATTAAAAGGGTTTTTCATAATTATCAAAAAAAAGTTTAACTTAATTAAAAAACTTTATTTTTATTTATTTTATTTTATTTTTTAGAAAAAAACAAATTACGTTTTTTTTATAATATCTAAAAAAACAAAAGGAAAAAAAAAGGAAATAAAAGTTGGGCCGGTAGCTACATCCGGGCCCAACCGATTGCATGCATCCCATAAACACAAAAATCCCAGAATTAGGGTTTCAAAACCCTGTGGCATCTCGCGGCGCCGTTTCTCATTTCTCTTCGTTTGCGTTCTTTCTTTGCCTTCGTCCTCTCTGATTTTCTCTCATGCTCAACCTGAAAAGAAAAACAAACACATAGCAATAGTGAATCAAGAGTTTACATCGTTTTTTGACGGTGGTTTCTTTGAGGCGATGATGTGAACTGAGCTTTCGGGGGAGGTTTGCCCGTCGTGGATGGAGGCGGCGTCGGTGGACCTTCCTCAATCTCTCGGTTTGTGCTCTGATGATTACTTTGTGACGAGAACTCTTCTCCTCTTTCTCTCTCGCGGCCGCTGGGGTTTTGCTCGCGATTGTTGTTCGCCCCTCTTCGTCTAGGTTTTCGAACCTTAGCCCCTTTCTCTCTCGCGGCCACCGTTCGCGTTGTTCTTCGCTCTCTCTTCTCCCCTAGGGTTTGATCAGGTGCTATGGTTCCCTTTTATATTCTTCTTGAATGGATTTTGTGGGCTTTGGATCTATGTTTGTACGTTATTATTTTTTTTATGATGATTTGATTTGCTGATATGATTGGATTCTGTTTCTGATATTGGATCGATTTGGTCCAGATTTGGATCTGTTGATTTTATCTGATATGGTTTTGATCTTCTACAGATATGGATTTTCGCTCATTTGGATTTGGATAACTTATTTTCTTTGGTTTAGCCCTTTCTGGCTGATACGGTTTCGGATTTCAATTCCTTTGGTTATGGAACGTACACTCACTTTTCTTCTTCTTCTTTCAGGTGCAAATAAGTTCGGAGGCTGCCGGTCTTGTGCCATTGGCGAGAAAGGACATAATGGTGATGACGACTTAATAGTCTGAGCCATATTGGGTTGTCGGATGTAGTTGCCTTGCGAATTACATTGAGTTGTTCGAAACAGTTGCCTTATTTCGATTTTCGATGCTCGGTAGGGAGTTTGATAATGGCCACGGCCATAGTCCTCCTGGCTACTCGAGCCTTGCCCAATGATGAACCACCTGAGGGCTAAGAATACATCCTTCTCCTATATTTACTCTTGGACCTCGAATTGCTTTGATGGTCAATATGTTGTTGTTGCTGCAGATGATGAACCGAGATTATTGATATTTCTATTGTTAACTGTAGCTTGCTTGCAACTGATATTTGCTATTGTTGTTCGCAGCTGGCATGCTTGGTGCTTGAGGTTGGTATTTGATGTACTGCTGTTGTGGATGTTTTTCTTGCAATTGACTTGGAGGTGTTGAACTGGTGTTGATACTTGCAAATGCTTGTAGATGACGCGCAAATACTTGCTTGCCGCTGCTGAGACGTTGATGCTTGCTGATGCGAAGAAAAACCTTTTGTTGTTTGCAGCTGAAATGTTGATGTTGATATGGAAGTATTTGCTGCTGCCACCGATGCGTTGGCTTACCACCGTTGCGGTGGTTTCCGATGGTGTGGAAATTCCTTTGTCATGATTGTTATGAATTGTTGAAATACTTGTTATTGATGTTTGCACGAGCTTGCCTGCTATGTTGGTTATTGTCCTTTGCCAATGCAGTCGTTGCTCTTGTTTGTTGAAATATTTCCCATCATGCCGCTGTTACTGCTACCTGTTATTGTGTTAGTGATGATGGACTCGTTCTGATATGAACTGATCTTCCTGATACCGTTTGGATTTGATAATCTAACTTGGTTTTTTTTGATACTGATCTGCTTCTGGTATTTCAGGTGTTGGATATTTTTGGAACCGGTTCAGATCTATTGGCATCTGGGTCTGAATTCGGATTGGATTTGATATTTACTTGATAGAAAATCCAGATTGTAATCAGTTAGGCTTCACGAATCCAATTTCGGCATATCACCACTTTTCGGCAAAATCATTTCGGCTCGCGCTTCTTTTTACTCTTTCTCTTTCTCGGCTGTCCCGTTTAAAACTACAGAACAGAGGCTGCCGGTTGGTAGCCGGGATCGAGAAATGGACATGGGAGTTTGGTTTCGGCATTAGTCGTGCCCTCCCGACACCCGGTGATGAGTGACTTTTCTGAGGGTGTCACAATAACCGTCTAACTTTAATCCATTGTTCTATTTTGCTTTGTTTGTGCAGGTGTGAAGAAAAGAGCCGCGTACGAAAGATTAATCGAGAAATCAAGCATTGAAGACCTTTAGAGAAATTGGGACTTTAGAAATTAGGATGAAATGTACTTTACTCTCCTTTTGTAAATTGTAAATATTTATGAATAAATTCAAAAATATTCCAATTTTAATTCCTCTTTGTACTAAAAAATATTGTGAATAAAGTTCAATATATTTTCTATCCTAGTTACTTTCCGATTATTCTTTTCATGATTTTGATTTTGTCGCAACCTGACTGCTCCATCAAATATCCGATTAAACCTTACTGATCAAATAACCTCTAATAAGATCCACCGGTTGAAATTAATCTGATCCAACTTGAACAATAATCTCAATTTCACCATATAAATTCAGCATAAATAAAAATCCGACAATCACTCAAATCGAACCTTGTCACTCCAATACATATTGCTCACACAACTGATATAACCTTAATTTCCCCCAATATATTCTAAATTAAGTCGCACTTGATGATAGAATCGGGAAGGGCCTTGAACGACTTAAAATAGACAGGAAGAACAGAGAAAATCCCTCGACAGTAAAGCAGAAATATACTCGGTGCCAAAAAATCCAATTGTGTTTTTGATGAATAAATTCAATACCATGAACCAAACCAAATTGACACCTCAATATAATCAAACCATGTGACGAATGAATGTCTCAGAAATCCACTGGTGACAGAGACTCGGCCCATCGTATCTCGACCTAAAAAAACGGCAACAGCTCATCTTCAAAAATTATCAGCAACAACGTGAGAATGACCATTTTTCCCTTTAGCAACTAAAATGCACTAGACATGATTCACGGCATGCGAGAAACAAATGAGTAACAGACTCAACGAAGTGGGACTCCACGGGGACAGGATACAACCATCGATGGGAGATCTCCAAAGTATAACAGCAGCACATACTCCAAGAATATGGTGATTTAACAACAGGTGAGAAACTTGTGAACCTTGTGAACCTTCTTAGAACACAAAGTCTTGTATTGTGAGGGCAAATTTTGGGGTGCAACAGCTGCCCCTGTTCAATTTTCTGAAACCTGAGGGGTTAGATTGGTATATTTGCCAGTCGTAACCTGGAAGGTTGAAGGGGATTGAACACAAAAGCCCAAAAATTTGCACTCACCAGTGCACTAGAGTGGTACAGATGGCTAGTTGAATATGATTGAGTGGGCTTAAAGATGCCACTAGGGGGGGAGCAGTTCAACATATGGGTGTATGATGAAAGCTGTCAGGAGTCTGGAATAATAATGATGTAGCAGCATGTCTTCATGAGGATAGAGCAATCAATAGTGATAACCCTAAAGCAGTCTTGAAGCAATGATATGATTTCAGGAGGATAGAACAATGAATGGCTCTAAAGCAGTCTTGAAATAATAATGTGATATGTCTTCAGGAGGATAGAGCAATCAATAGCTCTAAAGCAGTCTTGAAGTAATAATGTGATATGTCTTCAGGAGGATAGAGCAATCAATAGCTCTAAAGCAGTCTTGAAGTAATGATTTCAGGAGGATAGAGCAATGGATAGCTCTAAAGCAGTCTTGAAATAATAATGTAATTTCAGGAGGATAGAGCAATGGATAACTCTAAAGCAGTCTTGAAATAATTAGATGGCTTCAGGAGGATAGAGCAATGAATAGCTCTAAAGCAGTCTTGAAATAATAATGTGATATGTCTTCAGGAGGATAGAGCAATCAATAGCTCTAAAGCAGTCTTGAAATAATAATGTGACATCTCTTCAGGAGGATAGAGCAATCAATAGCTCTAAAGCAGTCTTGAAGTAATGATTTCAGGAGGATAGAGCAATGGATAGCTCTAAAGCAGTCTTGAAATAATAATGTAATTTCAGGAGGATAGAGCAATGGATAACTCTAAAGCAGTCTTGAAATAATAATGTAATTTCAGGAGGATAGAGCAATGGATGACTCTAAAGCAGTCTTGAAGTAATGATTTCAGGAGGATAGAGCAATGGATAGCTCTAAAGCAGTCTTGAAATAATAATGTAATTTCAGGAGGATAGAGCAATGGATAACTCTAAAGCAGTCTTGAAATAATAATGTAATTTCAGGAGGATAGAGCAATGGATAACTCTAAAGCAGTCTTGAAATAATAATGTAATTTCAGGAGGATAGAGCAATGGATGGCTCTAAAGCAGTCTTGAAATAATTAGATGGCTTCAGGAGGATAGAGCAATGAATAGCTCTAAAGCAGTCTTGAAATAATAATGTGATATGTCTTCAGGAGGATAGAGCAATCAATAGCTCTAAAGCAGTCTTGAAATAATAATGTGACATGTCTTCAGGAGGATAGAGCAATCAATAGCTCTAAAGCAGTCTTGAAGTAATGATTTCAGGAGGATAGAGCAATGGATAGCTCTAAAGCAGTCTTGAAATAATAATGTAATTTCAGGAGGATAGAGCAATGGATAACTCTAAAGCAGTCTTGAAATAATAATGTAATTTCAGGAGGATAGAGCAATGGATGGCTCTAAAGCAGTCTTGAAATAATAATGTGATATGTCTTCAGGAGGATAGAGCAATGAATGGCTCTAAAGCAGTCTTGAAGTAATGATTTCAGGAGGATAGAGCAATGGATAGCTCTAAAGCAGTCTTGAAATAATAATGTAATTTCAGGAGGATAGAGCAATGGATAACTCTAAAGCAGTCTTGAAATAATAATGTAATTTCAGGAGGATAGAGCAATGGATGGCTCTAAAGCAGTCTTGAAATAATTAGATGGCTTCAGGAGGATAGAGCAATGAATAGCTCTAAAGCAGTCTTGAAATAATAATGTGATATGTCTTCAGGAGGATAGAGCAATCAATAGCTCTAAAGCAGTCTTGAAGTAATGATTTCAGGAGGATAGAGCAATGGATAGCTCTAAAGCAGTCTTGAAATAATAATGTAATTTCAGGAGGATAGAGCAATGGATAACACTAAAGCAGTCTTGAAATAATTAGATGGCTTCAGGAGGATAGAGCAATCAATAGCTCTAAAGCAGTCTTGAAGTAGTAATATGACCTCATGAGGATAGAGCAATGAATAGCTCTAAAGCAGTCTTGAAATAATTGGATGATTTCAGGAGGATAGAGCAATCAGTAGCTCTAAAGCAGTCTTGAAGTCATGAGAGGCTATCAGGAGGATAAAATAACCCTGAGGTTACAATAAAGCAGTCCCAAAGTAATAATAAGCTCATCAGGAGGGTAAAGTAACCCTGAGGTTACAATAAAGCAGTCCCAAAGTAATAAGAAGCTTATCAGGAGGATAAAGTAACCCTGAGGTTACAATAAAGCAGTCCCAAAGATCATAAGATTGTTTGTTGGATAATTAACCTGAAAACAAGGTAGCATTCTGTATAACAACATTAGTTTATGCTTTATGTATGCATGTATGACATGATGCACATAGGTAATGTACTATAGACATATATGTTATGGTATGATGTAAATGATGTATGTATGATATGACACTGCGGGAAGTGTCTGGATATCCTTGTATAACAACTGCTGGCCAAGGAAAATAAATCCCGATTCGTTGTTGAAGAATATATAACCCTCCGTCTGCTGGGGATAACAAGGTATAAATAACCTCCCGTTGTTGGGGATAACAAGGTATAGATAACCTCCCGTTGTTGGGGATAGTAGGGTATAGATAACCTTCGTTTTCGTTTGATAGTAGGATAAGTATAACATCCCGTCTTCGTTCATCGTGCCCTTATTGGAAAGTAATTTCCCGTATATCCGTATGAGGATAAAAGAGATGGATATAAATTCCAGGGGAGATTAGACTTTGTGAAAATGGATTAGTCCTACTGATGGTTTGTAACTGTCTTGTAAAGATGAACCGGCGAAGCTTCGTTGAAATCCTTCCCTCGTTCGTCCTTAGTAAATACTATTACTGCATTTTCGTGTATTTCTGGTAAACATCAATCATATTAAAAGCATACATGCATTTCTGGTAAACATCAATCGTATTCAAAGGCATACATACATTCAAACACAACCAATGGACGTTTCGCTTATGTAAATAGGGTAAAAGTAAATCTGGATTCAAAAGATGGAATTTATTTATATCAAAAGTGACCCATACACGGATAAGTTTGTACAAGGAGACATAAACCCTAGTAAGAGAATTTTGTCATGAAGTTTTACAAAAAGAATCAGCTATGTGGGAAATAATCCTATTGAGTTTCAATTCTACTATTGCCACTCAAGTATCTCATCTTCTTGCTGTTGAGACGGAAACGATTGGATTGAGCTTTATCTGTTTGAGTTTGAGTAAGTAGTACAACTGGTTGCAGTTTCATGAGTGATCCAAACGAGACATAGTCATACGCTTTAATCCCTAACTTTTGCCTGGATTGCCCTTTCAGGTTTTCAATCCACCGGGATACCCTTTTTTGCCCAAGCCGCCTTTTCAGGTTTTCGACTTGCCGGGTGTACATCTTTTTATATATATATCCCTAATTTTTGCCCAAACCCTTTTGGTTTGCCGGGATGCCCTTATTTTTGCCTAGGCCTGTCAACCTAGCGGGTCTTTTTTTATGCGTAGTATTTTTTAACTATGTCTGCGTTTACAGGTTGTGGGAAGTCTTCACCATCCATTGTAGTCAGTATCATGGCACCTCCTGAGAACACTGTCTTGACTACAAATGGTCCCTCATATGTTGGAGTCCACTTGCCCCTAGGATCACCCTGTGGTAATATGATACGCTTGATTACCAAGTCACCAGCCTGATATACCTTTGGCTTAACCTTCTTGTTAAAAGCTTTGATCATTCGTTTCTGGTACATCTGGCCATGACAAAACTGCTGCTAACCTTTTCTCATCAATCAAATTTATCTGGTCAAGTCGAGTCTGAATCCACTCATCTTCATCCAAGCCCGCATCCTTCATAATTCTCTAGGAGGGGATCTGAACTTCAATAGGCAGAGCTGCTTCCATACCATAGACTAAGGAGAATGGGGTTGCCCCTGTTGAAGTATGTATTGTAGTACGATAACCATGCAGAGCAAATGGTAACATCTCGTGCCAATCCTTGTAAGTAACAGTCATCTTCTGTACAATCTTCTTAATGTTCTTATTAGCAGCTTCAACTGCCCCATTCATCTTTGGACGATACGGAGAAGAGTTGTGATGCTTAATCTTGAACTGCATCTTCGAAATCAACAAGGTAGTATGGTTCAACATATACTGTCTTAGTCGGCGAGCAGCCCATGCCAAAGCGCAGCAAGTTTTCTCGAGCAGTGAGTATCTTATTTCACAGTCGGTAAACTTTTTGCTAAGGTAGTATATTGCCTGCTCTTTTCGACCAGACTCGTCATGTTGCCCCAATACACACCCCATTGAGTTGTCTGATACTGTTAGATACATAATCAAGGGTCTTCCCTCAGCTGGTGGCATTAAAATTGGAGGTTCTAGCAAATATCTCTTGATTTCATCAAAGGCAGTCTGGCACTCATCATTCCATTCCATCACCTGATCTTTCTTCAACAACTTGAAGATTGGCTCACAGATGGTAGTTAATTGGGAAATAAATCTTGCAATGTAGTTCAATCGTCCCAAGAAACCTCTAACCTCCTTCTCAGTACGGGGTGTTGGCATCTCTCGTATAGCTTTCACTTTTGCAGGATCCACTTCAATACCTTTTCCACTGACAATGAAACCCAGGAGCTTTCCAGATCTAACTCCAAAAGTACACTTGTTTGGATTTAATCTCAACCTGTATTTCTTCAACCTCTCAAACAACTTGTGCAGATGATCAAGATGTTGTTCTTCATTCTGAGACCTGGCTATCATATCATCCACACATACCTCTATCTCATGATGAATCATATCATGAAACAAAGCCACCATAGCATGCTGATATGTTGCCCCTATCTTGACCTCTTTTCTGTTTTCTTCAGTTCCCAGATTCACAACTTCGACTGGCTCTTCATGTGGCTGTATAGCTTTCTCTTCTTGTTGTAACAACCTAGCAAGCTCTACAGGTATTTCACGATCGTCCTCGTCTCCGTCTTTAGTTTGATAGATCGGATTCTCGAAATTGTAATTGGCAATAGTAGAACTGTTATCAACTGGATCCAGAGTGGATGAGGATCAGCATTTTAGTGACGTGGGTGTGTGTAAGAACACATAGCTGATAAAGCAAAAATAAAAGAAAAAGAAAGACAAGGAACACAATATTTACGAAAACGAAACGTCCATTGATTTTATGGAATGAAGTATGCAAATGAAATGACAACCCGTAACAAGCACACCATTGTGCCCCGGGTAAGGCACATGGCTTGAAAGTTTAAATTTAAAAACATAACACAGTAATAGTATTTACTCCTGACTAAAGGAGATAGGGACAACATCTTCAGCTTCCCAATTATTGAGTCCAACACCCACAGTAGGAAAAATCCATGCCTCCAAGTTGTAGTCTTCATCTTGGTCTCCCACAGCATTGATAACCCCTTGATTGGTGATACGAACAGCACGAGCACGATGAACAGCCTTCTGGGACTCTTCTTCCACCACAGCTTTTGCATCATTGAGGGAGGCCATTGCCATTGTTGGAGGGTTTCTGATGACCACAGGAACCTTCTTCACAGCAGGAGGAGTCACACAATCCTTAACAGCCCAGGGAACCACTTCAAATGACTGACATGGAGTTTCAATGTATTCACCTTCTACTTCCAGATACTTGAAAGTGTTTACATGGCTGACAAAGTATTCTTCCTCTCCAAAGACAGTAACAACTTTTCCATTCACCGGATATCTCAACTTTTGATGTAATGTGGAGGTCACAGCACCTGCCCCATGGATCCAGGGACGACCAAGCAGACATGAGTACGAAGGACGAATATCCATCACATAGAATGTAGCAGTAAACACCTGAGAGCCAACCTTGATTGGAAGATCAATTTCCCCATGTACTACTCTTCTAGAACCATCAAAAGCCTTTACCACAATATTACTAGGCTTCAATACCGTATCTTCAGGACTCAGCTTGTTCAGGACTTCCTTAGGCAACACATTCAGAGAGGAACCATTGTCTATCAGCACATGAGACAGGGTAGTGCCCCTGCATTCAATTGAAATATGCAAGGCCCTGTTATGATCCCTCTTGGCAGGGGTCAAGTCAGCATCAGAAAGTCCTAACCCGTTGTCATAGGTCAGGTGAGCAACACAATTCTCAAACTGGTCCACAGAAATTGCACTGGGTACATGAGCCATCTTTAGAAACTTGATCAATGACTTGGCATGAGCCTCAGAACATAATAACAGGGAGAGCATAGAAATCTTTGAGGGAGTATGCCCCAGCTGATCAACAATATCATAATCACTCTTGCGAATGATTCTCAATACTTCTTCCATCTGCTTAGAGAGGTCATCAGCAGCTGGCACATCAGTAGATACAGGCTCAATAACAGGACCCTTGCCCCGAGCATCAGTGGTGGAAGTAACAGCAGGAGTAACTGCACTCTTAGAAGCAACTGGAGGAGAGAAGACTCTTCCACTACGAGTGATTTTGCTAGATCCAGCAATATTATCAATGTCAACAGGCATATCAGGTAAAGGCTCCTGCTTGACACCATGGATGTAAACATCAGACCCATAGTGCCAAGGCACAGCTTTGTCAGATGTATAAGGAATAGGACCAGGAGTGGTAATGATCAGAGGAGCTACTCTGGCTTCAGCAACAACTTTCACAGGACCTTCAGCAGTAATCTTGATTGGGCCCTGATGAGTGATTTTAATGGGACCATTTGAAGTGATTCTTAGTGGTACTTTGTCAACCATGTCAACCTCTTCAATCTTCTTACCCTGAGTCAGATGATCCACCATACTTTCTACAGATGCTGGTCTTCTTTCAAACACTATAGTATATTTATCCATGAGACGTTGCATCCCATCTCTCAAAATGAAGCAACTATCCGGCTTATAGGTACAATATAGACAATCTTCATGACAACCTGGAAAGATCCCAGCTTGTACTAACCTCTTTTTGATAACAGACAATGGTGTGCTCAACTCCATAACTGAATAGACATGCAGATCTTCATCAATATCTTCATCAATGGCGTTGACAGTCTTCTCGTGATTTGGCATTGGAGCTGTAATCACATTTGGAGTACCTGGTGGATCAAACTCAATTTCTCCAGCATCAATCATATCCTGAATTTTGTTCTTCAAGACCCAGCAGTTATTAGTATCATGTCCTGGACAGTTTGAATGATATGCACATCGTGCATTGGGATTGTACTTGGGAGAGGTAACATTGGGATTCTGAGGGGCCTCCCTCAGGGTAATAAGTTCAGCTTTCAACAAGTGTTGCAATGCCTGAGCCATTGACATGTTGATCTTCGTGAACTGTCTTCTAGCCCTTTGTTGGTTGCCTTGAGGCTGCTCTGTTGTTGCAGGAGTTGGATTTGAAATATGAACTGCACTAACAGACTGATGCCTTCTGTTACGATCAGGCTGACCATACACAGCATTAGATTCTTTCTTCCCAGTGGGAGGCTTCTTTGCAGCACCTGATGAAGAAGTGCCCACTTGGATCTTACCACTCTTGATACCATTCTCTACTCGCTCTCCTGTCATGATCAACTCAGTGAAGCCAGATGATGAGCTTCCAATGAGATGACTGTAAAACGGACCATTCAGCGTACACATGAACATATCAACCAACTCCCTATCAGTCAAAGGGGGTTGAACTCTTCCAGCTAAGTCTCTCCACTTCTGAGCATACTCCTTAAAGCTTTCTTTGGCACCCATAGACATACTTTGAAGCTGCATGCGAGTGGGGGCTAAGTCAGCATTGTATTGATACTGCTTGTAGAAAGCTTCAGCAAGGTCATTCCAATCTCTGATGTTGACACTCTCCAACTGATAATACCACTCTAGCTGAGCTCCAGATAAACTCTCTTGAAAGAAATGGATCCACAACTTTTTATCAGCAGTGTGGGGTTGAATTCTTCTGACATAAGACCTCAGATGCAATTTGGGACAAGAGACCCCATCATAGACAACAAATGTAGGAACTTTGAACCCAATGGGTATGACCACCCCAGATATCAAGCTCAAATCCTCAAAATCCAGCCCAGATGATTTCTGTAATTCCATAGCATCCATTCTATCCACCAGCATCTTGAATTTGTCTTCGTTAGGCTCATGGTAGTAGTTAGCCTCAGAATCAGAGTCCCCCATAGTGTTGTGGAGACTGCCTCTCTCCTGCTCAGATTCTTCAGATCCATAGTCTTCAACCTGTTCCTTGGTCTTGAAAGGACCTTTGAACCTTCTTCCCATGTTGAGCAACCCAGCAGACCTTCTAGCCTTCTTAGTCTTCTTGGCCAGCAGTGTCTTCAATTCATCCTGCCCCTTAGATAGGTTCAGGATCAGCTCTTGGAACTGTGCATTCTGTGCCTGGAGATCCTTAACTGATTGTTCAAGAGCCATTGCTGAAATAAACAGCGAGGAGATGAGAAACCTGTGCACAATTATAAACCTGTGATGCAATGATATGGGAATGCATATGCAATGTTTTCAAGGACCGCAGGATTTAAATTTGCTTAAACAAACAAGAAAGTAACTTTTTATTAGTAATAACTTGTTTTGCCTTTTAGGCTTACAAAAAATGAAAACGAAATAAGTACAAAAGATGGGGTTTTAAGTCTCCCATGGTCGTTTCCTCTTTGTGTTGAGGTATGAGTTGAGGTTTCGTTCCTCATGAAGTAGCTTTGTTAGCTCTAGGATCCTTGCTTGGCTTGCTTTGTAATGAGCCTCGAAAGTATCCCTTTGCTCTTTCAGTTGGATCCATGATCTCTGCAAGTCTTCCATATCAGTAGGCATGTCTGGGTGAAGGATGGTATAAGCTGTGTCTCCTTCAGCAACAGGTTCCATGGTAACTGGTAGGATGGCAGGATATGGCATCATGAGTGTCTGAGCACGAAATCGTACCCATCTGAGATAAGCCTCCATAGGAATGGTGTACTTAGGCTCCAGTGTCTTGCTGTCAATCCTGTTTACCTTTCCCCAAGCTCGTATGAATCTTTGGCGGTAACCCTGAAGATCGTTGTCGTAGTCAAACACAATGCCCTGAATCAACATGTCATGTGGACCATCGCTCCGGGCGTAACCAAACTGTCGTAAAGCTAGAGATGGGTTGTAGGTGATGCCTCCTCTTATGCCTAGAAGTGGTACATTAGGAAACTCCCCACAACGGTCAATGATGGTGACATTCTCCATAGATCTGGAGCACCAATGGATGTCTGAGTGAGAAAGTGACATGATCCTCTTGGACCATCTGAACCCTTGCTCATTCTTCATTACTGAGCGAGGAAGGTGAGAAATAAACCACCTAGAAAGTAAAGGTATGCAGCACATCAAAGTTCCTCTTGCCCTTGTAGTACGGGTGTGAAGAGAATGTAGGATGTCTCCAAGTAAGGTAGGCACTGGATTGTGACTCAGGAATATGTTGATGGCATGAACGTCTATGAACTGATCAGGATTGGGGAACAACACTAAGCCATAAATCAATAAGGCTAAGATCTCCTCAAAAGCATCGTAGCTCATAGCCTTCAAGAACATTTGAGCTTTATCCACTAATACCTTGGCAAGAATACCTTTAACTCCACTTCTCGTCTCTAGAACAATGTCGGACTTCTTCAGATGTAGAGCTGCAGCAATAACTTCTGGTTTAAGCTCCTTCTCTAAGCCTGTGAATGGCTTCTGATCAAGAACAGGTATACCCAGAAGTTTAGAGAACTCCTCCATGGTTGGAACCAGCTGATAATCAGGAAATGTAAAGCAATGGTGCTTAGGGTCAAAGAACTGAAACAGCACACTCATCATGTCTTCACTGAACCCTGAAGTAACTAGATCCAATAAGTGACCATGTCTCTTGTTGAACTGGGAATGATCAGGCACTAGGGAAACCAACTCTTTGAGCTTGGGAGGTATCCCTACAAAGTTGATCCTGATGGTGTTTCTACGAGCAGAAGCCATGACCTGCAACAAAGAACAAAAATAAATCCCTTGGTCCTTGAAATGGTTAGGGAAAATGATATGCTCATGATGCATGATGATGTCATGATGTTATGTTCAATCACAAACATGTGGCACACACAAACAAGTCACACAATTGCCCTAGGTTTAAAGGCTTGCATGAGGTTTAAAGGTAAGTACCCTCCCCTGAAGTTAGATGGTTCATCCTGTCCTACAAAAGTAACCAGGTTCTAAGGGATCTCAATATCATTGATCCTTCACAAGGGTGGTTGTTCAGAAGGCAACTTACTTGCCAACCAAAACCCTCCAAGTTTAAGATCTCAATGAGCGTAGTATCGAGTGTCAACCAACTTCAGTCTGCACCAAAGCCGGTTACCTCACTACTTTCTAAAGGCCAAGATGAGTTAACTAGGGTTCTAAAAGTCAGTTAGTGCATTGACAACATATGGCAGCCTCAATATTATCCTCAACTTGACTTAAGGAATATAAGCACCAACCAAGAAGTCGCACTAACTATGGCCACCAGATCAACCGTATCGATATACGTCGTACAATTTCCTTGGTCTATTGCCGTTTACCTAAGGTACACTAGATCCGGGTTAGGACCTTTCACACATAAGAGCACCCCAACAATATAATAATAAAGCAAACAAGGCAAACAATTTAAAGTGATCTTAATTCCTAAGGGTACCCCTCTTAAATAGATCCCCAGCAGAGTCGCCAGTCCTGTAACACGGTGGGAGAACTGACTTTAAACAATGTTGCGGATAGCAAGAGTCGCCACCGACTTTTATTTTATCCATAAGGAAAGGTTATAAAAGAACAGGAAAGACCTTAGAGAATATTTTGGGTCCGGGGGGTAGGTTATGAAAAGGGAAGGTGTTAGCACCCTTTTCATCCATGGTTATCCATGGGCTCTTAGGTACTTAAGCTCACTTTTGAATTGTTTTGAAAGTGTAGTGTGTGAATAGAAAATTTTCAGAATAGTTAATAAATAATCCATGTAAGGATGTGTTAAGAACTTGTTTGAAAACTTGTTGAAAATTTGTTTAAGTGTGAAACAGTTTTTGAAGTGAGCAAGCACCTAGGAGTAACCTACCCTAATGCTTTAAGGTCTTTCTTATTCTTTATTCTTTCCTTTAGTAAGACTATCCCTACTATAATGGAGTAGGTAGTCCTTACTTTGGATGTTAAGGGACATGTGAGGGACAATTGGATTTTTGAAGGCCATTGTGGGGTGTAATAAGCAAACTGGAGGGACTATCATCATTTTTCGAAAGGGACTCGATTCGTAAAGGCAACCATAAGGGACTTTGATGATTTTTCTATTTGAGGGACTTGCTCTATACACCCCACTTAACCATTATTCGTAGGCAACTTGAGGGATATCCTTAGGAAGTGAAACGGCGATTAAAATCGACTTACGTGTGTGACGTGTTTATTTTAATTATCTTTATTTAAAAGTGATCTAAATTTATTTTAATATTACATACAGGTTGTTACACTCCCTAATTACTAACCATAATAATAATTAAATAATTAAACAACTTTACCTCCATGAAACAATTACAAAATAATAAGCAAAATAATTAAATAGCAAAGATAAATAAAATATAAATAAGCAATAATAAATAATAAAGGGGTTAATTCTAAGTTTACTCGGCAAGACATCGCATCTTGTGCCTACGTATCCTTACGGGAGTGGAATCAGAGTAATCGTAGTTCCCCTCAATAGGGAGGTTAAAAACTTCTTGACTGTGGTCAAGGTCTCAAGGGGAATAAACGCATCTTAAGGACACGCTTACGTGGAGTGTAGAAACTCCAAATCTCTACGTTGAAATGTTAAGTTGTAATTAGGGTTAAATTAGGGATTCCACGGCGGGAAACCCTAAAATGAGCGCGGCGGCTCTTTGACTTAATGCTAAGGGTAAAATTGTAATTTTGCCTGCGGCGAGGCATTTGTGAAAAGTAGGGTTTGTAAGGGTGTAATTTTGAGGGTTTGAATGTGTGAGGGTTTATGGACTATTGGCGCGGCGGCCAAACAGTTAGACCTAACCTTCGGATGTGTGCAATGTGACAGAAATAATAGTGATGAAAGTGTGAGGAATTTAAATCACGCAAACAAGAATAAAATGCAGAAAGTAAGCACGATTGTTGGTTCGCGAGGTTACAGATGAGGAACAGATACAATAATAATAAAACTTGAATTGAAAAATAAAATAAAACAGTAAACATAAAAGGCTGCAAAACGAACACACATGTTAGTAGACAGAGTTAGACGGCCATCGGGTGAATTACGAAGACAGTGAAGAAAAAGATGCAAATTTCGGGATTTTCGTATTTTTTTGAAAAGAAGGTCTTAATTATATATGAAAAAAAGAAATAACGTTAGTTTTTAAAACTTAATTTTTATTTTGAAAATTGTTTTAATTTTAATCTAAAAAACGGTTTGTATTAAAAGGGTTTTTCATAATTATCAAAAAAAAGTTTAACTTAATTAAAAAACTTTATTTTTATTTATTTTATTTTATTTTTTAGAAAAAAACAAATTACGTTTTTTTTATAATATCTAAAAAAACAAAAGGAAAAAAAAAGGAAATAAAAGTTGGGCCGGTAGCTACATCCGGGCCCAACCGATTGCATGCATCCCATAAACACAAAAATCCCAGAATTAGGGTTTCAAAACCCTGTGGCATCTCGCGGCGCCGTTTCTCATTTCTCTTCGTTTGCGTTCTTTCTTTGCCTTCGTCCTCTCTGATTTTCTCTCATGCTCAACCTGAAAAGAAAAACAAACACATAGCAATAGTGAATCAAGAGTTTACATCGTTTTTTGACGGTGGTTTCTTTGAGGCGATGATGTGAACTGAGCTTTCGGGGGAGGTTTGCCCGTCGTGGATGGAGGCGGCGTCGGTGGACCTTCCTCAATCTCTCGGTTTGTGCTCTGATGATTACTTTGTGACGAGAACTCTTCTCCTCTTTCTCTCTCGCGGCCGCTGGGGTTTTGCTCGCGATTGTTGTTCGCCCCTCTTCGTCTAGGTTTTCGAACCTTAGCCCCTTTCTCTCTCGCGGCCACCGTTCGCGTTGTTCTTCGCTCTCTCTTCTCCCCTAGGGTTTGATCAGGTGCTATGGTTCCCTTTTATATTCTTCTTGAATGGATTTTGTGGGCTTTGGATCTATGTTTGTACGTTATTATTTTTTTTATGATGATTTGATTTGCTGATATGATTGGATTCTGTTTCTGATATTGGATCGATTTGGTCCAGATTTGGATCTGTTGATTTTATCTGATATGGTTTTGATCTTCTACAGATATGGATTTTCGCTCATTTGGATTTGGATAACTTATTTTCTTTGGTTTAGCCCTTTCTGGCTGATACGGTTTCGGATTTCAATTCCTTTGGTTATGGAACGTACACTCACTTTTCTTCTTCTTCTTTCAGGTGCAAATAAGTTCGGAGGCTGCCGGTCTTGTGCCATTGGCGAGAAAGGACATAATGGTGATGACGACTTAATAGTCTGAGCCATATTGGGTTGTCGGATGTAGTTGCCTTGCGAATTACATTGAGTTGTTCGAAACAGTTGCCTTATTTCGATTTTCGATGCTCGGTAGGGAGTTTGATAATGGCCACGGCCATAGTCCTCCTGGCTACTCGAGCCTTGCCCAATGATGAACCACCTGAGGGCTAAGAATACATCCTTCTCCTATATTTACTCTTGGACCTCGAATTGCTTTGATGGTCAATATGTTGTTGTTGCTGCAGATGATGAACCGAGATTATTGATATTTCTATTGTTAACTGTAGCTTGCTTGCAACTGATATTTGCTATTGTTGTTCGCAGCTGGCATGCTTGGTGCTTGAGGTTGGTATTTGATGTACTGCTGTTGTGGATGTTTTTCTTGCAATTGACTTGGAGGTGTTGAACTGGTGTTGATACTTGCAAATGCTTGTAGATGACGCGCAAATACTTGCTTGCCGCTGCTGAGACGTTGATGCTTGCTGATGCGAAGAAAAACCTTTTGTTGTTTGCAGCTGAAATGTTGATGTTGATATGGAAGTATTTGCTGCTGCCACCGATGCGTTGGCTTACCACCGTTGCGGTGGTTTCCGATGGTGTGGAAATTCCTTTGTCATGATTGTTATGAATTGTTGAAATACTTGTTATTGATGTTTGCACGAGCTTGCCTGCTATGTTGGTTATTGTCCTTTGCCAATGCAGTCGTTGCTCTTGTTTGTTGAAATATTTCCCATCATGCCGCTGTTACTGCTACCTGTTATTGTGTTAGTGATGATGGACTCGTTCTGATATGAACTGATCTTCCTGATACCGTTTGGATTTGATAATCTAACTTGGTTTTTTTTGATACTGATCTGCTTCTGGTATTTCAGGTGTTGGATATTTTTGGAACCGGTTCAGATCTATTGGCATCTGGGTCTGAATTCGGATTGGATTTGATATTTACTTGATAGAAAATCCAGATTGTAATCAGTTAGGCTTCACGAATCCAATTTCGGCATATCACCACTTTTCGGCAAAATCATTTCGGCTCGCGCTTCTTTTTACTCTTTCTCTTTCTCGGCTGTCCCGTTTAAAACTACAGAACAGAGGCTGCCGGTTGGTAGCCGGGATCGAGAAATGGACATGGGAGTTTGGTTTCGGCATTAGTCGTGCCCTCCCGACACCCGGTGATGAGTGACTTTTCTGAGGGTGTCACAATAACCGTCTAACTTTAATCCATTGTTCTATTTTGCTTTGTTTGTGCAGGTGTGAAGAAAAGAGCCGCGTACGAAAGATTAATCGAGAAATCAAGCATTGAAGACCTTTAGAGAAATTGGGACTTTAGAAATTAGGATGAAATGTACTTTACTCTCCTTTTGTAAATTGTAAATATTTATGAATAAATTCAAAAATATTCCAATTTTAATTCCTCTTTGTACTAAAAAATATTGTGAATAAAGTTCAATATATTTTCTATCCTAGTTACTTTCCGATTATTCTTTTCATGATTTTGATTTTGTCGCAACCTGACTGCTCCATCAAATATCCGATTAAACCTTACTGATCAAATAACCTCTAATAAGATCCACCGGTTGAAATTAATCTGATCCAACTTGAACAATAATCTCAATTTCACCATATAAATTCAGCATAAATAAAAATCCGACAATCACTCAAATCGAACCTTGTCACTCCAATACATATTGCTCACACAACTGATATAACCTTAATTTCCCCCAATATATTCTAAATTAAGTCGCACTTGATGATAGAATCGGGAAGGGCCTTGAACGACTTAAAATAGACAGGAAGAACAGAGAAAATCCCTCGACAGTAAAGCAGAAATATACTCGGTGCCAAAAAATCCAATTGTGTTTTTGATGAATAAATTCAATACCATGAACCAAACCAAATTGACACCTCAATATAATCAAACCATGTGACGAATGAATGTCTCAGAAATCCACTGGTGACAGAGACTCGGCCCATCGTATCTCGACCTAAAAAAACGGCAACAGCTCATCTTCAAAAATTATCAGCAACAACGTGAGAATGACCATTTTTCCCTTTAGCAACTAAAATGCACTAGACATGATTCACGGCATGCGAGAAACAAATGAGTAACAGACTCAACGAAGTGGGACTCCACGGGGACAGGATACAACCATCGATGGGAGATCTCCAAAGTATAACAGCAGCACATACTCCAAGAATATGGTGATTTAACAACAGGTGAGAAACTTGTGAACCTTGTGAACCTTCTTAGAACACAAAGTCTTGTATTGTGAGGGCAAATTTTGGGGTGCAACACCGGGGAGACCCCATTCCGGCTCACATACGTAACCTAGGTGGTAATCCCCGTGGAGATCAGGGAGCCGTCCAGAAGAACCGAGGCACCTCTTGAAGAGGAAACAAATGACGAGGCTCTTAGAGAGGAGCTCAACCTAGTCGAGGAGATCCACTCAGGGGCGGCTCTCTGTGAGGCCCGCCTAAAACAAAAGATCACCCTCCGTCACGACAACAGAGTCATAAAGCACAAGTTCCAGATTGGCGACCTAGTCATGCGTAGAAACCAAAAAGACTCGCACGAGGGCAAGCTCGCTGCAAATTGGGAAGGCCCCTATCGCGTCCGAGATAAAACGGAGCACGAAACCTACTACCTAGAAAAACTCCACGGGGACCAGATAACTCGATCATGGAACGCTGAAAAGCTAAAAAAATACTACAGCTAAAAAGCTGCCCACGAGACCATCCTCGGGATACAGGAGGGCGACCTGGTACTCTCGTAGCTCTTAGGAATCAACGAAATAACAAACACTTGCCCTTGTGTGTGCGGGAAAAATGTTCTGCTCGACAGCAACCACCTCGACCGAGCGTCACCGCCGCAGTACCACGATCGGCAGAACACCCAGCTCGCGATGGTCCATTCACGCCAGGGGGACGAGTCCACTGCCGCGGTCCGACCCCTTTTTCCGACCAGGTATCAACACCGGTCAACCGGTCAGTTCCCTACACTGCCGGACAATGATGTCGAGCTACATTCCCTACTTAGTGCAATTTAAATAAAATAGCAAACATGCAACCAAGCATACAAACAAACATATCTACCAAGCGAGAATATACGAGCACACACAAATACTTGGAAAGAAAACATTCAAAGTAGAAATGGGCACACACCCGAAAGTCAAACTATTACAATAACGGGCTTCCGCCCAAAATCATCCAAATTGGGCACACAGACCGAAAATAACTTGGCACGCAGGAGGAAACAACATGGCACGCAAGCCGAAACAAAAGACAAAACGGGCACACTAGCCAGCATTACTGCTCCCCAGGCTCCTCATCCTCGGGCGCATCATTCTCCCCATCATCACTCTCCGAACCCTCAGGAACCACTATCCGTCCATCCTGAATCGAGAAAAAGGAACCGGTCCTGTCGGTCACGAGCTCAGTGTTCACAAGGCGTAGTTGCTTTATCGTGTTATTGAACCTCACCTCGACGGCACCGAGACAGTCCTCCTCGAGCCGTCGAATCCTCCCTACGAGCAGCCCCCTTGATGTCAGCTGATGTTCTTCCTCAGACTCTTCGTCTGCAGCAGCAACCAACGACTCAAGCTCTGCAACACGACCCCGAACACTCTTCAACTCATCATCTCGGTCCTTCACAGACTTCTCCAGCCCCACGATTCGGTCTTGCTAGGTTTTCTCTCGCTCCAAGAACTCCCGATGATCGGTCTCCATCTTTGCTCGAACCTCCTCAGACATGGCGAGTTCGGACTTCACGACGGCCAGCTCCTCGGAAGAACATCCTGCCTCGTTCAACACGAAGGCTGTCTCAAAGACCCTCACCATGGCCGCCAGATCCGTGGACAACATCTTCCCGCAAGCTTCTTTGCTCATCTAAAGTATGCTCCTCTCCTCGTCAGGGGTCACCCCGGGTTCATTCCTGCCCGAAAAGAAATTCGGCCAGAGGCAACAAGGAGGTAGAGAAAGCCCACGCTCCGGAGAAGATTTCGTAAGGTTTATCTGATGCACGTCATTTTCCCTTCGCCACTTGGGAGCTAGGACCTGCACCGGGGACCCTGCCGGCTGCAGTGACGATGTCGAACCCGAGGAAGCTAGGGCCAGATTCCAGGGAGCTAGGGGTGCACGACCAGGAGCACGGCGGGCTCCCCTGTTCGTTCGTCTAATATCCTCACGTATCACTCACGACAAAGCTTATCTCTAATGCAGCATCGAGAAAACAACCATGTTGTCCCATTGGTTATCTCTCTACCCAAAAAAACACAACACAGAGCATTAAGAACTGATACTCAAGCAAATGCTAAGCCTAAATCTATCTCTAGTATTTAGGACCTAACAGGTAATCATCCTAGTTCCAGATCCGAAAAGTATATTTCTATCACGATTTAAATCAAAGATTAACAGGTAAACAAAGACAACACCCATATCAGATAAACAATTGTTTTGCATAAAACACAATGATCAAAATATGTACACACACTTAACCCTTTTTACATGTATTCATCTAATCCGCCAAATGTCGGTGAACATCGTTCTTCATCACTATTATCACATACCCACACAATATCATATTGATCCTACCCATGCTACTTAATCAACACAATACCATAGAAGATACAATGAATATCAACTTCAAAACCATGTCAAAAGTTTGTTCATTGATAGAAGAAAATCTGAGATCAAAGATGTGAAAAGATTTTGTCAAGACCCACAAATAAGCAATCAAAGATAATCAATCAATAGAAAATCAAAACTAGTTCACAAACATAAATTAGATGAAATACATAAGTGTCGCGGTGAGAATTGGATGTCAAATTATTAATTAATTTGAATCGTAATTCACTTTAGTTCACCACCGGTCTTTGATTTGTCCAAAGGAAAGGAAAAAGATCGAAATACCCTTAACGCAATGCAAATGCAAAAGCTAGAGAGTTTTAGGTTCGGGGGTTGGTTAAACTTAGGGAAGGTGCTAGCATCCTAAGTTTCTGTAGTACTCTACAGGAACCTCTTGTTTTTATGTTGTTTATTGCTATGGGTTATCTGCTTAAAGGTAAAAGACCTAGGGGTTTATTTCTAAGTATACTCGATAAAATATCACATCTTATGCCTACATATCCTGACGGGAATGGAATCAGAGTATTTTGTAGTTCCCCTAAAGGGTTTGAGGAGTTCTTTGACTATGGTCAAAGTTCCTACAGGATAAGGTAGTTGATTGAATGGTTTTAGAGAGAAAAGACGAGTTATCATTTTAAGGGAGATTACTTAATTTAACCGCCACGACTTCGTAGGAAAATAGTCTTTGCATCGTCTTAAGAGAAGAGCTCAAGTACTCGGATTGTCAATAAGTACGCCTCTATCTTTCTTAAGCGGAAAAGTCCCTACATATTGATTGAATTGTTATGGGGTAGAAGTTTTATCTCACTTAAGATGATTAACATCTTATTCTCTAATGTTTGAATAAGTTTGAATTGTTTTTGGTTTTTTTTATCTAAGTTGTAAAATAAAAGACAAAGGTCCTCTTTAAGGGGTAGGATCTAACTTAGAGATCAACTTGAATGGGATTAGGGATCAAGTGGGGAATATGATGTAAATGAGATGCATACGCGCAAGTTTCACGTTACACGCAGATTCTTCCTTTGGACGTTATGCAATGCGATAAAATAAATGCGATAATGATAAATTGCGGAAAATAAAGGCAGATAAATAAATCCATACACAAACGCATGAAAGCGCTAAGGTGCACGAGTGAGTGAAAATGAATATGTGAATGGGAATCGGAGCATAAGCGTGCACGATTGATCGATTGCGATGTTGATTGATTTTGCGAGAAAACTGATTTTAGGAAAGAAAAGAAAAGTGGAATTATTAGATTAAATTAAAGTTTAAGAAAAGTTGAATTGATTTTATGAGATAATAATTTTCTTAAGAAAAGTTATATTGATTTTTTGGTGAAAGGATTTTTGGGTCCCAAATTAATTAAATTAATTTGTAAACAAAAGCTTAGTTACTATTAATAGGTCCTAATATTATAAAAAGGATTTAATTACTATAAATTCTTTTTATTTTTAAAAAGGGTGAACTAAACTAAATGAAGTGATTTATTAAGGAAAGAAGAAGAAAAAAAGCATTATTTGATAAAAGGTTAATTAGACGAGGAAAAAAAAGTAAATTAAAATTTGAGTTTTAGATAAATAGTAAATTAAATTGAAAGGTTAATTAATTAATTAAATAGATAAGTGAAATAAAAAGTTGATTAAGTGGTAGATTAATAGGTTAATTAATTTTTTTAAAAAAAGGTTAATTAATTAAGGTAGATTAAGGGTTAATGGATTAATTAGAGGCTGATTAGTGGATAATGAAAGGATTAGGGGGGGGGGGGGCGTATACTGGTGCGCATGAATGTGCAGGTGGATATCGTGGGGGCGCGTTGGTGTGGATCGTGTGATGAGTGCGTGTGATGGATCATACGGTGATAGTGCGCAGGTACGTGATAGTGGTTGTGGGTGTGTGCGCATGAGATTATAAAATTACAACAGATTAAACGAAATAAAATAAAAACCCTAAATCCCCAATTTCTCCTTTCTAAATCTTCCGCTGATTCTCCATCGTTCATTCCCATGATCTCTGCTTCCTCTTCTACGATTGTTTTTCTTCAATTCTACTCGCCTCCGTCTTCTTCAACGTCACCTGTCTCTTTTCTTCCATTCTTTCTCTTCCCCGCCTTCTTCTCCCACAATTTCTCTTCTTCGATTTCTCCTTTGAACCCCTATAAAACAAACACAAATCAACAGATTAATAATGTTAGTAAAAAAAAACTCATGGTTTAAAGATGGATTTCTCGCAGGATTTCGGCTGTGGTGGTTGATGGCGGCTGATTCGCGGTTGACAAGGTCTGAAGGTTTATACGGAAGTGAGTTCATGGAGGGGGATACAATTAAGCTTGTCGAAGGGCTTCACAGTGGATCTCGAGATAAGTTATCCTCATTTTCGATTTATGGAATTAGGGTTGATTTGGGGCAGTGATTTTCTATGAATGTTGATTTCTTTGTTGTGTGGTTTTCATTTATGTTGTTCTTGGCTTCTCCTTTTCGAATCTGGTTGTGGCTGTTTTTATAGGCATTTTGAAAACCTTGAATTAACTTCGAATTTGAATACGGATGATTCTTGCCAATTCTGGTTTTAGGAATAACATTTTTGGTTTGTCGGGAGTAAATGAACTTTCCATTTCCAGTTTGATGTGTCTGGTACTTGCTTTTTCGTTTTGGAAAGAAATTCAATATGTACTGTATGTTTGGATTGCTTTGATTCTTGTCATTGAAATGATAACTTGCCCTCTTATGACTCTGCAGAATTGATCAGCAAGTACACTATTCCTCAACCTATCTTCTTTTGAAAATCCCCATGATGCGGCTTCAACCTTTTTTTACTTTGAGTTGCTCTCTCCTTCCTCTTCATTTGTAGCTAAGCTCGTATTGCACATCCCTTTTGGTCATTGACTGATTAATTCTAGTTTGTAGCTTTAAAGGGAAGTCAGTACAACTTGGTAGGTTCTTCATTCTTCACCTGTCGCTACTCGAAAAATGCATCGCGCAACGACGGGGAGGCGAAAAGAAAAGGACAGAAGAGTCGCCACCGAACTTTATTTATCCCATGAGGGGAAAGGAAAATGTCGAGAAAACCTTAAGAAAGAAATGGATAAGATGGTCTCGCAACCATGAACGGGTTCGGAAGCCGGTTATGCGAGGGGAAGATATTAACACCCCTCGCATCCATCGTACTCGATGGGAACCTTTTGTTTGTCGACGTTTGAATTTAATTGCTTAAAATGTTATGCTATAAAAGATTTCCACAGGGTAAAAGAAGGGTTAGAAACAGGGAAAGAGAGGTAACGGGGGAGAAAAGAGAAAAAACGGACTCGGTAGGACTTTGCAGTCCTATGCCTACGTATTCTCAATAAATATGAGAAAGTCAGAGTCGACGTAGTTCGGGAAACTACAGATATGGGGGAAATGTGCTCGGCAAGGATTGTGGCCCTTGTGCCTACGTATCTTTACTTGAGAAAGTAAAGAATCAGAGCAGCCGTAGTTCGGCCTACGGTGTGTTGATGTTTTTTATGAATGATGCTATCGTGCGCATTCTAGCAGTTAGGTGTTTTGCTGCTCGCTTGTTGGAGACTTAGGCATTACCTGTTTGCGGTAGAACGGACGTAACATATCCTTTTGAAAGATTGATTAGTTTTCGCCACGCGGGGCAAGGAGTCACGTTTGATTGATTGGATCATTTTTTAGGGAGCGAGACAGGTCCTCGGATAGTAACCCCTACGGGTAGTACCCAATTCGTTATCTCAAAGTTTTTGTTATAAAAAAGGTGTGGCGAACGAGGCGTCTTTGTATTGAAAGACGAGCGTCAAGACCACACACACTACAGTGAGTACCCTGACACTCGGAGAGGAAGAAGACTACACTTAATCCTCTCTCTTTAGTTCAATGCAAAGAGAACTTCGTTCTCTTATTAATGATGATTTAGGTTTTGAATGGTAAGTGCTTTGCGACAGAGAACCCTACGGTAAACGTCAGCACTCGGGATAGGAGAAGGCCTACGCCTAACCACTCCACGACCATTCAAGTTTTTGTTATAAAAGATTTGAAAATGCACTCGGTGCGAGACCGAGGTTTTAAGTGAGAAAGGTGCGGAAGGAAGCTGTGAAAGGAGAGGTGATGGAAGAAGTCACGTCTTCGTATTGAAAGACGAGTGTCGAGACCACCCTCACTACAGTGGGCATCCCAACACTCAGAGAAGAAGAGGTCTACACCCAATCCGCTCTTTTTAATTCAATACGAAGAGAAATTAATTTGGAAAATGAGATTTGAAAATGGATGGGGAGCGTCTTCGTATTGAAAGACGAGTGTCGGAACCACCCTCACTACAGTGGGCATCCCTACACTCGGGGAGGAAGAAAGTCTACACTTAATCCCCTCTTTTTAATTCAATACAAAGAAATGATTTCGAAAATTGTTTGACAAAGCTTTTTGAATCGAATCGGGACAGGTAATGAAGAGAGAAAGGAGATGGACTCAGATCCTTCATTTCTCATTAATAATTTGACAGAGAATCGAAGAAAATGCCGTCATCGACCCAACAGGCAAAAAAAGATACCCAATAACAAAAGAGATATAAGACCAACTCTAAAAAAAATAGAAAACTATAAACTCAATATTATAAACTAGAAATAGAAATTTGAAACTAACATATATAAAGTTCTAAAAGAAATGTATTTACAAAGATAATATATATACAAAAATAAAATAAAACTATATAATACCCTTTTTTTTTTAAAATTTTAAAAATAAAATTATATATAAAATGTAAGCCATTTTTAATAAATATTTACAAGCTTAAAAATAGAATAACAATGACAAAAAAAAAAGTATTTACCAAGTAGCATTCTGTTATTAGAAACAAAATATAAAATAATTTCATAATAAGTAACAATAATAAGATATGCAAATCCTAAAAAAAAGAATCACAGGGGTAAAAATTAAAAATAAATAAAAAGGATGATGAGAAATAAGTAAAAATCATGTGGGATGAAAGCCCAATACCCACTCCCTTAAAGAGATCACTGTAATAAAAAAACAAAACAAAATAAGGGGTTACGAAAATCCCCAAACTTAAACACGGTCAAAAAAAGCAATCACAAAACCCAGCCAGATCCAGTTGTTCCCTTATCAACAAAATTTTTAAAGAAAACGAAAAGAAAGAAAGAAAAAAGAAAAAAAAAAAAAGTTGAAGCAACATACTACGTCCCGTCGAAATTCAAGATCCACGTACCCAAAGCAACGGTAACGAACAACAATGGCAAGCCGTGTCCTTGGGAGCAACAATCGGTGAAAATGACTTCAGATCAGAGGGTTAAACAACTCGAAAAAACAAGCTCATGGGAGCACACCAACTTTCAACTTTCTCCTATGGCTCAGTCTCTCCGCATCAGATTCCTCTTTTAAATTTCACTTCGATCGGACTCTTTCATCTATGGCTCTGTTTCTGGTTTTTGTGTTGTTTCAAATGGAGGTTTGACAGGGGTCGAAGAAATGACGAGAAGAGGAAAATGGGTAGTGGTTGTTCTCGTCGGTTGCGGTCTGGTGTTTGGCGGTGTAGTTGATGGTCGATGAAATAAAAGTTGGTTTGAGGAAAACTGGGTTTGAGTGAGTCTGGGATTATGGTGGTTTGAAGATTGAGGAAATTTCTGGGGTGATTTTTGATGTTGCAGAAGTTTGTTACATGAAAATATGTTGAAGATAAGGGAAGCTGGAAGTGTGTGAGTTTTTGAGGAATAGGTTTTTGAGAGGTGTTGATTTTCTGGAGAAGGTGAGACTTGGAGGTGGGCGGCTAGGGTTGAGAGAGCTCTCTGAGATTAGGTTCTGATTTTCGATTTTAAGGAAGTTTTTTTGGAGCAAGTTCCAAATCCCTTTCTCTTTCTCTTTAATTTTCTTGCCCTTTTTGATGTATCCTGGCTGTTGTTGTTGCAGGTTTGTACAGGCTAGCAGGTTTTGTCCTGTTGTGGTGAATTGGTTTTAGGCATGGCAAGGTAATTGTTGGTGTGTGTGACTATTATTATAACTCACAGTTCTGGAGATAGGCATTGTTCAACAAATTTTATGATTGAGCTGGAAAGTAAAATAACAGGATGTTTATCTGCTTCCACGGAATTAACAACAAATTGAGTTTGAATGGCATTAGGAACCAGTGGCATTTCCCCCTCCCCTTCGTCTGCAATTACGTGGCCAATTATGAGCAGCAATGAATAAAGTTCTTCCAAAGTTTCAGTCAAGTCAATAACGCCCCCGCCCTGATTAAGGCGTGTGACCCGCTCTGAAAACACACTTGTGAGCAAAGGGATTGTAACATCAATAGAAGCTCTTGCAATAAGTGCATATGAGCTTAACCTTTCATCCATGGCAGATACAGAAGCACGAAGATAATCTGAATTACCCTCATCATTAAATGCTGATGCAGAGGCCATTCTTAGCTCGCATTCTACGATGAAACCAAAGAGATTGGCAGCAGCTTTTATTCCTTCTGGTGGTAGCAAAGTATTTACAGTGGTAGTATTTATTGGCATTAGAAGGGCGGTCCAAGTATCCAGTAAGATATCACGGGCTTCCCAGCTCCAAGTCTCCTCTTCAGTATTGCTAGTTATGAGGACTTTAATTACTTCAGACATCCACATTGACAAAAACGTAAGAGTCCCGATGGCCCTCATAGATTTTAGGAGATTGTCAAACACGTAAGGAGTTGTTACATTTGCAATAGCCAACAATGCACGACAACCATCAATCATCTCACTGTCACTTTTCCCATTTTCAATAGCTTTTGAAACAGCATCAGGAGGGTCTACCCACTCAAGTATCCCAGAGAGGAGTTGCAGGAGATGCCTCTCATGCATTTTCCCATCATCAGAAGGAAATACAGTTCCTGTCAGAGAACAAAATTGTACAATTAGCTTTCTAGCAGAGACAGCAATAGGGCAATCAAGCCAGTAGCCTTCACGTGAAAACTTCGGCCTCAATGCAGCATATAAACTCAAAATCCATCCAATATGACCACTCAATATCAACACATCACGCCAATCTGATCCAGGCTGAACTAAGTGACATTCAGGCCTTTTAAGAGAATCCCCATCTTGCCTGACTCCAAGAGAGAAGACAATTATTTTTGTGTCACTGGTATTGTTACGAAAATCCCAATTCAGGATTTGAAGCATGAGATCCAGCGCTGCGGTACAAACTTTAACCTCAGGTACAACAGAGTCAGATTCAATAATCCTATTTGTGAGACTGGAAGCAGCTTCTTGGGTCCACTGGTAGAGTGTCTTCAGGTAGTCCCGCTCAAGTGATCTCCTACACTGCTCGTGAAATTCCCTTGGAAGGCCCATAGCACTTGAATTAGAAGGAGAAAATTCAGATACCAATGATTCGAGGAATTTGATTCCAGCAAGCTGCACATCTACTCCATGAATGCCCAAAATAGCCTGGTTTACCTGATAAAAGAGCGTCTCTTTCTCTGCAGCTACTTCCTCAAGCCAACCCCTTTTCATCAATTGAGCAGCCACAGAAGAAACTTTGGCTTGGACATAGCTATCTGGAGAACTTGCGTGTTGCATTGCATAGCATAGACAAAAACTAATCAAGCTTTTCTTGTCATCAGCATTAAGAAAACCCCATTCTCTAATAGCAGCTTCTCTGATTGCTGCAGCGGCTTGAAACCTTGCAGTTGCCACCAAGGAGTTTTCAAGAATGAACTGACAAGTCTTATACGGCTGAGAAGATTGACCTAATGCCAAAACAATTGCTTCAGAAGCTGCAGGATTAATTTGCATCTGAATGGAGGTGCTAGCTAACTCGATTGCTCGCATGGTAGATTGAAGCTCGGAGAAATCAGTATTTGCAGTAAAACCTTGCATCTTGAATGTGAAAACCTAATTGATGTTGAACTAGCTTTAGTTGTATATTGTTTTCGAGATGAAAGAGCGTCGATGATGCAGAAATTGGGAATGGAATTGCCAGCAACGAGAGAAAGTGAGTGAGTGAGTGATGATGGTACGTTAAGTGCGGTGCGGCGAGGATGTGTTTGAGAGCGATTTGTACTTGTTGAACCCCGAATCAGAGAGGTGGTGGTGGTTGAGTGTGGCTCTGGCTGGAGGTTTTACTCACTAGTCACATGGGATATACTTTGAGTAATACTAAAAAACACTTGGTGTTCTCTGTATGTTTTCCTTCATTATTATCTCAACTTTCAACTGTGGTTCACAAGTTTCTCAGCATGACGCATTCACGGCCCATCATTAACGTCCTTAACGTTTAAAAGCAAACGTGGTGACTTGACTTATCTTTAGCAAAACGAACCTGGGACAAGCATTTAAGGCTCCACATAATAAATCATAAAACAAGCTTAGCAATTCTTAGAAGCAAGTTGAAACACTTTGACACAAATTAAGTCGAAATTAACCACGGGCTGCTCCTTGGACTCCATCATAGCTTGTGAATTGAACTAGACTCCAGTATGGCTTGAATGAAATCCAAACATGACCTCGAACCAATTCGCATTGCATCTTTGAAAATACATGGTCTAAATTTAAACAACTTAACCAATCAAAGCATAGATTTGAAACAACCTGGGGATTTGATATAGCACACTCCACATTCCGTCACTTTTTCACCAAAAACTGATATAAGCCATGATTCTTTCAACTTGACAATCCTCCACTAAACTTGCCAACAATTCACACATGGCCCCAAGATCCTAAACCCACATGTGTACTCGGTATAAAGAATTGAGAGGGTAGGACAAATTTAGGGTATGACAGATGCCCCTATCTAATAGGCTTAAACCTAGGGAAATGAACTGCTACAGCATTCCTTTTCCTGAGGTAGAAGTTAATTAGATATAATGAAGACCCTGAATTTTTCCGAAAAGAAAAGAGATACTTTGGAATCGAAATACTGAAAAATGTAAACCCAAAAGTAAACTGAAAACAACTGGCAAAAAGGTCGTCATCACCAAAAGGATGATGGGATGAAACACACACGGCTACTACCACCAAAAGGATGGTAGAACAAAACATAATTGTGCAATCTGACATTAATGACTATGCCGGACCCACCACCAAAAGGATGATGGAGCGAAACACAAACGACCCTAACACCAAAAGGATGTAAGGAGTCCATTACCAAAAGGATAATGGAAAACACGCTAGTCATGACACCAAAAGGATGTAAACGGATAAGCTTCTCTGAAGAGATTGCCACTTATCACGGATGAAGGATAAGCTTCTCTGAAGAGATTGCCACTTATTGTTGAAGAAGGATAAGCTTCTCTGAAGAGATTGCCACTTATCACTGAAGATGGATAAGCTTCTCTGAAGAGATTGCCACTTATCACTGAAGATGGATAAGCTTCTCTGAAGAGATTGCCACTTATCGCTGAAGATGGATAAGCTTCCCTGAAGAGATTGCCACTTATCACTGAAGATGGATAAGCTTCTGAAGAGATTGCCACTTATCACTGAAGATGGATAAGCTTCTCTGAAGAGATTGCCACTTATCGCTGAAGATGGATAAGCTTCTCTGAAGAGATTGCCACTTATCGCTGAAGATGGATAAGCTTCTCTGAAGAGATTGCCACTTATCGCTGAAGATGGATAAGCTTCTCTGAAGAGATTGCCACTTATCACGGATGAAGGATAAGCTTCTCTGAAGAGATTGCCACTTATTGTTGAAGAAGGATAAGCTTCTCTGAAGAGATTGCCACTTATCGCTGAAGATGGATAAGCTTCTCTGAAGAGATTGCCACTTATCGCTGAAGATGGATAAGCTTCTCTGAAGAGATTGCCACTTATCGCTGAAGATGGATAAGCTTCTCTGAAGAGATTGCCACTTATCGCTGAAGATGGATAAGCTTCTCTGAAGAGATTGCCACTTATCGCTGAAGATGGATAAGCTTCTCTGAAGAGATTGCCACTTATCGCTGAAGATGGATAAGCTTCTCTGAAGAGATTGCCACTTATCGCTGAAGATGGATAAGCTTCTCTGAAGAGATTGCCACTTATCGCTGAAGATGGATAAGCTTCTCTGAAGAGATTGCCACTTATCGCTGAAGATGGATAAGCTTCTCTGAATAGATTGCCACTTATCGCTGAAGATGGATAAGCTTCTCTGAAGAGATTGCCACTTATCGCTGAAGATGGATAAGCTTCTCTGAAGAGATTGCCACTTATCGCTGAAGATGGATAAGCTTCTCTGAAGAGATTGCCACTTATCGCTGAAGATGGATAAGCTTCTCTGAAGAGATTGCCACTTATCGCTGAAGATGGATAAGCTTCTCTGAAGAGATTGCCACTTATCGCTGAAGATGGATAAGCTTCTCTGAAGAGATTGCCACTTATCGCTGAAGATGGATAAGCTTCTCTGAAGAGATTGCCACTTATCGCTGAAGATGGATAAGCTTCTCTGAAGAGATTGCCACTTATCGCTGAAGATGGATAAGCTTCTCTGAAGAGATTGCCACTTATCGCTGAAGATGGATAAGCTTCTCTGAAGAGATTGCCACTTATCGTTGAAGATAGATAAGCTTCTCTGAAGAGATTGCCACTTATCACTGAAGTCTGCTGGAGACAACTCACTGGGGGACGCACATGGATTTACTGGAGATGCCCCTGTCCGGGCTGATTGTTGATTTGAAGATCTGATTAAACACGAGGTTGCAATACATCATGCAATACACCCATGGTCTTGAAGAGATGCCCCTGACTAGGCTGATGATTGCATTGAATCCCAACGAATTGTTGAACAAATTCGTGGGGAACGCCCACGGTCTTGCGGAAGATACCCCTGACTGGGCTGATTAGGATCTTGAAAATCTTCGAAATTGATCCTGGATCTGATCTCGTATATGTAAATGCTTGACGATAATGATGTTTCATAACGAATGGGGATGCAAATGCAAATGCTAACACGCGGTGATGCAAGAGCTGAGGAAAGTATGATGTAATCATAGGTATGTATATGATGCAAGATGCTTATGAAGCAAGATGCTTACGATGTCGAATGCAATGCGTATGATGCATATGATTGCGGACGGGCAATGGAAATACAGGTGCCGACATGGCGGACTTTGGTGGTGGGAAAGTGAAAGATAAGCCTGACTTCCCGACATCCTCTATTTGTGATGTATAAAGAACTTGGATGTGTTGAGATTTTCGGCTCATGGCCTGCTCTGCCGGGTTTGACGACCTTGTCAGTCAAGTCGTTACAAGATTTAGAATGATGTTCCTGCGTACTCTTTAGAGTCATGGTCACCCTTTAGTTACCCCAAGAGGGTAAGTTATCCCTTAGTCTATTTTACCATAATGTCATTATATGCAAAACCCATCATCAAATAAATGAAACTTGCAACCAAAGGGTAAATAAAAAGCTTTGATGAAAGTAATTTTATTGATGAACACCCATAACTGGGAAAATTACAAAAGGAGGCAATTCCTGAAAGAGGTAACTGCTTTTAAAAGAGAAAAATAAAGACTAAGACAATGTTGAAACATGGTCCCTGCCAAGTTTCAAATCCGCTATGGCCCATATGTCTCTGAAGACCCTTCACGCCTTGCTTTTGAGCGCCAGAATCAAATTGATCTTTCTCGGTCGAGAGCTTGATGGTTACAAGGAATAATTCACACGTCTTTTCAAGATGCAGTTCTGCCTTTTTGAATCCCTAACTTTTGCCTAGGCCGCCTTTTCAGGTTTTCAGCCTATCAGGATACTCTTTTTTTTTACTTCTAGTCCCTAATTTTGCCTGAACCATTTTTATGGTCCACCAGGACGCCCATTTTTGCGTGGATTTTCTTTTTAGGTCCACCGGGTCTATCTTTTAGGCATAATATTTTTTAACTGCATCTGCATTCACAGGGGATGAGAGATCGTCACCATCCATGGTTGACAGGATCAAGGCCCCTCCGGAGAAAACCTTCTTTACTACATACGGACCCTCATAGTTTGGTGCCCATTTTCCCCTTGGATCGACGTGAGTTGGCTGAATTTTCTTTAGTACCAAATCTCCTGCTTGGATGTGTCGTGGGCGAACCTTCTTATCAAAGGCCCTCTTCAATCGTTTTTGGTATAATTGTCCATGACAGATGGCCGTCATGCGTTTCTCGTCGATGAGATTGAGTTGGTCGAGTCTGGCTTGTATCCATTCGGCCTCATCTAGCTTGACGTCTGCTAAAATCCTTAAGGAGGGAATCTCTACTTCAACGGGCAATACTGCTTCCATGCCATATACGAGAGAAAACGGGGTTGCCCCTGTGGAAGTGCGCACTGAGGTGCGATAGCCATGTAACGCGAACGGCAACATCTCGTGCCAGTCTTTGTAAGTCTTTACCATCTTCTGGACAATTTTCTTAATGTTCTTATTTGCCGCCTCAACAGCTCCGTTCATTTTAGGGCGATAAGGTGTTGAATTGTGGTGTTCAATTTTGAAGTTTTCACACAACTCTTTCATCATCTTACTGTTGAGGTTTGAACCATTGTCTGTAATGATCTTGTTCGGGATTCCATATCGACAAATAATCTCTTTTTTGATGAAGCGAGTCACCACTTGCTTGGTGACGTTGGCATAGGACGCCGCTTCTACCCATTTGGTAAAGTAATCGATGGCCACTAAAATAAAACGGTGCCCATTTGAAGCGGTTGGCTCGATGCGTCCGATTACATCTATACCCCACATAGCGAAAGGCCAAGGCGAAGTCAAAACATTCAGAGGGAGCGGTGAAGTATGGACCTTGTCTGCGTAAATTTGGCACTTGTGACATGATTGGACATGGAGACAACAATCCGTTTCCATCGTCATCCAATAGTATCCCGCCCTCAAAATCTTTTTAACCATAGTATGACCACTAGCATGTGTCCCAAAAGATCCTTCATGCATTTCATTTATGATACGTTCTGCCTCGTGTTTATCCACGCATCTGAGTAGAACCGAATCGTAATTCCGCTTGTATAACACGTCACCACTGAGGAAGAACTTTGAGGAGAGCTTTCTGAGGTACTTCTTGTCAGTGATAGTTATGCCTTCTGGGTATTCTTGGGTCTCCAGATATCGCTTGATGTCATAGAACCAAGGATGATTATCAGTTTTAGCTTCTTCCCCCTCAGCCGCTAGGCAATAAGCGGGTTCGTCCAAATATTCTAAACGGATGGATGGCGCCTCATTCTCCCACTTGACTTGAAACATAGACGCTAGTGTTGCTAGAGCGTCAGCCAACTGATTTTCTCCTCTGGGAATGTGATGGAAAGTGATCTCATCAAAGTACGGGATTAACTTCAAGACATGATCTCTGTAAGGAATTAACTTGAGGTACAATGTTTCATACTCCCCTTTAATCTGGCATATGACAAGCGCGGAATCTCCATAGACTTCTAGAATCTTGATTCTATTATCAATGGCAGCTTCAATTCCGAAAATACAAGCTTCATATTCGGCCATGTTGTTAGTACACTTAAAGCATAATCTGGCGGTGAATGGCAGGTGAAAGCCAGTTGGAGAAGTGATGATTGCCCCAATTCCACAACCTTTGGCATTTGCGGCACCATCGAACACGAGCGTCCATCGCGATCCTGGTTCGGGTCCCTCATTTGGGTCTGGCGTGGCATAATCTCTGGCAAACATGACGTCTTCGTCGGGGAAATCGAAACGCATAGACTGGTAGTTGTCCATAGGTTGGTGGGCAAGGTATTCAAAGAGCACACTCCCTTTGATAGCTTTTTGCGTAACATACTGGATGTCGTACTCTGTTAACACCATTTGCCAACGAGCTACCCGCCCGGTGAGAGCGGGCTTCTCGAATATGTATTTGACAGGATCCATCTTGGAGATCAACAAAGTCGTATGGGTGAGCATATATTGTCTCAAGCGTTTTGCCGCCCAAGCCAATGCGCAACATGTCTTCTCGAGCATCGAATATCTCGTTTCACAATCATTAAACTTTTTGCTGAGGTAATAGATTGCATGCTCTTTCCTGCCGGTTTCATCATGTTGTCCCAATACGCATCCCATGGATCCCTCTAACACAGTCAGGTACATGATCAGGGGTCGTCCGGGCACCGGAGGCATCAAGATCGGCGGTTCTTGTAGGTATTCCTTTATCTTCTCAAAGGCTTTCTGACAGTTATCGTTCCATACCACGGCTTGATCCTTCCGAAGTAATTTGAAGATGGGCTCACAAGTGGCCGTTAGATGGGATATGAACCTGGCGATATAGTTCAACCTCCCAAGGAATCCTCGGACCTCTTTTTCAGTTTTGGGAGCCGGCATCTCCTGGATAGCTTTGACCTTATCTGGATCGACTTCAATCCCTTTCTGGCTCACAATAAAACCTAGCAATTTACCAGATCTCACACCAAAAGTGCATTTGTTGGGATTTAGTCTCAGCTGGAATTTCCTTAACCGGGCGAATAGCTTTCCCAAGTGGATAAGGTGCTCCTCCTCAGTCTGGGATTTCGCAATCATATCGTCTACATAACACTCAATCTCTTTATGTATCATGTCATGGAAAAGAGTGACCATTGCTCGCTGATATGTTGCGCCTGCGTTCTTAAGTCCAAATGGCATAACCTTGTAACAGAAAGTTCCCCATGGAGTGATGAAAGTCGTCTTTTCCATATCTTCGGGCGCCATCTTAATCTGGTTATATCCAGAAAAGCCATCCATAAATGAGAATACAGAAAATTGGGCCGTGTTGTCTACTAGCACATCAATGTGTGGCAAAGGGAAGTCATCTTTCGGACTTGCTCTATTAAGGTCTCTATAATCTACACACATTCGCACCTTCCCATCCTTTTTAGGTACTGGGACAATATTCGCTATCCATTGCGGATAGTTGGATACTGCCAGAAAACCAGCGTCCAATTGCTTTTGTACCTCTTCTTTGATCTTGAAAGACATCTCTGGCTTTGTTCTCCTTAACTTTTGCTTCACCGGCGGGCAGCCTTCCTTAAGAGGTAGTTTGTGCATCACAATCTCTTCATCTAGACCGGGCATATCTTTGTAAGACCAAGCAAAAACGTCAACATACTCTCGAAGCAATATTATCAGTTTTGACTTAATCTCTGACTCCAAAGCTGCGCCTATCTTGATTTCTTTGGCATCTTCTTCAGTTCCCATGTTGATGACTTCGACCTCTTCTTGGTAGGGCTGGATGACCTTTGACTCCTGCTTCAATAGTCTAGCTAGCTCTTCTGGGAGATCACAATCTTCCTCGCAGTCCTCGTCGGCTTGGTGGATCGGTTTATCAAATTCATATTGGACCATAGCGGGGTCGTTATTGGCAGGAGCAAGGGAAGATCTGCACGATGAATGACTTCATGCTTTATTATTATTTTTTTTATTTTTAGAAAGGTTGACAGAAAAAAGGAAAATAAAACAAAACATTGTCTTTCAAAGATAATTTTATGTGCAAAAAGCAAAAATGAAAGAAAGAGAGCGTAATTGGATGCGAAAGTTTATTTATTGATGATAAGTTGTGCTTTAAAAAGCAAAAGTCCCTACAACATGATCCATATGCCTTGGGCAGAGCATATGATTTTTTTAGGTAAAATAAAAGGGAATTACTCGTCTACTAGAGTAACTTCGGGGATTTCGACGACTCTCCAATTGTTCAAAACTTGATTAGGCGCCCTAGGATACACCATACACAGCTCTTCATGATCTTCGGCTTCAGTTTCCAAAAACATGACTTGACCATCGACAAGGTGGCCTCCACTAGTAAAAACCAACGGAGTTGCAAGCTCTTTGCCCTTATCAGTTGCATTCTTCTGCTTGTAGCCTAGACCAGCTCCATTTTTGTTGACGGGCAATTCCAACACCCTGCCCCATCCTCGCGGATGTCCTTCCTCTATCACCGTCCTCGCGTCCTTCCAAGTCACTATTGAAGATGCTGGCTTTTCGTAAATCATTTCAACATTGATCACTTCAAAAGCTTGAAACGGTGTCTCATGCACCTCATTTCCTACTTCCACATAGCGGAAAGAAGCAAGATGGCTCACAAGGACATCTTCCTCACCCTCAATGATGACCATCTGATTGTTAATCATAAACTTGATCTTTTGATGCAAGGTTGAAGTTACAGCGCCTGCGGAATGAATCCACGGACGGCCAAGAAGGCAACTGTAAGCGGGGTATATATCCATTACGTAAAATGTAATGATGAAAGTATGAGGTCCGATCTTGATCGGGAGGTCGACCTCGCCTACCACAGTTCTCTTAGCTCCATCAAAGGCTTTTACAATAGTTTGACTTGGCTTCATCACAAGTCCTTCAATTGACAGCTTGCACAACGAGCTTTTGGGTAATACATTCAGCGATGATCCAGTATCGACGAGCACCCTAGAGAATACAACTTCCACACATTCGATGGTAATGTGCAAGGCCTTGTTATGATTTTTACCTTCGGGAGGTAATTCACTATCATTAAAGCTCAAAATATGACCTGATGCAATATTTCCCACCACTTCTTCAAATTGTACTACTGATATTTCCTCTGGCACATGGGCTGCCTTCAAGAATTTCAGCAGTGCTTCTTGATGGGCCTTTGAACACATTAACAATGACAGCATGGATATCTTCGAAGGCGTCTGATTGAGTTGATCAATCACTTTGTAATCGCTCTTTTGAATGATTCTTAGAAACTCCTCCGCTTCATCATCTGGGATGCCTTTCTGTTTAGATGACTGCCCCTGTTCATTGGTGCTCGGTACGACAGTACCTTTCCTTGTATTGTCACTGCTGTTGACAGGAGGTGCAGTCGGAGCGAAGATTCGACCACTTCTAGTGACGCCTCCGGTTCCCACGATGTTCCCTACAGTCTTCTTTTCTTCCAATACATCTTCCTCTGCCACCTTCTGTCCGTTGAGAAAAACAGTTTCATCGTATAACCAAGGTACAGCTTTGGTGCTTTCGTACGGGAATGGAGATGGGGTCGAAATGACAAGCTGGTTCATTGATGGTGGAGACATAGGTATCTTAACTGGATCATACGGGATTTGCAGTGGGATAGAAGTATGTCCATACACGTTGTCCCATTCTTCCTCATCGCACGGTATGGTCAATGGTGTGCGGTTCGAATTGTCAACTGGGATCCAAAGCTCATATCCATCATCATATGGTATCTCCAATGTTTCGAACGGAATTTCAAGAGTAGCAACTTCCTCAATCTTTGATAGTTGTTCTGCTACTAATACACCCTGCTCAATCAGGCCTTGTATGCCCTTTTTCAGCTTAGCGCATCCTTGAGATCCGTCCATGCAAACATGGCAATCAGTTGGACATCCTGGGTAAATGTTTTTCAACAAGAGTTGCTCCTTAATAGTGGAAAGTGGGGTCCTCAATTTCTCAATATCCGAAATTAATCGGATCCCCTTAGAGCCTTCAATCATGTTTGTTGAGTGGTGAGGTGGCATTGGATTAGATTTGATGTTCGGAGTATTTCGGGTAAAATTTATCGCTTTGGAGTCGATAAGATTTTGCACAATGTATTTTAAAGCTTTACAATTCTCGATGCTATGGCCCGGGGCGCCAGAGTGGAACTCGCATCTCGCATTTACATCGTAGCCGTAGGGGAGAACAGCCGGAGGATCTTTCATTTCCCTAAGTTGAACGAGACCTGCTTTCAACAAGAACGGAAGCAATTTGGCGTAAGTGGACGGAATTGGATCAAGCCTCCTTTCTGGCTTTCTCTGCCCTTGATACTGATTTTGTCTTGGTTGATAGGGTTGTTGTTGTCGATTTTGCTGAGGCGCAGGCTGATTTGCCGGAATAGAAAGTGGTTGCTGTGGAGCGATGGCAGCAATGTGGTGATAACCTTGGTGAGTTCTCCTTCCATTGGTGAACACTGCACTAGCTTCGCCTTCCCTTTTCTTAACGAAACCCTGATAAGGCTTCTTGATCCCGCTTGCAGATCCGCCTGCATTCTGGATTTTTCCCGCCTTCATGAAACTCTCTAATCTCTCTCCAGCCATAACAAGTTCAGAAAACACCGTGGAAGTTGAGGATGCTAACCGCTCAAAGATCGGTCCTTGTAGCGTGCCCATGAATAGGTCTGTCAGTTCTTTCTCCATCAGTGGAGGTTGTACCCTTGCAGCTACTCCCCTCCATCTCTGCGCGAAGTCCTTAAAACACTCATTCGGCTTCTGAGTCAGATTCTGAAGCTGCATACGATTCGGAGCCATGTCAGTATTATACTGATAATGCTTCACGAAAGCGTCTGCCAACTCTTTCCAGCTTCTTACGTTGGATCGTTCAAGGTGCATATACCATTCTAGGGATGCCTCTGTTAAGCTATCTTGAAAGAAATGGATTAGTAGCTTCTCGTCATCAGAATAGGCGGCCATCTTCCTACAGTAAGACCTTATGTGGGTCTTAGGACAACTGTTACCCTTGTACTTCTCAAAGGTTGGAATTACAAACTTTGGAGGTATCTTAACTCCGGGTACAAGACATATTTCAGCGGCATCCAGTCCCAAAACATCGGGGCCTTGCAATGTCTTCACCATCTCCTGTAAAGTATTAAACTTCTTCTCTAATTCGGCGGTCTGTGATCCATACGCTTCACCTGAATTCTCATAGAAACCTTCATGATCGTCGTACTGGACTTGTGTTGGGATCGTAGTACCATGAGGATGAGTCGTACCGACTGGCGGAGGGACGGTGTTGATGGGTACGGCGCCGACAGAAGTAGGAATTGCCCCAACAGGGGTTGGGGTGGCATCAACAAGAATTGGAATCGCACCACTTGTATTGGGAACTGCACCAGCCAAAGTCTGATTAGCGCTCCTCTCCGCTGCTTGTCTCATCTCCTCTTGACTTCTGGCCATATTCTGAATCACCTCCATGAGTTGATTCATTTGCGTTTTCATGCCTAGCATCTCGCTTCTCATCGTAGCCTGGTCCTGCTCTATCTGATCCATGATTCTCTTCTGGCTATTCCTTGTGTTATACCGATGCCGTGAAGTCAGCTTGCTTTACTCTTTCTGAAAGGGGTAAGCGGTGTGTAAGATCGGGTTGTAGGAAATGCAAAAAGAAAAATGCGCAAACGTATGCAAAATGCTCGAGAGACTTTCGAGGCTTGTGATTATCATTGGTATCATAGAATCATGACTGAATAATAAAGAAATGCACAATTTGGACCAAAAAGCAATCTTTCATTAACTTTAGAAAAAATTCATACAGACAAAAGCCGAATAAGCCGAAACTACAAGTCGGGCTACAAAAAATAACTGAATAACTAAAATTCTCTCTTTTGGAGACGTTCTTCAAGCTTCTTCGTCTCAAACATGAACCTCCTAACCATTTGGTCGCAGAGCTGGATAAAGTGATGAACAGAAGGGGGAATATCATTCCCTTCTAAGTCTTGAATGGCGCTTTCCAACCTCCATGGGATATCACGGATCATGAGGTTGCAATGCTCCACCAAATTGTTGTACCTAGCACGACACATATCTAGAGTCGACTGGTAATAACAAATGGAATCCACATGGGTGTCTAGCAACTCATTGAGCTGGGCCTCCTTCTCGAGCCACTGCGCACTATCTCTTTGCAAAGCCTCGAAACGATTCCTCCACAGAAGGGCTGTTTCTTGGGCAGTTTCCAATTCTTGACATTTGTTATTCCACAGGTCAGACGTGACATATGAGTCTTTCAATGCCTCCTCTTTGAGTCTTCGTTCATTTTCCGCTAGGGTCAAAGCATTTCTCAGTCGTTCTTCAAGATCCCCAATATCAGCCTCAAGATTCTCTCGGATTTCCTTCTTTTCGGCAGATGCTATCTCAAAGAAGTGCCATGCCCTATCACAAGAAGCTTTGGTGTCCTTTAAGCGTTGTCGGAGAGTTGTTAATGATGCATCAGCCCCTTCGTAACCCTGTTGGTACCTGACTCTCAGATCCGTTTCTAATTTTAGCTTCTTGCTACTTTCAGCTGCCTGATCCTGTTCCAACTCCACCTTTCTTTTGTACTGACCACTCTCCACCTTTGCTTGGTGGACTTCATTCTGAAGGTCCTGGTTCTCCTTAGTCAATCTCTCCACTATTAGCTTCAGTTTTTCATATTCTTCTGTAGACACATGAGTGGGAGCAGGAGGTGCTTCTTGCATAGAGGGCTCTAAGGGAAATGGTAACGACCTTTCAGCTACTCTAGCTAGTAACCACCGGTTGTATGGCTCCTTTGCCACGCAATTCTTCGCTTTTAACTCCTTCCGCCCCTTTGTATGAATCTTACCCCAAGCCTTAGCAACCTTCCTGACAAACGCAGGGTCCTCTGATGTGGCTAGCAAAAAGAAACTCTGAATCTTCTCTGCCTCGGGCTCGCCCTCCATAGCATAGCCCAACTGACGTAATGCCATGACTGGGTTATAATTAATACAACCGGCCCTACCGATCAAAGGTACATTACCGAATTCTCCACAACTGAAAATGATTTCCACATCATAGTACTCAGGAGAGTACCAAGCAATATCACTAGCTTCCAGAGACATGATGCGTTGAGACCATTTTAATTTCTTCTTGTTTTCCATGAATGGCCCTTTCTTGGGTAAATGAGAAGCATACCACTTGTATAGTAGGTGAGAGCAGCATTGGATCATTCCCGCCTTCTTTTCACTCCTCCAATGAATGGAGTGATAAACATCGGCAAGGAGTGTAGGGATAGGATTCTTCTGCATGAAGAGAACGATGGCAGTGATGTCTATGAAATTGTCCATATTTGGAAAGAGGACAATCCCATAAATCATTAGAGCAACGCTTATTCCGAACTTTTCCCAATCTTCATCCACCTTGTATTGAGCAGCCTTTTCTAGCAGAAATTTCAATGGAAAACCTTGAACACCCCCTTTACTGGTTAGACCCTCTTTGACTTCCTCTTTAGTCATACGTAGAGCAAGAGCAATGGCAGGAGGTTTTGGTTCTTCTTCCAAGCCTGTGTATATAGGTTGATCCTTAATCTTGATGTTCAAAATGTGAGAATATTCCTCAAGAGTAGGGGCCAACTGATAGTTTTGAAAAGTGAAACATCTGAGAGGTGCATCATAGAACTGAGCCATAGCGAACAAAGCCCAAGTATCGACCCTAGAATGGAGGAGGTCAAGCAATTTCCCATACTTCCCCTGGAAGTTGATCTTGATAGCCTTTGGTACGTCAATCAGAATGTCTTGAATTAGTTCCAGCTTTGGTTCTCTAAACTTGATGGAATTTGTGCTTCACTTTCTTTGGTCAGTCATTGTATTCACCAATACCTGAGATAATCACAATCTCTTAAGTCCCTTGATATGCGAGAAATGATATGCAATGCAATGTTTTATGAATGCACATGATAAAGAGCACAACTCAAGATCAAGATCACTGGTCCTGCAAAACAACACAAAACATTTCTCCCATCGGGTGGGTTGTCTAATGGTTTATAAGAGGGTATTCCAAAGGCTTTTAAACAAAGTCCCGTGCACTAACCCTCGAAAGTTTTCCATCATAACGACTACTCGTAAGACGGTAATCCCTTCAAAGGATGAACACAGAGTCATGTCCTAGCAACCTTTGGAATAAGGTTCTACAAAGGTCCTCAGAGTCGCGGACTCCCACGTCGGAAATAAAGACATCATTACGACTACACGTAAGACATAATCATTCCAACGGGGTCTCATCTGAGCGATGGAATTCGATCCAACTCAACGAGTCCTAAGTCTCGCAAATCAGAAAGAACCCACCTCCTATCTTAGTGTGTACTTGAAAGCTCGGGTAGAAAGCTTTATCTCACAAACCATCCAAATAAACCCAACAGTTAGTGAACATAACATAATAAAAAAAATAAGCAAATAAAACACAAACACGACAAACAAATTAGGTCTGGCTCGCTAGGGTCCCCAGCAGAGTCGCCAGCTGGCGCTACTCGAAAAATGTATCGCGCAACGACGGGGAGGCGAAAAGAAAAGGACAGAAGAGTCGCCACCGAACTTTATTTATCCCATGAGGGGAAAGGAAAATGTCGAGAAAACCTTAAGAAAGAAATGGATAAGATGGTCTCGCAACCATGAACGGGTTCGGAAGCCGGTTATGCGAGGGGAAGGTATTAGCACCCCTCGCATCCATCGTACTCGATGGGAACCTTTTGTTTGTCGACGTGTGAATTTAATTGCTTAAAATGTTATGCTATAAAAGATTTCCACAGGGTAAAAGAAGGGTTAGAAACAGGGAAAGAGAGGTAACGGGGGAGAAAAGAGAAAAAACGGACTCGGTAGGACTTTGCAGTCCTATGCCTACGTATTCTCAATAAATATGAGAAAGTCAGAGTCGACGTAGTTCGGGAAACTACAGATATGGGGGAAATGTGCTCGGCAAGGATTGTGGCCCTTGTGCCTACGTATCTTTACTTGAGAAAGTAAAGAATCAGAGCAGCCGTAGTTCGGCCTACGGTGTGTTGATGTTTTTTATGAATGATGCTATCGTGCGCATTCTAGCAGTTAGGTGTTTTGCTGCTCGCTTGTTGGAGACTTAGGCATTACCTGTTTGCGGTAGAACGGACGTAACATATCCTTTTGAAAGATTGATTAGTTTTCGCCACGCGGGGCAAGGAGTCACGTTTGATTGATTGGATCATTTTTTAGGGAGCGAGACAGGTCCTCGGATAGTAACCCCTACGGGTAGTACCCAATTCGTTATCTCAAAGTTTTTGTTATAAAAAAGGTGTGGCGAACGAGGCGTCTTTGTATTGAAAGACGAGCGTCAAGACCACACACACTACAGTGAGTACCCTGACACTCGGAGAGGAAGAAGACTACACTTAATCCTCTCTCTTTAGTTCAATGCAAAGAGAACTTCGTTCTCTTATTAATGATGATTTAGGTTTTGAATGGTAAGTGCTTTGCGACAGAGAACCCTACGGTAAACGTCAGCACTCGGGATAGGAGAAGGCCTACGCCTAACCACTCCACGACCATTCAAGTTTTTGTTATAAAAGATTTGAAAATGCACTCGGTGCGAGACCGAGGTTTTAAGTGAGAAAGGTGCGGAAGGAAGCTGTGAAAGGAGAGGTGATGGAAGAAGTCACGTCTTCGTATTGAAAGACGAGTGTCGAGACCACCCTCACTACAGTGGGCATCCCAACACTCAGAGAAGAAGAGGTCTACACCCAATCCGCTCTTTTTAATTCAATACGAAGAGAAATTAATTTGGAAAATGAGATTTGAAAATGGATGGGGAGCGTCTTCGTATTGAAAGACGAGTGTCGGAACCACCCTCACTACAGTGGGCATCCCTACACTCGGGGAGGAAGAAAGTCTACACTTAATCCCCTCTTTTTAATTCAATACAAAGAAATGATTTCGAAAATTGTTTGACAAAGCTTTTTGAATCGAATCGGGACAGGTAATGAAGAGAGAAAGGAGATGGACTCAGATCCTTCATTTCTCATTAATAATTTGACAGAGAATCGAAGAAAATGCCGTCATCGACCCAACAGGCAAAAAAAGATACCCAATAACAAAAGAGATATAAGACCAACTCTAAAAAAAATAGAAAACTATAAACTCAATATTATAAACTAGAAATAGAAATTTGAAACTAACATATATAAAGTTCTAAAAGAAATGTATTTACAAAGATAATATATATACAAAAATAAAATAAAACTATATAATACCCTTTTTTTTTTAAAATTTTAAAAATAAAATTATATATAAAATGTAAGCCATTTTTAATAAATATTTACAAGCTTAAAAATAGAATAACAATGACAAAAAAAAAAAAAAGTATTTACCAAGTAGCATTCTGTTATTAGAAACAAAATATAAAATAATTTCATAATAAGTAACAATAATAAGATATGCAAATCCTAAAAAAAAGAATCACAGGGGTAAAAATTAAAAATAAATAAAAAGGATGATGAGAAATAAGTAAAAATCATGTGGGATGAAAGCCCAATACCCACTCCCTTAAAGAGATCACTGTAATAAAAAAACAAAACAAAATAAGGGGTTACGAAAATCCCCAAACTTAAACACGGTCAAAAAAAGCAATCACAAAACCCAGCCAGATCCAGTTGTTCCCTTATCAACAAAATTTTTAAAGAAAACGAAAAGAAAGAAAGAAAAAAGAAAAAAAAAAAAAGTTGAAGCAACATACTACGTCCCGTCGAAATTCAAGATCCACGTACCCAAAGCAACGGTAACGAACAACAATGGCAAGCCGTGTCCTTGGGAGCAACAATCGGTGAAAATGACTTCAGATCAGAGGGTTAAACAACTCGAAAAAACAAGCTCATGGGAGCACACCAACTTTCAACTTTCTCCTATGGCTCAGTCTCTCCGCATCAGATTCCTCTTTTAAATTTCACTTCGATCGGACTCTTTCATCTATGGCTCTGTTTCTGGTTTTTGTGTTGTTTCAAATGGAGGTTTGACAGGGGTCGAAGAAATGACGAGAAGAGGAAAATGGGTAGTGGTTGTTCTCGTCGGTTGCGGTCTGGTGTTTGGCGGTGTAGTTGATGGTCGATGAAATAAAAGTTGGTTTGAGGAAAACTGGGTTTGAGTGAGTCTGGGATTATGGTGGTTTGAAGATTGAGGAAATTTCTGGGGTGATTTTTGATGTTGCAGAAGTTTGTTACATGAAAATATGTTGAAGATAAGGGAAGCTGGAAGTGTGTGAGTTTTTGAGGAATAGGTTTTTGAGAGGTGTTGATTTTCTGGAGAAGGTGAGACTTGGAGGTGGGCGGCTAGGGTTGAGAGAGCTCTCTGAGATTAGGTTCTGATTTTCGATTTTAAGGAAGTTTTTTTGGAGCAAGTTCCAAATCCCTTTCTCTTTCTCTTTAATTTTCTTGCCCTTTTTGATGTATCCTGGCTGTTGTTGTTGCAGGTTTGTACAGGCTAGCAGGTTTTGTCCTGTTGTGGTGAATTGGTTTTAGGCATGGCAAGGTAATTGTTGGTGTGTGTGACTATTATTATAACTCACAGTTCTGGAGATAGGCATTGTTCAACAAATTTTATGATTGAGCTGGAAAGTAAAATAACAGGATGTTTATCTGCTTCCACGGAATTAACAACAAATTGAGTTTGAATGGCATTAGGAACCAGTGGCATTTCCCCCTCCCCTTCGTCTGCAATTACGTGGCCAATTATGAGCAGCAATGAATAAAGTTCTTCCAAAGTTTCAGTCAAGTCAATAACGCCCCCGCCCTGATTAAGGCGTGTGACCCGCTCTGAAAACACACTTGTGAGCAAAGGGATTGTAACATCAATAGAAGCTCTTGCAATAAGTGCATATGAGCTTAACCTTTCATCCATGGCAGATACAGAAGCACGAAGATAATCTGAATTACCCTCATCATTAAATGCTGATGCAGAGGCCATTCTTAGCTCGCATTCTACGATGAAACCAAAGAGATTGGCAGCAGCTTTTATTCCTTCTGGTGGTAGCAAAGTATTTACAGTGGTAGTATTTATTGGCATTAGAAGGGCGGTCCAAGTATCCAGTAAGATATCACGGGCTTCCCAGCTCCAAGTCTCCTCTTCAGTATTGCTAGTTATGAGGACTTTAATTACTTCAGACATCCACATTGACAAAAACGTAAGAGTCCCGATGGCCCTCATAGATTTTAGGAGATTGTCAAACACGTAAGGAGTTGTTACATTTGCAATAGCCAACAATGCACGACAACCATCAATCATCTCACTGTCACTTTTCCCATTTTCAATAGCTTTTGAAACAGCATCAGGAGGGTCTACCCACTCAAGTATCCCAGAGAGGAGTTGCAGGAGATGCCTCTCATGCATTTTCCCATCATCAGAAGGAAATACAGTTCCTGTCAGAGAACAAAATTGTACAATTAGCTTTCTAGCAGAGACAGCAATAGGGCAATCAAGCCAGTAGCCTTCACGTGAAAACTTCGGCCTCAATGCAGCATATAAACTCAAAATCCATCCAATATGACCACTCAATATCAACACATCACGCCAATCTGATCCAGGCTGAACTAAGTGACATTCAGGCCTTTTAAGAGAATCCCCATCTTGCCTGACTCCAAGAGAGAAGACAATTATTTTTGTGTCACTGGTATTGTTACGAAAATCCCAATTCAGGATTTGAAGCATGAGATCCAGCGCTGCGGTACAAACTTTAACCTCAGGTACAACAGAGTCAGATTCAATAATCCTATTTGTGAGACTGGAAGCAGCTTCTTGGGTCCACTGGTAGAGTGTCTTCAGGTAGTCCCGCTCAAGTGATCTCCTACACTGCTCGTGAAATTCCCTTGGAAGGCCCATAGCACTTGAATTAGAAGGAGAAAATTCAGATACCAATGATTCGAGGAATTTGATTCCAGCAAGCTGCACATCTACTCCATGAATGCCCAAAATAGCCTGGTTTACCTGATAAAAGAGCGTCTCTTTCTCTGCAGCTACTTCCTCAAGCCAACCCCTTTTCATCAATTGAGCAGCCACAGAAGAAACTTTGGCTTGGACATAGCTATCTGGAGAACTTGCGTGTTGCATTGCATAGCATAGACAAAAACTAATCAAGCTTTTCTTGTCATCAGCATTAAGAAAACCCCATTCTCTAATAGCAGCTTCTCTGATTGCTGCAGCGGCTTGAAACCTTGCAGTTGCCACCAAGGAGTTTTCAAGAATGAACTGACAAGTCTTATACGGCTGAGAAGATTGACCTAATGCCAAAACAATTGCTTCAGAAGCTGCAGGATTAATTTGCATCTGAATGGAGGTGCTAGCTAACTCGATTGCTCGCATGGTAGATTGAAGCTCGGAGAAATCAGTATTTGCAGTAAAACCTTGCATCTTGAATGTGAAAACCTAATCGATGTTGAACTAGCTTTAGTTGTATATTGTTTTCGAGATGAAAGAGCGTCGATGATGCAGAAATTGGGAATGGAATCGCCAGCAACGAGAGAAAGTGAGTGAGTGAGTGATGATGGTACGTTAAGTGCGGTGCGGCGAGGATGTGTTTGAGAGCGATTTGTACTTGTTGAACCCCGAATCAGAGAGGTGGTGGTGGTTGAGTGTGGCTCTGGCTGGAGGTTTTACTCACTAGTCACATGGGATATACTTTGAGTAATACTAAAAAACACTTGGTGTTCTCTGTATGTTTTCCTTCATTATTATCTCAACTTTCAACTGTGGTTCACAAGTTTCTCAGCATGACGCATTCACGGCCCATCATTAACGTCCTTAACGTTTAAAAGCAAACGTGGTGACTTGACTTATCTTTAGCAAAACGAACCTGGGACAAGCATTTAAGGCTCCACATAATAAATCATAAAACAAGCTTAGCAATTCTTAGAAGCAAGTTGAAACACTTTGACACAAATTAAGTCGAAATTAACCACGGGCTGCTCCTTGGACTCCATCATAGCTTGTGAATTGAACTAGACTCCAGTATGGCTTGAATGAAATCCAAACATGACCTCGAACCAATTCGCATTGCATCTTTGAAAATACATGGTCTAAATTTAAACAACTTAACCAATCAAAGCATAGATTTGAAACAACCTGGGGATTTGATATAGCACACTCCACATTCCGTCACTTTTTCACCAAAAACTGATATAAGCCATGATTCTTTCAACTTGACAATCCTCCACTAAACTTGCCAACAATTCACACATGGCCCCAAGATCCTAAACCCACATGTGTACTCGGTATAAAGAATTGAGAGGGTAGGACAAATTTAGGGTATGACATCACCAATGAGGCTTCGTGAGTAGCTGGGCAGCATCCTCTTGAGGACATGTCTCTTGAGCAAACAGGACATGTTCCCTTCTTTGAGGTAATCTTCATGTTTAGGTTGATTTGGTTGTGATAAAATTTCTATTCCGGTCAAACGTGTTCAAACATAACACTTAATATTCTGATTTATTTGGACTGACTGCTTGGATAATTGAATCGCATTTTTTTACTGCATTTTTAATTCTGTCGAAACCTATTGGCAGGTTTCCTTCAAGACGGAGGGTCATTCAGATTCCTTAAAACAATGATGCACAAGCTGTTTGGTCCAGAGAGTCTTAGAAAGATACTCTCAGAGGTTTGAAGAAGCAGCCAGTAAGACGTTGCGGAAACCATCATGGTATGTTGGTTGTTAATTGTTTTCCTCTTCAACAAAATTCTCTGGCTTACTTCTCGGAGTACTTGAGTTTCATTTGTATTCGAAGGTATAAGTATTTCTTCCAAAATATTGTCTTTGCCTCTTCCTCATGTCATTAGGAATCATCTCTTCGGATACTGTCTCAATGGATTTTGCTATTTTCCTTACAGATGCAGTCCGAATACAACTCTGGTGTAGAAGACGTGGGGAAGACATGTGTGATCTCACGAAGAGGATGCTTGAGGTTTCTTGAAGCCGTCCTTGGCTACTCCATTCACCGCGAATTCTTTTCTTCTTATTCAAGCACATGGAAGGTCAGAAGACTAATACATGGGGTTCAACCAATGTCGCAAAAGCTAAAGCCAGAAGCGGCACCGTAGCTAACACGCCTGTCAGCTTTTGTCGGACCAATATGCATCTGCCCTGACATATTAACATATTTGTGCCTTCGAATTTATCTAGTTTGAGAATTTAATTTTGTGTTGAACTCTGAATCTGATACCCCAATTTGGATTGTATTTGATCAAACAGTATGTATTTTGCATTGTCAATGAATCTTATGTTTCTCTCTTGCATTAGCTCGGGTTTTGTATATGTCCTATACCAAAGAGTTGTAGTCATCTTAAGCTAGCACTTGAAATTATGATTTGTAAATAATCCCTTTAAAAATAAATTGATTCTTGTACAGACTATGGGTTTTAGTCACCCAACTCCAAATTATGCTCAACTGAATACTTGAACTGAACTTTTAATTGTTATCTTGAAACAGATTAATTTTGATAATGGTGGTATGTCCTACAATTGAATAACTCTCACAAGCCTTGAATCATCTGGGTTTTTTTTTGAACGAAATAAAAGCATGCTTTTCCAAAACCGCTAATTGTTTAAATACGAAAGAAAAGAAGCCTAAAGTTTTCATCCCATACAATGTCACAACCTCATGCAATCAGTTCTTCAGTGGTCTTAAAACATCCTAATGAGATATTTTCTTGAGTCCGTAAATTGTGTATTTGGACGTGGAACGATAATTTGGTTAACATCTGGCCTTTGGATTGTAGCAATAAAAGTAATGGGCCTCGAATTGTGGAGTTGTAATGGACCTTGGACCTAATAAGGCTTGAATCCAAATCAATTTGCACCAGAAAGCTATAAAGGTTTTAAAAACCACGAGCCCGTGACCTTATTTCTCAATACAAACTTTGTCTTGACACTCCATAGAATTTGCTAGAGATGTCTTTAAGGAGAAAATGACCCTGCACATACTCGTTAGTCTCACATAAAAGTAAAAAATAAAAAGTAAGAAAGCACACAAAGAGGTGGAATCTTATGGTCAAAAATTAGGGTGTGACAATAAGGTATCAAAAGATTACAATCCAAACCCCAACAAGAGATCGAAGATCTTACCTTCTTCCTCTTAGGGTTTTATGTTTCTCTCTCTAGAAGAAATGAAGAGAGATAAGTTCTGCTATCCAAAATGTTACAAAATGAAGTTATGACCTAAAAAAGCAAGAAAAACACTTAAATACACATTCAGGATCTGGCATGTTCGCCTAGCGAACAACTAGCGAACCTAGCAAACTTTTGGTACTTTCAGATCAATCCAATTCTGGGCTCGTCCGCTACTTGCTCGCCTAGCGAGCAAGCTAGCGAGCTGTTCGCTGGCACGTTCGCTACTCCCTCGCTGCATCTTCGCCTAGCGAGCTTGCTGTTTGTTTGCTTGCTTTCTTGGTCCCTTTGCCCATTTCTTGTGTCTTACTTTTCCATTTGTTTTGTGCCTAATTCCTGCACAATAGCATACAAATCAAAGGTACCAAGAGATTTTCACACTATATTGCAAACCAAACAAAACAAGAGTGGTTTTCAACACTTTCTTGACGAAATTGAGTGAAAGATGCCAAATTTTGATAGATCAAATAAGTGAAATTTGGCATCTAACAACTCGCCCCAACTAGCTTTTTGCTTGTCCTCAAGCAAAATATGCCTCTCATTTTACAACAAGAGGATTTGCTCAAGACTAAGATTCACCCAAGAATGGATAAAATTGGCTCAAACACAAATGATGCAAACAAGCCATGGTTTCAAATGTTTAGAATCAAACAATGCACAAGAACTAAATTCTTAAAACAAATATTAAGCCATGTATCAATCAACAACTATGTTTGTCATGAATGAATCACTCTATCTCTCCTCTTCGAATAAGGATTGAAGAAATTACGCGTTTGCAACCGCGGGGACAATTTCACTCAACTAACAAACAATGCCAATATCAATTCAATTCATACAAAATCTAACAATCAAAAGCGAAAATATGGAAGCAAGAAGATCACTAAGGTCTTTAAGGTTATAGCTTGGTTGGGTTTACAAACAAGGGACATTCTTAAGGCCATGGAAACGAAATTGCCGACGCAAAAGAGGCATTCACCGTACACATTATTTACACACCTTAACTTCATTCCATTTGTTTCTTAGTTGCAAACTTTCACAAACCTTATTTCACAACTTATTCTTTCACTATTTTTCTTTTCCAAGCAAACATTCTTTTTTTCTTTCTTTTTTCATATTCACACAATTTTTTTGGGTGCTTGCTTGAATTTTTCAAAAGTTATAGCAACCTACCATCTTCCTTTTTCATTCACCCCAACTTAACTTTTACTCAACCCTCAAGAGAATGCTCTTGGCTTTTTATGGCAAAGAGGACAATTAAAACAAATTCAAGGGTTCAAGAAAAATTTTAGAATCTCATAAAATTAAGAGTGAGGTTCACATTGTTCAGGGTCAAAGGGGTTAACGAATTCTCTCTACTCACGGGTAAGTTGCATTTGGAACTGGTTGTGCTCAATAAAAACAAGTGCCTTGATCATTTATAATGCTTCCAAAAATTCACAATGATAACAAGATAAAGCATGAATTATACGAATCAACAAAGTTTATCAGAAATCCAACATTTAGTAAACAATGGAAGCTTTCTCACAAATTGTGGTTTTTGGTCCTAAGTGAAACAATCATTCAAACGAGTTGCTAAAAGAACAAATTTCATTTACACAAAGACTTAAGTTCTTAAGAATTCTAAAATTCTAAACAAAGGAAACATTGTACCTTGACAACATTCACTTGTTTCATACTATCATCGCCATCCAAACTCGGTCGAAGCTTCATTGAATACTTTTATACCGATAGCAACCACTCTAGAAGGAGTTTTCGTCATTCCTGAGTACACTAGAAAAAACATAAAAAGAAACAAATATATACAAAATTTACAAAGCTTAAAAACATAGAACTGTTGCAATGCACTTCAAAATCTCAACACTAATCCCCGACAACGGCGTCATTTTGTTGGTGCGGTAAAGCAACAAGCAAAAAATATTAAGTATCCAGTTTTGTCGTCTCCATAAGGATTAGTGCGATATGAACACCGTTCAACGACATCTACATTTCTAGGCTTATTGTTCAAAAGATTTGGTTTAAAAGGTTCACGGAACCATAATTAAAGACAAGAAATATAAAATAAAGACTGAAATATAAACGGAGCCTTGTTGGGATTGGATTTTATCAATTAATAACATATGCATTCTTCTGATCAAATTAAACACAACGCAATCATTCGTCTAATATCCTCACGTATCTCTCACGACAAAACTTATCTCTAATGCAGCGTCGAGAAAACAACCATGTTGTCCCATTGGTGATCTCTCTACCAACAAAAATACAACACAGAGAATTAAGAACTGATACTCAAGCAAATGCTAAGCCTAAATCTATCTCTAGATTTTAGGACCTAATAGGTAATCATCCTAGTTCCAGATCCGAAAAGTATATTTCTATCACGATTCAAATCAAAGATTAACAAGTAAATAAAGACAACACCCATATCGGATAAACGATTGTTTTGCATAAAACACAATGATCAAAATACGTACACACACTTAACCCTTTTTACATGTATTCATCTAATCCGCCAAATGTTGGTGAACATTGTTCTTCATCACTATTATCACATACCCACATAATATCATATTGATCCTATTCATTCTACCCATGCTACTTAATCAACACAACACCATATAAGATACAATGAATATCAACTTCAAAACCATGTCAAAAGTTTGTTCATTGATAGAAGAAAATCCGAGATCAAAGATGTGAAAAGGTTTTATCAAGACCCACAAATAAGTAATCAAAGATAATCAATCAATAGAGAATCAAAACTAGTTCACAAACATAAATTAGATGAAATACATAAGGTATCAAAAGATTACAATCCAAACCCCAATTAGAGATCGAAGATCTTACCTCCTCCCTCTTAGGGTTTTGTGTTTCTCTCTCTAGAAGAAATGAAGAGAGATAAGTTCTGCTATCCAAAATGTTACAAAATGAAGTTATGACCTAAAAAAGCAAGAAAAACACTTAAATACACATTTAGGATCTGGCATGTTCACTTAGCGAACAACTAGCGAACCTAGCAAACTTTTGGTACTTTCAGATCTGTACAATTCTGGGCTCGTTCGCTACCTGCTCGCCTAGCGAGCTGTTCGCTGGCACGTTCGCTACCTGCTCGCCTAGCGAGCATGACAACATTTTGCCACTAGAAGTGTTCGCTGGAGACTCGCCGCACCTTCGCCTAGCGTGTGCTCGCTACTCCCTCGCTGCATCTTCGCCTAGCGAGCTTGTTGTTTGTTTGCTTGCTTTCTTGGTCCCTTTGCCCATTTCTTGTGTCTTACTTTTCCATTTGTTTTGTGCCTAATTCCTGCACAATAGCACGCAAATCAAAGATACCAAGAGATTTTCACACCATATTGCAAACCAAACAAAACAAGAGCGATTTTCAACACTTTCTTGACGAAATTGAGTGAAAGATGCCAACTTTTGATAGATCAAATAAGTGAAATTTGGCATCTAACAGGTCCTCTGGCGTACTCGCCGGAAAAACCCGCGGTATGCCAACACCACCATCGGATCCGCCGGAAACACCACCACTGATAGCCAAACATAAGAAAAAGCGCAGAAACTTATGTGATAATGATGCAGAAAAGGTGAACGTCGAGCAGAAGCGATCCAGAAAATCTCCAGAAGCCGAGCATAAGCGATCAAGTCATCGAGCAGATACTTGGAGACGCTGAGTAGCTGCGAGATACGAATGAACGAAATGGCGAGGCAGGTCGACAAATATATATCCCTAGCACGCGAAACGAAGTGTCACTAGGCATTCAAACGCCTAAACCATAGCTGCCCTGAAGGAACACATGGCGACCCTTCATCTCCCGTGCGTCCCATCAGATCCTCCGTCAATCTCGCGACCGTGCAACAATCCTGCCCGACACCGCTTTCGCTCACGCTCGACACCATCCTCAATGTCAGATTAACCAAATGTTGTAAAGAATTAGTGATTGTCGTCTCAAGAGTCCTTGGACTTATGAACCATCATCATGGTTATAATCAGTGCAATTCCTATGGGAACCTGAGTGCATATTCTGAGTTAACTGAGCATAGGACTGAAGATCATCACGTAGATTGGGTGGACACCAATAAACTTTGAGCCTTTATCCTTTGTTTCTTAAACCGTGAACCAGGCCACGCTACAACCCTCAAAAGACCTAACTGAAACAAGGTTATTTTGAAAGCATACTACAACAAGGTTGCGTAAACTGACTCCAAAAGATCTTTGCAGGTCATTTGTTTTGGCATCATACCTTTTTGCTTTACCTTTCACTTTTAAGTGTTTTGAACCACCGTGTTCTAACCAATGACTCATTTATGTTGCATCTTTCAAAAATGATGTTGATTTCAAAAGTTGCATGAACTTTGCATTACCATGTTTGTATGAATACTTTTGTTTGCAAACTGGCTTTCCTCTCAATGAATTTTCAAACAGTTGAGAAACTTGGTCGGTGATTCTAGTAGGGGCAAGTTCTTTTCACATCTTGTCAAAGAATCAGTTCAATATTTGTTCAAGGCAAGGTCTTCTCAGATGTGGTTTATCCAGAAGATATTTCCAGACTCAGACTAGGGCAAGCCTTCCAAGCACCCAACGAATCAGTCATTTTCAACATCAGACAAGCTGAAGCAATTATCAATTCATCTACAACAGACAGCTAATCTGAGGCAGTTTACTTGAAGAATCCCCAAGCAGCTTTTCATCCTTCCTACAAGGATCATCAACTAGACAACAGTTTACCAGTGTGGCAAAGATATGTTCAGCAGTAACATCTTTAGTCCCCGAGCAGAATAACATTGATCTCCGTGTTGAGGAATCAGTCTTCCAGTCTTGTCTTCTCACCAAAAGAGTCGAGCCTTGTCGTCAGTGTCTACACTTGCATTTTAATCATATATCATCTGCATAATTCATATTCATATGCATAACATGAGTGTTTCATCCTCATTTTCATTTCTCCCGAGGTCGTGTTTTATCCACATCTTACCTTGTGGTCAAAGTCCAACTCACTTGGCACCTACCAAACAGATTTTTGTGTCGTGTCTATCTGATGGTTTTCCAGATATTTACCTTGATTCTGATGTTTTTCCAGAATCTATCCGATGTTTTTCTAGATATGTTTCTCTATCTGATGTTTTTCCAGATTGAGTCTTTATTCTGATGTTTTTCCAGAACTTATCTGATGGTTTTCCGAATATTTACCTTGATTCTGATGTTTTTCCAGAATGTATCCGATGTTTTTCCGGATATGTTTCTCTATCTGATGTTTTTCCAGATTGAGTCTTTGTTCTGATGTTTTTCCAGAACTTATCTGATGGTTTTCCAGATATTTACCTTGATTCTGATGTTTTTCCAGAATCTATCTGATGTTTTTCTGGATATGTTTCTCTATCTGATGTTTTTCCAGATTGAGTCTTTGTTATGATGTTTTTTCAGAACTTATCTGTTGGTTTTCCAGATATTTACCTTGATTCTGATGTTTTTCCAGAATCTATCCGATGTTTTTCCGGATATGTTCCTCTCTCTGATGTTTTTCCATATTGAGTCTTTGTTCTGATGTTTTTCCAGAACTTATCTGATGGTTTTCCAGATATTTACCTTGATTCTGATGTTTTTCCAGAATCTATCCGATGTTTTTTTTTCAAATATCTTTCTCTGATGTTTTTCCAGTTTGAGTCTTTGTTCTGATGTTTTTCTAGAACTTATCTGATGGCTTTCTAGATATTTACCTTGATTCTGATGTTTTTCCAGAATCTATCCGATTTTTTTCTGGATATGTTTCTCTCTCTGATGTTTTTCCAGTTTGAGTCTTTCTTCTGATGTTTTTCCAGATACTCCCTTTAAATTCTGATGTTTTTCCAGAACCTTTCCGATGTTTTTCTGGATATATATATCTTTTGTTCTGATGTTCTTCTAGAACTCCTTTGTTGCTTATCTGATGTTCTACCAGATATGTCTCCAAACCTCTTCCCGTACATTTAAATACCCTTCTAAATGTTTCAGATATACCTTCAAAATATATGTCTTCAATGTGCTTCTTTGATATGTTCCAGAGTTTATTCGATGTTTTTCCGAGTATATCTGGTATATTTCAGAGTTCATTCGATGTTCTCTCGGATGTCTCTGGTGTTTGTTTCTGTGTCCCTGTTATATTTCCCAGATTTCTCCTCGCCTCATTCATTTGATATTTTGAATGTTGTGACTCTTTTCCATCCAGTTCCATTCATGGATGATGTCTGTTGGTTCCCCAATGTGTCGGGTCCCCTGTGAGTAATTACTCGTCGTATTGTCGTTCTTTAATTTATTGCTCGTGTGTCTGTATTTGTCTTGCATTCAAGCATCATAAAGCATCATTTAGATTCATTGCATTTCAGCATTTGTCCTTTTGCATGCCGTCCGATCTAAGGGAAAAAATTTCTAGTTTGCTATATTTAAATACCTTTCAATTTGATTCTATGAGGATTATCATCTCTCATTGCCATCTGGTGAAGATATTTAAATAGGGGCATCTGTTGCACCCCAAATTTTGACCCCTTAAATGTTCATCATCATTCTAGGAGCATTATCATTGTTTATCTAACCTTAACCTACTTCAAGTTTGTCTTTGTTAAGATACAGGTGAATTAGGGTTATGTACAGTCAGAAATTGAGGTTTCGATGGTTTAATCAGTCAATGTATTGAATTTATTCTCCATGAAACAATTCTCCACATCATCAAAGATACTACATTGGGTCAAGTATGAGTCCAATTTGAATTTGTCACCCAAAGATCAAGAACAATGCAATCCAGGACACCCGATTAGGGTTTCTATTCGGGAAAAGTCAACTGTAGTTTGACTTTTGATTTAAAAGGTGTTCCAATGACGGAGTTATGGTCTATGACACCAACAGTCGATTAAGAGGTTTTGATTTAAAGAAGTTTCAAGGTCTCAGAAGACCCACGACACCAACAGTCGATTAAGAGGTTTTCGATCGTTCGGTTCGTCTGACTGAAAAGTCAACCCATTGACCAACAGGTTTTAACCCAAAATTGAATCCAAATATGTTCCCAACATCATTTAATATCTAATCATGAAGTTTTGTGACCAATTGATCAAGAATTGAGAAGTAATCGAAAAGTTGGGGAATTAAGGTTTTGAAAAGGGTAAAGCCATAACTCCTTAACCACACAAGGGTTTTTGACCTAGTTTCAAGAGAAATGAGTTCCTAAAACAAATATAAATATTGTAGTACCTAATTGGGTCTTTCTAAAAAGTACAAGTGGGTTCCATAACTCTTCCTGGTTAGAGAGAACCTAGGTCCACAAGTTGGAAAAAACTCGCATTGGCAAAACCAGGGCAGCATGAGTTTTTTGATTCCAAAACCTCTCCAAATCAATGTTAATCAAATATTAAGCCTCATTTATGATGTTTATATTGATAATGAACATTTGTACATCAATTCCCACAAAAATGGCACAAAGATCAAAAGAAAACATTATTTAATGCAAGTTGCAAAAGTGAATAGTGAAGAAAGAGAAAAAAGGTGGTTACCCTTGTCAAATCATCAACTTTAATTCAACAAGTCACCTCCTATCCTATCAATCATGATGAAAAAAATCTATGGGGCGTGAAGAATATCTTAGTAGAATGGCTTAAAGACAAAGATGAAGATTTCATTGGAAAACTCAAAGATTTTCATGATGGAAGGTTAAAATTGACAATTTGTTTCACTTTTACCCATACCTTGATCCAAGGCTTTTGGCTATAAATAGAACTCACTTCCTACATCACAAACACACAAGTTTCATGCTAGAAACCAGCTAGAACTCCATTCCTTACACAATCACAAGTTCTTACAAAATCTCATTAAGTTTCTAAAATCCCTCAAAATCTACTTTTGCAAAACACCTTTCAAAACCATTTCCAAACTTCTTCCAACTCAAGAAACACTTCAAACACATCAAATATGATGAATTGAAGCTATCCAAATCACTTCCATATTTATGTAACAAGGTTCTAGTGAGTTGGTCTTTGAAATCTTTGGATTTTGGAGATTTTCCTTCATTTACAAGACATTTCGTCCACTAGCTTGCTTGGAGGTTGTTTGGAGCATTTATTTATCATCCTAGGAACATTTGAATATCTTGGAAGAGCTTTCAAGATCTCTAGTTTTCTTATTGCTTAATATTTCTTCAAGAGGTAAACCTAAAACTCATAAATGTGAACTTTCCATTTGCATTTTACCTGCTACCATGACTGTTTTTAGGGTTTTTTTACCATGATGTTCTTAAACTTTTTCAACTTGTAACTTGATTTTTCTTGTGATACTGATCTTGTATTATTTATACATGTTTGTTAACATGTTTAAATAATCAAATTTGTTTGATTCATTGTCTTACCATGTGCATTTTATTCTTTTTATCATTTAGATTTTTATGTTTTGTTCACAAACTTAAAAACCACATAACTTCTCCATTTTAAATCATTTTTAAGTGGTTCTTTTTTGCAAAATTCTTGTGTTGTAACATATTTTCATATAATGTTTAAAGAATTCTAAAAATCCTATTTTGGAAACACTTTGCATTATGAGCAAGTTATAACCCATTTTAGAGTTTTCACCCTCCTATCTTTCCTCTTATATTTCAAACATTTGGATTTCATTCTCTTTGAGTTTTTAATTTGAAATTTATGAACTTGGATTATTGGCTTCCTTGTGCATTTAAGTATTGAAATTCACCTTTGTTTGTACGCATTTAAGTGGTTCACCTTTAAAAACTGTTGACTATCCCCATGAGGTTTTGAATCTTTTATTTACATTGTTGGTGACATTGATGGTTTACATATGATATCCTTTACCTTTACCCCTTTATCCTAACCTTAGGATTGGAGTCGTCGTACTCTATTTAGCGTCCCACCGTGGACATTCTTTACCTTTTATCCTAACCTTAGGATTGGAGTCGCTGTGCTCTATTTAGCGTCCCGCCGTGGACATTCTTTACCTTTTATCCTAACCTTAGGATTATAGTCGTCGTGCTCTATTTAGCGTCCCACCGTGGACATCCTTTACCCTTTATCCTAACCTTAGGATTGGAGTCGCTGTGCTCTATTTAGCGTCCCGCCGTGGACATCCTTTATCTAGTTATCCTAACCTTAGAATTGGAGTCGTCGTACTCTATTTAGCGTCCCGCCGTGGACATCCTTTAGCCATTATCCTAACCTTAGGATCAGAGTCTCCGTACTCATGTTTAGCGTCCCGCCGTGGACATTCTCTACCATAACAATCTCAACTTAGATTCAGGAGTCACCGAACTCCATATAAGTACTTCCCTATGAATGCTTACATCCCTCTGGAACTTTGACCACAGTCAAGAGTTCTTCACCCCTCACTAGGGGAACTACGAACGCTCTGATTTCTCGATGCGAATACGTAGGCACAAGATGCGACGTCTTGGCGAACCCACTAACCAACTTCACATTTTTCCAATTAACCCATTAACTCACTAACAACTAACTTCTTGTTAACCTTTTACAACTTAGGATTGGAGTCGTCGTGCTCCATGTAGTCGTCCCGCCGTGGACATTCCCCTTGTTTACCTTAACCATAGGACTTGGAGTCGTTGTGCTCTATTTAGTCGTCCCACCGTGGACATTTCTTTTCTCGTTTAACATAACCTTTAGTTTAGAGTAGCCTCACTCTATGTAGGTGTCTCTCCACAAACGTTTACTTTCCCTTTGGAACCTTGACCACAGTCAAGAGATCCTCCCCCCTTAGTTAGGGGAACTATGGTTGCTCTGATTCCATTCCCGTCAGGATACGTAGGCACGAGATGCGATTTCTTGGCGAGCAAACTTTGTACATACTTTATACTTTATATCTTTACCCTTAGCACATTTCCTTTAGCAAGCAAACTTTAGCAAACACAAATACTAACAAGAGGTTCCTGTAGAGTACTACAGATGTTTAGGATGTGAAATACCTACCCTAGGAATAACCAACCCCCGAACCTTTAGATCTCTCTTCGCTTAGCTTTAGGCCTTACCTTTTGCTTTGCATTTTTATAGGTTTTTCTTTCTTTAAACCTTTCCTTTTTGGATAAATTAAAGTCCAATTGTAAATTTAAGAATTAAAGATTCAAGTTAATCAATATCTTGGTATCACGATTCTCACCGTAACAGAAATGGCGACTTCACTGGGGATACCCCCCAAGAGGGTTAAGCCCACCTTGTTTATATCTGTGTTTGCTATATGTTTACTTGCTTGTATATTTGTACATCTATCTTTCTGTGCTTGGGTTTTTCTGTATGCAGGTTTGTTACCTTGAGTAGTGAGACAGTCCTATACCCGGACTCGAGTGCACTTATGATAGGATGGTGGTATATTCAAGAAGGCTTATAGGGAGTTGATTCTCGACCAAGCTAACTTGAGAAACCACCGCTCAGTGGAGGCCCTCTTGAGAGTTAGTTTTGTTGAACGAGTATTCGTGAAAACATTACTACTTTCAACCTAGGAGCCTTTGACACTGAGGAATTTTAGTTACCTTTTACCTCACTTGGCCTTTTAGGACGTAGTGCGATGACTATGAGGGGGTATTTCCGAATTAGTTGATACGCGATACTACACTCAAACGAGACCCTCTTGAGAATATTATTGATTTCCAAGTAGTTGGTGTGTCGATAATATCCGAAAGATGGGTCGAGGACTTTGGGAACTTTGTTAGAACCCATTGTGCAGGTGTTTTACCCCTAGTACACACACTATGTTTGATTCTTTACCCAGACCTCATGTTGTGATCTTGAACTTTTGATCCTATTATGTATGTTTTGCATCCAGTCTTGCATAACATTGCATTGCATTTGCATCTTTGCATAATTTGTTGCATACCTCTATTGGTCTAGTCGCTCATCTCCAGCTGTCTTCATCTTCCAGTGTGCCTTTGAGTCGTCAAACTGATTCCTCGACACTGATATCAGACTAAAGCTAACTATAGACGCAATATATCAGATCAAGAAGGGCATAATGTAGAAATCCAAATGGAGATCGTTGATTTGAAATCAGACAGGACAACTCATCCTTGTTACTGATTAATCACTAAGCCATCTTTCTTGTTGTTTGCACTTTCCTTATTTTCTACTAGCTGTTCGCTTTCAAATTATGTTTGTACTTTTATGTTAATGAATGAGCATTGCAACTTTTGATTCAATTCATTTTGACTAGTATTTGCATCTTTATGCTTTATCTTTTAAAACATGCACTTGTTGTTCAAACTTTTGACATGCAAATATTTGATGGAGGATGATGAAAACGTTATACCCATAATTGCTGTTAGCATGCTTTCAATCAAATTTTGTTGACGATGTAAGGCATTATTTCAACTCCCAAAAACTGTAGAAATAAGGAAGATAATCCCTCGTTTACCCCTTCGAGCCTAGAAGTTGGAGTTTCTTTCTTTACAAAAAACCTGAAATCTGAACCTGGGGCAGGGTAGTTTTCAGTTAACTCGGTTGTACTTTCCTGCAATGCACCTTTTATATAAAGATTGCATTCACGAGTTTTCCTTCGCACACAACAAGCAAGTGTCGAAGATGTTTTTCAATCCAAAAAGCCGATGATGGTTCACCGTAATCATTAAAGCCAGGCAGTCACTTTCTTTCAAAATGAAAAAAAATCAAAAGAAAAAAGTCCGCTAAGTCAAAACCTATGAAGGAGACTTAAGCAAAACTGGGGCATCCCGCTGACTGTAGTCTTCACAATAAACAGTTCAGGCAAAAGTTAGGGATAATAAAAGAGGAGATTTTTAAATCCTTATCCTGAAAATCCTCAATGTCAGATTAACCAAATGTTGTAAAGAAGTAGTGATTGCCGTCTCAAGAGTCCTTGGACTTCTGAACCATCATCATGGTTATAATCAGTGCAATTCCTATGGGAACCTGAGTGCATATTCTGATTTAACTGAGCATAGGACTGAAGATCATCACGTAGATTGGGTGGACACAAATAAACTTTGAGCCTTTATCCTTTGTTTCTTAAACTGTGAACCAGGCCACGCTACAACCCTCAAAAGACCTAACTGAAACAAGGTTATTTTGAAAGCATACTACAACAAGGTTGCGTAAACTGACTCCAAAAGATCTTTGCAGGTCATTTGTTTTGGCATCATACCTTTTTGCTTTACCTTTCATTTTTAAGTGTTTTGAACCACCGTGTTCTAACCAATGACTCATTTATGTTGCATCTTTCAAAAATGATGTTGATTTCAAAAGTTGCATGAACTTTGCATTACCATGTTTGTATGAATACTTTTGTTTGCAAACTGGCTTTCCTCTCAAGGAATTTTCAAACAGTTGAGAAACTTGGTCGGTGATCCTAGTAGGGGAAAGTTCTTTTCACATCTTGTCAAAGAATCAGTTCAATATTTGTTCAAGGCAAGGTCTTCTCAGATGTGGTTTATCTAGAAGATATTTCCAGACTCAGACTGGGGCAAGCCTTCCAAGCACCCAGCGAATCAGTCATTTTCAACATCAGACAAGCTGAAGCAATTATCAGTTCATCTACAACAGACAGCTAATCTGGGGCAGTTTACTTGAAGAATCCCCAAGCAGCTTTTCATCCTTCCTACAAGGATCATCAACTAGACAATAGTTTACCAGTGTGGCAGAGATATGTTCAGCAGTAACATCTTTAGTCCCCGAGCAAAATAACATTGATCTCCGTGTTGAGGAATCAGTCTTCCAGTCTTGTCTTCTCACCAAAAGAGTCGAGCCTTGTCGTCAGCGTCTACACTTGCATTTTGATCATATATCATCTGCATAATTCATATTCATATGCATAACATGAGTGTTTCATCCTCATTTTCATTTCTCCCGAGGTCGTGTTTTATCCACGTCTTACCTTGTGGTCAAAGCCCAACTCACTTGGCACTTACCAAACAGATTTTTGTGTCGTGTCTATCTGATGGTTTTCCAGATATTTACCTTGATTCTGATGTTTTTCTAGAATCTATCCGATGTTTTTCCAGATATGTTTCTCTATTTGATGTTTTTCCAGATTGAGTCTTTGTTCTGATGTTTTTCCAGAACTTATCTGATGGTTTTCCAGATATTTACCTTGATTCTAATGTTTTTCCAGAATGTATCCGATGTTTTTTCGGATATGTTTCTCTATCTGATGTTTTTCCAGATTGAGTCTTTGTTCTGATGTTTTTCCAGAACTTATCTGATGGTTTTCCAGATATTTACCTTGATTCTGATGTTTTTCCAGAATCTATCTGATGTTTTTCCGGATATGTTTCTCTATCTGATGTATTTCCAGATTGAGTCTTTGTTCTGATGTTTTTCCAGAACTTATCTGTTGGTTTTCCAGATATTTACCTTGATTCTGATGTTTTTTCAGAATCTATCCGATGTTTTTCCGGATATGTTCCTCTCTCTGATGTTTTTCCATGTTGAGTCTTTGTTCTGATGTTTTCCAGAACTTATCTGATGGTTTTCCAGATATTTACCTTGATTCTGATGTTTTTCCAGAATCTATCCGATGTTTTTTTTCAAATATCTTTCTCTCTCTGATGTTTTTCCAGTTTGAGTCTTTGTTCTGATGTTTTTCTAGAACTTATCTGATGGCTTTCCAGATATTTACCTTGATTCTGATGTTTTTCCAGAATCTATCCGATTTTTTTCTGGATATGTTTCTCTCTCTGATGTTTTTCCAATTTGAGTCTTTCTTCTGATGTTTTTCCAGATACTCCCTTTAAATTCTGATGTTTTTCCAGAATCTTTCCGATGTTTTTTCCGGATATATATATCTTTTGTTCTGATGTTCTTCTAGAACTCCTTTGTTGCTTATCTGATGTTCTACCAGATATGTCTCCAAACCTCTTCCCGTACATTTAAATACCCTTCTAAATGTTTCAGATATACCTTCAAAATATATGTCTTCAATGTGCTTCTTTGATATGTTCCAAAGTTTATTCGATGTTTTTTCGAGTATCTCTGGTATATTTCAGAGTTCATTCGATGTTCTCTCAGATGTCTCTGGTGTTTGTTTCTGTGTCCCTGTTATATTTCCCAGATTTCTCCTCACCTCATTCATTTGATATTTTGAATGTTGTGACTCTTTTCCATCCTGTTCCATTCATGGATGATGTCTGTTGGTTCCCCAATGTGTCGGGTCCCCTGTGAGTAATTACTCGTCGTATTGTCGTTCTTTAATTTATTGCTCGTGTGTCTGCATTTGTCTTGCATTCAAGCATCATAAAGCATCATTTAGATTCATTGCATTTCAGCATTCGCCCTTTTGCATGACGTCCGATCTAAGGGAAAAAATTTCTAGTTTGCTATATTTAAATACCTTTCACTATGATTCTATGAGGATTATCATCTCTCATTGCCATCTGGTGAAGATATTTAAATAGGGGCATCTGTTGCACCTCAAATTTTGACCCCTTAAATCTTCATCATCATTCTAGGAGCATTATCATTGTTTATCTAACCTTAACCTACTTCAAGTTTGTCTTTGTTAAGATACAGGTGAATTAGGGTTCTGTACAGTCAGAAATTGAGGTTTCGATGTTTTAATCAGTCAATGTATTGAATTTATTCTCCATGAAACAATTCTCCACATCATCAAAGATACTACATTGGGTCAAGTATGAGTCCAATTTGAATTTGTCACCCAAAGATCAAGAACAATGCAATCCAGGACACCCGATTAGGGTTTCTATTCGGGAAAAGTCAACTGTAGTTTGAATTTTGATTTAAAAGGTGTTCCAATGATGGAGTTATGGTCCATGAAGCTTATATGGATTAGGGAAGTCCACTAAAGAAGTTTTAAGGTCTCAGAAGACCCACGACACCAACAGTCGATTAAGAGGTTTTCGATCGTTCGGTTCGTCTGACTGAAAAGTCAACCCATTGACCAACAGGTTTTAACCCAAAATTGAATCCAAATATGTTCCCAACATCATTTAATATCTAATCATGAAGTTTTGTGACCAATTGATCAAGAATTGAGAAGTAATCGAAAAGTTGGGGAATTAAGGTTTTGAAAAGGGTAAAGCCATAACTCCTTAACCACACAAGGGTTTTTGACCTAGTTTCAAGAGGAATGAGTTCCTAAAACAAATATAAATATTGTAGTACCTAATTGGGTCTTTCTAAAAAGTACAAGTGGGTTCCATAACTCTTCCTGGTTAGAGAGAACCGAGGTCCACAAGTTGGAAAAAACTCGCATTGGCAAAACCAGGTCAGCATGAGTTTTTTGATTCCAAAACCTCTCCAAATCAATGCCAATCAAAGATTAAGCCTCATTTATGATGTTTATATTGATAATGAACATTTGTACATCAATTCCCACAAAAATGACACAAAGATCAAAAGAAAATATTATTTAATGCAAGTTGCAAAAGTGAATAGTGAAGAAAGAGAAAAAAGGTGGATACCCTTGTCAAATCATCAACTTTAATTCAACAAGTCACCTCCTATCCTATCAATCATGATGAAACAAATCTATGGGGCATGAAGAATATCTTAGTAGAGTGGCTTAAAGACAAAGATGAAGATTTCATTGGAAAACTCAAAGATTTTCATGATGGAAGGTTAAAATTGGCAATTTGCTTCACTTTTACCCATACCTTGATCCAAGGCTTTTGGATATAAATAGAACTCACTTCCTACATCACAAACACATAAGTTTCATGCTAGAAACCAGCTAGAACTCCATTCCTTACACAATCACAAGTTCTTACAAAATCTCATTAAGTTTCTAAAATTCCTCAAAATCTACTTTTGCAAAACACCTTTCAAAACCATTTCCAAACTTCTTCCAACTCAAGAAACACTTCAAACACATCAAATATGATGTATTGAAGCTATCCAAATCACTTCCATATTTATGTAACAAGGTTCTAGTGAGTTGGTCTTTGAAATCTTTGGATTTTGGAGATTTTCCTTCATTTACAAGACATTTCGTCCAATAGCTTGCTTGGAGGTTGTTTGGAGCATCTATTCATCATCCTAGGAACATTTGAAGATCTTGGAAGAGCTTTCAAGATATCTAGTTTTCTTATTGCTTAATCTTTCTTCAAGAGGTAAACCTAAAACTCATAAATGTGAACTTTCCATTTGCATTTTACCTGCTACCATGACTGTTTTTAGGGTTTTTTTTTACCATGATGTTCTTAAACTTTTTCAACTTGTAACTTGATTTTTCTTGTGATACTGATCTTGTATTATTTATACATGTTTGTTAACATGTTTAAATAATCAAATTTGTTTGATTCATTGTCTTACCATGTGCATTTTATTCTTTTTATCATTTAGATTTTTATGTTTTGTTCACAAACTTAAAAACCACATAACTTCTCCATTTTAAATCATTTTTAAGTGGTTCTTTTTTGAAAAATTCTTGTGTTGTAACATATTTCCATATAATTTTTAAAGAATTCTAAAAATCCTATTTTAGAAACTCTTTGCATTATGAGCAAGTTATAACCCATTTTAGAGTTTTCACCCTCCTATCTTTCCTCTTATATTTCAAACATTTGGATTTCATTCTCTTTGAGTTTTTAATTTGAAATTTATGAACTTGGATTATTGGCTTCCTTGTGCATTTAAGTATTGAAATTCACCTTTGTTTGTACGCATTTAAGTGGTTCACCTTTAAAAACTGTTGACTATCCCCATGAGGTTTTGAATCTTTTGTTTACATTGTTGTGACATTGATGGTTTACATATGATATCCTTTACCTTTACCCCTTTATCCTAACCTTAGGATTGGAGTCGTCGTACTCTATTTAGCGTCCCGCCGTGGACATTCTTTACCTTTTATCCTAACCTTAGGATTGGAGTCGCCGTGCTCTATTTAGCGTCCCGCCGTGGACATTCTTTACCTTTTATCCTAACCTTAGGATGGAAGTCGTCGTGCTTTATTTAGCGTTCCTCCGTGGACATCCTTTACCCTTTATCCTAACCTTAGGATTGGAGTCGCTGTGCTCTATTTAGCGTCTCACCGTGGACATCCTTTATCTAGTTATCCTAACCTTAGAATTGGAGTCGCCGAGCTCTATTTAGCGTCCCGCCGTGGACATCCTTTAGCCTTTATCCTAACCTTAGGATCAGAGTCTCCGTACTCATGTTTAGCGTCCCGCCGTGGACATTCTCTACCATAACAATCTCAACTTAGATTCAGGAGTCGCCACACTCCATATAAGTACTTCCCTATGAATTTTTACATCCCTCTGGAACTTTGACCACAGTCAAGAGTTCTTCACCCCTCACTAGGGGAACTACAAACGCTCTAATTTCTCGATGCGAATACGTAGGCACAAGATGCGATGTCTTGGCGAACCCACTAACCAATTTCACATTTTTCCAATTAACCCATTAACTCACTAACAACTAACTTCTTGTTAACCTTTTACAACTTAGGATTGGAGTCGTCGTGCTCCATGTAGTCGTCCCGCCATGGACATTCCCCTTGTTTACCTTAACCATAGGACTTGGAGTCGTTGTGCTCTATTTAGTCGTCCCACCGTGGACATTTCTTTTCCCGTTTAACATAATCTTTAGTTTAGAGTAGCCTCACTCTATGTAGGTGTCTCTCCACAGACGTTTACTTTCCCTTTGGAACCTTGACCACAGTCAAAAGTTCCTCCCCTCTTAGTTAGGGGAACTATGGTTGCTCTGATTCCATTCCCGTCAGGATACGTAGGCACGAGATGTGATTTCTTGGCGAGCAAACTTTGTACATACTTTATACTTTATATCTTTACCCTTAGCACATTTCCTTTAGCAAGCAAACTTTAGCAAACACAAATACTAACAAGAGGTTCCTGTAGAGTACTACAGATGTTTAGGATGTGAAATACCTACCCTAGGCATAACCAACCCCCGAATCTTTAGATCTCTGCTTAGCTTTAGTCCTTACCTTTTGCTTTGCATTTTTATAGGTTTTTCTTTCTTTAAACCTTTCCTTTTTGGATAAATTAAAGTCCAGTTGTGAATTTAAGAATTAAAGATTCAAGTTAATCAATATCTTGGTATCGCGATTCTCACCGCAACAGCGTGCAGACCCAAACCCCATTTTTGGAGTCTGGCCCGAAAAGGCCACGCTGGCAACCGGGGAGCCGAGTTCAATCTCCGTCCTGAGCAGGCCGAAGGCCTCAGCTTTCAGGCATTACCATCCTTCCCGAACAGGCCAAAGGCCCTCGGATGTCGAGCAGGACCATCTTGTTGTTTCCCAAAATTTGACCAACCCCTTTTCTTAATCTTTGGCTTATGTTTCATTGCATTTTAGCATCTTGCATTTGCATAGCATAGTTCTTACAGGGGATCAAGTGATTGTTTGCGTATTATCCAAGAGGAGAGTCTTTATTGGCTTCAAGCACAAGCAAAGAGATTAGTAAAAGCCATCAAGTGGGTATTATTATCATAAAGTTATCAAAGCTCCTAGAAAGGAGAGGTGTGCCATAGCTCATTGTCAAAGGACCATCAGAGGATTTTCAAGGGGTTCATGAGGTTTTATCATTGGTGCGAGCATGGGGTAAAAGTTTGTTGAGTACCTCAGAGGTCATGGTGAAGTTGGAATGGTCACTCAGTTCATCTAAGCAATGCCTAGGCAAAAAGGATGAAATTAGGGTTTCATTTTTTATCAGGATAAACTTGTTTCTTGAAACAAAACTTGTTTCCATGGTCTTCCATATGTCCTAAGGTGTTTGAGGATGAGATATTGATCATCAATTTTAATCATAAAGGCTTCAATTGATCAGTCAATTGGAAATCAGGAAATTTGGGGGAAAAGTCAACTGTGTAGTGAAAAAGTCAACTCCTGACTTTTTGAGGTCAAGATCATGTTCCTCAAGTTCAATATGGCCAATGGATGGAATTTTATCAAGAAAAGTCAAGGGAATCATGAAAAATCAAGAATTGTTGAAAGTTGTCATTTTGGGGAATTAGGGTTTTAGAAACTTTCCATTTATAGAAAGTTTCATGGTTGAAGCAGCCATCTTCAAGGCCATTTTTCTTCATGATCAAAGTTCCAAATGGTCTTGGGTCAAACATCAAATTTGTTCCTTGTATTTCAAGATTTTTTTTTAGTACCAATTCATAATCACATGATACTTGGAGCTCATGTTATGATCAATCAAAGTTGAGGATTTCAATGACTTCAAAACTGTTAAGTTTGGACAGATTTTTGCACCACTTTGCAAGCCAAATTCCATCAAGCTCTTGATGTCAAATGAAATTTTGTCCCAAATAAAAGTTGTAGAGTTTGTTCCAAGCTTTCCAAAAAGTGCTAGAAGTCCTCCATATGATTTGTGAAGCTCAAGTTATGGATGTGCAAAGTTGAGGAAAAATAATCCAAAATCCATAACTTCGAATTTTTTCTAAGTTATTTATAGACAACTTGCATGGCATGATTTTCAACATCATTTTTCATGGTCTTCCAATCCTCAAATCAAGATGATTTCAACATGAAAATTATTCCTTGCCATGCCCTCTTTACATAGAGTTCAAGTTTAGGGCAAATTGACCTTTGTGCATCAAATTATCATTGCTCAAAGTTGGTGGTTTGAACATATCTTCAATACATGTGTTACAAGTCATTTTGGCATATTTGTGAACTTTGTTCATGCAGTCTGGTTTGCTCTCTATCCCATGCGCAAGAACATGTGTTTGGAGCCCCACCAAACATTGCCTAAAAGAACCAAACCAAGGCATGTACCTCTTTGCCCCATTTTTGAATCTTTTGCCCAAACAAGAAAGGGACAAGTTGCCCTTGTATTCTGATCTTGTCAGCCACAACCAGCATGCTTTTTCACTCACAAGAAACCAACAAGAAGACAAGGATGCAAGCTGTTCATGTACCATCTCCATCATCAACCATTGATTCACAAAAAAAACCATGAATATGAAAATCTGCCCTTTCATTTTTCACCACAGTAAAACTCCCCAAAACCTCTTTCTCACTTCATATTTAAGCTAAAGAGCAGCTGAGAAAAACCCTAGCCACCATTTTATGCAAAAATCAGAAGTTGAGTTTTTGCATTCTTTGATTCAAGCCTTCGAATCTCACTCATTCTTGAGCATTTCTCCAAGTTTCTTTCCATTCCATCCTCACCATAACCTCACCTTTCATCTGTTAGCAAAAAGAATCACCATTGGAGAGAAATTCTTAGTGTGCCATTTTTGACCATCTTTGAAAATCTCACTGAATCTGTCTCCTCACTAAACCATTTTACAAACCTTTCATTAAAACATCATCACCTCAACTTCTCCTTGCTACTTTTTGCAAAAAAGGAAGGGTTGTTAACACTTTTCTCAAACTGTCCTAAAAGAAAAAACCAACTGTTGTTTGCAAAAGAAACTTCAAAGCTTGCTCAAAGGAGAGAGGGATATCTTGTTGCTAGCTTGCTGTGGGGAATCTACAAGAGGTAAGTATCTCTAAACTCTCTATTTTATATGCACAAGTATCATTAAAACATTTTTGAGTTTTTGTTTGTGTTCATGGTTTGTTAACTTTCATTTGAAATGATGATTTGTTATTATGACGATAAGTCTACTGGTATTGGATGTAAAACACTGTTGTGTTGATTTTTGCAAGCTGTTATCATGAGAAATACACATTGAGTTTGTTTGGTTGATGCTTGACATTATCATGATAAGTTTTTCCTCTGTCCATATTTGAATCATGTTTGGTGTTTAGTGTCTATGTTTGCTGTCAACAGATTGTAGCACCACTTGAAATCTGTTTTAGTTGTTTGGTTGGCATTAGCATGTAGTTGTTGCTAGGACTTAGCTTATAATGAAGTTTGCATTGTGAATATCATTGAAGTCTCTTGTTTGCATATGTGGCTGCTGTTAAAGTTTAAGTTGAGCTTGGATTCATCAATTTAGGTTTGAGGTGCTTAAAGTTTATAACTCTTTGTGTTAGTTTCTCTGGCATTGTAATGTTAGTCTGTGAAGCTGCCTAGGTCTAGTTGGTATCCTTGCTGTTTTGGTGAAGTTGTAACTTCATGCTGAGTTAGATTTAATTGGGATATGAGCCATGCCTAGTTTATGTTCTTTTGTCCATAACTGTTGAAGAAAGGTTGAGTGTATCACATCAGGCCTATTAGTTTCCAGGTTTAACCTCTCTTTCTAGAGGGTAGTTTTGTTGGATTTTCATCTGTGGCAAGGTTGTAACCAGGTTGGTGATCATGAGGATTTTAACTGTTGGACCTTTGAGAACAGTTCTGGCTGTTGTGACTGTTTGGTTTGAACTAGCTTTGAGTAGCACATAAGAGCTATCAAGAGCATTAATGCTTAAGGCTGTTGTTGTGTTGATATGGAGGTGGTTACCTCAGTTCTGATAGAGTTTTGGGTGTAGTTGGTCCAAACAGAGTTGAGAGGTGCTTGCATCTATCATTGGATTGAGAGTTTTCATCTAATAGTTTTAAATTTGTGTGTGTGTTTTAGCATGATAGTTATACTTGCTGGTGTGCAACATATTTTGTTCAGGATATGTGGATGCAGTTGAGGCATTTGGTTTTGGTTGGTCAACTAGATTTTGGAGATGTTTTGATTTTGTCAAGCCATTTCCAAGTTTTAGTTTACCAATTCCTGTAAGATGTATCCATTGTTAATTTAGCTGGCAGCCTTGACAATGTATTTGGGTATGAATTTTGTGGAGAGGATTCACATGGTTAATCAGCTTTGGCATGTCTGTTCTTTTTTGGTGTTAAAGGTTTTTGGTTACAAAACTGCTAGTTATTGTTGAGAATGTGATACTTTTTAGTCCTAAATTTGTTTCCTTGCATATTAGGTTATAACTTCATACATGCTCAGGCTGTTTAGATTTGGTTGTTGCAAGACCATTTAATGGATTTAGAAGTTTGAGTTTGTCAACTCAGGGGTTGGTCGTTATTGTAACACCTGAGGTGAAAGAGGACGGTGGTTACATGTAACACCCGTGGGCGAGGGAGTGGTTGTCGGTGTCATGAGGCATGACAATGAGACACTCCTAGCAGCTTCTAGGGGAAAACTGAATTCACATCCGAATGAGAGGGATCCTGAGGCTATACAGGTATGGGACTGCATGGTTGAATGAAGGCTTATAAGGATTAATTGGTACTACCTATACCAACAAGATGTATTTTTTTGGTAGCTCGTTCATAAGAACTCCACAGTTAAGCGTGCTTGACTTGGAGCAATTCTGGGATGGGTGACCTTCTGGGAAGTTTCCCGGAAAGCGTGTGATTAAGGACAAAGCATGCTGAAAAGACCCGTGTTGGTTTGTGGGGTCAGTCGGTAACCCTAAAAGCAATATGGGGCGTTACAAATGGTATCAGAGCCATACCTCTCCCAGTACGATGTGGTTCGGGGACGAACCAAGAGGAAACTGATGAGCATGTAACACCTGAGGTGAAAGAGGACGGTGGTTACATGTAACACACGTGGGCGAGGGAGTGGTTGTCGGTGTCATGAGGCATGACATGTGGTTTTGATATTTTGAAAGTTATGTGTAATGCCCTTTTGTAAATTCATGGAAATTTACTCTGATTATTCATATATTATCCGTGGGGTTTAGAAGGGTGTTACAGTTATCAGTTTGTAAGGGTGTTTGGTTTATGCTGTGATTGCCCTGTGAGAGGTTTTTGTTTGGAACAGTGGTTGTAAACCAAGTTTGTGGTCTTGATATGTATTGGATTGATTAGTGCAGTTAGTATGCTTCAAGTAAGGAGGTCCTGTGAGTGTCTCAAACTGGTTGAGTTGTGTTGATAGGTTACAATTAGTGGCCGGCTGGTGTTTTAGGTAGTTTGTATGAGTTTAGGTTTATGAGATTAGTGGTATTTCTTCTAGTATGCTCTGAGGAGAGGAGGTTGTTGCTATTAGTTCATGACAGTTTGGGGTTTCAGCTTCATTTATATAGTGCCTTGATGTTCAGCTCACTGTATAAGTTTGGTGAGGAGTAGACCAACCTAATTTCCCATCAGGATTTTGTTGCAGTTGCTGCTAGATGTTGTCGCTACTGCAAAAATCGGCGCTGGCTTGACAGGAGAGTCGCCACTGTGCGTTATTTATCCCAAAGGAGGGAAAGGAAACGCTCGAAGTAAACCTCGCAAAGACGGGAAAAGGTATGGTCATCGCAACCAAAACCTGGATTCGGGAGTCGGTTACGCAAGGGGAAGGTATTAGCACCCCTCACGTCCGTCGTACTCGACGGGATCCACGCTTGGTGTTTATAAGGAAAAGGGTGTATTTATCTATCTACGCTAATGGTCGGTCTGAAAAGAAAATAAAAGGACAGGACTCGACAGAACATACGGTGTTCTGGGCCTACGTACTCCCTCGTGCAATGGGAAAGTCAGAGTCAACGTAGTTCGACTACCTACGTCTAAACGGGGGAAAGGTTGCTCTCCAGGACATCGCATCCTGTGCCTACGTACTTCCACACAGCATGGAAGATCAGAGCAAACGTAGTTCGACTGACTACGGATAAACTGGGCGCTCTCACACAGCAGTGAGAAAATAAACTGGTTTCAAAGGTTCGGGAACCTATAGCTACGGTCTGGTCTCAAATGCACTTGGGCAAGAGAGAAAAAAGGGTAACAATTAGTCGTCGGCGGGAAAGTCTCGATCGCACAGCAGCGAGAGAACAAAAGGTTAGTTGTTAGTATGCTCGCTAGGATATCGCATCCTATGCCTACATATCCTCGTCTGGTACGAAGAATCAGAGCAGCTGTAGTTCGGCTAACTACGACACAAGCTACTCAAAAGCTCCTATTGCTGAAAGGGAAAAGACACCCTAAAACTATGGCTGAAAAGGGGAATCTACCTACGGTTATCATGCCTGGTTAACCATCCTAATGTCTATCATAGCGACCCCGCAGCGGAGAAGTCAGAGCTCATAAGGGATCATGGCAACAGGACTAAACAGCGAACAACTGCAAATTAAACAAATACTGGAAATATGCATGAATGCAACAACTAAACAAACAGGGCGCACAGGCCGCAAACCACAGAGGTAAGGGAGCTCAGCTCTACCAAATACCAGCAAGCAAAGCCACTCAATAACAAACAAGCAGAAGGAGGACCACCTCAACTTCTCATGCACACAAAGCCTACTTCTAAGATGCACCTAACTCAGAAATATCTAGATGAACCCCTAAATCTAATGCAGCACCACACCACACAAGTCAAACAACATAAAGAGAAGGCAAACCAGCCTGACAAACTCCTATCTAAAACTCAAACAAAAACCCTGAGCAATACCCCTAAACAAACCCTAATCAAACCCTTGATCTATTCCTGAACAAAACCCTATGCAAAACCCTAATCAAATATCTAAGCAAAACCCTAAACAAAGCAAATATCTCAGCAAAGCCCTAACACAAGAGAAATCAATCCCAGTCTTCAAGCTTCAAAACAAGCTTACCAAAGAGTGGGAGCTAAGTAAGCAGACTCATAGTGTCTTCCTCAGGAAAGTACCAGGAGGTTACCACTCAGGAATCATATCCTATGCGGCTCAACAACTGTGATCAGTTTACGTTCCTCCTCAGGAGAAACTAAACTCACACGAAGGCTCCAGCATCATTGGATATTTAAGAAAGCCTATACGAACTAAGGGAACTAAGTGAACAGACCCATAGGACCTTCCTCAGGAAAGTACTAGGAGGCTTCCACTTAGGAATCGTATCCTATGTGGCTCAACAACTGTGATCAGTTTACATTCCTCCTCAGGAGAAACTAAACTCACATGAAGGCTCCAACATCATTGGATACTTGAGAAATCCTAGATGAACTAGAGGAACTAAGTGAGCAGACCCATAGGACCTTCCTCAGGAAAGTACTAGGAGGCTTCCACTTAGGAATCGTATCCTATGTGGCTCAACAACTGTGATCGGTTTACATTCCTCCTCAGGAGAAACTAAACTCACATGAAGGCTCCAACATCCTGGGATACTTGAGAAAGAGGCGAGAAGAAAGAATGAAAGTCATTCATAGTGCCTTCCTCAGGAAAGTACCATAAATTTCCCTCAAACTTCAGGATCTCAAACCTCACAAACAGAGAACAAGCTCATAGACTAGGTCTTCAATCTATGCATCCTCATGCTCCTTGCAAGCTCTTCAAAGCAAACCAAGACCCCCAAAATAATACCCAAAGATCAACCCCAAAAGATAGACAAATATCACACAGACAGTCAATACAATCAGTCAACTTCTGAAAATATCTAAAAATATAAAGACCAGGAAGAAAATTCTACCAATTATTTACAATGGTCTACGTACCTACCCATAACATCCCCCTATACCCATACCCAAAAAAATCAGGACAAAACTCTCAGAAGGAAATGAATTATTTCACCTATGCCACACCTAAAACCCTAATTTGGTACCCTAATGCTAACCTAATTAAACTAATCAAATTTTAATCTAAAAATCATGAATTAAATCCTATGGGAAACTATGATTCAATATCTAATCACACCAAAAGGAATGGCTCCAAAAGATTAAGGGAAAGTCCTAAACTAAATTCTACAAAATTGAGGTATCTACTTAAACCTATTTAAAAGCTAGTTAAAAGAATAATATTCTAAAAAAAATTAAAAGAAAATAAAATGCCAATTTTATTTATTGATATTTTCCTAGACAGGATCATAAACCTATAGAAAAAACAAGAATTAAAAAATATCTATTTTTGGATTTTATATGATTTATTTACAAACAAGAAAATATAAAAGAAAAACAAAATAAAAGAAATGAATTAAAATGGGGGAGGGGGTGTCAAAATGAATTCGCCCAGTTCACTTTCTATGATGGGCCCAGGAAGGGGGGTGCGCCTAGCATGGCGCGCCTGGGCCCAATTGCTATCAGAAATTAAATAAATAAAAAAAAGAAAATGGTCAAAGGTTCGGTGCAGTTAGCAACTGATTAAAGTTCATTTTTGGTTTGGGCCGTGCGAGGGGGTGCGCCCAGCAAATCCAATCTTGGCCCCAAATGCTACCCAAACCCTAGCCCACACATCTGATTAACAAAACCTAATTCTCCTTCCCCAATTCTGATCACTGTTCACCTGAGGTAAACCCTAGCACGCCGTCGTCTTCCCCAGATCTCTCTGAACTCTCTCAAGCATTTCAATCAAACTCTGAAACCTCTCAGACGAACACCTCACTCTCTCACAAGAACCCAAACCTAAACTACACCTCGCCAAACCTCCGCTCAAGATCTAAACTCCACCTAAACTCCAATTTAACACTAGATGAAATCCATACACTCAACAATCCAGAACGAGACGCGAGCAAGAAGCAAAAAACAACGTACCTGGAGGTGGAACACGAGTCTTATTGAAAAGAACTCAAGATCTGGAGTCTCGTTGATGAACGCTCTGAGGATCCTTGAAGGTGTTGATGGCGACGAATGGAGTTGTAACGCTCTTGAAGGACCGGTTGGCTTGCGATGAAGGCGCTTCTTCGCGTTCTGGAAATTTCCTGGCGAATCGGATTGCTTGGTGAAGAACTTTGTTCTGGTTTATGAAGATTCTGGGGAATTCACGAAGAATAGACGAAGTTCTTGACGATCGATGATGATAATGATGATTTTCTGGGATTTCGCTGAAGAACAATGAAGCTTTGATGATTTTCTGGGTAATTGTTCTTGAAGTTTCCGGCGGTGTTTAAATTTTCCGGTGAGATAGCGATGAAGGTGGACGGAGGAAGAAGGGGGAGAACGAAGAAGATTCACTGTTTTCTGGGCAAAAGTAGCTCCGGCGATGGTTGCGGTGGCCGGAAGGCGTTAGGGGTGGCCGGAAGGAGTTTGCATGCCGGCCGGTGGAGTTTCCGGCGAAGCTCAGGTGCTGCCAAGTGGCGGTGAGAGAGAATCGGTGGAGGGCATGCAGGGTGCCACGTGGGAGTGTGGAGAAGTAGTGGGGCGCGTGTCAGTGAGAAGGAGAGTTCTGAGTGGTGTGTTGGTGGGTCCTGGGTGCAACGCGTGGCGTCATTTATACTTGACAAGTGTCATTTCTGGCCAAAAACTGAACAAAAAAAACTGGACCTGCAAGGACTTTGGGCCTCCAACTGCACAATCTGGCCCACAAAATTTATCACTTGGACCCTGAAATCTGACTTAACCAACTTATTAAACCTAATTAAAACCAATTAACCTAATTAACTAAAAATGATCAACTACAATTAACTCTAACTAAGATTAATCTATCCTAATCAACCTAATTAAACCCTAATTAAATCTAACAAAATCAATTAAAATCTAAAAAGATTAAATCCTAATTAACCTAATTAAACCCTAATTAAATCTAAAATTAATAAAACTCTATTAATTTCTATAAAATCTCTATTAAAATCCTATTAAAAATCTACCATTTATTTAAAACCCTTAAAAGCTATTATTAATAAAAGAAAAATTATATTCTTTCTATTTTATTCTAAACATTTAAAAACTATTTAAAATCTATTATATTCTAAAAACAATTAAAAACTATTAAACCTATTAAAAATTTCTATAAAATTCTAAAAAATGATTTAAACTATTAAAAAATGGTAAAAACCCTATTTAAATCCTAAAAATCTAAAAAGCCCATTTAAAATCCGCAGAAGGCTATTAAACCCTAAAAGGATGCAGACAAATGCAAATGACCACCATAAAAGATCGCGAGACCAGATCGAATCAAACAGTAAACCCCCGGGCATCAGAATATCCCAAAAACCACCATGTGAGCTGCAAACACCGAGGAGCGCACAATTTCCCGAAAGATAAATCCCTGATTACCTAGACTGGATCTGACATATCTGATAAATGAAAACCAAACTGTAACTCTGATATCCTCTGTCTGTGCACAAATGTCATGCATCTGATATGCGAATATGAATTGAACCACGAACCAGATAGGAGAATCGGTTGGTCAAATTTTAGGGTGCAACAGCTGCCCCTATTCAAGCGACTTGGACCTGAAAGGTTGAAGAGCGCTCAGCCTTCAATCATTCGGAGGTACGAGACGGTTGAATACCAATGAAACCCGAAAATTTGTCAACCGTGAGAATATACTGTAAAACTGCTTGGGGAATAGAATCCAGAATTGAGTCCAGTCATTACGGCAACAAACTGATCAATCATCTGGTAAAGAACTCCTGATTTTAACGCCAATTACCTGTGCTATCCCACATAACAAACCCGAGGGTTGCAACAAAACACCTGATCCTCTTACATCGTCTACTGATAGACAGGAATAGAAATATACTCACATCGTCTAAAGATAGACGGCAAGACACCCTTGGTTCATTCAACACCATCCCGAAGGAAAAAAACCAATACTCACATCGTCTAATGATAGACGGGAAGACTCCCTGTTTCAAGGAAAACTTCAATACTCACGTCGTCTAAGGATAGACGGGAAGACACCCATCCCGAAGGAAATATTCAATACTCACATCGTCTAATGATATACGGGAAGATACCCTGATCGATACTCACATCGTCTAAAGATAGACGGGAAGACACCCTGATTGATGAAACAAATCACTATTCACATCGTCTAAAGATAGACGGGAAGACACCCTGATTGATGAAACAAATCAATACTCACATCGTCTAAAGATAGACGGGAAGAAACCCTGATTGATGAAACAAATCAATACTCACATCGTCTAAAGATAGACGGGAAGACACCCAAATCGAATACTCACATCGTCTAATGATAGACGGGAAGACACCCAAATCGATACTCACATCGTCTAAGGATAGACAGAAAGACACCCATACGCACTTCAATACCATCCATCAAATTTCAGAATCCTTCTGTCTACGGGACTTGATGGAAAGAACAATATCCTTAAAGGGGCCACATCGTCAGTATGGACCGACGGGAAGAAAACCACCTTCAAAGAGCCATGACGCCAATAAGAATCGACAATCAGGAAAACCGATCATTCTTCAAAGAGCCTCGACGTCAATAAGAATCGACAGTCAGAAAATCCCTCTCGAAATGTCATCTCATCCAATACACAGAAAGAAAACCAATATCCGAAAGATCGTTGTGAAACCCCTCAACATCTAAAGGTAGCCAGAGAAAACTCGCTGGGGACACACGCCATCCATATGAACTGACGATAAGAAACCCGCTGAAAAATCACCTGACACTTCCCATCGTCTACTGCTAGACGGAAAGAAAACCATATGCTAAAGAACCCCATTTTGAAACCCTACTGAAATCACCCGCAACTTCACATCGTCTAAGGATAGACGGAAAGAAAACCACGTTCAAACTCGAGACGTCTAATGATAGATGGAGAAATCCACTTATTGGAGGAACACATCGTCAATATGAATTGACGGGAAGAAACATTTGTCGATACCAGACGACTGACTGATCAAAGCATAACTGTTGTATGATCTGAAATACAAATAAACTGCTGAATTTCCTGAACACTGCTGCTAGATTAAAGCCCCTGAACTGATCACAGAGTAATTCACGCGTCATATGAGGCTGGTAGAAAACCTGACTCATGCTTCGTATGCATATGCATATGCTTGAATTTTCTATGACGTAATGCTCCATTCAGGATGGAAATGCTACACATTTTGACAATGACATGCAAGTATGATGCAAATATGATGATGCATGCAATATGCTAATGCAGGCTCGGGCTGCTGGAGAAAGTCGGGTACAGAAAGCCATTTCAGCAACATAAATGCTGAAGACGAAGCCAACTCCGCTGGGGATAACCCGGATATCACAGAATTATTCCAGCAAAATAAATGCTGGAAGAGTGAACTCAACTCCGCTGGGGAAATTGGGAACTTAACCAAACACCTCGTTGAAGTAACACCCTGCTGGGAAATATAGCTCTGTTGGGGAATAGCAGATGTGCCAAGTATGATTGGACTCCTCTAGGGATAGCTCACCCGTGCCAATGAAAAATTGGACTTTGCTGGAGAAAATATTCGGAGTCTTCCTGCGTACTGACGAAGCTCGGATTTGGAAACTGATGCGCCAACACGGATGGGCCTCACAGTGATCGCCAACCTGGACTTGAGCTTTTAGGCTATCTGTGATGGGTCCGGTACACCTGACGCTGGAAAACATTCTGTCTGCATACACAATCTCTGGTTGAAGAGTCAAGGAATAGTAACACGACTTCCCGACATTCGCTTCTCACTCGAAAATTGGCTAAATCTGCTCGAATAGCTCTGAATAACCCTGCTGATACGGAGACAAACAATCCTTTCGCTTCTGATATGCCCCAGCCTGCGGGACCTCTGTGGGGATAGTCCTCGAAAGGAAATCTGCAAATCCGTTCCCTGACTGTCTGATAAGAAATGCCCCGGCATTCTGAACTTCGGAAAGATACTTCACCTCAAATGCTTCTCGAATAAAGAGTAACTTCTGCGCTCTTAAGATGGCCTGCCCCTGACTGCAATGACCTTGCTCCTGATTATCCGATTCAGAGTAGTGCCCCTGACTACAACACATTTACCTGAATCTCAACCTGATTGCCCCAGGCTAACTGACTTCGAAAGGCTGACCTGACCGGGGGTCACTATAATAGCTTGCCCCGGCTTGCGGAACATTCGGGCGCTCTGCATTCTATCCTGACCATACTTTCCACTGCAGGAAACTTTCCTGCTTTCAAGCGCTTCCTCGCAAGTAAAACGAGTTGTTCTGCGTAAAAGACGTATTAATGCAACACATATGACAACTTTGACATCCAATCTGTTCACTGGGAATAGGAAAAAACAGTTTGTGGCATAAAATGCACAAAACATTTATCAAGAATATCAACATCAGTACCAACATGGTATGAAGAACCCTTTTAGGAGTCAGAATCGACGCGACCTTTACCGAAGTATGCTTTCGAAACAGCCTGCTTCAATTAGGACTTTTGAAGGTTATAACGTGGTCAGGTTCACGGTTTTGAAGGAAAGGATAAAGGCTCAAAGTTTATTTTAACCCACCCATTCTTCTTGATGTTCTCCCATCCTACGTTCCGCTAATTCGACCTTAGCGCTCACCTCTCAGAGACTGAAAGATAGGAGTGGTAGTTCGAGAAACCATGAGTTTTTGGAGTGACAGCCACTCACTTTTCGCCTTTGACACTTAGGGTCACACGACTCGTATTTCATTTGAGGATTTTTCTTTTGTCATCCTTTCGTCTTTTTTCTTATCCCTAACTTTTGCCTGGACTGACTCTTTGGAGTTCCTTTTGATTCTTTTTAAGTCCAGCGGGATGCCCTCATTTTTGCCTAAGTCATTTGTTTTGAAGCTTTGACTTAGCGGGCCTTTGATTCTTTTTGCTTCCTTTCTTTTTTTTTTCTCTGAACAAGTCGTGTGACACTGGTTGTCTGACTCTTTGGGGACTAATGTGACTGTCTCACTCTTGATTTAACCATTGTGGTTTTTTTAGGCACGACCTCTAGAGGTGTGATTGATCCTCGAAAAGACACTCCTTTTGCAATTTGAACGCTCGGCCAAATTAGCTAACACCTACCCTGCCCCAGGTTAAAGATTGAGGGTTTTTCATTCACAGAAAGAAACTCCTACTACAAGGCTTAAAGGGGTTGACAAGGGATTATCTTCCTTATATCACCGGTGTTTAGGGATTTGAAACAATGCCTGTACATCATCAGCAGGTTTTATTTCAAAAGTATACAATCGGAAGCTGCATGTCGTTCATTTTCGTCATCCTCCCCAGATTCCTCTTAACTAGTCGTTGGACATTTGTAAAAACGATTAGTGAACACGAATGGATTTAATCAAAACATGCATATTTATTTCATTATCATCAATTGAATGAAAACAACAAGTTTTACAAACAAGATTGCAAATTTGAAACGGGAAAGAAACTACAAACGTAAAGAAATGACAAGATAAAACACAGAAAATGCCAGCTTCCTAGAACCGGGCTTTCACATCTGTCCTGCTGCTGAACCAGCTATCTTCACAATCAATTATTAGAGGCAAATTCGATATTGTCCTGATCTGCTTTCTGAGACCCAACCGAATTATAGAGTCCCTTCTTCTTCATTCAGATGATTTTGGGACCTTCCTGCCCGAAGCTGATTGCTGCGCTATCGAGTAGATCCTGCACTTTGTGCTTGAAGGCCAGACAATCTTCAATGTTGTGCCCCTGTGCTCCTGAATGGAAATCACAGCGCTCCTTGATATCATAACCTGCTGGAGGTGTACCTGTCAGCGGAGCTAACTTCCTCTTCTCAACCAACTGCAATCGTAGCAACATCTGAAGAAGTTCAGCATACGGCATCGGAGGCACCTTAAATACCCTCAATGGCCTCTGATTTTGAGCCCCTCGCTGATTGGGATGCTGCTGCCTCTTCCACTGTTGAGATCGTTGCTGTTGTTGCTGGAATCGGGTTGACTGTTGAACAATCTTCGTAGCAAATACAACATCGGTTTCTTGACTTTCACCGTACTGATTAAGGCACTCCTTATGCTTAGTCATTTTCTTTCTCAGATCTGCCCCAGGGATAGGCAACAGTTGTGGGCATGGAAATTCTGACACCATGGAATCTAGGATACGTTTCTGACCTACTGTAGCTTTAGAAACATTCGTCATCTTGACATCAACTGGGATAGGAGCAATACGTACAGCTACGCCGCTCGGCGAGAATTCAATATCGTGCGAGTCAATCAGGTCTTGAACATTGTGCTTAAAAGCATGACAACCCTCGATGTCGTGTCCAAGTGCCCCAGAATGAAATTCACATTGCTTACTGGTATCGTACCCGTGAGGAAGCGCTCCTGTGGATGGGTCCAACGTTCTCTTTTAAACCATTTTGAACCTCAATAAAGTCTGCAAGAGCTCAGCATATGTTGTAGGCGCCGCCTCAAATATTCTCTTTGGCTTCCCTTCCTGAATCCTCCGTTGAGCCGGATGCATCTTTTGTTGTTGTTGCTCAGGTTCCACAGGTGGCACGAGCTTTTTCACTGCGGCTTCAAATAGCTGATCATCCTCTTTCCTAAGCACATTCTTGACTACTTCCATGATCAGGCTCATTTGGGTCTTCAGCTGACTGTTTTCCTCTTTGAGTATCTTCTGCTCCAGACGCATCTCTTGCATGTCTCTCATCATCTGCCCCAGTTGGCTTCGGAATTCAACCAATTCAACCCGATTCTGATCCATACCTCTGAAGGAATTCCTGCAACAAACTGGACGATGAGGAAATGAGACCCACGGTTCTGATGTACCTGTTAAACGATAATGCAACGCAGAAAGCAAACACATATTCATGACAAGACAAAGAGAAACTCAAGCTATAAGTACACAGACGAACATCTCCCACACATGTATAACCAACAAAAGCAGCACGTAAGCACAAACGAGTACGAATACAATGACCCCAGCCAACAATCCTGGTGGTGGTCAGCAAATACTAACGCACAGAAGCTAAACGGGTTTGGCAGAGAAAACAGATGCGACACCCGGCACAACATACCCAACTGAACTCTCCGTTTGCCAATCTTCAGAACACACACTTCCCGAGGAGTCTTCCATGACATTAACTGATGAACCCACACAACTGGATGACGGAGAATCGTTAATCTGAACAAAACCCTGAGGCGTGATGCAAATCCGGTTAGAGTCTAACAGATTCTGAACCTGACTTCTAAGCACCTTACAATCATTGGTTGAATGCCCCTGTTCCCCAACATGGTACTCACAGCGGGCGCTGACATCAAAACCTGGGGGATACGGTGAAATCACCGGATTAGTCTCTTTCGGCACTATCAATCCACTTCTGACCAGATCTGGCAACAGCTGACTGTGCGACACCGGTAGCTGAGTAAACTGCCTTTCAGGTTTCCTTGGTCTTCGTTGGGCGTGCTGACGCGATCGACGACAGGATGACCGTTGACTTGAAGTATCTGAAAACCGATCCTGAGATGCTAGAGATTCTGAGACGACGTCATTTCCTTCTTCCCACTCTTCTTGAGAACTGACAACTGACTCATTCTTGTCAACTGGGACGTAAGGAACATCTCGAAGCTTTCCGCTCTTGAGTCCTCTCTCAACAAGCTCACCCATTCTCATCAGGCCCACAAAGCTTGTACAACCGAACAATTTGTCAAAATAATGGCCTTTCAGAGTACCCAAGAAGACGTCAACCATTTCTCTTTCCTGAAGCGGTGGTTGAACACTAGCAGCCAATTCTTTCCATCTTCGCACATACCCTCTGAATGATTCATTCTCCGCCCGGGATAATTCTTGCAGATGTACGAGACTAGGAGCCAAATCCAGGTTGTAATCGTACTGCTTCATGAAAGCTCTGGCCAAATCCACCCATGATCAGATCTGATTACTCTCTAATTGCACATACCACCTCAAGGATGCCCCAGTCAGACTATACTGAAAGCAATGGATCCTCAACTTGTCATCTCGCACAAACGCAGTCATTCTTCGACAGAACATCATCAAATGCATCTTTAGACAGCTATCTCCCCTGTACTTCTCAAATTCCGGCACTTTGAACTTATACGGCAACACCAGGTCAGGAACCAAACACATGTCTACAGCATCCAGGTTAACAGCATCTTTCACTTTCAAGGCTTTCATTCCTTCTTCCAACGCTCGGAGTCTTCTATCCTTTTCAAGAGCTCTTGGATCTACCATCCCGGCCATTGGAATATCTCTTCGGTAATTCATCATAGGGAAAGCAACACCTTGATTGTTAACAGGAGGAGGACGTTCATTTCGGGCAACAAACTGCTCATGTCGATCTCGGTTCTCAACAGTAGGCTGCACAACTTGGTATGCAGTAAGGTTGTTCGCTTGCGGGAAGTCTTCTATAGAATCATACCGATGGTTAGACGTCATAGTAAACCCTGTCCAGGTGTTAGGAGCCTGGAAATTGCCTTCAGACATGGCTACCAATTACCCGTAACTGGCTACACTGCTTGATTCTGATCAAATCTGCTTCAGCCCCTTGGTCGTCTTCAACACTCCACGCTTGCCTCAAACAATCCCCCGAGAATCACCCTCTGGTGAAAACAAAGGCTGGATAAGTGCTCTGGCCTGCTAGAGTAATGCTATGCAATATGATTTATGCAGACAGAAATACAAAAAATGCTAACGTGCATGTGTGCATTGGAGATATTTCCCCTTCAATTCCAGTGTCAGTGGTAGCAAGACAAGAGAAACCATAAAGACAATATTTAGAAAAACCCTCATATATTTATTGGAATAACAGTCTTGTCAAGATGTTACACGACTATGCTCCATACAACTGATATGATAAAGGAGGATCCCAGCCAACATGCCTGGTGGTGATCTCAACACAACAGAATACAAGAGAGAAATCAAGTGCGGGTACGGTCGCGGAAATCCTCGACCATCTTCTTCGTCTCTGCGTGATCCGGTCGATAAATCAAGCCTTCTATCAACTGATCCCTCTTCCTGACCGTTCTCTGGATATCTCTGACAAAGTCTTCCCAAGCCTTATCATGGGCACCATCCTCAGGTTTGGGTCTCTTGGCGTCTGCTCTATGCTGAAAATCTTCCAAATTCTTCATGGCATCAATCAGTTTGCGTTCGGCCTCATATCGGCGGCATGCTTCTTCTTCAAGCTCTTCAGTCTTCACTTTGACCTGTTCTTCTAACTAAGCAACCTGTGTCTTTAGCTCTTCGTCCCGTTCTTTGCGTTTGGCCATAGTGAGATCCCAGTGCTCTCTGAACTTAGCTAGCTTCGTGTAGGCCCTTTCCAGCTCTTGCTTCTTAGTAGCCAATACACTGCTAACTGAGTCTACATCTAACTCCAGACGCTTCTTGGTTTCAGTCAACTCCAATAACATAGTCTTCAGATGTTTCAGAGTTTCGGCCTGTTGCTTGGAAAAATATCCTGTTTCAATCTTTTCATGACGAAGCTGGGCATTCTCCTTCTCTAAAGCTTCTTTAGCCTTTGCTAGCTCTTCTTTCTCCGCCATCAGCTGCTTGTATACCTGTATGTCTATAGTGGTAGGCTCCTCCACCGGAGAAGGATGCAATGGCTGAACCGCTGGATAAGGCATAAGGAATTTCGTAGCTCGCTCACGAATCCATTCCACATACGGGCCAGGAACTCGAGTATCCCCTCTGCTACCTGAAGGCTTCCCTCTCTTATGCAGGTTCTTCCACGCCTTCTCAAGCTTGGTCAACATCTCTTTCCCTATTGCCCCAGTGAGATACAGAGATTCTTGTATCTCCTCGGGCTTCGGCGCTTCCTGAGGTACATACCCAAATTGCCTGATCAATAAGGAAGGGTTGTAATTGACACACCCTTTCCTTCCTATTAAAGGAACATTCGAGAATCCTTCACATTTGTATATGACCTCAGCTCCGAACACCTCCTCGTTGGCCTATACCACATTCTCAGCAGTCAACCCCATCAAGCGCTCGGGCCATCCTAAAGAATCAATAGAAGCAACAAAAGGGCCTGACTTAGGCATATGACTGGTGAACCACCTGCACAGGAGGGGTACACAGCAAGACACATTCCTTCCTCTCCGCTTTTCATTTTGGTAGTGAGTGGAATGGTGGATATCTCCCAGCAAGGTAGGAACTGGGTTCTTTGCAGCCAAAATATAGAAAGCATCTGAGTCAACAAAATCAGGAATGTTCGGGAACAATACGATGCCATAAACACATACAGCAAGGATGGCGTCAAAAACAACCCAGCCACCCTCCTTGGCATACTCCCGAGCCTTCTCCACCAAGACATCCAACGGAAACTCCCACACATCTCCTCTTCTGATCATCTTCCCTGTCAGCTCAGACTCTCTTAAGTACAGGATGGCAGAAAGCTCAGCCAGATTAGGCTTAGCGTCCGTGCGATAGAAAGGCATCTGCTCGCGAATCGGTATATCCAAGAGTGCAGAATACTCCTCCAGGGTAGGAGCCAAGACAAAGTCAGGAAATACAAAACACCTGAGCTTCGCATCATAAAACTGTAACAGGGTATAAATGCCGCTGATCTCATAAGCCGAGGGCTGGTAAACAAAAGTCAGGATCCTCCCATAGGTCTTCCTGAAATCTCCCATCACCCTCTTCTTAGCAACAGTAATCAACTCTGACAACAGACTAATATCTGGAGACGGGAATTTGTAGGGTAACACTCTCTTCATGGCTTCCATGTCTTGCTAGGAAACAAACACCGGAACTGGGAGGGAAAATATGTACCTGCAATACACACACGTTAGTTGAATGCAAATGGTAATGCAATGATGCAGTATGATAAATAATGCAATCAGTGAACACAGGGGCTATGTGTAACACGGTGGGAGAACTGACTTTAAACAATGTTGCGGATAGCAAGAGTCGCCACCGACTTTTATTTTATCCATAAGGAAAGGTTATAAAAGAACAGGAAAGACCTTAGAGAATATTTTGGGTCCGGGGGGTAGGTTATGAAAAGGGAAGGTGTTAGCACCCTTTTCATCCATGGTTATCCATGGGCTCTTAGGTACTTAAGCTCACTTTTGAATTGTTTTGAAAGTGTAGTGTGTGAATAGAAAATTTTCAGAATAGTTAATAAATAATCCATGTAAGGATGTGTTAAGAACTTGTTTGAAAACTTGTTGAAAATTTGTTTAAGTGTGAAACAGTTTTGAAGTGAGCAAGCACCTAGGAGTAACCTACCCTAATGTTTAAAGGTCTTTCTTATTCTTTATTCTTTCCTTTAGTAAGACTATCCCTACTATAATGGAGTAGGTAGTCTTTACTTTGGATGTTAAGGGACATGTGAGGGACAATTGGATTTTTGAAAGCCATTGTGGGGTGTAATAAGCACATATAAGGGACCATCATCATTTTTCAAAAGGGACTCGATTCGTACAGGCAACCATAAGGGACTTTGATGATTTTTTTTCTATTTGAGGGATTTGCTTTATACACCCCACTTAACCATTATTCGTAGGCAACTTGAGGGATATCCTTAGGAAGTGAGATGGCGATTAAAATCGACTTACGTGTGTGACGTGTTTATTTTAATTATCTTTATTTAAAAGTGATCTAAATTTATTTTAATATTACATACAGGTTGTTACACTCCCTAATTACTAACCATAATAATAATTAAATAATTAAACAATTTTACATCCAAGAAACAATTACAAAATAATAAGCAAAATAATTAAATAGCAAAGATAAATAAAATATAAATAAGCAATAATAAATAATAAAGGGGGTTAGTAAGCAATATTTAACAAAATAATAAGCATGATTAGAATATAAATGGGTTAGTAAATAAGAATAAACAAAATTAATCCAAATATTATAATAATAAGAAATTAACAATTTTTTAATATAATCAACTAAAAGATTTGAATTAAATTAGATAAAAGTTTGTTATAATAATTATTATTATTATTTTGGTTGTTATGAAATAGATTTTAAAACACATTATTATTTTTGTAAAGAAAATGATTTATTAATTTTTTTTTAAAAGATGATTAAAGAACAAATTTATTTAATTTTTAATTTTAAAAATAATTAAAGGGTAACTTAGCCTCTTTTTTTTTTTAAATGTTGATTAGATAATTAAAAAAAACTGGTTAGGAGAGTTAAGCGTGGGATTAAGGTGTGTATGTGGTATTAGTGATTAATTGGTCAATTATCTGGATTAAAAAAGAAAAAAAACAAAGTTAGGCGTGAGATTGGGTGAGGGATTAGTATGTGGTGCGTGTGCAGAAACATAATTAACGGAATACAACAACAAGAAGAAAATAGGAGACGGAGGAACCCTAGATCCTTTCCCCCCCGAGTCGCGATCTCGCCTCTCTCATCTCCCATCCCCAATCGCAACTCCTTCTCACTTGACTCCCTGTACCTGAAACAACATCAACACATCAATAGTTCAACGCATTCTGTTCGAAACAAAGAGTTACCGAAGGCTTGAGAGACGGTGGAGGTGTGCACGGAGGAATCAGGACTTGCGGCGGCTTGTGAAGGCTTCAACTATCGGAGAGATGAGTCTCGTTCTTCAATCACTTTTTTTGATTTTTGGAGTTTGATGCCTTACGGTAGCGCTAGGGTTTTGTATGCCTTATTTTGATGGTAGTTTTTCGATAGTATATTTTCGGTGTTCTTGACTTCGTCTCCTCCTGCGTAGTCTCCTTATATAGGTCTCAGAATTGAAACGTCTTGATTGAATTTTGATTGATGTCTTGAATGTTGATTGGATTTTCCAAATTGGGATAAATTAGGTTTGAAGATTCCCTTTTTCGTCTGATTGCAATAATGTATGTTAATGAAAATTCCAAATTGTGATCTCTTGTATCAATCTGATTGATGTCGTGTTTTAATGATCAGAGGATTTGATTTCTTTCTAAATCGAATCTTTTATTTTCAAATGAATATCTGATGGTTTACTAACTCACGTTTGATATTCGACGGGTGTGAACAGCAATGGTTTTGGGCCAAAAGAGGGATTAGAAGCCCGGAGAGGAAAACTCGTGTTGAGGTGTCTGGTAGGAACTTCGATGGAAGAGTTGGTGATGAAGAGCAACAGATGTAAACATTCTCTTTGTGCAGGGTATATTTCTTTCCCATCCAAACTCGGTTCATATGGTATTTTCTTCAAACTGATGCATACCTGCAATGTTTGTTCATCCAACATTAAGTTATTTTGCCAATTCTTAAACTAATGCTGTTTTCGCATTGTATCACGTCTTCGAGGATCAAGGATGGCAGAGCTGTGGGAGAGGCTGTTGTTGTTGCCGCACAGGGTTTAACATTCTTGGGCTTAGCTTTGTTGTGCTGATGAAAGGATTTGTGTTCTTGAATTGGAGAAACAGTGAAGCGTTAATTGTCTAAAGCAACTCATTTTAAACGCACATTCCCTTTCAGCGTCTCGTGGCGAGAGAGTCTGATGAACATCAACTATGAAGTTTTCCGCAATGATATAGTAGTGATTAATTTCCAGCTCATTAGGGCCAGTGACGTCCATGGTGGCAGCTAAAGTGTTCTCCTGAGGTAATTATTCTCTGCAATATCATGATGGTTATATGTCTTCCCTCATTTGTTAACTGACAATTTTGTTCATATAGCTGCTTTGTAGATTGAAGGGAGTCATTGAGTCGATTTACCCAAAGGCTTCCGTGAGGTGCATAACTCTTTCTACGGCGAAGCCGGCGGAACTGACAAGGTATAAAAGACCTTCCTCCTCGTAACTCTTTCAAAGTTCTGTGGGCTGTCCTGAATTTCCGTCGTGTTTGCTTGACAGGCGGTTGTTTCGAATTGTGCTGAGCCATTCGAAGTTAGTCATTGAAGTGCTTGTTGTTGCCTCTGATGTGTTGTCTTAATACCGTTGCGGTGGTGTGGAAGCAATTATGTCTTTGTATAACTTGAGTCATCGGAATTCCGTAAGAAGAACACCCTACTGCAGTGTGGTGATCCCATGCTTTTCTCATCTTATTAGTGTTGTTTTCTTTGCAGTGATTACATGATAACGGTGAGCATAAATTTGTGATTGCGGTCTAGGCAGTTCCTCCCCTGGATGCTGCTGCTATGAAGAGTTCTGATGCCACAGGCACTTGTAACCCGGTGAACTGTTTCCAATTACCTCGGCTATGAGCATCAAAAAGCTACACATTTACTTGATAGTGCTGTCATATTTACTTGATGGTGTCCCTTCAGAATCCACATCTGCGCAAATCATTTCGGATCGAAAAAGCTTCCTTTATCTCTCTCTCTTGGCCGTCCCGTACGATAAGAACGATAACCACCTGATCCGACGCCAATGGCACAGATCGGTAACGGGGGTTGGACGCAGCTTCGGTTGTGCCACTCCCGGCACTCGATGATGACATTGTTCTGAGAGTGTCAAATTCATCTTTCTAACATCTTCCTACTCTGTTCTGTTTTGTTTCTCTTATTTTTTGCAGGTGATCGGGAACTTCGAGGAACACTCAAGGGAAGGATACCATGAAGAAGCCTTAGGAGTTTTTAGGATTTAGGATTTTTTAGAGTAGATGTAACATTTGTAAATGTAATCTCACAGCAATTCAAATGTGAAATGATTCACTTCCTTTTGTAAAATGATATTCTTATGAAATAAAAATTCCATGATCATTCAACTTTGAATCTATTTATATTTATTTCTAGTTATAAATTATAAACATTGGTGAATAAATCCGCAAATATTTAAATTCATTATTCTAGTCATAAACCATAAATACTCACAAATGATATTCTTGCTCATGTACTTGTCTCGTTGGTAGTCCTAATCTCATCACCTGACTTCATTCATTTGGATTCTAGCCAACAATATTCTCCTCATTTTCTAACCAAACGCGAATGTGCGCCGTAATCACAACAGATTTAGTATCAATGATGATATTGCCCGTAATTGAATTCCACCGACCAAATGATATAAGCAACAATCCAATAATACCCAATTAAACTGCGCCTTATTAACAGCAACGGAAATGCTCTGGAAATAAACCATGAGCGATAAAATGGACCTTAAATCCAGTTATGCCCGACAAATTTCGATACCGAACACATCGAATTGGCACCTTGATATAATCAAAACAGGTGATAAATAAATGCCTCAGAAATAGTGTCTCAAGTGTCTCACAGCTCAGTAACAGCCCGTCTTCAAAGAATTAGCGGGATCCACGTAAAAATGACCAAAATACCCCTGGGACCAAATCTGAAGTCTTGGAAGTCCATTTAGCCTGATTAAAGTCAAAACCCTAGTTTTGGATGCACTGCTTAGGAGGTGCATTGTCTGAGGGAATTGTCAACTCTTCCGACCAATTGTGAATTTTGTGAACCTTGTGAACCTTCTTGGAACACAAAGTCTTGTATTGTGAGGGCAAATTTTGGGGTGCAACAGCTGCCCCTGTTCAATTTTCTGAAGCCTGAGGGGTTAGATTGGTATATTTGCCAGTCGTAACCTGGAAGGTTGAAGGGGATTGAACACAAAAGCCCAAAAATTTGCACTCACCAGTGCATGGAGTGATATTGATGGTTGGTTGAACATGATTGAGTGGGCTTAAAGATGCCACTAGGGGATAGTTCTTCAGTAGTATAATGAGAACTGTCAGGAGTCTGGAGTAATACTGATGTAACAGCATGTCTTCATGAGGATAGAGCAATCAATAATGATAACCCTAAAGCAGTCTTGAAGTGATAAATCTGACCTCAGGAGGATAGAGCAATCAATAGCTCTAAAGCAGTCTTGAAGTAATAATGGCTTCAGGAGGATAGAGCAATCAATAGCTCTAAAGCAGTCTTGAAATAATAATGTGATATGTCTTCAGGAGGATAGAGCAATCAATAGCTCTAAAGCAGTCTTGAAGTAATGATTTCAGGAGGATAGAGCAATGGATAGCTCTAAAGCAGTCTTGAAATAATAATGTGATATGTCTTCAGGAGGATAGAGCAATCAATAGCTCTAAAGCAGTCTTGAAGTAATGATTTCAGGAGGATAGAGCAATGGATAGCTCTAAAGCAGTCTTGAAATAATAATGTGATATGTCTTCAGGAGGATAGAGCAATCAATAGCTCTAAAGCAGTCTTGAAGTAATGATTTCAGGAGGATAGAGCAATGGATAGCTCTAAAGCAGTCTTGAAATAATAATGTAATTTCAGGAGGATAGAGCAATGGATAACTCTAAAGCAGTCTTGAAATAATAATGTGATATGTCTTCAGGAGGATAGAGCAATCAATAGCTCTAAAGCAGTCTTGAAGTAATGATTTCAGGAGGATAGAGCAATGGATAGCTCTAAAGCAATCTTGAAATAATAATGTGATATGTCTTCAGGAGGATAGAGCAATCAATAGCTCTAAAGCAGTCTTGAAATAATAATGTAATTTCAGGAGGATAGAGCAATGGATAACTCTAAAGCAGTCTTGAAATAATTAGATGGCTTCAGGAGGATAGAGCAATGGATAACTCTAAAGCAGTCTTGAAGTAGTAGTATGACCTCATGAGGATAGAGCAATGAATAGCTCTAAAGCAGTCTTGAAGTAATAGGATGATTTCAGGAGGATAGAGCAATCAGTAGCTCTAAAGCAGTCTTGAAATAATAATGTGATATGTCTTCAGGAGGATAGAGCAATCAATAGCTCTAAAGCAGTCTTGAAGTAATGATTTCAGGAGGATAGAGCAATGGATAACTCTAAAGCAGTCTTGAAATAATAATGTAATTTCAGGAGGATAGAGCAATCAGTAGCTCTAAAGCAGTCTTGAAATAATAATGTGATATGTCTTCAGGAGGATAGAGCAATCAATAGCTCTAAAGCAGTCTTGAAGTAATGATTTCAGGAGGATAGAGCAATGGATAGCTCTAAAGCAGTCTTGAAATAATAATGTAATTTCAGGAGGATAGAGCAATCAGTAGCTCTAAAGCAGTCTTGAAATAATAATGTGATATGTCTTCAGGAGGATAGAGCAATCAATAGCTCTAAAGCAGTCTTGAAGTAATGATTTCAGGAGGATAGAGCAATGGATAGCTCTAAAGCAGTCTTGAAATAATAATGTAATTTCAGGAGGATAGAGCAATGGATAACTCTAAAGCAGTCTTGAAATAATTAGATGGCTTCAGGAGGATAGAGCAATGAATAGCTCTAAAGCAGTCTTGAAGTAGTAATATGACCTCATGAGGATAGAGCAATGAATAGCTCTAAAGCAGTCTTGAAGTAATAGGATGATTTCAGGAGGATAGAGCAATCAGTAGCTCTAAAGCAGTCTTGAAGTCATGAGAGGCTATCAGGAGGATAAAATAACCCTGAGGTTACAATAAAGCAGTCCCAAAGTAATAAGAAGCTCATCAGGAGGATAAAGTAACCCTGAGGTTACAATAAAGCAGTCCCAAAGATCATAAGATTGTTTGTTGGATAATTAACCTGAAAACAAGGTAGCATTCTGTATAACAACATTAGTTTATGCTTTATGTATGCATGTATGACATGATGCACTTAGGTAATGTACTATAGACATATATGTTATGGTATGATGTAAATGATGTAGGTATGCTATGACACTGCTGGAAGTGTCTGGATATCCTTGTATAACAACTGCTGGCCAAGAAAAAATAAATCCCGATTCGTTGTTGAAGAATATATAACCCTCCGTCTGTTGGGGATAACAAGGTATAGACAACCTCCCGTTGTTGGGGATAGTAGGGTATAGATAACCTTCGTTTTCATTTGATAGTAGGATAAGTATAACATCCCGTCTTCGTTCATCGTGCCCTTATTGGAAAGTAATTTCCCGTATATCCGTATGAGGATAAAAGAGATGGATATAAATTCCAGGGGAGATTAGACTTTGTGAAAATGGATTAGTCCTACTGATGGTTTGTAACTGTTTTGTAAAGATGAACCGGCGAAGCTTCGTTGAAATCCTTCCCTCGTTCGTCCTTAGTAAATACTATTACTGCATTTTCATGCATTTCTGGTAAACATCAATCATATTAAAAGGCATACATACATTCAAACACAACCAATGGACGTTTCGCTTATGTAAATAGGGTAAAAGTAAATCTGGATTCAAAAGATGGAGTTTATTTATATCAAAAGTGACTCATACACGGGTAAGCTTGTGCAAGGAGACATAAACCCTAGTAAGAGAATTTTGTCATGAAGTTTTACAAAAAGAATCAGCTATGTGGGAAATAATCCTATTGAGTTTCAATTCTACTATTGCCACTCAAGTATCTCATCTTCTTGCTGTTGAGACGGAAACGATTGGATCGAGCTTTATCTGTTTGAACTTGAGTAAGTAGTACAACTGGTTGCAGTTTCATGAGTGATCCAAACGAGACATAGTCATACGCTTTAATCCCTAACTTTTGCCTGGATTGCCCTTTCAGGTTTTCAATCCACCGGGATACCCTTTTTTGCCCAAGCCGCCTTTTCAGGTTTTCGACTTGCCGGGTGTACATCTTTATATATATATATATCCCTAATTTTTGCCCAAACCCTTTTGGTTTGCCGGGATGCCCTTATTTTTGCCTAGGCCTGTCAACCTAACGGGTCTCTTTTTATGCGTAGTATTTTTTAACTATGTCTGCGTTTACAGGTTGTGGGAAGTCTTCACCATCCATTGTAGTCGGTATCATGGCACCTCCTGAGAACACTGTCTTGACTATAAATGGTCCCTCATATGTTGGAGTCCACTTGCCCCTAGGATCACCCTGTGGTAATATGATACGCTTGATTACCAAGTCACCAGCCTGATATACCTTTGGCTTAACCTTCTTGTTAAAAGCTTTGATCATCCGTTTCTGGTACATCTGGCCATGACAGACTGCTGCTAACCTTTTCTCATCAATCAAATTTATCTGGTCAAGTCGAGTCTGAATCCACTCATCTTCATCCAAGCCTGCATCCTTCATAATTCTCAAGGAGGGGATCTGAACTTCAATAGGCAGAACTGCTTCCATACCATAGACTAAGGAGAATGGGGTTGCCCCTGTTGAAGTACGTATTGTAGTACGATAACCATGCAGAGCAAATGGTAACATCTCGTGCCAATCCTTGTATACTACCAGAGCTGAATCTCCATACACCTCAAGGAACTGAATCTTCATATCAATAGCAACTTGCATACCCATGATACATGCCTCATACTCAGCCATGTTATTGGTACAATAGAAACAAAGTCTGGCAGTAATCGGGGTATGACAACCTTCAGGGGAGCTAATCACAACACCAACACCATTACCATGTGCATTGGAGGCACCATCAAAAACCATAGTCCATCGGGATCCTTGTTCAGGTCCGTCATATTGTCCAGGTTCTTTGGTAACAGACATAATGTCTTCATCAGGGAACTCAAAATTCATTGACTGGTAATCATCTACTGCTTGATGAGCCAAATGATCAGCAACAACACTCCCCTTAATGGCCTTCTGAGTAGTATACTGTATATCATATTCCGTCAAGATCATTTGCCATCTTGTAATTCTTCCGGAGAGAGCAGGTTTCTCAAATATGTACTTGATTGGATCCATCTTCGAAATCAACAAGGTAGTATGGGTCAACATATACTGTCTTAGTCGGCGAGCAGCCCATGCCAAAGCGCAGCAAGTTTTCTCGAGCAGTGAGTATCTTGTTTCACAGTCGGTAAACTTTTTGCTAAGGTAGTATATTGCCTGCTCTTTTCGACCAGACTCGTCATGTTGCCCCAATACACACCCCATTGAGTTGTCTAATACTGTTAAATACATAATCAAGGGTCTTCCATCAACTGGTGGCATTAAAATTGGAGGTTCTAGCAAATATCTCTTGATTTCATCAAAGGCAGTCTGGCACTCATCATTCCATTCCATCACCTGATCTTTCTTCAACAACTTGAAGATTGGCTCACAGATGGTAGTTAATTGGGAAATAAATCTTGCAATGTAGTTCAATCGTCCCAAGAAACCTCTAACCTCCTTCTCAGTACGGGGAGCTGGCATCTCTCGTATAGCTTTCACTTTTGCAGGATCCACTTCAATACCTTTTCCACTGACAATGAAACCCAGGAGCTTTCCAGATCTAACTCCAAAAGTACACTTGTTTGGATTTAATCTCAACCTGTATTTCTTCAACCTCTCAAACAACTTGTGCAGATGATCAAGATGTTGTTCTTCATTCTGAGACCTGGCTATCATATCATCCACATATACCTCTATCTCATGATGAATCATATCATGAAACAAAGCCACCATAGCATGCTGATATGTTGCCCCTATCTTGACCTCTTTTCTGTTTTCTTCAGTTCCCAGATTCACAGCTTCGACTGGCTCTTCATGTGGCTGTATAGCTTTCTCTTCTTGTTGTAACAACCTAGCAAGCTCTACAGGTATTTCACGATCGTCCTCGTCTCCGTCTTCAGTTTGATAGATCAGATTCTCGAAATTGTAATTGGCAATAGTAGAACTGTTATCAACTGGATCCAGAGTGGATGAGGATCAGCATTTTAGTGACGTGGGTGTGTGTAAGAACACATAGCTGATAAAGCAAAAATAAAAGAAAAAGAAAGACAAGGAACACAATATTTACGAAAACGAAACGTCCATTGATTTTATGGAATGAAGTATGCAAATGAAATGACAACCCGTAACAAGCACACCATTGTGCCCCGGGTAAGGCACATGGCTTGAAAGTTTAAATTTAAAAACATAACACAGTAATAGTATTTACTCCTGACTAAAGGAGATAGGGACAACATCTTCAGCTTCCCAATTATTGAGTCCAACACCCACAGTAGGAAAAATCCATGCCTCCAAGTTGTAGTCTTCATCTTGGTCTCCCACAGCATTGATAACCCCTTGATTGGTGATACGAACAGCACGAGCACGATGAACAGCCTTCTGGGACTCTGCAGTGAAACCCAAACCAAACTTGTCAGACTTGTATGGAATATCAGGAAGCTGACCCCAAATAGTACAACCATCTTCTTCCACCATAGCTTTTGCGTCATTGAGGGAGGCCATTGCCATTGTTGGAGGGTTTCTGATGACCACAGGAACCTTCTTCACAGCAGGAGGAGTCACACAATCCTTAACAGCCCAGGGAACCACTTCAAATGACTGACATGGAGTTTCAATGTATTCACCTTCTACTTCCAGATACTTGAAAGTGTTTACATAGCTGACAAAGTATTCTTCCTCTCCAAAGACAGTAACAACTTTTCCATTCACCGGATATCTCAACTTTTGATGTAATGTGGAGGTCACAGCACCTGCCCCATGGATCCAGGGACGACCAAGCAGACATGAGTACGAAGGACGAATATCCATCACATAGAATGTAGCAGTAAACACCTGAGAGCCAACCTTGATTGGAAGATCAATTTCCCCATGTACTACTCTTCTAGAACCATCAAAAGCCTTTACCACAATATTACTGGGCTTCAATACCGTATCTTCAGGACTCAGCTTGTTCAGGACTTCCTTAGGCAACACATTCAGAGAGGAACCATTGTCTATCAGCACATGAGACAGGGTAGTGCCCCTGCATTCAATTGAAATATGCAAGGCCCTGTTATGATCCCTCTTGGCAGGGGTCAAGTCAGCATCAGAAAATCCTAACCCGTTGTCATAGGTCAGGTAAGCAACACAATTCTCAAACTGGTCCACAGAAATTGCACTGGGTACATGAGCCATCTTTAGAAACTTGATCAATGACTTGGCATGAGCCTCAGAACATAATAACAGGGAGAGCATAGAAATCTTTGAGGGAGTATGCCCCAGCTGATCAACAATATCATAATCACTCTTGCGAATGATTTTCAATACTTCTTCCATCTGCTTAGAGAGGTCATCAGCAGCTGGCACATCAGTAGATACAGGCTCAATAACAGGACCCTTGCCCCGAGCATCAGTGGTGGAAGTAACAGCAGGAGTAACTACACTCTTAGAAGCAACTGGAGGAGAGAAGACTCTTCCACTACGAGTGATCTTGCTAGATCCAGCAATATTATCAATGTCAACAGGCATATCAGGTAAAGGCTCCTGCTTGATACCATGGATGTAAACATCAGACCCATAGTGCCAAGGCACAGCTTTGTCAGACGTATAAGGAATAGGACCAGGAGTGGTAATGATCAGAGGAGCTACTCTGGCTTCAGCAACAACTTTCACAGGACCTTCAGCAGTAATCTTGATTGGGCCCTGATGAGTGATTTTAATGGGACCCTTTGAAGTGATTCTTAGTGGTACTTTGTCAACCATGTCAACCTCTTCAATCTTCTTACCCTGAGTCAGATGATCCACCATACTTTCTACAGATGCTGGTTTTCTTTCAAACACTATAGTATATTTATCCATGAGATGTTGAATCCCATCTCTCAAAATGAAGCAACTATCCGGCTTATAGGTACAATATAGACAATCTTCATGACAACCTGGAAAGATCCCAGCTTGTACTAACCTCTTTTTGATAACAGACAATGGTGTGCTCAGCTCCATAACTGAATAGACATGCAGATCTTCATCAATATCTTCATCAATGGCGTTGACAGTCTTCTCGTGATTTGGCATTGGAGCTGTAATCACATTTGGAGTACCTGGTGGATCAAACTCAATTTCTCCAGCATCAATCATATCCTGAATTTTGTTCTTCAAGACCCAACAGTTATTAGTATCATGTCCTGGACAGTTTGAATGATATGCACATCGTGCATTGGGATTGTACTTGGGAGAGGTAACATTGGGATTCTGAGGAGCCTCCCTCAGGGTAATAAGTTCAGCCTTCAACAAGTGTTGCAATGCCTGAGCCATTGACATGTTGATCTTCGTGAACTGTCTTCTAGCCCTCTGCTGGTTGCCTTGAGGCTGCTCTGTTGTTGCAGGAGTTGGATTTGAAATATGAACTGCACTAACAGACTGATGCCTTCTGAACAAGCTATGAGTTGAGGTTTCGTTCCTCATGAAGTAGCTTTGTTAGCTCTAGGATCCTTGCTTGGCTTGCTTTGTAATGAGCCTCGAAAGTATCCCTTTGCTCTTTCAGTTGGATCCATGATCTCTGCAAGTCTTCCATATCAGTAGGCATGTCTGGGTGAAGGATGGTATAAGCTGTGTCTCCTTCAGCAACAGGTTCCATGGTAACTGGTAGGACGGCAGGATATGGCATCATGAGTGTCTGAGCACGAGATCGTACCCATCTGAGATAAGCCTCCATAGGAATAGTGTACTTAGGCTCCAGTGTCTTGCTGTCAATCCTGTTTACCTTTCCCCAAGCTCGGATGAATCTCTGACGGTAACCCTGAAGATCGTTGTCGTAATCAAACACAATGCCCTGAATCAACATGTCATGTGGACCATCGCTCCGGGCGTAACCAAACTGTCGTAAAGCTAGAGATGGGTTGTAGGTGATGCCTCCTCTTATGCCTAGAAGTGGCACATTAGGAAACTCCCCACAACGGTCAATGATGGTGACATTCTCCATAGATCTGGAGCACCAATGAATGTCTGAGTGAGATAGTGACATGATCCTCTTGGACCATCTGAACCCTTGCTCATTCTTCATTACTGAGCGAGGAAGGTGAGAAATAAACCACCTAGAGAGCAAAGGTATGCAGCACATCAAAGTTCCTCTTGCCCTTGTAGTACGGGTGTGAAGAGAATGTAGGATGTCTCCAAGCAATGTAGGCACTGGATTGTGACTCAGGAAAATGTTGATGGCATGAACATCTATGAACTGATCTGGATTGGGGAACAACACTAAGCCATATATCAGCAAGGCTAAGATCTCCTCAAAAGCATCATAGCTCATGGCCTTCAAGAACATTTGAGCTTTACCCATTAATACCTTGGCAAGAATACCCTTGACTCCGCTTCTCGTCTCTAGAACAATGTCAGACTTCTTCAGATGTAGAGCTGCAGCAATAACTTCAGGTTTAAGCTCCCTCTCCAAACCTGTGAATGGTTTCTGATCAAGAACAGGGATACCCAGAAGTTTAGAGAACTCCTCCATGGTTGGAACTAACTGATAATCAGGAAATGTAAAGCAATGGTGCTTAGGGTCAAAGAACTGGAACAGCACACTCATCATGTCTTCACTGAACCCTGAAGCGACTAGATCCAATAGGTGACCATGTCTCTGGACGAACTGGGAATGATCAGACACTTGGGAAACCAACTCTTTGAGCTTGGGAGGTATCCCTACAAAGTTGATCCTGATGGTGTTTCTACGAGCAGAAGTCATGACCTGCAACAAAGAACAAAAATAAATCCCTTGGTCCTTGAAATGGTTAAGGAAAATGATATGCTCATGATGCATGATGATGTCATGATGTTATGTTCAATCACAAACATGTGGCACACACAAACAAGTCACACCATAGCCCTAGGTTTAAAGGCTTGCATGAGGTTCAAAGGCAAGTACCCTCCCCTGAAGTTAGATGGTTCATCCTGTCCTACAAAAGTAACCAGGTTCTAAGGGATCTCAATATCATTGATCCTTCACAAGGGTGGTTGTTCAGAAGGCAACTTACTTGCCAACCAAAACCCTCCAAGTTTAAGATCTCAATGAGCGTAGTATCGAGTGTCAACCAACTTCAGTCTGCACCAAAGCCGGTTACCTCACTACTTTCTAAAGGCCAAGATGAGTTAACTAGGGTTCTAAAAGTCAGTTAGTGCATTGACAACATATGGCAGCCTCAATATTATCCTCAACTTGACTTAAGGAATATAAGCACCAACCAAGAAGTCGCACTAACTATGGCCACCAGATCAACCGTATCGATATACGTCGTACAGTTTCCTTGGTCTATTGCCATTTACCTAAGGTACACTAGATCCGGGTTAGGACCTTTCACACATAAGAGCACCCCAACAATATAATAATAAAGCAAACAAGGCAAACAATTTAAAGTGATCTTAATTCCTAAGGGTACCCCTCTTAAATAAATCCCCAGCAGAGTCGCCAGTTCTGTAACACGGTGGGAGAACTGACTTTAAACAATGTTGCGGATAGCAAGAGTCGCCACCGACTTTTATTTTATCCATAAGGAAAGGTTATAAAAGAACAGGAAAGACCTTAGAGAATATTTTGGGTCCGGGGGGTAGGTTATGAAAAGGGAAGGTGTTAGCACCCTTTTCATCCATGGTTATCCATGGGCTCTTAGGTACTTAAGCTCACTTTTGAATTGTTTTGAAAGTGTAGTGTGTGAATAGAAAATTTTCAGAATAGTTAATAAATAATCCATGTAAGGATGTGTTAAGAACTTGTTTGAAAACTTGTTGAAAATTTGTTTAAGTGTGAAACAGTTTTGAAGTGAGCAAGCACCTAGGAGTAACCTACCCTAATGTTTAAAGGTCTTTCTTATTCTTTATTCTTTCCTTTAGTAAGACTATCCCTACTATAATGGAGTAGGTAGTCTTTACTTTGGATGTTAAGGGACATGTGAGGGACAATTGGATTTTTGAAAGCCATTGTGGGGTGTAATAAGCACATATAAGGGACCATCATCATTTTTCGAAAGGGACTCGATTCGTACAGGCAACCATAAGGGACTTTGATGATTTTTTTCTATTTGAGGGATTTGCTTTATACACCCCACTTAACCATTATTCGTAGGCAACTTGAGGGATATCCTTAGGAAGTGAGATGTCGATTAAAATCGACTTACGTGTGTGACGTGTTTATTTTAATTATCTTTATTTAAAAGTGATCTAAATTTATTTTAATATTACATACAGGTTGTTACACTCCCTAGTTACTAACCATAATAATAATTAAATAATTAAACAACTTTACATCCAAGAAACAATTACAAAATAATAAGCAAAATAATTAAATAGCAAAGATAAATAAAATATAAATAAGCAATAATAAATAATAAAGGGGGTTAGTAAGCAATATTTAACAAAATAATAAGCATGATTAGAATATAAATGGGTTAGTAAATAAGAATAAACAAAATTAATCCAAATATTATAATAATAAGAAATTAACAATTTTTTAATATAATCAACTAAAAGATTTGAATTAAATTAGATAAAAGTTTGTTATAATAATTATTATTATTATTTTGGTTGTTATGAAATAGATTTTAAAACACATTATTATTTTTGTAAAGAAAATGATTTATTAATTTTTTTTAAAAAGATGATTAAAGAACAAATTTATTTAATTTTTAATTTTAAAAATAATTAAAGGGTAACTTAGCCTCTTTTTTTTTTAAAAATGTTGATTAGATAATTAAAAAAAACTGGTTAGGAGAGTTAAGCGTGGGATTAAGGTGTGTATGTGGTATTAGTGATTAATTGGTCAATTATCTGGATTAAAAAAGAAAATAAACAAAGTTAGGCGTGAGATTGGGTGAGGGATTAGTATGTGGTGCGTGTGCAGAAACATAATTAACGGAATACAACAACAAGAAGAAAATAGGAGACGGAGGAACCCTAGATCCTTTCCCCCCCGAGTCGCGATCTCGCCTCTCTCATCTCCCATCCCCAATCGCAACTCCTTCTCACTTGACTCCCTGTACCTGAAACAACATCAACACATCAATAGTTCAACGCATTCTGTTCGAAACAAAGAGTTACCGAAGGCTTGAGAGACGGTGGAGGTGTGCACGGAGGAATCGGGACTTGCGGCGGCTTGTGAAGGCTTCAACTATCGGAGAGATGAGTCTCGTTCTTCAATCACTTTTTTTGATTTTTGGAGTTTGATGCCTTACGGTAGCGCTAGGGTTTTGTATGCCTTATTTTGATGGTAGTTTTTCGATAGTATATTTTCGGTGTTCTTGACTTCGTCTCCTCCTGCGTAGTCTCCTTATATAGGTCTCAGAATTGAAACGTCTTGATTGAATTTTGATTGATGTCTTGAATGTTGATTGGATTTTCCAAATTGGGATAAATTAGGTTTGAAGATTCCCTTTTTCGTCTGATTGCAATAATGTATGTTAATGAAAATTCCAAATTGTGATCTCTTGTATCAATCTGATTGATGTCGTGTTTTAATGATCAGAGGATTTGATTTCTTTCTAAATCGAATCTTTTATTTTCAAATGAATATCTGATGGTTTACTAACTCACGTTTGATATTCGACGGGTGTGAACAGCAATGGTTTTGGGCCAAAAGAGGGATTAGAAGCCCGGAGAGGAAAACTCGTGTTGAGGTGTCTGGTAGGAACTTCGATGGAAGAGTTGGTGATGAAGAGCAACAGATGTAAACATTCTCTTTGTGCAGGGTATATTTCTTTCCCATCCAAACTCGGTTCATATGGTATTTTCTTCAAACTGATGCATACCTGCAATGTTTGTTCATCCAACATTAAGTTATTTTGCCAATTCTTAAACTAATGTTGTTTTCGCATTGTATCACGTCTTCGAGGATCAAGGATGGCAGAGCTGTGGGAGAGGCTGTTGTTGTTGCCGCACAGGGTTTAACATTCTTGGGCTTAGCTTTGTTGTGCTGATGAAAGGATTTGTGTTCTTGAATTGGAGAAACAGTGAAGCGTTAATTGTCTAAAGCAACTCATTTTAAACGCACATTCCCTTTCAGCGTCTCGTGGCGAGAGAGTCCGATGAACATCAACTATGAAGTTTTCCGCAATGATATAGTAGTGATTAATTTCCAGCTCATTAGGGCCAGTGACGTCCATGGTGGCGGCTAAAGTGTTCTCCTGAGGTAATTATTCTCTGCAATATCATGATGGTTATATGTCTTCCCTCATTTGTTAACTGACAATTTTGTTCATATAGCTGCTTTGTAGATTGAAGGGAGTCATTGAGTCGATTTACCCAAAGGCTTCCGTGAGGTGCATAACTCTTTCTACGGCGAAGCCGGCGGAACTGACAAGGTATAAAAGACCTTCCTCCTCGTAACTCTTTCAAAGTTCTGTGGGCTGTCCTGAATTTCCGTCGTGTTTGCTTGACAGGCGGTTGTTTCGAATTGTGCTGAGCCATTCGAAGTTAGTCATTGAAGTGCTTGTTGTTGCCTCTGATGTGTTGTCTTAATACCGTTGCGGTGGTGTGGAAGCAATTATGTCTTTGTATAACTTGAGTCATCGGAATTCCGTAAGAAGAACACCCTACTGCAGTGTGGTGATCCCATGCTTTTCTCATCTTATTAGTGTTGTTTTCTTTGCAGTGATTACATGATAACGGTGAGCATAAATTTGTGATTGCGGTCTAGGCAGTTCCTCCCCTGGATGCTGCTGCTATGAAGAGTTCTGATGCCACAGGCACTTGTAACCCGGTGAACTGTTTCCAATTACCTCGGCTATGAGCATCAAAAAGCTACACATTTACTTGATAGTGCTGTCATATTTACTTGATGGTGTCCCTTCAGAATCCACATCTGCGCAAATCATTTCGGCTCGAAAAAGCTTCCTTTATCTCTCTCTCTTGGCCGTCCCGTACGATAAGAACGATAACCACCTGATCCGACGCCAATGGCACAGATCGGTAACGGGGGTTGGACGCAGCTTCGGTTGTGCCACTCCCGGCACTCGATGATGACATTGTTCTGAGAGTGTCAAATTCATCTTTCTAACATCTTCCTACTCTGTTCTGTTTTGTTTCTCTTATTTTTTGCAGGTGATCGGGAACTTCGAGGAACACTCAAGGGAAGGATACCATGAAGAAGCCTTAGGAGTTTTTAGGATTTAGGATTTTTTAGAGTAGATGTAACATTTGTAAATGTAATCTCACAGCAATTCAAATGTGAAATGATTCACTTCCTTTTGTAAAATGATATTCTTATGAAATAAAAATTCCATGATCATTCAACTTTGAATCTATTTATATTTATTTCTAGTTATAAATTATAAACATTGGTGAATAAATTCGCAAATATTTAAATTCATTATTCTAGTCATAAACCATAAATACTCACAAATGATATTCTTGCTCATGTACTTGTCTCGTTGGTAGTCCTAATCTCATCACCTGACTTCATTCATTTGGATTCTAGCCAACAATATTCTCCTCATTTTCTAACCAAACGCGAATGTGCGCCGTAATCACAACAGATTTAGTATCAATGATGATATTGCCCGTAATTGAATTCCACCGACCAAATGATATAAGCAACAATCCAATAATACCCAATTAAACTGCGCCTTATTAACAGCAACGGAAATGCTCTGGAAATAAACCATGAGCGATAAAATGGACCTTAAATCCAGTTATGCCCGACAAATTTCGATACCGAACACATCGAATTGGCACCTTGATATAATCAAAACAGGTGATAAATAAATGCCTCAGAAATAGTGTCTCAAGTGTCTCACAGCTCAGTAACAGCCCGTCTTCAAAGAATTAGCGGGATCCACGTAAAAATGACCAAAATACCCCTGGGACCAAATCTGAAGTCTTGGAAGTCCATTTAGCCTGATTAAAGTCAAAACCCTAGTTTTGGATGCACTGCTTAGGAGGTGCATTGTCTGAGGGAATTGTCAACTCTTCCGACCAATTGTGAATTTTGTGAACCTTGTGAACCTTCTTGGAACACAAAGTCTTGTATTGTGAGGGCAAATTTTGGGGTGCAACACTATGCTGTAGCCTGAAGAGGAACATCTCTGTGATATCGAGAACAGAAAAACCACCACAGTCATCAGAACCTCATGACACTAACTACCATCTGATACTCAAAATACCAATCCCCTGGTAAGAAATCCATCTGAACCTCTGTATCTGACGAGAAAACCATCTGATAATAGTGTCAACCTCAGATAAGAAACCCATCTGATCCAAACAACCCACCTGGAGATGAATCAAGAACATCATCTGATAAATACTGAATCATAGTTTCTGAAGTCCAGTTTTCCTGCAATAACCCAATCCCCCTCACAGGTATGATGAACCTAATCCACGGACAAAGGTACGACATCCTATGCGGTCATCAGCGTCACAGACTTTCATGAGTACGATACGATTCCCAGAAGGAGTGGCATCATCAAGTCATGAAGAGGCCTCACTTAGCTGACTTCCAAATGATCGGTCCCCAGAGTCGACAATCCTCACGTCTGGACTCCCCTCAGATCCTCAGGACCGGAAAGGAGCACCTCTGTGAGAACCTCGTCTGAGTGCAGATTTCGTAGGGAACTGTGCCTGCTCAGCAGACAGGTTCGTCTACTACTCTCCGCAACTATATCTAGGTGCATACTCAAGCCCAGGTCCGGCTTCTCACTCACAGTAACCTCCCTGTCCCACAGCAATAAACATAATAATATAGTACTGGAAGTAAATGTGGAAAGGTAAAGATGCGGGAAAGTAAAGTGCGGAAAAATAAAACACATATGCACAACACCCAACAGATAAACACCCAAGCGCTAGGATTGACTCGCGTAGGGGATGGGAAACGGTCCCAGCATAAGGGATGGGAAAAGTCCCTAGATGCTATACATCCCCAGCAGAGTCGCCAGCTGTCGCTACTGCGAAAATCGGCGCCGGCTTGACAGGAGAGTCGCCACCGTGCGTTATTTATCCCAAAGGAGGGAAAGGAAACGCTCGAAGTAAACCTCGCAAAGACGGGAAAAGGTATGGTCATCGCAACCAAAACCTGGATTCGGGAGTCGGTTACGCAAGGGGAAGGTATTAGCACCCCTCACGTCCGTCGTACTCGACGGGATCCACGCTTGGTGTTTATAAGGAAAAGGGTGTATTTATCTATCTACGCTAATGGTCGATCTGAAAAGAAAATAAAAGGACAGGACTCGACAGAACATACGGTGTTCTGGGCCTACGTACTCCCTCGTGCAATGGGAAAGTCAGAGTTAACGTAGTTCGACTACCTACGTCTAAACGGGGGAAAGGTTGCTCGCCAGGACATCGCATCCTGTGCCTACGTACTTCCACACAGCATGGAAGATCAGAGCAAACGTAGTTCGACTGACTACGGATAAACTGGGCGCTCTCACACAGCAGTGAGAAAATAAACTGGTTTCAAAGGTTCGGGAACCTATAGCTACGGTCTGGTCTCAAATGCACTTGGGCAAGAGAGAAAAAAGGGTAACAATTAGTCGTCGGCGGGAAAGTCTCGATCGCACAGCAGCGAGAGAACAAAAGGTTAGTTGTTAGTATGCTCGCTAGGATATCGCATCCTATGCCTACATATCCTCGTCTGATACGAAGAATCAGAGCAGCTGTAGTTCGGCTAACTACGACACAAGCTACTCAAAAGCTCCTATTGCTGAAAGGGAAAAGACACCCTAAAACTATGGCTGAAAAGGGGAATCTACCTACGGTTATCATGCCTGGTTGACCATCCTAATGTCTATCATAGCGACCCCGCAGCGGAGAAGTCAGAGCTCCTAAGGGATCATGGCAACAGGACTAAACAGCGAACAACTGCAAATTAAACAAATACTGGAAATATGCATGAATGCAACAACTAAACAAACAGGGCGCACAGGCCGCAAACCACAGAGGTAAGGGAGCTCAGCTCTACCAAATACCAGCAAGCAAAGCCACTCAATAACAAACAAGCAGAAGGAGGACCACCTCAACTTCTCATGCACACAAAGCATACTTCTAAGATGCACCTAACTCAGAAATATCTAGATAAACCCCTAAATCTAATGCAGCACCACACCACACAAGTCAAACAACATAAAGAGAAGGCAAACCAGCCTGACAAACTCCTATCTAAAACTCAAACAAAAACCCTGAGCAATACCCCTAAACAAACCCTAATCAAACCCTTGATTTATTCCTGAACAAAACCCTATGCAAAACCCTAATCAAATATCTAAGCAAAACCCTAAACAAAGCAAATATCTCAGCAAAGCCCTAACACAAGAGAAATCAATCCCAGTCTTCAAGCTTCAAAACAAGCTTACCAAAGAGAGGGAGCTAAGTAAGCAGACTCATAGTGCCTTCCTCAGGAAAGTACCAGGAGGTTACCACTCAGGAATCATATCCTATGCGGCTCAACAACTGTGATCAGTTTACGTTCCTCCTCAGGAGAAACTAAACTCACACGAAGGCTCCAGCATCATTGGATATTTAAGAAAGCCTATACGAACTAAGGGAACTAAGTGAACAGACCCATAGGACCTTCCTCAGGAAAGTACTAGGAGGCTTCCACTTAGGAATCGTATCCTATGTGGCTCAACAACTGTGATCAGTTTACATTCCTCCTCAGGAGAAACTAAACTCACATGAAGGCTCCAACATCATTGGATACTTGAGAAATCCTAGATGAACTAGAGGAACTAAGTGAGCAGACCCATAGGACCTTCCTCAGGAAAGTACTAGGAGGCTTCCACTTAGGAATCGTATCCTATGTGGCTCAACAACTGTGATCGGTTTACATTCCTCCTCAGGAGAAACTAAACTCACATGAAGGCTCCAACATCCTGGGATACTTGAGAAAGAGGCGAGAAGAAAGAATGAAAGTCATTCATAGTGCCTTCCTCAGGAAAGTACCATAAATTTCCCTCAAACTTCAGGATCTCAAACCTCACAAACAGAGAACAAGCTCCTAGACTAGGTCTTCAATCTATGCATCCTCATGCTCCTTGCAAGCTCTTCAAAGCAAACCAAGACCCCCAAAATAATACCCAAAGATCAACCCCAAAAGATAGACAAATATCACACAGACAGTCAATACAATCAGTCAACTTCTGAAAATATCTAAAAATATAAAGACCAGGAAGAAAATTCTACCAATTATTTACAATGGTCTACGTACCTACCCATAACATCCCCCTATACCCATACCCAAAAAAATCAGGACAAAACTCTCAGAAGGAAATGAATTATTTCACCTATGCCACACCTAAAACCCTAATTTGGTACCCTAATGCTAACCTAATTAAACTAATCAAATTTTAATCTAAAAATCATGAATTAAATCCTATGGGAAACTATGATTCAATATCTAATCACACCAAAAGGAATGGCTCCAAAAGATTAAGGGAAAGTCCTAAACTAAATTCTACAAAATTGAGGTATCTACTTAAACCTATTTAAAAGCTAGTTAAAAGAATAATATTCTAAAAAAAATTAAAAGAAAATAAAATGCCAATTTTATTTATTGATATTTTCCTAGACAGGATCATAAACCTATAGAAAAAACAAGAATTAAAAAATATCTATTTTTGGATTTTATATGATTTATTTACAAACAAGAAAATATAAAAGAAAAACAAAATAAAAGAAATGAATTAAAATGGGGGAGGGGGTGTCAAAATGAATTCGCCCAGTTCACTTTCTATGATGGGCCCAGGAAGGGGGGTGCGCCTAGCATGGCGCGCCTGGGCCCAATTGCTATCAGAAATTAAATAAATAAAAAAAAGAAAATGGTCAAAGGTTCGGTGCAGTTAGCAACTGATTAAAGTTCATTTTTGGTTTGGGCCGTGCGAGGGGGTGCGCCCAGCAAATCCAATCTTGGGCCCAAATGCTACCCAAACCCTAGCCCACGCATCTGATTAACAAAACCTAATTCTCCTTCCCCAATTCTGATCACTGTTCACCTAAGGCAAACCCTAGCACGCCGTCGTCTTCCCCAGATCTCTCTGAACTCTCTCAAGCATTTCAATCAAACTCTGAAACCTCTCAGACGAACACCTCACTCTCTCACAAGAACCCAAACCTAAACTACACCTCGCCAAACCTCCGCTCAAGATCTAAACTCCACCTAAACTCCAATTTAACACCAGATGAAATCCATACACTCAACAATCCAGAACGAGACGCGAGCAAGAAGCAAAAAACAACGTACCTGGAGGTGGAACACGAGTCTTATTGAAAAGAACTCAAGATCTGGAGTCTCGCTGATGAACGCTCTGAGGATCCTTGAAGGTGTTGATGGCGACGAACGGAGTTGTAACGCTCTTGAAGGACCGGTTGGCTTGCGATGAAGGCGCTTCTTCGCGTTCTGGAAATTTCCTGGCGAATCGGATTGCTTGGTGAAGAACTTTGTTCTGGTTTATGAAGATTCTGGGGAATTCACGAAGAACAGACGAAGTTCTTGACAATCGATGATGATAATGATGATTTTCTGGGATTTCGCTGAAGAACAATGAAGCTTTGATGATTTTCTGGGTAATTGTTCTTGAAGTTTCCGGCGGTGTTTAAATTTTCCGGTGAGATAGCGATGAAGGTGGACGGAGGAAGAAGGGGGGAGAACGAAGAAGATTCACTGTTTTCTGGGCAAAAGTAGCTCCGACGATGGTTGCGGTGGCCGGAAGGCGTTAGGGGTGGCCGGAAGGAGTTTGCATGCCGGCCGGTGGAGTTTCCGGCGAAGCTCAGGTGCTGCCAAGTGGCGGTGAGAGAGAATCGGTGGAGGGCATGCAGGGTGCCACGTGGGAGTGTGGAGAAGTAGTGGGGCGCGTGTCAGTGAGAAGGAGAGTTCTGAGTGGTGTGTTGGTGGGTCCTGGGTGCAACGCGTGGCGTCATTTATACTTGACAAGTGTCATTTCTGGCCAAAAACTGAACAAAAAAAACTGGACCTGCAAGGACTTTGGGCCTCCAACTGCACAATCTGGCCCACGAAATTTATCACTTGGACCCTGAAATCTGACTTAACCAACTTATTAAACCTAATTAAAACCAATTAACCTAATTAACTGAAAATGATCAACTACAATTAACTCTAACTAAGATTAATCTATCCTAATCAACCTAATTAAACCCTAATTAAATCTAACAAAATCAATTAAAATCTAAAAAGATTAAATCCTAATTAACCTAATTAAACCCTAATTAAATCTAAAATTAATAAAACTCTATTAATTTCTATAAAATCTCTATTAAAATCCTATTAAAAATCTACCATTTATTTAAAACCCTTAAAAGCTATTATTAATAAAAGAAAAATTATATTCTTTCTATTTTATTCTAAACATTTAAAAACTATTTAAAATCTATTATATTCTAAAAACAATTAAAAACTATTAAACCTATTAAAAAATTCTATAAAATTCTAAAAAATGATTTAAACTATTAAAAAATGGTAAAAACCCTATTTAAATCCTAAAAATCTAAAAAGCCCATTTAAAATCCGCAGAAGGCTATTAAACCCTAAAAGGATGCAGACAAATGCAAATGACCACCATAAAAGATCGCGAGACCAGATCGAATCAAACAGTAAACCCCCGGGCATCAGAATATCCCAAAAACCACCATGTGAGCTGCAAACACCGAGGAGCGCACAATTTCCCGAAAGATAAATCCCTGATTACCTAGACTGGATCTGACATATCTGATAAATGAAAACCAAATTGTAACTCTGATATCCTCTGTCTGTGCACAAATGTCATGCATCTGATATGCGAATATGAATTGAACCACGAACCAGATAGGAGAATCGGGTGGTCAAATTTTAGGGTGCAACAGATGTGTGTGAATGAATATCCATGTTGTCTTATGATTGAGTTTTGTTCACTCTTTTGAGGTGCCATAAGCCGGATTGGGTTTTACCTATTGATTAGGTTGGTTTCTTGAAGTTGCCTAGTACTTGGAGTTTATGCATAGGGTTGTTTATTCTGATTTTGTTATATCAAACTTGTATTCAATGCTACCTGTTGTTTTTTCCATATTAACACTTGTTCAGGGGTGATTGTTATATCATGTATGAATGAAAAATTTGTGGTTTATGTTTGATTGGTGCCATGTTTGAAGTCTCGCAGCAGTTTAAGGGTTGTAACCAAGTTGTTGCAGTTGTGGACTGTTTTAGTTTTCTTTGTTTGAGGGATGCTGTTAGAGTTTAGGTTAGGTTTTATGTAGGTCCATTGCTTGCCATGGCCATTTGGGATTGGTTGGCGTTTTGTTAAGTTCTCTGTTTGTATGAGAAAAGGACTGCCATCATGAGCTTTTTTAACTTTATTGACAGATTAAATTCTAGTTTTGTTGTCATAGCTTGCTTTGATGTTTAGTCTACTGTCTAGTTTTGTGGAGAGTTTGTTTCAAGCATACAAGTGTGTATACCCTGTCATGGATGCTTCAATATCTTGAAATGATGTTTAAGATTTTCCATCATAAGCCATTTTGGACAGTTTGGTACTTTGACCTTTTGCTACTCAGTTTTAGGTAGGATCCTTTGAGGCTTTGAGGTTAGGCTGTGAGCTTTAGGTGGTTAGCATGGAGTTGAGAGTTAACAATGCGATTTGTGTTCCTGACTATTTCTAGGATTGTTTTGGTAAGCTCATACCTAGCTGCTGTCAGCTTAGGATCATTTTCTAGGAAATAGGTTTGTGCTAATGGTTGTCATCTAGGGTAAGGTTGAAACCAAGTTTTTGGTCTTTGGGGTTTAGGGCTGCTAACTGACCTTAGTTTGATTTGTGTTGAGCTCATGGTGTTGGTTGATCATTAGGGACCTGTTAGCATTTTTAGGTAGTGGTTAAGTCCAGTTTGGTAAGGCTCCATAGATTTTCCTGTTGGTGTGCTTTTGTGGTTTAGGGTTGCTGCTCTAAGTTTGTCAGCTTCCAATGACATAAAGTGTTCCATTTTCAAACCATGTGTTGGATTGTGTGGAAGTCATTATCAATGCTAGTATGGTTTGGTTGAACTTTGCTTTGCCCTTGAGTGGTTTGTTTTAAACTTGGTTTAGATGCAATTTTTTTTTAAAGAAAACATTTCACCAACTTGCAACTCATGTGCCAATTTCCTATTTATTTATTTTGTTGATCAAACTTGCTGTTAGAACCTATTCCATACCATATTTGAAACTTACTCAGGCCCTTACTTGCTTTTAATTGCATCTGTTTCAATCCATAAATTCAAAAATGCATTTCCAAACTCATACTTGCATATACCATCGTGTTTTAATCTGTGAGCATCATTTAAAAATTTGGTTGGCACCATCATGATCCTTGTGAAAAATCAAGCAAGTTAGACTTTTATTTCATTAAAATTGGTGGAGTTTTGATGGAGTTTGAATCAAACCGTTTTGGCATTTTTCACTTGTTCTTGCCTTGCCTTACCCAGGATCTGCGCCTTGTTTTGGTACATGTATTAATGGGGTGGCTTGATACAACAGATGTATCGCCACCCCAGTGGTTAGTACCTTTCCCTTAAGAACCTTACCATACCATTGATCCTTTGTTCGACTCTCAGCGGGGGCGTTTTTACTTTTTTGTTTGTTTGTTATTTTCCTGTTTTTAATATTTTAGTTTTTTTTTCCAATTGATTATCACGTGCGTGAAGTGGCTGGTTTGGCTATGTTTTGTGTCTACAACCCCAAGGTCTTGAGTTCAAGCCTTGGGTGAGACACTTCATTATTTTTAGCCACTTGTTCATTTTATTTTTAGTTTATTTTGGTTATTTGTTATTTAACTTTTATTCTTTTTAAAAATAGTTTTAAATATCATAAAAATTCCAAAAAAATCATTTTCTAATATTTTAATGTGTTAATTTATTTTTCATCTTTTTTATTTTATTTTCCATTTATTTTTATTATTTTTAATTGAATTTACAAATTAATGTACTTGATGTTTTGTCACTTGTTCATTGCATGTTTTCCTCCCTCTATTCTTTGTTTGTTGCATCTTTTCTTTGCATCCTTTGTTTGCATTGCATGTTGACTTGCCCAAGTCAACTTCCTTTCTTTCTTATTTCATTTGTGAGTGAATTATTTAGTATTTACTTGGCCTTGTGCCATGATCCCCCTAGGATTCCTAGTCCCTCCGTTCAGGATGGAAGTAGGAGAGACATTAGGTGTTCAATCCTATGCGTGACAACATTAGGGTAGTTCTTCCCTTTCATCCCAACTTTAGGTACATTACATGACAATATTAGGGTCCAATTTCCCCTTAGTCGGTGTCTTTTTCTTCTCATCTCCTAAAACAATTCAAAACACTTAATAAAGAATAATTTGTGTCGTACGCTACGAGCCTTAAGTACTTGAGGAATGATGGTTGGGGGGACTCCTCTCAACTGTCTAGAGTGTTTAACGTATGCCCTTTGGGCGATATGCGACACATTCGCTCTCGAGTCATAGTCTTTAGTGATACATGAGTTTCAAACCATAACTCAATTCACTCATTGTCTTAAAAAACACAAAACCAAAAACATCAAACCTTTTTATCCTTCGGGATTAATGGAAATTCATTTTCATAAAGAGAGTGTCGTTAAGTCTTAGTTCTACCGCAAACAGGTAACGCCTAAGTCTCCAATGGTCGAGCAGCATACACCTAACTGCTAGAACTAAGGTTTAACCCTACTCGGTTTAAAACACTTGAACCAACTTGTGGTCGTGTCAGCCCGAACTATGTTTGCTCTGATTTCTCATACCAGACGAGGATACGTAGGCACAAGACGGTGATGTCTTGGTGAGTAACCTTCCCTACTTTCACCCGTAGTTTTCTGAACTACGTTGACTCTGACTTTTCCATTGCACGAGGGAATACATAGGCATAGAGCGGCGGTGCTTTATCGAGTCTCTTTTCTTTTCTTTTATCCCCGTAAGCCTGTAGCTTAGGTGGTTTAACACCCTTTTAGATAGACAACAAGCGTGGATCCCGTCGAGTATGACGGACGTGAGGGGTGCTAATACCTTCCCCTTGCGTAACCGACTCCCGAACCCGAGATTTGGTTGCGATGACCTGTCTTTCGTAGGTTTTCTCTGATCGTTTCTTTTCCCTCTCGTTGGGATAAATAACGAACGGTGGTGACTCTTCTATCATTGTCGGTTCCCCTTTTTCGTAGTAGCGACAACTGGCAAATCTGTTGGGGACTTCAGTTACCCTATGCGAGTCAATCCTAGCGCTTGTGTGTTTATATTGGGGTGTGTATATGTGTGTATTTGTGTTTGCATTTTATTTGCTTTGTTGCATTTATACTTTATTTGCATGTGCATTTTATCTTCAGCATTGTATATATATCATTATTGTTGTGTTGTGGAGGGGGTGTTTCTTTGAGTGATAAGCCAAAACCCAGGCTTGAGGATAAATATAGCTTTAGAGTGGAAAGTAGTGACAGACCTGTATGTTTTAGCATGCATTAGTCCCCACAAAATTCGCGTTTAGACGACGTTTTCTTTTGAAGACATCCTATCCTGTACATTAGTCGGGAGGGGTGTTGGATCAGGAAACTGTCAACTCTGGAGATCGTTCATTTAGGAGTCAGCTAAGTGAGGCCGCTTCGTGAGGCAATGATGCTAAACTAGAAATGGTGAACGTATCATTGTTTCTCGAAAGTCTGTGATGCTGACGACCGCATAAGATGCTGAGCCTTATCAGATTAGGTCCATATCTGTGAGAGGGATTGGGTTTGCAGGAAACCTTAACCTTCAACCTAGCCGGTTTTTCTTATCAATGGAGGTTTTGAGCCAGTTACATTGGGTTACTTGTACTAGTGATGTTTTCCTCGTCAAAGCAAAGTGCTGGTTCATCTCTGTCAACAACACAACAACATTTGATCCCCTGTTGCATTTGCATATTCATTTGCATTTCTTTATATTAACATGTATTTGTGTTTCAGGTGCACGCTTTCTCCTTGATTCTAGTCATCCTAATCCACTGCTGTCATGGGATCTGATTTGAAGAAGAGTGTATTGTACAAGTTCCTGACTCCTGAGATAGGACCTCTGCTTAAGCTAATCTCTGTGGCTGACCGTAGTGTAATGGAGGACTTTAGAAGAGAGTATGGAAGGATCTTGAGTTTTGTCTGCAAGGCCTCCAAGTTTGAGTTGGATGGTATTTATGCATTGCTGCAATTCTATGACCCCCAGTTGCGCTGTTTCATTTTTCCTGGTTTTGTTATGTTACCCACCTTGGAAGAGTTTGCTCATTTTTTGGGGATTCCAATGTTGGAGGGGATGCCTTTTGTGCATTCTGAGGAAGAACCTAAATTGGTCAAGTTGGTTGGCACTCTACATCTTGACGTCTTTGAACTGGAAGGAAATCTTGTACGGAAGGTTGGAACCCCTGGTTTTCTACTGTCATTTTTAGTAGGAAAAGCTCAACATTTTATCGAAGAGGGATGTTGGGTAGTCTTCAACGCCGTTCTGGCCCTATGCATCTATGGGATAATCTTGTTCCCTAACTTGCCTGACTTTGTAGATTGGGACGCTTGCTGTATTTTCGCCTCAAAGAATCCAGTGCCAACTCTCTTGAGCGATGTGTATCATTATATTCATTACAAGAATGAGAACAGGCGGGGCAAGAACGTTTCCTGCTGCCCTCTATTGTTGTACAAGTGGTTCATCTCACACCTGCCAAAATCTGGGCCTTTTGTTGACCTTGCAAAGTCTGTAGAATGACCATAAAGGCTTATGGGATTAAGAGCAGAGAATATTGTTTGGTTCGACAGAGACCTGTTGGGGATAGATGTTATTCACAGCTGTGGAGATTTCCCTAACGTCCCTCTGATTGGGAGAAAAGGAAGCATTAATTATAACCCGACTCTTTCTGTGATACAGTTTGGATACGCACTTAGGGGACCTCCAAAGGAAGAAGAAGTACAAGAATCCCTGTATTTTATCGGTTTAATTAATGACGAGACTTTGATCAGACTTGAGAAGGTTTGGGGTAAGATCCATCATAAAGGAAATCCTTTACTATGCAAGAGCAACTATAGAGCATATGAACCTTACATATAATGGATTCAAGAGAGAGTCGAGAAACTGTTTCTCCCCTTTCCAATAAGGGAACCTTTGTATCCTTCAGAAGTTGCAGAACCTACGACAGTTGAGGTGCAGAAATACAATCGACTATGGGCAGAGAAGGAAGAACTGTGAAGGGCTAATGAAGAGCTGGAAAAGGAAATTATTCAACTTAGGAGTGAGAAGAGTGAAGCCACTTACATGTCTAAGAAGCAGACGGAGTTAGTAAAAAAGATGGGTACGCAGTTGACAAAGGAGACTAGTTCCCGAGAATGGTTGGGCAAAGATTTGAAGAGTGTCAGCAATGTCCTTAAGAGAAAGAAGATAGATATAGAGAAAGCTCACTTAAAGATATCCAAGTTCAACACTCAATGGAATACTCTGCTAACCAACAACAAAGAGAGGGAAGATAAACTCCGTTAACAGGTTGATATTTTGAGAGCTCAACTTCGAGTCAAATTTCAGAAAGATCCTGGTGAATACATGCGCCTACTAGAAAGCTATCGCAAACTCCACGAAGCTCTTGCAACGTTGGAGGAATAAAAATTGAGGATAGATTTGAAAAAGCCTAGACTTGAAGACGCTTTTGGAGAGGATGCTTGGGAAGACCATGTTCAAATTCTGCAAGAAACTATCAAGAAGAGGGATTCACTCATTCGAGGATTGATTGATAGGCCTGATCATCCGAAGACGAAGGAATTGCTAAAGGAGTTCAGGGCTCGACACCGTGTTTGGGGCACTTTCTCTTTTGTTTGTTGTTATTTTGTATCTCCGACCATCACCAAAGTTGTTGGATGGGGTCGTGGTGACTTTATTGTATTTCTTTGAAGATGTATGTTGACACACTTTGGCTCATTTTATTTATGAGATGTTCTTCTGGCTACCTCCGTGGTTTTTCATTCTTCTACTATGCTTGTGGAACTAGAATCAAGGGGAGAAATTTCCCTGAAATACATTTGTTGCGGATAGCAAGAGTCGCCACCGACTTTTATTTTATCCATAAGGAAAGGTTATAAAAGAACAGGAAAGACCTTAGAGAATATTTTGGGTCCGGGGGGTAGGTTATGAAAAGGGAAGGTGTTAGCACCCTTTTCATCCATGGTTATCCATGGGCTCTTAGGTACTTAAGCTCACTTTTGAATTGTTTTGAAAGTGTAGTGTGTGAATAGCAAAAAATTTCAGAATAGTTTAATAATAATCCGTGTATGGATGTGAAAAAAACTTGTTTGAAAATTTTGTTGGAAATTTGTTTAAGTGTGGAAAAGTTTTGAAATGAGCAAGTATCTAGGAGTAGTCTACCCTAATGTTTTTAAGGTCTTTCTTATTCTTTATCCTTTCCTTAGTAAGACTATCCCTACTAAAATGGAGTAGGTAGTCCTTACTTTGGATGTTAAGGGACATGTGAGGGACAATTGGATTTTTGAAGGCCATTGTGGGGTGTAATAAGCAAACTGGAGGGACTATCATCATTTTTCGAAAGGGACTCGATTCGTAAAGGCAACCATAAGGGACTTTGATGATTTTCTTTTTGAGGGACTTGCTTTATACACCCCACTTAACCAATATTCATAGGCAACTTGAGGGATATCCTTAGGAAGTGAGACGGCGATTAAAATCGACTTACGTGTGTGAAATGTTTAATTTAATTATCTTATATTAAAATGATCTAATTTATTTTTTTAAATATCATACATATTAGCACTCCCTAATTACTAACCATAATGATAATAATAATTAAATAATTACAATTTACATCCAAGAGGCAATTACAAAATTATAATAAATAAAATAAATAGTAAAATATAATCAAAATAAATATAATAAAAAAATAACAAATAAGTAAATAAAATATTGGGGTTAGTAAATAATAAGAAAAATTAAATAAGTTTAGTAGAAATATAAAGTTAGTGAAAATAATTAGTTGAAACAATAATAATTAGAAAAATAGACAAAGTTAGAAAAAATAATAAGATAGAAATTTCAAAATAATAATAAGCAACAAAATATAATTAGCAATAATAATTAATTAATAACGTAATTAAACATAAAATTTGATTTTTATTTAGAAACATAAATGATTAAATAATTACTATAATATAAAGTTCTAAATATAACATAATTATAAATTTCTTAATCATTTACAAAATTTAATTATCTCTAATTATATATTAACAATTATTAAGAAAAATATTTACACATTATGATGAAAATAAATTTTAAATAATCAATAATCACATTCACAAAATTTTACATTAAGTATTTATAAGGTTTAATTTTATTTACAAAAATTTACAAGAATTATAATAAATATATACATAGAATTATATAGAAAATTAAAATTAGGTTTTATTTTTTTTTTAGAAAATAATTTTTAGGGTTTGTAAGAATTAGGGTTTATATATATACAAAAATTTATTTTTTATAATCACATAACATTATTTTAATTAATATAAACTATACAAATAAAATTTTAAAAAAAAAATATGTTTTTTTTTTATTTTAATATTATAAGAAAATGTTTTTAATTTTTATTTTTTTTAAAAAAAGATTTTAAGTTATTTATTTTAAAAAAAAGGTTTTTATTTATTATTATAAAAAAGGTTTTTAATTTTATTTATTTTAAAAAACAATTTTAATTTTATATAAAAAAAGGTTTTAATAAAATTTAAAACAATACTAATTATAAAAAACAAAAAAAAAGAAAAATAAAATGGGTTGGGCCGGTAATCACCTCCGGACCCAACCCGGTTGGTGAGAATGTAAAAAAAAAAGATCTTAGGGTTTCACAACCCTACTCCCTTCCCCGCGGCGCATGTTTCGATTTCCTCTCATCTCTTTCGTTCTCTATGATTTCTCTCATTCCGAACCTGAAAAGAACAAAACCACCAAATAGTAACCATTAATCATGAGCTTACGTCGTTTTTGACGGTGATTTTCGCGGAGGTTTACGGTGTTCGATCGTTCGCGATTTATGGGATGATTATGAGGGCGATGATGTGATGAACTGAGCTCCAAGGTACGATTGCCCGTCGAGAGACGAAGGCGATCGTGCGATTCGCTTTGATGGTGGTCGTCTAGGGTTTCGCGACTCTCTTCTTCCTTTCGATCTCGCGGCCGCTTTTCGCACTCTCCTTCGTTAGGGTTTTCACAGGTTGTGTTGTTCTTCTTTATATGCTTCTCTAACTCTCTTTTTTGGGCCTGAGTAATACGTTACTTTGCTTTGATTGATTTGATTTTGTAGCCTCCGTAAACCAACATAATTTCGACTGAGATTGGATTTGATTTGGGATTTATCTCTGATATGTTCTGATTTCCTGATACGATCTTTTTGATCTGTTTTGAAACTTTCCATTTTTGGGTCCACTTGGAATGGATATTTCTGATTCTGCTTCGATTTGTTTGACACAACTGGATCTGCTTCGAATGGATTTACTTTGATTTGTTTTGGAACCAATGCGATTTGTTTTGATTTTCTGGATTTCATGAATTGGATTATGAACTGCTGCTAACTTGTTTCCTCTGATTCATCTGATGTAGACTTTTTATGGATTCGGAAACCTGTTGTTATACCGACTCTTGACGCTGTTTGATCTTTGATGCCTGTGTTAAACTTCCGGCGGGGGACTCATAACCTGACTGATACACTTACTTGCCTGGGCAGTGATGTTCGAACTGAGCCCAGGCCTGTGCCTTTCGATCTTTTGCAATGAGCTTGCTCATTTGGTTCAAAAGGTGTTGCACTATTATGACATTCAGATTTATGAACTGGTTTTTTCTGATATGGATTCGGCTGGTTTTGTTTGGTTGTCTAGCTGCAGGGTTCGAACTCAGTTTCGATTTCTCTTGATTGCTGATGAACTGGTGAACAGAGTTTGGTTTATTTTTGAAACTGAATTGGATTGCTGATGCACTGCTTTTTTTTTCTGATGCAGCTTTCGGTTATCCAGTTTTTTGATGATACTAGGCCATGATGTTTTTCAAACTGAGTCCACGTACCGGATTGCCGTAAAGATCTGAGCTTGCTTCCTTGTGATCTGAAGATGGATTGAATTTTCAAAAACTGATATGTGGTTTTATATGAACTGATGTGCTGATTTTACATGATGGAACTTTGAGTTCGAATTCCAATTCAGTTTCATTTCCAATTTTTTTGGTGTGGACCCTTGATGAAATGGTATTCAGTTTGGTTTTGAATCGAATCCAATTACGGCAAATCAAATCGGTCCCCACTTCTTTTACTCTTTGTCTCTCTCGGTTGCCCCTTAGATAAGAACAGATGTTACTTGATCTGACGCCAACGGCGCGGATTGGTAACGGGGGTAGGACGCAGCTTCGGTTGTGCCACTCCCGGCACTCGATGATGACATTGTTCTGAGAGTGTCGAAAAAAAAAATTCTAACATTTTCTGTACTGTCTGTTCTCTTTTGATGTGCAGGTTAGCTGAGGATTCATGGAGAAGTTCAAATACGAACATGAAGACCTTTAGATACTTTTAGGATTTAGGGTAGATGCTTTAATGTAATCCCTTAGGATTTGAGAATTTTAATGTACTTCCTTGTAACAGTACTTTGCATGAAGCAACATCCCCATTCTTGTATGATAGCATTATTTATGAAATAAAATTCTCGAAGTTTTGAATTTATTTATATTCTATTCTTAGTTAAAAAATATAAACAAATGTGAATAAATCCACAAGTATTTAATTCATTAACATAGGCATAAAACATAAATATTTCCAAGTGGTATTTGTGATCCTAATCTCATCATCCGATTAAAATGTTAACCAATTGTTTCATAACCAAACTCATATGGGCACCATGGTTACAACATTTTCAGCATCAACAGCAAAACTAATCGTAATTAAACTCCACTGACCAAATGCCAAATCTCAATATGATCAGAACTGGTGATTGATACATGCCTCAAAACCATAACGCATCAAATGCCTCAGAATTTTAATAACAGCCCGTCTTCAAGGAATCGGTAGAATTTGTGTAAAATGACCAAAATACCCCTGGGACCAAATCTCTCTTTGATGTTGGCAAAAAATCATGAAGTTTGACTTTGGTTTGACCACAGTTGACCTCAGTTTGACTTTTTAACTGCATTGACTGCTTTTGACTTATCTGATCATCTGACTGAGCAAACTTTTGAGAAAAGTCTTGAAACTTGACATGGGGGTTCTTATACACATATAAGATGTTATGAAGCTCACTTGAAGTCTTGGAAGTCCATTTAGCCTGATTAAAGTCAAAACCCTAGTTTTGGATGCACTGCTTAGGAGGTGCATTGTCTGAGGGAATTGTCAACTCTTCTGACCAATTGTGAACTTTGTGAACCTTGTGAATCTTCATAAGATATCTTGTGATACTCATGGGAGGTATTGTGAAACTTGTGAACCTTGTGAACCTTCTTAGAACACAAAGTCTTGTATTGTGAGGGCAAATTTTGGGGTGCAACAGCTGCCCCTGTTCAATTTTCTGAGACCTGAGGGGTTAGATTGGTATATTTGCCAGTCGTAACCTGGAAGGTTGAAGGGGATTGAACACAAAAGCCCAAAAATTTGCACTCACCAGTGCACTAGAGTGGTACAGATGGCTAGTTGAATATGATTGAGTGGGCTTAAAGATGCCACTAGGGGGGGAGCAGTTCAAAATATGGGTGTATGATGAAAGCTGTCAGGAGTCTGGAATAATAATGATGTAGCAGCATGTCTTCATGAGGATAGAGCAATCAATAGTGATAACCCTAAAGCAGTCTTGAAGCAATGATATGATTTTAGGAGGATAGAACAATGAATGGCTCTAAAGCAGTCTTGAAATAATAATGTGATATGTCTTCAGGAGGATAGAGCAATCAATAGCTCTAAAGCAGTCTTGAAGTAATGATTTCAGGAGGATAGAGCAATGGATAGCTCTAAAGCAGTCTTGAAATAATAATGTAATTTCAGGAGGATAGAGCAATGGATAACTCTAAAGCAGTCTTGAAATAATTGGATGGCTTCAGGAGGATAGAGCAATCAATAGCTCTAAAGCAGTCTTGAAGTAGTAATATGACCTCATGAGGATAGAGCAATGAATAGCTCTAAAGCAGTCTTGAAGTAATAGGATGATTTCAGGAGGATAGAGCAATCAGTAGCTCTAAAGCAGTCTTGAAGTCATGAGAGGCTATCAGGAGGATAAAATAACCCTGAGGTTACAATAAAGCAGTCCAAAGTAATAAGAAGCTCATCAGGAGGATAAAGTAACCCTGAGGTTACAATAAAGCAGTCCCAAAGATCATAAGCTTGTTTGTTGGTTAATTAACCTGAAAACAAGGTAGCACTCTGTACAACAACATTAGTTTATGCTTTATGTATGCATGTATGACATGATGCACTTAGATAATGTACTATAGACATATATGTTATGGTATGATGTAAATGATGTATGTATGATATGACACTGCTGGAAGTGTCTGGATATCCTTGTATAACAACTGCTGGCCAAGGAAAATAAATCCCGATTCGTTGTTGAAGAATATATAACCCTCCGTCTGCTGGGGATAACAAGGTATAGATAACCTCCCGTTGTTGGGGATAGTAGGGTATAGATAACCTTCGTTTTCGTTTGATAGTAGGATAAGTATAACATCCCGTCTTCGTTCATCGTGCCTTTATTGGAAAGTAATTTCCCGTATATCCGTATGAGGATAAAAGAGATGGATATAAATTCCAGGGGAGATTAGACTTTGTGAAAATGGATTAGTCCTACTGATGGTTTGTAACTGTCTTGTAAAGATGAACCGGCGAAGCTTCGTTGAAATCCTTCCCTCGTTCGTCCTTAGTAAATACTATTACTGCATTTTCATGCATTTCTGGTAAACATCAATCATATTCAAAGGCATACATACATTTCTGGTAAACATCAATCATATTCAAAGGCATACATACATTCAAACACAACCAATGGACGTTTCGCTTATGTAAATAGGGTAAAAGTAAATCTGGATTCAAAAGATGGAATTTATTTATATCAAAAGTGACCCATACACGGGTAAGTTTGTACAAGGAGACATAAACCCTAGTAAGAGAATTTTGTCATGAAGTTTTACAAAAAGAATCAGCTATGTGGGAAATAATCCTATTGAGTTTCAATTCTACTATTGCCACTCAAGTATCTCATCTTCTTGCTGTTGAGACGGAAACGATTGGATTGAGCTTTATCTGTTTGAGCTTGAGTAAGTAGTACAACTGGTTGCAGTTTCATGAGTGATCCAAACGAGACATAGTCATACGCTTTAATCCCTAACTTTTGCCTGGATTGCCCTTTCAGGTTTTCAATCCACCGGGATACCCTTTTTTGCCCAAGCCGCCTTTTCAGGTTTTCGACTTGCCGGGTGTACATCTTTTTATATATATATCCCTAATTTTTGCCCAAACCCTTTTGGTTTGCCGGGATGCCCTTATTTTTGCCTAGGCCTGTCAACCTAGCGGGTCTCTTTTTATGCGTAGTATTTTTTAACTATGTCTGCGTTTACAGGTTGTGGGAAGTCTTCACCATCCATTGTAGTCAGTATCATGGCACCTCCTGAGAACACTGTCTTGACTACAAATGGTCCCTCATATGTTGGAGTCCACTTGCCCCTAGGATCACCCTGTGGTAATATGATACGCTTGATTACCAAGTCACCAGCCTGATATACCTTTGGCTTAACCTTCTTGTCAAAAGCTTTGATCATCCGTTTCTGGTACATCTGGCCATGACAAACTGTTGCTAACCTTTTCTCATCAATCAAATTTATCTGGTCAAGTCGAGTCTGAATCCACTCATCTTCATCCAAGCCTGCATCCTTCATAATTCTCAAGGAGGGGATCTGAACTTCAATAGGCAGAACTGCTTCCATACCATAGACTAAGGAGAATGGGGTTGCCCCTGTTGAAGTACGTATTGTAGTACGATAGCCATGCAGAGCAAATGGTAACATCTCGTGCCAATCCTTGTAAGTAATAGTCATCTTCTGTACAATCTTCTTAATGTTCTTATTAGCAGCTTCAACTGCCCCATTCATCTTTGGACGATACGGAGAAGAGTTGTGATGCTTAATCTTGAACTGCGTACAGAGATCAGTAATCATAGTGTTGTTCAGATTAGAGCCATTGTCAGTGATAATCCTTTCAGGGATACCATACCTACATATGAGATTATTCTTAATGAACCGAGCCACCACATTCTTAGTCACAGATGCAAATGAAGCTGCCTCTACCCACTTCGTGAAGTAATCAATAGCAACCAGGATGAAACGATGCCCATTAGAAGCAGTAGGCTTGATCTCACCAATCATATCAATGCCCCACATGGCAAAGGGCCAAGGAGCAGTCAACACATTCAATGGAGATGGAGGTACATGTACTTTATCAACATAGATTTGACATTTGTGACATGTTCTGGAGTGTTGATAGCAATCAGCTTCCATGGTAGACCAATAGTAACCTGCTCTCAAAATCTTCTTTGCCATGGTATGACCACTAGAATGAGTGCCAAAGGTCCCATCATGCATCTCTTCCATAATTTCTGTAGCTTCCTTCTTATCCACACAACGAAGCATAGTTGAATCATGATTACGCTTATACAGAATGCCATTACTCAGAAAGAACCTAGCAGAAAACCTTCTCAGGAACTTCCTATCTTTGACAGATGCCCCTTCAGGGAACTCCTGAGCTTCAAGATAGTTTTTCACTTCATAGAACCAAGGCTTCTCCTCTGCCCCTTCAGTGTCAATCTCATTGCAGTATGCAGGCTTCTCAAATCTATCAATGGTAATCTTGGGAGCTTCATCATCCCAGCTGATCTCAAACATAGATGCCATGGTGGCCAATGCGTCTGCCAACTGATTCTCTCTTCGTGGAATATGTCCAAAAGTAATCACTTTGAAATGTGGGATCAAAGACAACACATGTTCTCTGTAAGGAATGAGATTATCATGCTTTGTATCCCAATCTCCTTTAATCTGACTTACTACCAGAGCTGAATCTCCATACACCTCAAGGAACTGAATCTTCATATCAATAGCAACTTGCATACCCATGATACATGCCTCATACTCAGCCATGTTATTGGTACAATAGAAACAAAGCCTGGCAGTAATCGGGGTATGACAACCTTCAGGGGAACTAATCACAACACCAACACCATTACCATGTGCATTGGAGGCACCATCAAAAACCATAGTCCATCGGGATCCTTGTTCAGGTCCGTCATATTGTCCAGGTTCTTTGGTAACAGACATAATGTCTTCATCAGGGAACTCAAAATTCATTGACTGGTAATCATCTACTGCTTGATGAGCCAAATGATCAGCAACAACACTCCCCTTAATGGCCTTCTGAGTAGTATACTGTATATCATATTCCGTCAAGATCATTTGCCATCTTGCAATTCTTCCGGAGAGAGCAGGTTTCTCAAATATGTACTTGATTGGATCCATCTTCGAAATCAACAGGGTAGTATGGGTCAACATATACTGTCTTAGTCGGCGAGCAGCCCATGCCAAAGCGCAGCAAGTTTTCTCGAGCAGTGAGTATCTTGTTTCACAGTCGGTAAACTTTTTGCTAAGGTAGTATATTGCCTGCTCTTTTCGACCAGACTCGTCATGTTTCCCCAATACACACCCCATTGAGTTGTCTAATACTGTTAAATACATAATCAAGGGTCTTCCATCAACTGGTGGCATTAAAATTGGAGGTTCTAGCAAATATCTCTTGATTTCATCAAAGGCAGTCTGGCACTCATCATTCCATTCCATCGCCTGATCTTTCTTCAACAACTTGAAGATTGGCTCACAGATGGTAGTTAATTGGGAAATGAATCTTGCAATGTAGTTCAATCGTCCCAAGAAACCTCTAACCTCCTTCTCAGTACGGGGAGCTGGCATCTCTCGTATAGCTTTCACTTTTGCAGGATCCACTTCAATACCTTTTCCACTGACAATGAAACCCAGGAGCTTTCCAGATCTAACTCCAAAAGTACACTTGTTTGGATTTAATCTCAACCTGTATTTCTTCAACCTCTCAAACAACTTGTGCAAATGATCAAGATGTTGTTCTTCATTCTGAGACCTGGCTATCATATCATCCACATATACCTCTATCTCATGATGAATCATATCATGAAACAAAGCCACCATGGCACGCTGATAGGTTGCCCCTGCATTCTTCAAACCAAATGGCATTACCTTATAGCAAAAGGTGCCCCACTGTGTCACAAATGTAGTCTTCTCCATATCTTCAGGTGCCATCTTGATTTGATTGTAACCAGAGAAACCATCCATAAAAGAGAATACCTTATGCTGAGCAGTGTTGTCTACCAGGATATCAATATGAGGAAGTGGAAAGTCATCTTTAGGGCTAGCCTTGTTCAGATCTCTGTAGTCTACACACATACGTACCTTACCGTCTTTCTTAGGAACTGGTACCACATTCGCAACCCACTGAGGATAAGAAGTTACGGCCAAGAACCCTGCATTGAACTGTTTCATTACCTCTGCTTTGATCTTTTCTGACATTTCAGGACGCATACGACGAACCTTCTGCTTCTTTGGACGACAATCTTCTTTCACTGGCAAACGGTGAACCACAATGTCTGTATCCAACCCTGGCATATCTTCATAAGACCAAGCAAAGATCTCCACATAGTCACGTAGCATCTGAATCAACCTGCTCTTGACACTGTCCTCTAAATCAGCCCCTATTTTGACCTCTTTTCTGTTTTCTTCAGTTCCCAGATTCACAACTTCGACTGGCTCTTCATGTGGCTGTATAGCTTTCTCTTCTTGTTGTAACAACCTAGCAAGCTCTACAGGTATTTCACAATCGTCCTCGTTTCCGTCTTCAGTTTGATAGATCGGATTCTCGAAATTGTAATTGGCAATAGTAGAACTGTTATCAACTGGATCCAGAGTGGATGAGGATCTGCATTTTAGTGACGTGGGTGTGTGTAAGAACACATAGCTGATAAAGCAAAAATAAAAGAAAAAGAAAGACAAGGGACACAATATTTACGAAAACGAAACGTCCACTGATTTTATTGAATGAAGTATGCAAATGAAATGACAACCCGTAACAAGCACACCATTGTGCCCCGGGTAAGGCACATGGCTTGAAAGTTTTAATTGTTCCAGAAATCACAAATTTAAAAACATAACACAGTAATAGTATTTACTCCTGACTAAAGGAGATAGGGATAACATCTTCAGCTTTCCAATTATTGAGTCCAGCACCCACAGTAGGAAAAATCCATGCCTCCAAGTTGTAGTCTTCATCTTGATCTCCCACAGCATTGATAACCCCTTGATTGGTGATACGAACAGCACGAGCACGACGAACAGCCTTCTGGGACTCTGCAGTGAAACCCAAACCAAACTTGTCAGACTTGTATGGAATATCAGGAAGCTGACCCCAAATAGTACAACCACCTTCTTCCACCACAGCTTTTGCATCATTGAGGGAGGCCATTGCCATTGTTGGAGGGTTTCTGATGACCACAGGAACCTTCTTCACAGCAGGAGGAGTCACACAATCCTTAACAGCCCAGGGAACCACTTCAAATGACTGACATGGAGTTTCAATGTATTCACCTTCTACTTCCAGATACTTGAAAGTGTTTACATGGCTGACAAAGTATTCTTCCTCTCCAAAGACAGTAACAACTTTTCCATTCACCGGATATCTCAACTTTTGATGTAATGTGGAGGTCACAGCACCTGCCCCATGGATCCAGGGACGACCAAGCAGACATGAGTACGAAGGACGAATATCCATCACATAGAATGTAGCAGTAAACACCTGAGAGCCAACCTTGATTGGAAGATCAATTTCCCCATGCACTACTCTTCTAGAACCATCAAAAGCCTTTACCACAATATTACTGGGCTTCAATACCGTATCTTCAGGACTCAGCTTGTTCAGGACTTCCTTAGGCAACACATTCAGAGAGGAACCATTGTCTATCAGCACATGAGACAGGGTAGTGCCCCTGCATTCAATTGAAATATGCAAGGCCCTGTTATGATCCCTCTTGGCAGGGGTCAAGTCAGCATCAGAAAATCCTAACCCGTTGTCATAGGTCAGGTGAGCAACACAATTCTCAAACTGGTCCACAGAAATTGCACTGGGTACATGAGCCATCTTTAGAAACTTGATCAATGACTTGGCATGAGCCTCAGAACATAATAACAGGGAGAGCATAGAAATCTTTGAGGGAGTATGCCCCAGCTGATCAACAATATCATAATCACTCTTGCGAATGATTTTCAATACTTCTTCCATCTGCTTAGAGAGGTCATCAGCAGCTGGCACATCAGTAGATACAGGCTCAATAACAGGACCCTTGCCCCGAGCATCAGTGGTGGAAGTAACAGCAGGAGTAACTGCACTCTTAGAAGCAACTGGAGGAGAGAAGACCCTTCCACTACGAGTGATCTTGCTAGATCCAGCAATATTATCAATGTCAACAGGCATATCAGGTAAAGGCTCCTGCTTGACACCATGGATGTAAACATCAGACCCATAGTGCCAAGGCACAGCTTTGTCAGATGTATAAGAAATAGGACCAGGAGTGGTAATGATCAGAGGAGCTACTCTGGCTTCAGCGACAACTTTCACAGGACCTTCAGCAGTAATCTTGATTGGGCCCTGATGAGTGATTTTAATGGGACCCTTTGAAGTGATTCTTAGTGGTACTTTGTCAACCATGTCAACCTCTTCAATCTTCTTACCCTGAGTCAGATGATCCACCATACTTTCTACAGATGCTGGTCTTCTTTCAAACACTATAGTATATTTATCCATGAGACGTTGAATCCCATCTCTCAAAATGAAGCAACTATCCGGCTTATAGGTACAATATAGACAATCTTCATGACAACCTGGAAAGATCCCAGCTTGTACTAACCTCTTTTTGCTAACAGACAATGGTGTGCTCAACTCCATAACTGAATAGACATGCAGATCTTCATCAATATCTTCATCAATGGCGTTGACAGTCTTCTCGTGATTTGGCATTGGAGCTGTAATCACATTTGGAGTACCTGGTGGGTCAAACTCAACTTCTCCAGCATCAATCATATCCTGAATTTTGTTCTTCAAGACCCAGCAGTTATTAGTATCATGTCCTGGACAGTTTGAATGATATGCACATCGTGCATTGGGATTGTACTTGGGAGAGGCAACATTGGGATTCTGAGGAGCCTCCCTCAGAGTAATAAGTTCAGCCTTCAACAAGTGTTGCAATGCCTGAGCCATTGACATGTTGATCTTCGTGAACTGTCTTCTAGCCCTCTGTTGGTTGCCTTGAGGCTGCTCTGTTGTTGCAGGAGTTGGATTTGAAATATGAACTGCACTAACAGACTGATGCCTTCTGTTACGATCAGGCTGACCATACACAGCATTAGATTCTTTCTTCCCAGTGGGAGGCTTCTTTGCAGCACCTGATGAAGAAGTGCCCACTTGGATCTTACCACTCTTGATACCATTCTCTACTCGCTCTCCTGTCATGATCAACTCAGTGAAGCCAGATGATGAGCTTCCAATGAGATGACTGTAAAACGGACCATTCAGCGTACACATGAACATATCAACCAACTCCCTATCAGTCAAAGGGGGTTGAACTCTTCCAGCTAAGTCTCTCCACTTCTGAGCATACTCCTTAAAGCTTTCTTTGGCACCCATAGACATGCTTTGAAGCTGCATGCGAGTGGGGGCTAAGTCAGCATTGTATTGATACTGCTTGTAGAAAGCTTCAGCAAGGTCATTCCAATCTCTGATGTTGACACTCTCCAACTGATAATACCACTCTAGCTGAGCTCCAGATAAACTTTCTTGAAAGAAATGGATCCACAACTTTTTATCAGCAGTGTGGGGTTGAATTCTTCTGACATAAGACCTCAGATGCAATTTGGGACAAGAGACCCCATCATAGACAACAAATGTAGGAACTTTGAATCCAATGGGTATGACCACCCCAGATATCAAGCTCAAATCCTCAAAATCCAGCCCAGATGATTTCTGTAATTCCATAGCATCCATTCTATCCACCAGCATCTTGAATTTGTCTTCGTTAGGCTCATGGTAGTAGTTAGCCTCAGAATCGGAGTCACCCATAGTGTTGTGGAGACTACCTCTCTCCTGCTCAGATTCTTCAGATTCATGGTCTTCAACCTGTTCCTTGGGCTTGACAGGACCTTTGAACCTTCTTCCCATGTTGAGCAACCCAGCAGACCTTCTAGCCTTCTTAGTCTTCTTGGCCAGCAGTGTCTTCAATTCATCCTGCCCCTTGGATAGGTTCAGGATCAGCTCTTGGAACCGTGCATTCTGTGCCTGGAGATCCTTAACTGATTGTTCAAGAGCCATTGCTGAAATAAACAGCGAGAAGATGAGAAACCTGTGCACAATTATAAACCTGTGATGCAATGATGTGGGAATGCATATGCAATGTTTTCAAGGACCGCAGGATTTAAATTTGCTTAAACAAACAAGAAAGTAACTTTTTATTAGTAATAACTTGTTTTGCCTTTTAGGCTTACAAAAAATGAAAACGAAATAAGTACAAAAGATGGGGTTTTAAGTCTCCCATGGACGTTTCCTCTTGGTGTTGAGGTATGAGTTGAGGTTTCGTTCCTCATGAAGTAGCTTTGTTAGCTCTAGGATCCTTGCTTGGCTTGCTTTGTAATGAGCCTCGAAAGTATCCCTTTGCTCTTTCAGTTGGATCCATGATCTCTGCAAGTCTTCCATATCAGTAGGCATGTCTGGGTGAAGGATGGTATAAGCTGTGTCTCCTTCAGCAACAGGTTCCATGGTAACTGGTAGGATGGCAGGATATGGCATCATGAGTGTCTGAGCACGAAATCGTACCCATCTGAGATAAGCCTCCATAGGAATGGTGTACTTAGGCTCCAGTGTCTTGCTGTCAATCCTGTTTACCTTTCCCCAAGCTCGTATGAATCTCTGACGGTAACCCTGAAGATCGTTGTCGTAATCAAACACAATGCCCTGAATCAACATGTCATGTGGACCATCGCTCCGGGCGTAACCAAACTGTCGTAAAGCTAGAGATGGGTTGTAGGTGATGCCTCCTCTTATGCCTAGAAGTGGCACATTAGGAAACTCCCCACAACGGTCAATGATGGTGACATTCTCCATAGATCTGGAGCACCAATGAATGTCTGAGTGAGATAGTGACATGATCCTCTTGGACCATCTGAACCCTTGCTCATTCTTCATTACTGAGCGAGGAAGGTGAGAAATAAACCACCTAGAGAGCAAAGGTATGCAGCACATCAAAGTTCCTCTTGCCCTTGTAGTACGGGTGTGAAGAGAATGTAGGATGTCTCCAAGCAATGTAGGCACTGGATTGTGACTCAGGAAAATGTTGATGGCATGAACATCTATGAACTGATCTGGATTGGGGAACAACACTAAGCCATATATCAGCAAGGCTAAGATCTCCTCAAAAGCATCATAGCTCATGGCCTTCAAGAACATTTGAGCTTTATCCATTAATACCTTGGCAAGAATACCCTTGACTCCGCTTCTCGTCTCTAGAACAATGTCAGACTTCTTCAGATGTAGAGCTGCAGCAATAACTTCAGGTTTAAGCTCCTTCTCCAAACCTGTGAATGGTTTCTGATCAAGAACAGGGATACCCAGAAGTTTAGAGAACTCCTCCATGGTTGGAACTAACTGATAATCAGGAAATGTAAAGCAATGGTGCTTAGGGTCAAAGAACTGAAACAGCACACTCATCATGTCTTCACTGAACCCTGAAGTAACTAGATCCAATAAGTGACCATGTCTCTTGTTAAACTGGGAATGATCAGGCACTAGGGAAACCAACTCCTTGAGCTTAGCAGGTATCCCTACAAAGTTGATCCTGATGGTGTTTCTACGAGCAGAAGCCATGACCTGCAACAAAGAACAAAGATAAATCCTTTGGTCCTTGAAATGGTTAGGGAAAATGATATGCTTATGATGCATGATGATGTCATGATGTCATGCTCAATCACAAACATGTGGCACACACAAACAAGTCACACCATAGCCCTAGGTTTAAAGGCTTGCATGAGGTTCAAAGGCAAGTACCCTCCCCTGAAGTTAGATGGTTCATCCTGTCCTACAAAAGTAACCAGGTTCTAAGGGATCTCAATATCATTGATCCTTCACAAGGGTGGTTGTTCAGAAAGCAACTTACTTGCCAACCAAAACCCTCCAAGTTTAAGATCTCAATGAGCGTAGTATCGAGTGTCAACCAACTTCAGTCTGCACCAAAGCCGGTTACCTCACTACTTTCTAAAGGCCAAGATGAGTTAACTAGGGTTCTAAAAGTCAGTTAGTGCATTGACAACATATGGCAGCCTCAATATTATCCTCAACTTGACTTAAGGAATATAAGCACCAACCAAGAAGTCGCACTAACTATGGCCACCAGATCAACCGTATCGATATACGTCGTACAGTTTCCTTGGTCTATTGCCATTTACCTAAGGTACACTAGATCCGGGTTAGGACCTTTCACACATAAGAGCACCCCAACAATATAATAATAAAGCAAACAAGGCAAACAATTTAAAGTGATCTTAATTCCTAAGGGTACCCCTCTTAAATAGATCCCCAGCAGAGTCGCCAGTTCTGTAACACGGTGGGAGAACTGACTTTAAACAATGTTGCAGATAGCAAGAGTCGCCACCGACTTTTATTTTATCCATAAGGAAAGGTTATAAAAGAACAGGAAAGACCTTAGAGAATATTTTGGGTCCGGGGGGTAGGTTATGAAAAGGGAAGGTGTTAGCACCCTTTTCATCCATGGTTATCCATGGGCTCTTAGGTACTTAAGCTCACTTTTGAATTGTTTTGAAAGTGTAGTGTGTGAATAGCAAAAAATTTCAGAATAGTTTAATAATAATCCGTGTATGGATGTGAAAAAAACTTGTTTGAAAATTTTGTTGGAAATTTGTTTAAGTGTGGAAAAGTTTTGAAATGAGCAAGTATCTAGGAGTAGTCTACCCTAATGTTTTTAAGGTCTTTCTTATTCTTTATCCTTTCCTTAGTAAGACTATCCCTACTAAAATGGAGTAGGTAGTCCTTACTTTGGATGTTAAGGGACATGTGAGGGACAATTGGATTTTTGAAGGCCATTGTGGGGTGTAATAAGCAAACTGGAGGGACTATCATCATTTTTCGAAAGGGACTCGATTCGTAAAGGCAACCATAAGGGACTTTGATGATTTTCTTTTTGAGGGACTTGCTTTATACACCCCACTTAACCAATATTCATAGGCAACTTGAGGGATATCCTTAGGAAGTGAGACGGCGATTAAAATCGACTTACGTGTGTGAAATGTTTAATTTAATTATCTTATATTAAAATGATCTAATTTATTTTTTTAAATATCATACATATTAGCACTCCCTAATTACTAACCATAATGATAATAATAATTAAATAATTACAATTTACATCCAAGAGGCAATTACAAAATTATAATAAATAAAATAAATAGTAAAATATAATCAAAATAAATATAATAAAAAAATAACAAATAAGTAAATAAAATATTGGGGGTTAGTAAATAATAAGAAAAATTAAATAAGGTTAGTAGAAATATAAAGTTAGTGAAAATAATTAGTTGAAACAATAATAATTAGAAAAATAGACAAAGTTAGAAAAAATAATAAGATAGAAATTTCAAAATAATAATAAGCAACAAAATATAATTAGCAATAATAATTAATTAATAACGTGATTAAACATAAAATTTGATTTTTATTTAGAAACATAAATGATTAAATAATTACTATAATATAAAGTTCTAAATATAACATAATTATAAATTTCTTAATCATTTACAAAATTTAATTATCTCTAATTATATATTAACAATTATTAAGAAAAATATTTACACATTATGATGAAAATAAATTTTAAATAATCAATAATCACATTCACAAAATTTTACATTAAGTATTTATAAGGTTTAATTTTATTTACAAAAATTTACAAGAATTATAATAAATATATACATAGAATTATATAGAAAATTAAAATTAGGTTTTATTTTTTTTTTAGAAAATAATTTTTAGGGTTTGTAAGAATTAGGGTTTATATATATACAAAAATTTATTTTTTATAATCACATAACATTATTTTAATTAATATAAACTATACAAATAAAATTTTAAAAAAAAAATATGTTTTTTTTTATTTTAATATTATAAGAAAATGTTTTTAATTTTTATTTTTTTTAAAAAAAGATTTTAAGTTATTTATTTAAAAAAAAAGGTTTTTATTTATTATTATAAAAAAGGTTTTTAATTTTATTTATTTTAAAAAACAATTTTAATTTTATATAAAAAAAGGTTTTAATAAAATTTAAAACAATACTAATTATAAAAAACAAAAAAAAAGAAAAATAAAATGGGTTGGGCCGGTAATCACCTCCGGACCCAACCCGGTTGGTGAGAATGTAAAAAAAAAAGATCTTAGGGTTTCACAACCCTACTCCCTTCCCCGCGGCGCATGTTTCGATTTCCTCTCATCTCTTTCGTTCTCTATGATTTCTCTCATTCCGAACCTGAAAAGAACAAAACCACCAAATAGTAACCATTAATCATGAGCTTACGTCGTTTTTGACGGTGATTTTCGCGGAGGTTTACGGTGTTCGATCGTTCGCGATTTATGGGATGATTATGAGGGCGATGATGTGATGAACTGAGCTCCAAGGTACGATTGCCCGTCGAGAGACGAAGGCGATCGTGCGATTCGCTTTGATGGTGGTCGTCTAGGGTTTCGCGACTCTCTTCTTCCTTTCGATCTCGCGGCCGCTTTTCGCACTCTCCTTCGTTAGGGTTTTCACAGGTTGTGTTGTTCTTCTTTATATGCTTCTCTAACTCTCTTTTTTGGGCCTGAGTAATACGTTACTTTGCTTTGATTGATTTGATTTTGTAGCCTCCGTAAACCAACATAATTTCGACTGAGATTGGATTTGATTTGGGATTTATCTCTGATATGTTCTGATTTCCTGATACGATCTTTTTGATCTGTTTTGAAACTTTCCATTTTTGGGTCCACTTGGAATGGATATTTCTGATTCTGCTTCGATTTGTTTGACACAACTGGATCTGCTTCGAATGGATTTACTTTGATTTATTTTGGAACCAATGCGATTTGTTTTGATTTTCTGGATTTCATGAATTGGATTATGAACTGCTGCTAACTTGTTTCCTCTGATTCATCTGATGTAGACTTTTTATGGATTCGGAAACCTGTTGTTATACCGACTCTTGACGCTGTTTGATCTTTGATGCCTGTGTTAAACTTCCGGCGGGGGACTCATAACCTGACTGATACACTTACTTGCCTGGGCAGTGATGTTCGAACTGAGCCCAGGCCTGTGCCTTTCGATCTTCTGCAATGAGCTTGCTCATTTGGTTCAAAAGGTGTTGCACTATTATGACATTCAGATTTATGAACTGGTTTTTTCTGATATGGATTCGACTGGTTTTGTTTGGTTGTCTAGCTGCAGGGTTCGAACTCAGTTTCGATTTCTCTTGATTGCTGATGAACTGGTGAACAGAGTTTGGTTTATTTTTGAAACTGAATTGGATTGCTGATGCACTGCTTTTTTTTTTCTGATGCAGCTTTCGGTTATCCAGTTTTTTGATGATACTAGGCCATGATGTTTTTCAAACTGAGTCCACGTACCGGATTGCCGTAAAGATCTGAGCTTGCTTCCTTGTGATCTGAAGATGGATTGAATTTTCAAAAACTGATATGTGGTTTTATATGAACTGATGTGCTGATTTTACATGATGGAACTTTGAGTTCGAATTCCAATTCAGTTTCATTTCCAATTTTTTTGGTGTGGACCCTTGATGAAATGGTATTCAGTTTGGTTTTGAATCGAATCCAATTACGGCAAATCAAATCGGTCCCCACTTCTTTTACTCTTTGTCTCTCTCGGTTGCCCCTTAGATAAGAACAGATGTTACTTGATCTGACGCCAACGGCGCGGATTGGTAACGGGGGTAGGACGCAGCTTCGGTTGTGCCACTCCCGGCACTCGATGATGACATTGTTCTGAGAGTGTCGAAAAAAAAAATTCTAACATTTTCTGTACTGTCTGTTCTCTTTTGATGTGCAGGTTAGCTGAGGATTCATGGAGAAGTTCAAATACGAACATGAAGACCTTTAGATACTTTTAGGATTTAGGGTAGATGCTTTAATGTAATCCCTTAGGATTTGAGAATTTTAATGTACTTCCTTGTAACAGTACTTTGCATGAAGCAACATCCCCATTCTTGTATGATAGCATTATTTATGAAATAAAATTCTCGAAGTTTTGAATTTATTTATATTCTATTCTTAGTTAAAAAATATAAACAAATGTGAATAAATCCACAAGCATTTAATTCATTAACATAGGCATAAAACATAAATATTTCCAAGTGGTATTTGTGATCCTAATCTCATCATCCGATTAAAATGTTAACCAATTGTTTCATAACCAAACTCATATGGGCACCATGGTCACAACATTTTCAGCATCAACAGCAAAACTAATCGTAATTAAACTCCACTGACCAAATGCCAAATCTCAATATGATCAGAACTGGTGATTGATACATGCCTCAAAACCATAACGCATCAAATGCCTCAGAATTTTAATAACAGCCCGTCTTCAAGGAATCGGTAGAATTTGTGTAAAATGACCAAAATACCCCTGGGACCAAATCTCTCTTTGATGTTGGCAAAAAATCATGAAGTTTGACTTTGGTTTGACCACAGTTGACCTCAGTTTGACTTTTTAACTGCATTGACTGCTTTTGACTTATCTGATCATCTGACTGAGCAAACTTTTGAGAAAAGTCTTGAAACTTGACATGGGGGTTCTTATACACATATAAGATGTTATGAAGCTCACTTGAAGTCTTGGAAGTCCATTTAGCCTGATTAAAGTCAAAACCCTAGTTTTGGATGCACTGCTTAGGAGGTGCATTGTCTGAGGGAATTGTCAACTCTTCTGACCAATTGTGAACTTTGTGAACCTTGTGAATCTTCATAAGATATCTTGTGATACTCATGGGAGGTATTGTGAAACTTGTGAACCTTGTGAACCTTCTTAGAACACAAAGTCTTGTATTGTGAGGGCAAATTTTGGGGTGCAACAATGGGGTCGTGGTGACTTTATTGTATTTCTTTGAAGATGTATGTTGACACACTTTGGCTCATTTTATTTATGAGATGTTCTTCTGGCTACCTCCGTGGTTTTTCATTCTTCTACTATGCTTGTGGAACTAGAATCAAGGGGAGAAATTTCCCTGAAATACATTTGCATGTCTGCATTTTTCATCATTCTTCATTTGCATTACAGGTGTTTTGTTTCTGTTAACCTCACCTCTTCCTGTGGTTTGCCACTAGTTGTTTCAGGATTGAAGGCTAACCTATTCATCGTTATTCAACACGTGGGAATCAACAAAGGATCATGGATCAGATTCAGGTCGAACTTCAAGAGTTCTGTGATAGGATGGCTCAATTTATGGGTATGATGCAAGGAGTTGCAAACGGCCAGGAGCAACTGAGGACGCTAGTCCAACCTTTGGTGTCGAGAGTTGATGGAAACAGGGTTCTCCATGGGGGGCATACTGTTGTGCCTCCGGTTGACAACACTGTACCACATGCCGAAGCTATCCCAACAATGGTTGTCCCTCCGGGCGGAGGAAACCAAAATGGAATTCCTATTCCGGTTCCAATAGGTGTTGCGCAAGGAAACAATGGTCCCCAGTGGGAACACGATGAGCAAGACGACGTCTTTTCCATGGGAGACCTTGGGGCAGGATTGCAATCTGATGCAGATAAGAGGTTCAAGGCAATAGAAGAAAAGATGAGGAGCCTTGAAAACCAGAATGCCATGGGTCTTGATATGTCAAATCTAGGACTGATTCCAGGATTAAGAATTCCTCCGAAGTTTAAAGTGACGGATTTCGACAAATACAAGGGAACAACATGTCCAAGGGTGCATCTTCGCTCCTATTTCTGAAAGACGTCGGCTTACTCGGATGATGAGAAATTGCTCATGCATTTTTTTCAAGATAGTCTGTCGGGACCATCCCTCAAATGGTATATGGGCTTAGACCCAGTTAATATCAGGAGTTGGAGGGATCTAGCAGAGGCTTTCGTTAAGCACTACCAGTACAATAACGACTTGGCACCGAACCGAGTACAGCTTTAGAATTTATCGCAAAGGAGTAATGAGTGCTTTAAAGAGTACGCCCAGCGATGGCGTGAACTTGCTGCCAGAGTTCAACCTTCCATGGTGGAGAGAGAACTAATTGATCTGTTTATGGCCACATTACCCGGAATTTATTATGAAAAATTGGTGGGAAACATGTCTGGTAGTTTTTCTGATCTGATTATTACTGGCTAGAGGGTTGAGAATGATATTAAGATGGGGAAGATACAAGCAAGGGAAGGAACCTTGTCTGGAGGTGGAAGAAAGAACTTTGGTACTAAGAAGAGGGAGAATGAGACAAATGCAGTGTCCAGTTTTAAGAATCGAAACAAAAATCAGAATCCGCGTCAGTAACAACCTTATTAACAACAACCACCACAAGTGGCTAGTATCGCCATCCCGACAGTATTACCACGACAATAAAAACCATGTCAACAACAACAGCAGCAGCAGAACTTCGTACCTCGGCAGGTTCAGGACCGAAGAAGGACCATGAATAGGCACTTTGATGCACTGCCAATGCCTTACACGCAACTACTGCAGCATCTGATGCAATTACAGTTGGTCTAGAAAAGGACTCTGGCACCGTTAACAGGCCCACCACCTTCCGGATATGATGCTAACTCTAGGTGTGAGTTCCGCTCTGGCGCTCCTGGCCACCATATCGACAACTGCAAAGCCTTCAAACACAAGGTACAAGACCTTGTCGACAGTAAGGCTATCAACTTCAATCGTGATGCGCCAAATGTTGTCCAAAACCCCATGCCTAACCATGGAGGGGATGGTGGTGTAAATGCTATTGTCAGTGAGGAAGGCTTGAACTTGGTGTCCAATGTGAAGGATTTGAAGATGCCGTTAAGTTTCGTGAAGAGCAAGTTGTTAGAAGGTGAGGTGTTCCCTGGCTGCGGGAAAGATTGTGTAGACTGTGTGATTCGTCCCGAAGGATGTAGGAATCTGAAAGACCATGTACAACGCATGATGGATGATGGTATATTGCAATTTAATAGGATCTAGGAGAAGGATGATGAAAAGATAACCAGTGAAGAGAAGGATAAGGTGGCCACCATTTCTATCCCTTACAAGACAATCACAATTTCTGCGCCTCCAGCGCGACCAACTATCATATTTACAAAGGCGGGACCTATACCCTATGAGAGCTCCAAGGCGATCCCTTGGAACTATGGGGCCGAGGTCTATTGCAACGGGTAGAAGCAGGAGCTAAAGAGTTCGCCTTTGGACTCTATTGACAACCTGGTAGGGGCTGGAGGAATGACCCGAAGTGGGAGAGTATTCTCAACTCCCGAAGTAAATGTTGATAAGGCTGACAGAGGAAAAGGAAAAGCGGTAGCTGAAGAGAGTTCTCAAGCTGGAGAAAAGGAAGCTTTGCTGAAGGACGCAGAGGAGTTTATGCGTTTGATAAGGAAAAGTGACTACAAAATTATGGATCACTTACAACATACTCCTTCGAAGATCTCGATCTAATCTCTGCTGTTGTGCTCTGAGGCACACAGGAACGCACTTCTAAGGATCCTAAACACAACCTATGTGCCACAAGAAATATCTGTAAACCAGCTCGAAGGGATAGTGGCGCATATTAATGCTGGTAACGGGCTGGGATTCACCGATCTTGACTTGACACCAAAAGGAAGGAATCACAATTCGGTGTTGCACATATCCATTGAGTGTAGAGGGGTTGTTTTGTTTCATGTATTGGTAGATATTGGGTCGTCACAAAATGTGCTACCCAAGAAAGCCCTCATGAAGCTAGACATTCAAGGGATAATATGTACTCCGAGCGACTTGGTGGTCAGAGCATTTGATGGGACGAGGAGGTCCGTTTTTAGGGAGTTGACTTTACTAATTCAGGCCGGTCCTGAGATTTTTGATGCGGTGTTCTATATTATGGATATCCACCCGGCGTATAGCTGTCTTTTGGGTCGGCCTTGGGTACACTCAGCGGGAGCTGTGACATCAACCCTGCACCAAAAATTGAAGTACATGGTGGGCGGCAACATTGTGACTATTTGCGGAGAAGAAGACATCATGGTGAGCCATCTGTCTTCATTCAAATATGTGGAGGTCGATGGTGAAATCCATGAAACACTGTGCCAGGCCTTTGAGACTGCCCAAATCAAGGAGAAGGCACCAGTTGAAGCCAAAACTACAGAAGTTGCTATGTCATCATACAATGAAGCACAAGCTATAGTGGAGTCCGAATCAACACAAGGATGGGGGCAAGTCATGAGCGTCCCCAAAAAACAAGATAAGTTTGGACTGGGGTACAACCCATATGCGTCCTCTTCACAAAGCGCTTCATGCTACAAAGGACCTGTCCAGTTCACTAGTGGTGGGGTGATATTCGAAAGGATTAATGTCGTATCTGACGAGGAAGGAGACAGCGACAGCGACATGGATGCATGGATCAAGCCATGTATCCCTAGCCAGGGTTTGAAGAATTGGACTGTGGAAGAAGTTATCTCTATGACCTATGAAGAGTAATTGCTTTGTTTTGATTAATGTACAACCCTATGCTCTTCCCGGAGCATAGTGTTCTTTATTTATAGGGCCCTATCTATTATGTGTGTGAACAATCTTTTTTATCATCAATAAAAAAAGGTGTCTTTTCATTCAAAATTTTGTGATCCTTGTTTTTCTTGTTTTTATTTCTAACAATAAAATGGAAATGTGGTTTGTGTTTGTTTGTTTGCATATCATTTAAGCATAAAATCATCATCATTGCAGGTTACATATTTCAGATACCACCGACACAAACTCGTCTATGACTCGGTATGACGTTGACAATCCGATCTTTCAAGTAGAAGAAGAGATCGACGAAGACGAAGACCTACCCAAAGAGCTTGCCAGATTGTTAAGACAAGAGGAGAAGGTCATCCTGCCTCATCAGGAGGAAGTTGAAGTCGTCAACCTGGGAACAAAAGAGGATAAGAAGAAAGTCAGAATAGGGGCTGCGCTGCAAAATGATGTCAAGAAAAGATTGGTTGAGTTACTCCGAGAGTATAAGGATGTCTTTGCTTGGTCATACAAAGATATGCCCGGACTCGACACAGATATTGTAGTTCAGGTAACTTAATCCTCTTACTCTCTCTGTGTACTTGCTTCCACTATGCCCGTCACTTGCTTTGGAATCAGAGTGTGTTTCAGGTACACCCCCTCCTCTTCAACATCTTGTTGAACAACATTCAAGTCCTTGATGTGTGGCAGATCATTGATCCCTTCTAGTCAGGTACGATCAATATATTTATAACTTTTTAATAAAGCTCGACAATTGATAATATAAAGGATGTTTCAAAACATTCAAAACATTCACTCTAATACCTCTAAAAAAAAATAGCAATATAATCTTGATAAGAAATTTGAATGAGCATTACACAATAACCATACCCATGCTTGACAAAGCAATGTAATATTTTCATAATACATATTAATTTAACTTGATAAATAATTTAATTTAAAACTAAAATTAAGAAAAATATTAATTTATAACTTTTTGCGCGTGCGCATGACAAAAACATTTATACGAACATAGGAGTACATTTAACAAATTATTAAAATTTATTTCATTTGTTTTGCTTTTTGATTTCGATTTCATGGTTGACATTCCTATTAAGAAACAATGTCACTTAATCTCTCTGTTAATGTTTATATTATTAGTTTAATAAATTGTGAAAAACATGTTTTTCTTATTTTATTTAAATCTTCTTATAATTTTCTACAATCTATAACAATACATAAATACAAAAATTCATTTTGGTGTAACCTATTTTCTTTTTCCATAATACGCTATTCGTAATCACCAAATCATTTCACTAGCATTATTGATATACTTGAAAAATACCAGTTAAATATAGTCATGTCACAATACCACCAGCCAAAAATCCAATCTCCTGCATGGCAAACACAGCAAGAATGAAACCACCATGACTCTTTTTCATTATAAGCTTTGACATTATGGAAGTCGAAAGCAGATAGTCTCCACCCATACCAAATCCAAGCCAGAAGCAGAAAAAACAGAGAGTTGATATGACATGTTTTGGACGGTGACCGAAAGTCCGGATCCAAATGTGTAGATTATCATCGTCATCAGGTTAGACTTTTTTCTTTCCCATCGTGTCACCAATCCAACTAAAGAAAAGCTGCTTTAAAAAAGAACCGCAGAAAGCAACTGTGTATAAAGTAGATGATACAGTCGGAGGCAATGTTCTCGGCTTTACTTCACCATCAACTTGGTAGTATATACGACCAAGCAACTTGGTAACAAATGATACGCAATACATATCATAGGAATCCGTGAAGATTCCCATCCTAGCAATAACGAGGGATGTTAAATTATTAAGTTGTGCCATTGTGATCTTGTCATGACTGTTGTAGTCTCTTTAAGCTTCTGTTTTCTTCCCAAACATAAAATCGGAATCCTCTTAAACAAGTGGTGTAAAAAAAGTGAAAGTTGAAAATGCAAAATAATTATAAATAGATATGATTTTTTTTTTAAAATGAGGGGTTCAACTAAATATTTTTAAAAGAATAGGACAACTTAAACTTTTGAAAGACAAAAGAAAACCTAAGAAGCTGCAAAGAGTAGTAAAATCATGAGAAAAGTTATTTAAGTTATACTAATACTTAGATTCAAAACAGTAACATACATGGAAAGGAAGTAAAGAATAGTGATAGAAAGAGAACTAACCTTAAGTGAAAAACAGGAAAAATATTATGTTGGTGTGAGGATAAATGTCTCAGAAATGAAAAAGTATGGTTGGGGGAGTAAGAGCAAGTACATGAAGAAACTATTCTTCTGCAAACAATAGATTAAAAATAAAATTAACAAATATTTTCAAAATTAAAGATATATTCAATACAATTTTGAGGCATCTGAAACAACTTTGCATACATTTTGGTTTCAAGTGTTAAGTTTGTGATAAAAGAATATTAACCTTTTAATAAAGTTTGACAATTGATAATATAAAGGATGTTTCAAAACATTCACTCAAAACATTCACTCTAATAACTCTAAAAAAATAGCAATATAATCTAGATAAGAAATTTGAATGAGCACTACACAATAACCATACCCATGTTTGACAAAAGCAATGTAATATTTTCATAATACATATTAATTTAACTTGATAAATAATTTAATTTAAAACTAAAATTAAAAAAAAATATTATTTTATAACTTTTTGCGCGTGCGCATGACAAAAACATTCTACACAATAACCATACCCATGCTTGACAAAAGCAATGTAATATTTTTATAATACATATTAATTTAACTTGATAAATAATTTAATTTAAAACTAAAATTAAGAAAAATATTATTTTATAACTTTTTGCGTGTGCGCATGACAAAAACATTCATACGAACATAGGAGTACATTTCACAATTTATTAAAATTTACTTGATTTGTTTTGGAGGAAACCAAAAGATATTTTTAATTTCGATTTCATGGTTGACATTCCTATTAAGCAACAATGTCACTTAATCTCTCAGTTAATGTTTATATTATTAGTTTAATAAATTGTGAAATTTTTTTTTCTGATTTTATTTAAATCTTCTTATAATTTTCTACAATCTATAACAATACATAAATACAAAAATTCATTTTCGTGTAACCTATTTTCTTTTTTCATAATACGCTATTCATAATCACCAAATCATTTCACTCGCATTATTGATATACTTGAAAAATACCAGTTAAATATTGTCACGTCACAATACCACCAGCCAAAAATCCAATCCTCTGTGTGGCAAACACAGCAAAAATGAAAGCACCATGACTCTTTTTCATTATAAGCTTTGACATTATGGACGCCGAAAGCAGGTAGTCTCCACCCATACCAAATCCAAGCCAGAAGCAGAAAAAATAGAGAGTTGCTATGACATGTTTTGGACGGTGATCGAAAGTCCGGATCCAAATGTGCATATTATCATGGTCATCAGTGTCATGTTATAGACCTTTTTCTTTCTCATCGTGTCACCAATCCAACTAAAGAAAAGCTTCCCTAAAAAAGAACCGCAGAAAGCAACTACATATAAAATAGATGATACACTCGGAGGCAATGTTCCCAACTTTACTTCACCATCAACTTGGTAGTATATACGACCAAGCAACTTGGTAACAAATGATACACAATACATATCATAGGAATCCGTGAAGATTCTCATCCTAACAATTGTTGGAAATTCACCTCACACCCTATGAAGAATTCCCTTCAATCTTGATCTCAAGATTGATGAACAAACCCACAATATGATAGTAATGGTGATAACAAGTAAAGAATTATCAAGAACAACAAAAGAGAAGAAAAATAACAAACAAACAACAAGAAAGAGAAGAACGAGAGAAGAAATATTTGGAGAAAATTGTGTTACCCACAAACTATGGGATTTCTGATTGCTATTGAACTTTCAATTGCTAAACTCTACAACTGTGAAATCTGTTCTATATTATTGAATACAAAGCAAGGCACCCTATTTATAGTTTTAGGTTTACAAAAGCCCAAAATATAAAAGACCCAATATATTCAAAATCAAATCTAATATAAATCATATCAAATCAAATATGTTTCGACACACTATGAATTACATTTAACACACCACCTAATTCATTGTGTCTAAACTATCTACATTTATCATGGCTCTTAGTCTTCTGAAGGCTTCGACCTGCACTCCCTTTGTCATGATATCTACAATCTGATTCTCAGTTCTGCAGTGTTCCAACTTCATCTTCCCTTCTGCTACCTGCTCTCGAAGATAATGGAACCTCATTTTGATGTGCTTGCTTCAACCATGAGCTATTAGATTCTTCGTCAAGTTGATAGCTGACATGATGTCTATCTTCATGGTAATTGCTCCATGATTCTTCCCTGTGATTTCTTCGACCAAATTCACCATCCAAGTTGCTTGACATGCACAAAGAGAAGCAGCTATATATTCTGCTTCGGATGATGACAATGCCACTACTGGTTCCTTTCTCGAATTCCAAGCAACTGGTGCACAACCTAACATAAACACATACCCAGCTGTGGATTTTCGATCCTCAGCATCACTACACCAAATGGAGTCTGTGTATCTCACTAAATGCCATAGTCGAGAGTTCCTTTCAGATACCTCAATATCCTCTTCGCCGCTGCTAGGTGTGATACTTTTGGCTTCTGCATGAATCTACTTATCATACCAACATTGTATGGTAAGTCAGGCCTTGTGTGACAAAGGTATCTAAGTGACCCAATAATTCTTATGTATTGGGTTGGGTCAACATCATCTTCATCTGAATCCTTCGACAGTTGCAATCTGGGTTCAGTTGGAGTCGAAGTTTGGTTGCAATCTTGCATCTCAAATCTCTTTAGTATTTCACCTGCATATCTTCTTTGGTGCATCATTAAACCTCTACTTGTCTTGTAGAATTTGATGCCAAGGAAATATGAGAGATTTCCCAAGTCTGACATTTCAAACTCCTTACTCAGGTCATGTTTGAAATCTTCGATCTCCTTCTTGCAACTCCTTATAATCAACAAATCATCAACATAGAGACATAATATAAGAAATTCGCCATTGCTTCTTCTTACATATACTCCATGCTCAGTTGTACACTTCAAAAATTTCTTCTACCTTAAAAAGCTGTCGATTTTCTTATTCCAAGCTCTTGGAGCTTGCTTAAGTCCATACAAGGCTTTATGAAGCCTGTACACCTTTCTTTCTTCACCTTGTTTCACAAACCCAGCTGGTTGTGCAACATAAACTTCTTCGTCTAAGGGGCCATTAAGAAATGCACACTTCACATCCATATGACATGTGTGCCAGTTGTTCATATTTGCTAGACCAACAACCAACCTGATTGTTTCGATTCTAGCAACTGGTGCGAATACTTCATCGAAGTCGATTCCTTCCTTCTGAAGAAATCCTTTCGCCACAAGTCTCGCCTTGTGTCGAGTTAATTCTCCTTTAGGATTTACCTTCAACTTGTAAACCCACTTCACATCAATTTCCTTCTTGCCTTGCGGCAATTCGACCAGTGACCAGGTATTATTGACTTCGATGGACTCCAACTCTTCAGTCATTGCTTTCACCCACTTCGAATCTTTCAATGCCTCAACTGCATTGATTGATTCGACATCTGCGTAGAAAGCATAATGTACCAACTCACCTGCTTCATCTACAACTGGTTTCTGTCGAACTTCTATTTTGACTTCAGTGGCTGGTTCTTCACAAGAGATTTTCACTGAATCCTTCTTGTCATTCTCAGTCTAATCCCATTCTTTAAGCTCATTTATGATCACGTCCCTGCTGATCACTACCTGTTTATTCACTAGGTCGAACAACTTGTAACCTTCTGTCGAATGATATCCTATCAAGATCATCTGATTCGACTTATTATCAAGCTTCCTTCTTAACTAATCTGGCACATGTCTATGTGCTATAGATCCAAACACCTTCAAGTGACTGAGACTAGGCTTGATGTAACACCCCCTTCTATACCCCCAAATAATCAAATTAAAGCATTTAAGCATATATATAAATTTTCATCAGAGTATAGTTGAAACATGGTATAAAGAGGTATGCCACATTATCACACATTAACATATTCAACACCTGCTCTATTTAATGACATGTAACAGTGGGGTAGTTTAAAATAGAGGAACTTAGTCCATACACCCACATCTCAATATTTTAATTAAAGTGGAAGACTTAAAACATTGAATCATTTAACATGTTATCATAGAAATACACATCATCAAGTTTGGTTCACAACATCATTCATGTTTTACAAAACACCATCAGCTGATACATCACAAATGTATCACAAAAGAATGCTATACACGCCTAACTACCCGGTGCTACATATCAGAGCGACCGACTCAAAAGAATGAAGCTATACTTCACCAAAAGAAACCTCCAGCAACCTAATCTGCAATGCCTCATAGAGCATTATAAAACAGCAGAAGGGTGAGAAATGTTATCATAATAATCAATGCATAGAATTATATATATACATACACAAATATGGAATATACATAATCCACAATTCTCACTACATTTCATTATAGTTCATCATGCATTCACAACATGTTTACACACATATGAATAATCACAAACACGTTTCACCATACACGTATCCATAATCCACACATAAGCATCTTTCATATAACAATGACATTTATGCTATGTGACTCAATACAACTCAATGCAACTCATGCCATGTGGTACCAACACTTGTTATCATTTTTCGGTTTTTACACTTAAACCGGGTCCACCCTTCTAGACCGATAACAACAAAATCCCGTTACCTAAGCTTTAAAACCCACCCTTCTAGGTTTGGGACAAGCCACTAGTCTCCACGAAACTAGCAGACATTGCCTCTTGACTAAATGGCGTGTATGCAATCAACAACAAAATGCACTCAAGACCGATCACTCGTCTTAATCCCATGCATTCACATAATTCACCCCTTCAAGAATTATAACATGATTGCACACACAACATATTCACATATATCATCAATATATTATCAAGCAATGCACACATATCCACAATGTTCCCATACATTATTCACATACAACCACAAACAATGCACACATATTCACAATATGTTCCCATGCATTCATAATATCATGCCAACGACAATAAACCTCATCACCACTCATCATGCATTCTTATTCAAATTAAACAATGCATTATATATTGCCCAAGGCTACATTTCGCAATCAATTCATAATCTAGGATTCACGCCATAAGGCTACCCACAGTATAACATATCACAACAATAAATCATCGCCTCATGCGAGAGAGTTAATCATACTCGAATAGGACAACCGACCTCGGATGGAACACACAAGAAAATCACATCCTGTCATGCTCGCTACCTCACTCGCTTAGCGAGTGCTCACTACTTGTTCTCTTAGCGAACGAGCTCGCGAAGGCAAACAGAAGCTACTGTCTTGCTTCGCTACCAAGCTCGCTCAGCGAAGGCCTAGCGAACCTTCGCTACCCCCTTCGCTACCAACGAAGAACCTCAATACCATTCTGCCCAAGTCTGTGATCATTCACTACTGGCTCGCTACCAGCTCGCCTAGCGAATGTCCGCGACCAGCTCGCCTAGCGAACAAGCTAGCGAGTGTCTGCGAACTTCAAAACCCTCACTGCCAACTTCCATAACTCTCTCCAAAACCGGCCGATTCTCACCAAACCACTTATCCTCATTTTGAACCGTTAAAACTCGATTTCTATCGATTAAATCCACTTATGCCCTAAAATGGAAGTTGTAGAAAAACATCCAACAATCCAACCCAAGCATACACAATCATATACATTGTTAATATAATGATATTTCACACCCTTACCTTGATCAAATCGATGCTTGAGAGTTGTTCTTGAGCTTCCAAGCTTTTTCCCTCTTCCTCTTCTCTTTTCTCCTCTTTCTCCTTCTTTCTCTTTTCTTTCTCTTATGTTTCCTTTCTATCTCTTTCTTTCCAATTTTCCCTTATAAGTCTTTCTCTTATATTTCTCTCAAATATCTATTAATTTCATTTAATTAATCAACCACTAATTAAATAATCCCCATAAATCATTTAATTAATGTAAATAATTAATTAATTAAAATTGGGTTGTTACAACTCTCCCCCACTTTAGGAATTTTCGTCCTCGAAAATGTTACCTGATTCGAACAACTCTGGATCAGATTCCCTCATCTGGCTCTCCAGCTCCCACGTAACATTTCCACCAGCCGGTCCTCCCCAAGCGACCTTCACCAAAACAATCTCTTTGCCTCGAATTTGCTTCAACTTCCGATCCTCTACCCGCATAGGTGATGTCTCTACAATCAGGTTATCTCTCACCTGCACATCATCTACTTGGACTACATGAGACGGATCCACAATGTATTTCCTCAACTGAGATACATGGAACACGTCATGGAGATTAGCAAGTGACGTCGGCAATGAAACACGATAGGCTACCTCTCCTATCCTCTGAAAAATCTGAAAAGGACCAATGAAACGCGACGTCAACTTACGCGACTTCAATGCCCTACCAACACCAGTCATCGGAGTAACCCTAAGAAACACATGATCTCCCTCTTAAAATTCAAGTGCTTTCCTCTTCTTGTCATGATAACTCTTTTGACGACTCTGAGAAATTCTCATCTTTCCTTGAATCATCTTAATCTTATCGGTAGTCTGCTGGACTATCTAGGGTCCAACTACAGAACTCTCTCCTGACTCATACCAACACAATGGCGTCCTACAACGTCTACCATACAATGCTTCGAACGGAGCCATACCAATACTCGAATGAAAACTATTGTTGTAAGTAAATTCAATCAAAGGCAAGTAGCTATCCCAAGCTCCTCCCTTCTCCAACACACAAGCTCTCAACAGATCCTTAAGTGACTAAATCATCCTCTCAGACTGACCATCTGTCTGCGGATGATAAGCTAAACTCAAACACAACTTCGTACCCAAAGCACTTTGCAAACTCTCCCAAAATCTCGAAGTAAACCTCGGATCTCGATCTGACACAATGCTAGACAAAATACCATGCAAACTGACAATCCTCTCAATGTACAACTTTGCCAACTTCTCCAACGGGTAATCCATTCGCATGGGAATAAAGTGAGCAGATTTGGTCAATCTATCCACAATAACCCAAACAACTTCAAAATTACTCGGAGTCCTCGGTAAACCAGACACAAAATCCATAGAAATGCTATCCCATTTCCACTCAGGAATAGACAACGGTTGCATCAAGCCCGACGGTTTCTGATGTTCAATCTTTGACTTCTGGTAAGTCAAACAAGAATACACAAACTCGGCAATATCTTTCTTCATACGAGGCCACCAAAATACTTTCCTCAAATCTTGATACATCTTAGTAGCACCCAAATGAATACTCAATCCACTACGATGCCCTTCCTCAAGAATACTCTTCTTCCGCTCAACAACATCAGGAACACAAACTCGATCACAACACCTCATGATACCATTCTCATCAATCCAAAAATCACCACCTTGACCTTGATTGATCAAAGTCAACCGATCCACTAAACTCAAATCAGATTTCTGTCCTTCTCGAATCTCGTCAAGAATACCACTCGTAAGCTTCAACATACCAAGCCTAACTCCATAAGAAGTCCTTTCACACACTAAACTCAAATCACGAAATTGCTCAATCAATTCCAGCTCTTTTACCATCATCATCGACATGTGCAATGATTTCCTACTCAATGCATCTGCTACCACATTCTCTTTACCCGGATGGTAATTCAACCCAAAATCATAATCTTTCAGAAATTCCAACCATCTTCTTTGCCTTGCATTCAATTCCTTCTGATCAAATAGATATTTCAAACTCTTATGATCACTAAATACCTCAAATCTCGAACCAAACAAATAGTGCCTCCAAAGCTTCAACACAAACACAACGGCGGCCAACTCTAAGTCATGCGTCGGATAATTCTTCTCATGCGCTTTGAGTTGCCTCAAAGCATAAGCTACAACTTGATTATTTTGCATCAACACACCTCCCAAACCCATCAAAGAAGCATCACAATACACAACAAACGGTTCTTCCGGATTTGGCAAAATCAAAACAGGAGCTGTAATCAATCTTCTCTTAAGCTCTTGGAAACTTCCTTCACACTTGGCGTCCCAAGAAAAAGCTTGAACTTTCCTAGTCAACTGCGTCAACGACAATGATAACTTATCAAATCCTTCAATGAACTTTCGATAATAACCGGCCAACCCAAGAAAACTTCTAATCTCAAAAACTGATTTCAGAGTCTCCCATTGTGATACCGCTTCAACCTTCGACGGATCAACTGCAATACCTTTACTCGAAATCACATGACCAAGGAAACTCACTTCCTTCAACCAAAATTCACACTTAGAAAGGTTCACATACAACTGCTTCTCCTTCAACACAGATAGCACAATCTTCAGATGCTCGGCATGCTCTTCTTCGCTCTTCGAATAAACCAAAATGTCATCGATGAACACAACCACAAACTTGTCCAAATAAGGATGGAAAATCCTATTCATGTACTCCATAAATACACCTGACGCATTATTCACACAAAATGGCATCACAGAATACTCATAGTGTCCATACCTTGTTCTAAAAGTAGTCTTTAAAATATCCTCAGCCTTCACACGAATCTGATGATACCCAGATCTCAAAGCTATCTTACTAAACACACTTGCACCAACTAACTGATCCATCAAGTCATCAATCCTCGGAAGTTGGTACTTATTCTTGATAGTTACCTTGTTCAATTGTCTGTAGTCCACACAGAGCCTCATAGAACCTTCCCTCTTCTTAACCAACAACACTGGTGCACCCCACGACGACACACTCAGATGAATAAACCTCTTATCAAGCATATCTTCAATTTGACTCTGCAACTCTTTCAATTCCGATGCGGACATACGATATGGAGTCATCGATATCAGACTAGTTCCAGGAATCAAGTCGATCGTAAACTCCACTTCTCGTTCCGGTGGTAAATCTCTTATTTCTTCAGGAAAAACTTCCGGAAAATCACGAACAATTGGTAAAGTGTCAATTGCTCCACTTTCACCAATACTCAAAGTTGCCAACAACATAAATACCTTTGCACCGTCTTGCACCGACTCCTTCACTTGCTTAGCATTCATAAACAAATCTCTTTCCTCATCAGATCCAGGAAAAATAACCGTTTTGTCAAAACAGTTAATGTACACACGATTGAATTCCAACCAATTCATCCCAAGAATAACATCAAGTTGATCTAAGTGAAGACACACTAAATTAACTCCAAAGTCTTTACCGAAAATACTCAACGGACAATTCAAACACACATACGGGGTAGTTACCGAACCCATAGCAGGAGTATTAATAATCATACCACCACCCATAACAGACAACTCAAGATTCAATCTCTTAACACACTCCAAAGAAATAAAAGAATGCGTAGCTTCAGTATCAATTATAGCGATCAAAGGAATACCATTAATGAAGCACATACCTCGGATCAATCGATCATCACTAGTAGTCTCTGATCCAGATAGAGCAAACACTTTCCCACTCTCTTGAGTCTTCTTAGGCTTGTCATACTTGGTACTAATGTTCCCTTGCTCACCACAGTTGTAGCAAGTCACACCCGCACCGCTTCTGCACTCAAGAGCTTTGTAGCCTGGCTTGCCACATTTGAAACATTTTTGCTCAACACTTTTGCATTCAGGAGCATGATGTCCCTCTTCACCGCATCTAAAACACCTCACCGGAGTAGAAACTCCTCCCCCACTTGGCTTCTTGCCAAAACCAAATTTCTGTTTCCCCTTATCCGCAGGAGTCACATACGGCTTCCCCCTGAATTGAATTTTTCCTTTCTTATCACTTAAACTCTTGTAGTGGCTAGACCGAGCCCTACTATCTTCATCATAAATCCTACTCTTATTCACCAACTCAGAAAATCTCCTAATTTCCTGATAACCAACAGCTTGTTTGATCTTAGGCCTCAAACCATTCACAAACTTGAGACACTTAGATCTCTCAGCATCAACAGTGTTGTAATGAGGACAAAACTTAATCAATTCCTCAAATCTTGCCGCATACTCGACCACAGTTGAGTTACCCTGCTTTAGCTTAAGGAATTCAACTTCCTTCTTTCCACGCACATATTCTGGAAAATACTTCTCCGGAAATGTCTCTTTAAAGAGATCCCAAGTAACCACCAGACCACTCTCTTCAAATCTTTGGCGAGTATTACCCCACCAATCCTCAGCTTCCTCTTCAAGCATATGAGTGCCAAACTGCACCCTCTGTACATCTGAACAGTTTATAACTCGAAAGATCTTCTCAATTGCTTTCAGCCAAACTTGTGCTTTGTCAGGCTCATGGGTTCCCTTGAAAATCAGCGGATTATTCCTTTGAAACCTTCCCAAAGCATGAAACTCATCATCAGCATGATTTCCAACATTCACATTGGCTTGAGGATTCTGCCCAATCGCTCTAGCCAACCTCGTCAAAGCCTCAGCAATCACTTCATCATTCCTACCGGCAACCATCGTTCTTTATCTCAACAACAGAACCCCATAAGAACAAACAATATCGATAGTGTCACACACAATCAGATACAAATGGGAAATAAACAAGTTAACAACTTGGCCAACTGGCCGACCTGCTCTGATACAACTTAATGTAACACCCCTTCTATACCCCCAAATAATCAAATTAAAGCATTTAAGCATATATATAAATTTTCATCAGAGTATAGTTGAAACATGGTATAAAGAGGTATGCCACATCATCACACATTAACATATTCAACACCTGCTCTATTTAATGACATGTAACAGTGGGGTAGTTTAAAATAGAGGAACTTAGTCCATACACCCACATCTCAATATTTTAATTAAAGCGGAAGACTTAAAACATTGAATCATTTAACATGTTATCATAGAAATACACATCCTCAATTTTGGTTCACAACATCATTCATGTTTTACAAAACACCATCAGCTGATACATCACAAATGCATCACAAAAGAATGCTATACACGCCTAACTACCTGGTGCTACATATCAGAGCGACCGACTCAAAAGAATGAAGCTATACTTCACCAAAAGAAACCTCCAGCAACCTAATCTGCAATGCCTCATAGAGCATTATAAAACAGCAGAAGGATGAGAAATATTATCATAATAATCAATGCATATAATTATATATATACATACACAAATATGGAATATACATAATCCACAATTCTCACCATATTTCATTATAGTTCATCATGCATTCACAACATGTTTACACACATATGGATAATCACAAACACGTTTCACCATACACGTATCCATAATCCACACATAAGCATCTTTCATATAACAATAACATTTATGCTATGTGACTCAATACAACTCAATGCAACTCATGCCATGTGGTACCAACACTTGTTATCATTTTTCGGTTTTTACACTTAAACCGGGTCCACCCTTCTAGACCGATAACAACAAAAGCACGTTCCCTAAGCTTTCAAACCCACCCTTCTAGGTTTGGGACAAGCCACTAGTCTCCACGAAACTAGCAGACATTTACTCTTGACTAAATGATGCGTATGCAATCAACAAAAAATGCACTCAAGACCGATCACTCGTCTTAATCCCATGCATTCACATAATTCATCCCTTCAAGAATTATAACATGATTGCACACACAACATATTCTCATATATCATCAATATATTATCAAGCAATGCACACATATCCACAATGTTCCCATGCATTATTCACATACAATCACAAATAATGCACACATATTCACAATATGTTCCCATGCATTCATAATATCATGCCAACGGTAATAAACCTCATCGCCACTCATCATGCATTCTTATTCAAATTAAACAATGCATTATATATTGCCCAAGGCTACATTTCGCAATCAATTCATAATCTAGGATTCACGCCATAAGGCTACCCACAATATAATATATCACAACAATAAATCATTGCCTCATGCGAGAGAGTTAATCATACTCGAATCGGACAACCGACCTCGGATGGAACACACAAGAAAATCACATCCTGTCATGCTCGCTACCTCACTCGCTTAGCGAGTCCCTAGCGAGTGCTCGCTACTTGTTCGCTCAGCGAACAAGCTCGCGAAGGCAAACAGAAGCTACTGTCTTGCTTCGCTACCAAGCTCGCTCAACGAAGTCCTAGCGAACCTTCACTACCCCCTTTTCTACCAACGAAGAACCTTAATACCATTCTGCCCAAGTCTGGGACCATTCGCTACTGGCTCGCTACCAGCTCGCCTAGCGAATGTTCGCGACCAGCTCGCCTAGCGAACAAGCTAGCGAGTGTCTGCGAACTTCAAAACCCTCACTGCCAACTTCCATAACTCTCTCCAAAACCGACCAATTCTCACCAAACCAGTTTCCGTAGTCGTAGTCTAACATCCCCCGATTAAATTATACCACTTATCCTCATTTTGAACCGTAAAAACTCGATTTCTATCGATTAAATCCACTTATGCCCTAAAGTGGAAGTTGTAGAAAAACATCCAACAATCCAACCCAAGCATACACAATCATATACATTGTTAATATAATGATATTTCACACCCTTACCTTGATCAAATCGATGCTTGAGAGTTGTTCTTGAGCTTCCAAGCTTTTCCCCTCTTCCTCTTCTCTTTTCTCCTCTTTCTCCTTCTTTCTCTTTTCTTTCTCTTATGTTTCCTTTCTATCTCTTTCTTTCCAATTTCCCCTTATAAGTCTTTCTCTTCTATTTCTCTCCAATATCTATTAATTTCATTTAATTAATCAACCACTAATTAAATAATCCCCATAAATCATTTAATTAATGTAAATAATTAATTAATTAAAATTAGGCTGTTACACTTGACACCAGACCAACATTCTTCTGGTGTGATTCCTTCAATCTTCTTCGTCGGACATCTGTTCAATATATATGTTGCTGTCGAAACTGCTTCTCCCCATAATTCTTTGGCTAGATGCTTTCCATTCAACATACTTCTCACCATATTCATGATGGTTCTGTTCTTGCGTTCTGCAATCCCATTTTGATGTAGAGTGTACGGTGGCACCACCTCATGCACAATCCCTTCTTTTACACATAGTGTATCGAACTCTTTTGACACATACTCTCCACCACCATCAGTCCTCAGAATTTTCAGCTTTCGACCACTCTGTCTTTCGACCATGGACTTGAATCTAGAAAATACCTCAATCACATCACTTTTCTTCTTGATGAGGTAAGTTCACAACTTTCGACTGTAATCATCTATAAACGTGACAAAGTATCTATTGCCACCAATCGAATCCACTTGGATTGGACCACATACATCAGAGTATATGACTTCAAGTATTGCCTTCAACTTCCTTCCTGCATCCTTGCTGAGGCTATTCTTGTGTTGTTTCGACTGAACATACTCTTCACAGACTTCACTTGGAATATTGATTTTTGGTAATCCTGAAACCATATTTCTTCTCTTCAATTCACTGATGTCATTAAAGTTGAGACGACCTAGTCGAAAAGGCCATAACCACTTATCTCTGCTGGCTGTAGTTGCTAGACATTTGTGCTCCATCACATTGAGTCCAATCTTGAAGGTCCTATTATGAGACATTTGGGCCTTCAAGATTAATCTACCACCTGCGTCGAGAGCTCTCATCATCTTGTCTTCGACAACTACCTTGTAGTTCTTTTCGACAAGCTGCCCTATACTGAGCAAATTACTCTTCATGCCTGGTATGTACAGCATATTGGAAATTGTTGACCTTTTGCCATCTTTCCCCATAGTTAAAACATCACCAACACCTTCAGCTGCTGGAGTGTTGTCATTTGAAAACTTCACTGTGTTCTTCGATGAGGGCTTCATGTTGACAAACCAATCTTTCCTTCCAGTCATGTGTGATGAGCATCCTGAGTCCAAGTACCACTGATCTTGGAGTCTTTCTTCATCTTTTGTTATGACCATTAGCAACATTTCTTCTTCTTCATGTTTCGCCAGCTTTGCATCAGTCTCTTGATTTCTCTTCCTTTCTGAACAATCACTAACATAATGACCATACTTCTGCCAATTGAAATATTAAATGTGGCTTTTGTCTGTCTTTCGACCACCACTTCTTCCTTTACTTGCAGCACCACCTCTTTGGTTGTCTTGGTTCCAAGGTTTCTTATGATTCGACTAGTTTCCTCCTTTGTTGCCATTCCAGCTACCTTTGCCTTTTCTTTCCTTTTTTGACTGCGCCTGCAAAGCCATATCTTTCGACTTTCCTGCAGCTCTCTCAGCCATCCTCTGTTCATGAGACTCAAGAGTACCTTGAAGCTCTTCCTTCGTCAACATTGAAAGATCTTTAGACTCTTCTATGGAAACTACCACGTGGTCGATTTGATTCAGCAACTTTGTAACTCTGGTGAAGAAATCTATAATGCTTTCATTGTCTTCCATCTGAAGCAACTCATAGGTTCTCTTGTGAGTTTGTAACCTCACCTCTTTCACCTTCTCTGCGCCTCCAAATGACTTTTCAAGAATCTCCCATGCTTCTTTTGCTGAATCAACATCACTAACCTTTTCAAAGTTATCAGGATCAACACACCGATGAATTATAAAGAGTGATTTATAATCCTTCTTCTTCAATTCTTTGTGCGCAGCCTTCTCCGCCTCCGTTGCATTCTCCCCAAGCGATGTTACTCCGTCCTTCACAAGACCCCAAAGATCTTGATAACAGAAAATCACCTTAATCTGCTTGCACCAATTCTCATAATTGTCTTTCTTGAGAATTGGCAGGGTCGTCGGAAAGTTGTCGTTCGGATAGTTCATCGCCATCACTATCTTCCTTCCTTGAATTTCTCAACCGGAGCTCTGATACCAGATGTTGGAAATTCACCTCACACCCTATCAAGAATTCCCTTTAATCTTGATCTCAAGATTGATGAACAAACCCACAATATGATAGTAATGGTGATAACAAGAAAATAATTATCAAGAACAACAAAAGAGAAGAAGAATAACAAACAAACAGCAAGAAAGAGAAGAATGAGAGAAGAAATATTTGGAGAAAATTGTGTTACTCACAAACTGTGGGATTTCTGATTGCTATTGAACTTTCACTTGCTAAACTCTGCAACTGTGAAATTTATTCTATATTATTGAATACAAAGCAAGGCACCTATTTATAGTTTTAGGTTTACAAAAGCCCAAAACATAAAAGGCCCAATATATTCAAAATCAAATCAAATATAAATCATATCAAATCAAATCTGTTTCGACACACTATGAATTACATTTAACAACAATAACAATGGATGTTAAGTTGTGCCATTGTGATCTTGCCATGACTGTTGTAGTCTCTTTAAGCTTCTATTTTCTTGCCAAACATAAAAATCGGAATCCTCTTAAACAAGTGGTGTAAAAAAAGTGAAAGTTGAAAATGCAAAATAATTATAAATAGATGTGGATTTTTTTTTGAAAATGAAAGGTTCAACTAAATATTTTTAAAAGAATAGGACAACTTAAACTTTTGAAAGACAAAAGAAAACCTAAGAAGCTGCAAAGAGTAGTAAAATCATGAGAAAAGTTATTTAAGTTATACTAATACTTAGATTCAAAACAGTAACATACATGGAAAGGAAGTAAAGAATAGTGATAGAAAGAGAACTAACCTTAAGTGAAGAACAGTAAAAATGTTATGTTGGTGTGAGGAAAAATGTCTCAAAAATGAAAAAGTATGGTTGGGGGAGTAAGAGCAAGTACATGAAGAAACTATTCTTTTGCAAACAATAGATTAAAAATAAAATTAACAAATATTTTCAAAATTAGAGATATAATCAATACAATTTTGAGGCATCTGAAACAACTTTGCATACATTTTGGTTTCAAGTGTTAAGTATGTGATAAAAGAATATAAAAGTGCATACATAAGTAGTAATAATATATATATATATATATATATATATATATATATATATATATATATATATAACTTTTTAATAAAGTTCGACAATTGATAATAAAAAGAATGTTTCAAAACATTCAATACATTCACTCTAATAACTCTAAAAAAAATAACAATATAATCTTGATAAGAAATTTGAATGAGCACTACACAATAAGCATACCCATTCTTGACAAAGCAATGTAATATTTTCATAATATATATTAATTTAATTTGATAAATAATTTAATTTAAAACTAAAATTAAGAAAAATATTATTTTAAAATTTTTTGCGCGTGCACATGACAAAAACATTTATTCGAACATAGGAGTATATTTCACAAATTAATTATTAAAATTTACTTCATTTGTTTTTCAGAAAAACAAAAGATATTTTTTATTTCGATTTCATAGTTGACATTCCTATTAAGCAACAATGTCACTTAATCTCTCTGTTAATGTTTATATTATTAGTTTAATAAATTGTAAAAAACATTTTTTTCTTATTTTATTTAAATCTTCTAATAATTTTCTACAATCTATAACAATACATAAATACAAAAATTCATTTTGGTGTAACCTATTTTCTTTTTCCATAATACGCTATTCGTAATCACCAAATCATTTCACTCCCATTATTGATATACTTGAAAATACCAGTTAAATATAGTCACGTCGCAATACCACAAGCCAAAAATCCAATCTCCTGCATGGCAAACACAACAACAAAGAAATCACCCTAACTCTTTTTCATTATAAGCTTTGACATTATGAAAGCCGAAAACAGGTAGTCTCTACCCATACCAAATCCAAGCCAGAAGCAGAAAAAACAGAGAGTTGCTATGACATGTTTTGGACGGTGACCGAATGAAAGTCTGGATCCAAATGTGCAGATTATCATGATCATTAGCGTCGTCATGTTATAGACTATTTTCTTTCCCTCCGTGTCACCAATCCAACTAAAGAACAGCTGCCCTAAAAAAGAACCGCAGAAAGCAACTGCGTAATAAGTAAATGATACACTCGGAGGCAATGTTCCCGGCTTTACTTCACCATCAACTTGGTAGTATATACGACCAAGCAACTTAGTAACAAATGATACGCAGTACATATCATTGGAATCCGTGAAGATTCTCATTCCAGCAATAACTATAGATGTTAAGTTGTGCCATTGTGATCTTACCATGACTGCTATAGTCTCTTTAAGCTTTTGTTTTCTTGCCAAACATAAAAATCGGAATCCTCTTAAACAAGTGTAAAAAAGTGAAAGTTGAAAATGCAAAATAATTATAAATAGATGTGGATTTTTTTTTGAAAATGAAGGGTTCAACTAAATATTTTTAAAAGTATAGGACAACTTAAACTTTTGAAAGACAAAAGAAAACCTAAGCTGCAAAGAGTAGTAAAATCATGAGAAAAATTATTTAAGTTATACTAATACTTAGATTCAAAACAGTAACATACATGGAAAGGAAGTAAAGAATAATGATAGAAAGAGAACTAACCTTAAGTGAAGAACAGTAAAAATTCATTTTGGTGTAACCTATTTTCTTTTTTCATAATACGTATTCGTAATCACCAAATCATTTCACTTACGTTATTGATATACTTGAAAAATACCAGTTAAATATAGTCACGTCACAATACGGATTTCTCAATTCAAACAAAATTTAATTCGCGAATATTACATATTACAAACAAAACTTAATATGCATCTGAATAAATACAATATATTTCGTCATATAAATATTTTATATTAAAATCAAACTTATAAAAAAGACGTTGTTAATATTTTCACGTGTTAGCGCGGTTAAAAAAGCTAACAAGTCTGTGCCCATTTGAACACTAATAGTTTAATGGAAGAAAAAGAGAAATGAAAAAGTTGTGAAAAAAAGCACGCTCTTGATCTAGCTGATAAAGAAAACAATTTCCTATCGACACCATAATAGATTAAATAATATTTTTGTTTGAGTTCTTTTTAAATTTTTGTTCTATATGTTATAAATCTTAAAACTAATCCTTAATGAAATTGTTTTTACTTTAAGTTTGGAGGTGTGGTGCCATTTTTCTAATGTTATCTTATAATACTTTTTGATTGATAAAAACTTTAAGGTTAGTTTATGAAAATTCACACCCCATCTCTTATCCTCTCTACGTCTTAAATTATAAGATATTTTGTAAAAAGTATTTGTTTTAAATTATAAGTTATTTTACCATCTCAATATAATATTAATAATATTTTTTCTAATATATCCTTTACTATTTTTCTTCTTCTTATGATTCTATTAATCTTTACAATTAATCTTTAAGGTTAGTTTATAAGATATATCCTCTACCGTGTAAAATGTCTAAAACTGCTTATGATTTGAAACACATGGAATATTTATGTTTGTTCATCTTTACAATTAATCTTTGTTCATCTCTGATTCTAACATAAATTTAAAGTATAATTTATTTATGCTCGTCTATCCTTCTAACATAGATTATTTTCAATGAATTGTTTTAATAAAAAATATTTTAAAACCCGTTTACCACAAATCAACCCCTCTCGTGTTTAGAGTTGTTTGTTCAATAGATTGACCCCCATAATTGAGATGTATGAGGTGAGTTTGTATATTCTTTGTATCTTTCTTGTCCCAAAGTCCAGATGTTGTCTTAACCAATAGTTTAGGCCTACCTAAAATTATTGTAAATTCTGTGAAACAATATGCTTGCAAGATTAATCAAGAAGTCATCAAAGACAAAGCTGAAGGTAAGGAAAACACTGAGAAGGGGGGTTGAATAAGGGTTTTCAAAAACAACTTAGATAATAAAAATAACAAGTATTTTTATTCTGATTCGTTTGAACTCAAACTACTCTAGTCCACCCGGCCAAGGTGATTTCGCCTCTCTCGAACGAGGACTTAATCCAATAATCAAAACTGATTACAATCTTTTCACTAAGACAAACTTGTCTTAGTCTTCTCAAGAATTCTGACCACAACTTGGTCTCTCAAGGATCTATTACAAAGTAATACAAAGATGTGTTTAAGTGCTTCTAAGATAAGCTATTTCACAACAATGATTTTACACAAATGAAAAACTATGAAACTATTCTATTTTCTTTGAAGTATATTCGTTGAAGAATGATGTTGTAGTTGTGATTGTTTTTCTTGTTTCGTTCAAAAGTACTTGTAATAAATGCTGTTGAAGACTTTTTTAAATACTCCATCCATTTCTCAAATAACGTGTAGATTTTGTCTTCTTTCCAGGAGAGGAATGTTCAGAGATTTCCTTTTTGTTCTGACATTTTGTTCCATACACGAAAGAGGAATAGTACCGTTGGATGTAGACAACGAATATGGCAACAAATCTTTCTTGATCAGCATCTTTTTGAATGAATGAATATGGAAATATCTTCTTCATCAGATCCTCTGATGATGCTCCATATTCTTTTTATCAGAGTTTCTTCTTATTAGAGTATCTTTATCAGAGTTTCTCTCTTCCAGAGTTCTGCAACTTAGTGCTAGCGTGTTTGTATGAACAAACTATTCACCTAGAGGAGCGCTTCAAATCAGAGCAGACCTTCGCTCTTCAGATATCCATGTTATCAAATGTATCACTTTGTTTCTTATGTATCAGAGTCTTGTCATTGACGTTTCAGAGTCTTCTTCCAAATGTATCACTTTGATTACTCAGAGCCTCTGCAGTTGCAGCGTTGATTTTAGTACGCTCAGAGTCTTCTGAATCTTTGCTTTGTACTCTATACTCAGAGCCTTCTGTAGCTTGACTTTGTACTCTGTGCTCAGAGTCTTTTGTAGCTTCATTTTAATCAAACTCTCAGAGTCTTCTGTAGCTTCGCTCAGAGTCTTCTGTGTGTTGTAGCTTGACGTTCAGAGGAATATTTCATTCAGAGGAATATTTATTATATTATCTGAAACAGAAACACTTGAAAAAAATTAGAGTATATATTTTCTCCATACAAAATTTCATTAATGTTATCAATAAAATATTGAGATATATTTAGAACCAATCTGTGTTCTAACAATCTCCCCCTTTTTGATGATGACAAAAACTATACGAAATTTTGTTCAATATAAAAAATATATATCTCCCCCTGAGAATATGATTCTCCCCCTGAAATGAATACTGCTAGAAAATATAAAACTTCTCTTTCAGCACTTGTATTCTTTCTAGAGTCAGAGCAAGCTTGTAGATTATCTCAGACCTTGTTCAGAGTTAATTCTATAAATATTTTCAGATGGGTAACTATAGCTCTGAAACACTGAATGCATGATTAGTTAGATTTTAACATGTGTGAGTTTCCATTCAGTATCTGTTTATGTGAACAATCAAAATTTCCATTTTCTCCCCCTTTTTATCATATCAAAAAGTGATTTTTAAAAAATCATATAAGACAAAAGAATAAAAAATTCAGAGCAAGAAAAAAATAGAAAAAAACATAAGAGAGAATCAGATGTAAAAATCACATATGTATTAGAAACTCAGAAAAGCAAGAAAACAAGCAAATTCATAGATGTGCACAAACAAACAGTTAAGTTAAATGAGAAGCTAAAATCTTAAGAAGATCCGTCATCTCATAAGTTGAAGCTTCTTGTTTGGCCATCCAAGTCTTGATTTCAGTGGTGGAATCTTCTTGTTTGAGCATCCACTCCTGAATTTCTGATGTAGTTTTCTCTTGCTTGAGCATCCATGACTTTATCTCGTTGTTGGTAGCCTCTTGCTAAGCAAACTTGCTTTGCAGATCTTCACTTTCTTTCTTCATATCAGTTGAATTCTGAACAACTAATGAAGCATACGCATTTCCTAAATACATAGCATAGGGCTGATCAGATGCAAGAATCTCTTCAGTAATAGGAACCTCTGGGATAACTTCTTCAGTCTGAGGATCTTCACCAGTCTGAAGTGCAGCAGGTTCTTCAGATGAGGAACACACAACCTCTACAGGTGTGTTTTCCAGATACATAGTGGGAGTTCTTCTGAAACTGAGTTGAGCATGTTTCATAGCCTCAAAGACTCTCTCTTGTGCTTCTGAAGAGCAAACATCTTGAAGATTCATAGACACAGAGGTGAATCTCTTTCTGAAGGCAGTCCAGACTTCTTCAGAGTCATGAGGATTCATGCTTGTGAGGCACTTTTCCCTTATAGGAGAAAACCACAACTGCATCTCCGTTTCAAAACTGGATAACAGAGTACCAACATCTGGTTTAGGTTTGGGCTTAAGGTAGGCCTCTAAGAAGGATTGCCTAAGGGCATATAAGAATGAAGGTTTATCAGAGGTGAGAGTTTTTCTGGAGAATGAGAGGGAATGGAAGTGGGAGAAGAAATCTCAAGAGGATGGTTTGGGGAATTATGAGGAGGTGATGTAGCATCTAATAGGTCAGAGGAAGAGTCAGACAAATCAGATGAGCCAGATGAAACTGGGTGAACGGTCATGAGAGGTGTGACATCAATGATTTCAGGTTTAGAGGGGTTAGGTTCAGAGTGATTAGGTTCAGAGGGGTTAGGTTCAGATGGGTTAGTAGTAACTGTTTGGTTTGGAGAGGGAACTTCAGCAGAATTGGTTTGCTGAGGGATGTTGAAAGATGGTGTGGATGGTAAAGAAGTGGTGTGTTCAGATGTGGCTTCTTGGTTCTATTGAGGGGTGATGTGATCAGAGGTGGCGTCTTGGTTCTGTGGAGGATTGGAAGTTTGTGGTTGTGAGAGAGGTGAGGGTTCAGAGGCATGAACATTCTCAGAGGAATGTGGATGGTGCTCGAGGGTGATGTGTGGAGGGGAAAGAGGAGGAGGTTCAGAGGTAACAATATGTTCAGAGGAGAGAGGGGTTGGAGATGTTGGTTCCTCTATTACAGTTTCCAAAACAGGAGGTAAAACAGCAGAGTGATTACCTGAATGTTTGGAGCGCTTTGGGGATTTCTCTGAAGAGTCTTCTTCAGAAGCCTTCCTCTTAGAACGTTTAGGACCTTCTTCAGAAACCTTGCTCTTCTTTCTTTTCTTCCTCGTAATCAGCTCTGGAGCAGGTTCAGATGCACGTTTCAGCAGATCAGCTGGCATATGAGTTCCATCTGCCAGACAGGAAGCAATATAATGGAGGAGAGCTTCCTTTGGCTCCTATGCAGTGAAAAGTGGAAAATCTTCCACTGGAACCCTTCTTTTGCGTACAGCAGCAGAATCAATCTGAACTGGATCAGATTGAAATTTCTCAACCAACTTCATTCTTTGAATACTTTTTCCATCCAGATACTTCCCAAGAATAGGAACCAGTTCTTCTGTCTGACCAGCCTCTTTCAGAGCAGATACCAAGCCATTCTTAGTGAGAATATCAGAAATCAACCTTCCCGTGGGAATCCAATCTCCGATCTTCTGATGTTTGGTGCGAATAACTTCTCTGGACATCTTTACATGATTCCACAGATGAACAAAGAGCAGATATGGAAGATCCACCTTGATACTCTTCCCTAGACAATACAGAATATACAACTGCTCTGTATTAATGTAGTCTGGAGAGTTTGAATCCTTCCTATGATGAATACATCCCAGAAGTATCTTGGTCCAGATCTTGTAGTGAGTCTTCAGATCTTTTATCTTGCTGGATTCAAGCCCAGAGGTAAACACCTAGTTATACACATCAATCATGTTCACACGTCCCTCTGAGAGTTTCACAATACCTTATTCTACATAGCCAATCAGTTGACGAATCATCTCCTCAGTGATGACAATATATTTACCCAACACCGATGAAGAAATGAACTTAGGGTACACTTTTGCATGAATCCAGAATTCCTTTACCAACTTGGGAAAAACTGGACCAACCAACTGATCAAAATACTTTACCCATCCTTGAAAGTTTACAGTTGGACGAAGATCAAACCCATTCTTCGCTATATAGTCAAAATCCACCATGAACTCACAGAGAACTTCCAATTTGTCAACAGGTGTTAGAAGAGTGCGTTCTGGCTCTTTGTAAGTTTCATTACACATTGATGTAGATGACCCAACCATAATAGAAGCCAAGTTTTGATGAGATGAGGTAGCCATTGAAGAACTTTTGAGATGACGGGGGTTTCTTTTAGGTTTTGATTTGAAAAGAAAACAATGAAGAAGACCAAAATGCATAAAGTGAGTGAGAATGAAAGTGTGAAGTGTGTTAGGGCGTGGAATACAAAGAGAACAAATTAGGGCACAAAAAGGAACACAAATCAATAAAAAAATAATGATTTAAACGCATTAAATGATCTGACAACGTGGGGGGGGGGGAGAGAGAATTTTAATAATTCAAACAGTACCTGAAACAGAGCCTCAGCTTTGTGCACTCAACCATTTTCAATATTCAAAAAACAAGTGACACGTGTTTGATGTGATGTGCCTCTGAAACTCTTTAGGAAATGAAACATTAACTAACGCTCAGATCCTCTTAAGCTTGTTAATTCAGATATTCACAAAAAATAAAGTAACTAAAAAATAATTTCAGATGCAATACTTCAGAGTATAGACATTAAACACTTTTCATCTGAATAAATTTAATTATGAATAAAGATTTTATTCTGGACAAAGGTCCATACTAATATTTTTCAGAATAAATTTAAATCTATCTTCAGCGAGGGGTTTTGTAAAAATATCATTCCATTGATGATCTGTATCAACAAAATTTAAACTTAGTATCCCTTTCTGAATATAGTCTCTGATGAAGTGGTGTTTAATCTCTATATGCTTTGCCTTTGAATGTAAAATTGGATTTTTAGAAATACAAATTGCAGAAGTATTGTCACAGAAGATAGGAATATTACTCTCATGTATTTGATAGTCCTCCAGCTGACTCTTCATCCAGAGCATCTGGGTACTATAACCAGCAGCAGCAATATATTCTGCCTCAGTAGTTGAGAGTGCTATAGTGGGTTACTTCCTGCTGCATCATGAGATTAGATTGCCTCCCAGAAACTAACAGCTTCCAGAGGTGCTTTTGCGTTCAACTCTATCTCATCAAAATCAGCATCACAGAAGCCTACTAATTTATATTCATCAGATCTTCTGTAACACAGACCCGCGTTAGTTGTACCTTTCAGATACCTCAGAATTCTCTTAACAGCAGCTAAGTGAGATTCTCTAGGATCTGATTGGAATCTAGCACATAAACATACACTGAAAAGAATGTCAGGCTTAGAAGCAGTCAAATACAGAAGAGAGCCAATCATACCTCTGTACAGCTTCTGATCTACCTTTTTACTTACCTCTTCTTTTCCTAGGATGCTAGTTGGATGCATGGGAGTCTTAGTTGGCTTACTCTCTGTCAGATTAAACTTCTTCACAAGCTCCTTCACATACTTCGTCTGATGTATGTAGGTGCCTTCTGGAGTCTGATTAATTTGAATGCCCAAAATGAATCTTAGCTCTCCCATCATGCTCATTTCAAACTCTGCCTGCATAGACTTAGCAAACTCCTTTCCAAGTGTAATATTTGTGGTTCCAAAAATAATATCATCAACATAAATCTGACAGATTAAGATATCTTTCTTAATTGATTTATGAAAAAGAGTGGTATCAACCTTTCCTCTTATAAAATTATTTTTCAGAAGAAAATCACTCAGTCTTTCATACCAAGCTCTGAGATCTTGTTTTAGACCATAGAGTGACTTCTTTAATTTAAAAACGTGTTCTGGAAACCTTTCATTTTCAAATCCAGGAGGTTGATGAACATATACTTCTTCTTCTATTAAACCATTTAAGAAAGCACTTTTAACATCCATCTGATACAGAGTGATGTTATTCTGTGCAGCAAAAGAAATTAGCAAGCGTATAGATTTTAACCTTGCCACAGGAGCATATGTCTCTGTGTAGTCAATACCTTCTTGCTGACTATAGCCTTGAGCAACAAGTCTAGCTTTATTTCTGATGACTTCTCCTTGCTCATTTAACTTATTTTTGTAGACTCATTTTGTTCCAATAATGTTGAATCCTTTTGGTCTTGGACCAGATCCCATACATCATTTCTTGTGAATTAATTCAGCTCCTCTTGCATAGCAAGTATCCAATCGTTGTCTTGCAGAGCTTCATCCATAGAGGTAGGTTCAATAATTGACACCAAACCAAACAATGATGTCCCAAGGGATTTGAGAAAGGATCTTGTTCTTATGGGATCATCCTTCTTCCCAATAATCATCTCCTCTGGATGAGAACATTTAATTCTGGAGGATCCTTTCAGAGTTGGTTCTTCAGAAATGGTTAAGTTTTCCAGATGAGAAGATAATGGGGTGGCATCTGGCGTTGCTTTTTGTTCTTTAGCTGGAACTTTGTTAGCTTCTGATTCTTCAGAGCCTGTGAGAAGAACTTCTCTATCTGTAGAAATTTCAGTCTGCTTTGGCTTTTGATTGCCAAGCTTATCATCAAATCTGACATGAATTGATTCTTCCATAATCTGTGTTTCAGTATTGTATACTCTGTAGCCTTTTGAGCGTTCAGAATATCCAAGCATAAAACATTGTTGTGCTTTAGAGTCAAACTTGTTCAGATTGTCTTTAATGTTCAGCATAAAACAAATACATCCAAAAGGATGGAAATATGAAATGTTGGGCTTTCTATTCCTCCACAATTCATAAGGAGTCTTTTCCAGAAGAGGTCTTACAGAGAATCTGTTCTGAATATAACATGTTGTATTTATTGCTTCTGCCCAAAAATGTTTAGCCATATTTGTCTCATTGATCATGGTTCTGGCCATTTCTTGCAAAGTTCTATTCTTTCATTCTGCAACTCCATTCTGTTGAGGAGTTCTAGGACAAGAGAAATCATGTGCAATTCCATTTTCTTTAAAAAAAATTCAAAAGATTTATTTTCAAATTTCCCACCATGATCACTTCTGACTTTGACAATATTAAATTCTTTTTCATTTTGAACTTGATTGCAGAAATCAAAGAATACAGAGTGAGACTCATCCTTGTGCTTTAGGAATTTTACCCGTGTCCATATGTTGTAGTCATCAACAATGACAAGTCCATACTTCTTGCCTCTGATGGATGCAGTTTTCACTAGTCCAAACAGATCAATGTGCAGAAGCTCTAATGGTCTAGAAGTAGATTTTGAAAATTTACCTTTCTGACATGCTTCACAAAGAGCATCTGAGTTGAACTTCAACTTAGGAAGTCCTCTGACCAGATTGAGCTTGTTAATTTGAGATATACGTCTCATGCTAACATGTCCCAATCTTCTATGACAGACCCATTGCTCATCATTAATAGACATAAGACATTTAACATTTTGACTTTTCAATTCTGAAAGTTTTATTTTATAAATGTTGTTCTTTCTTTTACCATTAAAAAGGATTGATCTATCTTTCTGACTAACAGCTTTGCAACATTTTTGATTAAAGATAATATCATAACCATTGTCACTTATTGACTTATGGACAACAAGTTATGAGTTAATCCTTCTACAAGTAGAACATCAGAGATAGAAGGGAGGTTACCATTACCAACTGTTCCAGAGCCAATGATCTTGCCCTTTTGGTTTCCTCCAAACTTCACATCTCCACCAGATCTAAGTTCCAGGCTTTGGAACATAGACCTTCTTCCCGTCATGTGTCGTGAGCATCCAGAGTCCAGATACCAGGACTGGTGTCTCAACCTTGCTGCTAAGGACATCTGCAACATAAATTATTTTATCCTTAGGTACCCATATCTTTTTGGGTCCCCTGGGGTTAGTTGTTCTGAAGTTCTGCCTGAACTTCTGTCCATTGAAAGCAGTTGTGTTCTGACGCAGCTTTGGTTCATAAAAAAATTTTGGTGTTCTGATATGAATGTGTGTGATTTATGTCATGTGTGTGTCCAAATTTAAAATGAGAATACAGAGGATTATAATTGATAATTAACTTATCAACAGGTTTTGGATTTGATTCCTTCCCAGAGGATGATTCATATCCAATACCTTTTTTGTTGTTCCTGCTCACACCATAGATTATAGAAGCCATTTTGCTTCTGTCTATGCTTCTGGACAGGAACCTTTGAAAACTATGATCATACTCTTCTAAAATATTTTTAGAGAAAGACGTAGTATCTGTTTCAGAATTTTGTTGAGCTTTTTCCAATTCAATTTTAATTTGAAAATTATTTTCTTTTAGCTCAGCAATTTCTGATTTCAGCTGACTAGTCTTAGATGCAAGACTGCTTTGCAGCTTCTTGTATTTGAGTTTGCTCTTACTATAGTTTTCACACATTTCAGATAAGCTTTCAATTAACTCAGCTCTGGTGAGATCAGCAAATACCTCTTATGAATCTAATTCTGATCCAGATTCAGATGATTTTTCATGCTCCTTTGTGTCAGCCATTAGTGCAACGTTTGCACATTCGTCTTCAGACTCTGACGAGGCTTTAGAAGAATCTGAGTCATCCCAAGTAGCCATTAGGACTTTCTTTTTCTTCTCAAACTTCTTCTTGGGTTTATCCTTTTGAAGTTTGGGACATTCATTCTTGTAGTGTCCTGGCTCTTTGCATTCATGGCACACTACTTCCTTCTTGCTAGATCTTCTGTGACCAGAGGATTCTCCATGGTGTTCTGGTCTTTTGGATTTTCTGAACTTCTTTTGCTTGTGTTTCCAGAGTTGATTTATTCTTCTAGATAATAAAGATAGTTCGTCTTCATCTGATGAAGAATCTCCAGAGCTTTCCTCTAGTACCTGAAAAGCTTTAGTTTCAGATTTGTTAGATTTTAAAGCTATAGACTTACCTTTCTTCTGAGGCTCATCTTCTTTAAGCTCTATCTCATGGCTTCTTAATGAGCTGATGAGTTCCTCCAGAGTAGGGCTGGCAATGAACCGAACCAACTCGAAAATAGTTCGGAATTCGATTCGAAAATTAAATCGTTGAACTAGGTTCATGAACCAAATGAGTTGAGTATGAGCAAAAAATTAAGTTCGTTAACTAAATGAGCTGAACTTGAACTATACATAGTTCGACTCGTTAGGTTCATGAGTAAACTCGATTACATATGAGAAGAATTATACTGTCTTTAAGATTAGGTTTAAATATTTACTCCAAATCTTAGACAAATTAAATTTCCAATTTAATAGTTTTTGAATTAGACTCTCAAATGTATCTCTTGAAAGTTCTGTAGGTTTTGAATTAGTATATTTCGAAGATAAAATTAAATTTCAATATGATAACTTTTATTTTATTTTTAAAAAATATATTTATTTAAAATGTCAAATATACTAAAATATATATATATATATATATATATATATTTTAAAAAATAGTTTTTAAGTCCGTGAATCATGTGAGCTGAACCTAATGAGATGAACCTAATGAGTTGAACCGAACTGTTCGTGAACTTATAACGAGTCGAGTTTGAGCTTAAAAAAAAGTTCGTGTCAAACTCGAACCAATTCTTAACGAGTCGAGCCGAGCTGAGGTGAGTTCGACTCGACTCGACTCGACTCATTTCCAGCCCTACTCCAGAGTGATTTTGTTCAGATCCTTTGAAAGCTATAACGCTGTGACCATAGGTCTCCACCTCTTTGGTAAACTTCTGATTATCTTCTTTAAATGATCAGAAGTGGAGTAGCCTTTGTCAAGAACCTTCAATCCAACAGTCAGAATCTGGAACCTAGAAAACATGGTTTCCACAGATTCATCTTTCTCCATCTTGAATGTTTCATACTTCTGAATCAGCGCTAAAGCCTTTGTTTCTTTTACTTGCGTGTTTCCTTCGTGCGTCATCTTCAAGGACTCAAACATATCATGCGTTGTATCTCTATTTTTGATTTTCTCATATTCAGTATGAGATATAGCGTTCAACAGAATTGTCCTTGCCTTGTGGTGATTTCTGAAGTCTTTCTTTTGTTGATCAGTCATTGATTTTCTATCAATCTTTTTACCTTCACCATTAATGGGGTGAGTGTATCCATTAATGACTATATCCCAGAGATCAACATCATAGCCAAGAAAGAAACTTTCTATTCTGTCCTTCCAGTAATCAAAATTTTCTCCACCAAACATGGGAGGCTTTGTGCTGATTATGTCTTTCTCTTCATATTTGTTGTTTGAAAATTCAGCCATAGTAAATTACAGAGTTTTCCAACTGGATCTTTTTTTCTGTCACGGTTAAGTGATAGCACTCAGAATCAGTGCTCTGATGCCAACTGGAGGTAAGGAAAAAACTGAGAAGGGGGGTTGAATAAGGGTTTTTAAAAACAACTTAGATAATAAAAATAATAAGTATTTTTATCCTGGTTCGTTTGAACTCAAACTACTCTAGTCCACCCGGCCAAAGTGATTTCGCCTCTCTCAAACGAGGACTTAATCCAATAATCAAAACTGATTACAATCTTTTCACTAAGACAAACTTGTCTTAGTCTTCTCAAGAATTTTGACCACAACTTGGTCTCTCAAGGATCTATTACAAAGTAATACAAAGATGTGTTTAAGTGCTTCTATGATAAGCTATTTTACAACAGTGATTTTACACAAATGAAGAACTATGAAACTATTCTATTTTCTTTGAAGTATATTCGTTGAAGAATGATGTTGTAGTTGTGATTGTTTTTCTTGTTTCATTCAAAAGTACTTGTAATAAATGTTGTTGGAGACTTGTTTAAATACTCCATCCGTTTCTCAAATAGAGTGTAGATTTTGTCTTCTTTCTAGGAGAGGAATGTTCAGAGATTTCCTTTTTGTTCTGACATTTTGTTCCATACACGAAAGAGGAATAGTACCGTTGGATGTAGACAATGAGTATGGCAACGACTCTTTCTTGATCAACATCTTTTTGAATGAATGAATATGGAAATATCTTCTTCATCAGATCCTCTGATGATGCTCCATATTCTTCTTATCAGAGTTTCTTCTTATCAGAGTATCTTTATCAGAGTTTCTCTCTTCCAGAGTTCTGCAACTTAGTGCTAGCGTGTTTGTATGAACAAACTATTCATCCAGAGGAGCGCTTCAGATCAGAGCAGATCTTCGCTCTTTAGATATCTATGTTATCAAATGTATCACTTTGTTTCTTACGTATCAGAGTCTTGTCATTGACGTTTCAGAGTCTTCTTCCAAATGTATCACTTTGATTACTCAGAGCCTCTGCAGCTGCAACGTTGATTTTAGTACGCTCAGAGTCTTCTGAATCTTTGCTTTGTACTATACGCTCAGAGCCTTTTGTAGCTTGACTTTGTACTCTTCGCTCAGAGTCTTCTGTAGCTTCGCTTTTAATCAAACTCTCAGAGTCTTCTGTAGCTTCGCTCAGAGTCTTCTGCGTGTTGTAGCTTGACGTTCAGAGGAATATTCCATTCAGAGGAATATTTATTATATTATCTGAAACAGAAACACTTGAACAAAATTAGAGTATATATTTTGTCAATACAAAATTTCATTAATGTTATCATCAAAATATTAAGATATATTTAGAACCAATCTGTGTTCTAACAAAATCTAGTCATGTCTATCATGATTTAGTTTTGAAGATGACAATCACAAAGATATATTACTATTGATGATTCATGGAGATCGTGGGTTACAACTTGATAACAAATCATAAATTCAAGAAAATCACTACAACAATCTCAAGCACTCAAAGATTCACAAGACAGATTGTTCAAAGCTCTTCCTCCAAATCAGGTTGATGAATTAGGGTTCGAAATTTTTAAGTGATATCCTCTACATATCAAATCTCATTTCCAAAAAGACTAAATCAAATGCTTATATGATTGGTGTATTTGAGAGAGTCTTGAACTTTCATAGTGTAAAAGATAGAAAGTGTTTCGGACTGGATCGAGGCCGGCCCATCTGTCGAGCAGACCCAATCCAGCACGATACCAATAAGGCCCATTTCCCTCCGTCGGGCAGAAGGCCCAAGACAATCGGGCGTAACATTCTGTACGTAAAATCATACGACTAAATATATGTGGATTTTTTTTAAAAATGAAAAGTTCAACTAAATATTTTTAAAATAATACGACTACTTAAACTTTTGAAAAACAAAAGAAAACCTAAGAAGCTGCAAAGAGTAGTAAAATCATGAGAAAAGTTATTTAAGTTATACTAATATTTATATTCAAAACAGTAGCATGCATGAAAAGGAAGTAAAGAATAGTGATAGAAGGAAAACTAACCTTAAGTGAAGAACAAGAAGAATGTTAGGTTGATGTGAGAAAAAAGGTCTCAGAAGTGAATGTGTTGATATGTGTAAGAAGAAAGTTGGTTTGAAGTAAGTACATCCCATATTTATTAATTAGATTAAATTTTAATATGATCTTAGGGAGAAAAAATGCCGGAAATGTTTTGAATATAGGTTCAAAATGAATATGTTGATATATATTTGATTTTGTTCACTAATAAATAAAAATTGATGTTAAAAATATGTAATTAAGTGTCAAATACTTTATTAGAAATAAAATTTAAAAGTCATATAAATTTTTTGCTCAACTGCGTAATTGATGTGTGATTGCATTATATTGTGTTTTTATTTATGATATTTGTCAACTGGAGTTGTTATGAGAAATTCATCAAATTTTTATGCACGTTGAGTTTTAGAGTTTAGTTTCATTATTATTATTATTCTTTTTGTGAAATGTACCTTGATCAATTTACTTTTAGCTTAAGAAAGTTGGTTAGTGAAATATTAGACACTGCTCAATTAATACATTTACCATGAAGTCCTTTAAATTGAAGAGACTATCTTAGGTTGATACTGTGTATCATAATATTTAACTCAAGGCAATTATTTCTAGTGATACACAAATCCTTATATTGTGTATGATAATTTTAAGCTATGGATCATTACATCTATAAATTTATAAATTTTAGTAAGGCGAAGTTAATTTTATGGCTAGTTTAACATTTGTCATGTAATTAGAAAATTTAAACTATTTCAATTTATTATTAACGGTAACATTTTTTTATTATTTGTTTAATTTAATTTTTAATTATATAGTTGGTATATATCATTTTTTAAAAATTAAGAATAGTTTAAAATAAATTTTTATTTTAATTAAAAAACAAACAAAAATTGCGCCTATTTTTTTTTTCAAAACAATTATCGCTTAGTTTCTTTAATGTCTAGGAGTATTCTCTAAGGGTCTGTTTGATTGGGGAGGTAGATGGAGGGGACCAAAATCCCTCCTGAGTCACTCTTTGCTTCCCCCAATTTGGAGAGATTTGGAGGGGAGGAAAGATGTTTGATTTTAATTATAATTATATTTACATATTTACCCTTATTATTTAGTTAAATATAAATTTAACTTATAACAATCACTATGCCAAAAAAGACCTTTAGCAACGCTTTTTTAGCCTTTAGCAGCGCTTAAAAGTGCTGCCTAAAGTGGCGCTGCTAAAGGTAAAGGCAGCGCTTTTTTTTAAGGAAAAAGCGCTGCTATAAGCTCCCTTTACCAGCACTTTTAGCAACGCTTTTTTCACCCTATAGCAGCGCTTTTTTAAGCGCTGCCTATTCTTCCTTCCCCTCCCCCCTTTAGCAGCGCTTTTTAAAAGCGTTTTCTTAGACCCCCCCCCCCCTTTAGCAGCGCTTTTTTGAAGCGCTGTCTTAGGCCCCCCTTTAGCAGCGCTTTTTTAAAGCGCTTTCTTAGACCCCCTCCTTTTTCCAACCTATAGCAGCGCTTTTTTAGGCCTCTCTTTGCCTCTTTAGCAGCGCTTTTTTTAAAAGCGCTGTCTATTATTCACGATTTTGAAATTTTTTTTTAAATAATCACATTTTTTATATATTTTTCAATAAACCTGCTTATAACAATTACATTCCCTACTTATAATTCAGGCCTTTAATTCAACAGTTTGGCCGTATATATAACAATTACTTTGACCCATAACCATTTTAATAAACATAAACCAGCTTAAATATATTACAACATCACAAATACATTCAATTTACATATAATTACAAATTCGATAACTTTACAAATAGATATGTTATACAATTCTCAACTCAAGAATAAATTGACACCAGTCCTCCTTAATTTCTTCCAATCTTGCTTTCGAGTAAGCACCGCACTTGTATTCATCAAAGTACTACATAATATAACAGAACATGCACAATTTAATTTTAAAACTAATTACTCAGATGAAATATCGGTTAATTATCAAAATGAATCATATAACTTATGAATTAATCCATACCATGATTGGAATCTCTATTTGACCAGAAAGAATAATTTCTTTGATAAAGCGCAATACAAAATATCTGCAGTCAATCCCATTGCGCTGACGAGGACACTGTAAATGGAAAAAACAAACGAACATTTATCAGGATATATAGTTTAAATAGTTTTATCAAGTAGAACCACTATAACAGTCAAACATGGGAAAATATACCTCCACTCTGATCCAACTGATGTTGTTAGCCTTGCTTTTTCGCACTGTTGCATCTCTTTATACTTTGGATATTTGTATAACTCTAACATAATATAAACGCATATTTAGAACAATGTCATATAATAAATAAAGATATATAATTATTCAGAATAGTATATCTCATCACTTACGTATCAACCATGTTCTTCAGATCAGGATATTTTGTTGTATCGTCATCCAATGAATCTATATAATACATTATTTCTTTCATCGGATTAATCGCGACCAACAACCAGTGTCCACTATAAAATAAGACAACAGTTTAGACGGAAATGTTATATAGAATGGCAAAAATCGAATAATTATAATAAATTAATTTAGAATAAAATATAACCCATAGCCAGTATTATATGGCAACAAGAACAACTTCTATGTAGTAGCGGCCATAAATCTTTGGACTGTGTAATCTTTGACTACATCTGGTGTCTGATCTATTGTTCGTGAGTTGATATAGCTAGCAGATAAGAATGTGAATATTGAAGTCAAATCATTCGGGACCAACAACTTGTCATACAAGAACCTAAAAAAACATAATCAACATTAGAATATTAAGTTAAATGAGCAAATTTTAAAATGTTCAATTATTTAATTAAAATGGATCGGAGTACCTGATGTAGGAATGCATAACACCGACGCCCAATTCAGAATGTTGGAAAACCTGGTCAAAATCCTCCTTAACAATTGTTTCGGCATATTCAAACCCGAAAATACCTTCATCCATAGGTATTTGATGGATGCCACCCTCAGTACTCACATCTGTTGTTCCTATATATGTTTAAAGGCACATCCTAAATCGAGGAACAGATGCTTTTTTTGCCTCGACCTTTTTTTTGTTGGGCACCTTGGAAGATTCAAGCATCTTACCCTTGCTGACTTGTTGCAACTGTTGATCATGAACCTAAAAGTCATATATAAATTCAGTAATTAATGTATAATAAGATAATCATGTAACTGTTGTAGTACATGTTTCTTTGATGCAGCTGAATCGGTATCCCGCACAATAATTCTATCATCTTTTGATTTGGATTTTGTAGGAGTCTAAAATCATCATGTAAATAAGAAAATGTAAATGTAAGAATAACTTTCATGTACGGGTCATAAAACATTTGAATATTACAAGGTTCATAATGGTGTTCAACCTACCTCATCATCTATGAAAATGAGATTTGTCGGTCATGCAACATACGCTCATATTGCGTCTCCCACCACTGTTGCGTCTGAAACATCATCTGGTATAGGCAACAACGCATCCCCCTCTAACGCAATATCAACCGATACTTTCAAAAATTCAGCAGGGAGTGGTTTATGGTGAAGTAAGTTTCCCACATTGTTATGCACCTTTCCCTTGCCAACCATGCGATAAGTCGGTGATGATAAATATAGCCGACAAGGTGAAATGCCCTAAACAAATAATGATGCCGATTAATGTGTCAATTAAGAAAATTGTGCTAATTAAATTAATTTCAATATAATATATACAATTACCTCTGGAAGCTTCTGCGGACAATCGATACTATCTTTGTCACTGGTAGCTTTATTCTCTGGAGCGCGCCTTTCCGACATGTATCTCTCTTTGTCCTTCTATAATTCATGAATCTGAGCTTTCAATTCCTCCAAAGTATCCATCACTTCTTTATTGCTAGGATTTTTTTCTTTGGATGCTTATACAGTTTTGATGGAGTGACACCAAATCCCTTACCCCTCACACGCCCAGAATACTCAGGAATATTTAACACTCGACTCAGTAAGCTCCTGCAATCATCGTCCTCAGTTGGAGTTATATAGAGTCTCCTGAAATATAGATAAAAGCATATATAAATATATTATACACTTTTGATCAGTTGCTGACAAAGCTAATGTTGTACTTACACATTGTTCAAATACTTGTTGAACTTCTTCTTGAACGAATCAATCTCTTCCCACACGGGCAGCCTTCCATACAACATGATCCGGAAGAGATGTCGCGTCACTTTTCTCCTCTTCTAACTACACATTAAGACGGATAATAAATCATTATATCCTATTATATATACTTACTATTTTTTGTAAATATATCATATTAAAGCATTTATATGTACTTACTATTTTTTGTTCTAGGCGTGCATATCCCAAACGCCCTTTTTTGTATGGATACGCAGGTTTTGACTCCCGTTGCCGATTGGTGCCACTCACAACCTGAAAAAACAAGTTTAAGTCATATCAGAACTCTTGTGGAAGAAGTATATATACTATACATTATTCATGATAAGTTGTACTTACTTCAAATTCTTTGGTTCTTCGTTTGGCAACAAATGTCTCCCATTCTTCATCTGAAATCAGATTAGCGTACTTCATTAGACGCTCCGAGTCGACAAAGTTTCCATCAGAATCTTTAAGAAACTTGTTCTTTAAAAACGCTCTAAATTCCCTCAGTCGTTTTCCGGCCAATTGAAGACAATATTTTCTCCTACGATCATCAATATTAAAAGATCTCTGCAAACAAATACACATACATATAACATGTTAATATAATTAATTTAAAGATGTAACCGTCAACATAATTAAAAATAACCAAATATCATACTTGTATCTCGCTCCAAATTTTATCTTTAGCCGGTTTTAACAAAGGAATTCTCCAATTATCGCAAGTAATCGGAACTTGCGAACGTACAAGTGTTCCAATGTAACTTGTCAGCAACACACCATTAGGCTCAACTAACTGATCTCTTTCATTCCAATGTACATCATACTTTACACCTTTATCTCTTGCACGTATGATTTTTTTCATGATCTTTATTCCTCTTTTAATATCGCCTTCCACGTCTTTTGTTGTTTCATTTCCATCATGTGATGTTTCCTCGTTGGTGGCCATAATACCTGTAATTCAGAAAAACCAAATTAATACCATAAAACGGACTACAAGCTGATTATAACTATAAGTATACCTCTCAGACTTAATGTTAAATCACTTAGGCTATCACAAGGTTTTCACTCTTATGGGTTAAAACACAATTTTAAAAATATTTCAACAATTCATAACTATGTCCAACTTAATTCTAACAATCCTTTTACTAAAACAATAATATTGTTTAAGCAACACACTTATTTCAACCAATTAACATAACCAACAATAATCAAGATTAAAAATGATTCCTAATATCTCCATTTTCTATTTCCTCCCATTTTCTTGGTTACTATCACTTATAGTTCACTTATTTTTTATTATTGGGTTTAGAAGAAGGTATTGGGATCTCGTATCTTTCTTCTTTTGTATCATTGTCCTCAACAGAATTTCACCATCAATATACAAGCTTAAATAAGAAATCTTCATGCATTTTCTAAAAACACAATATCAAAGAATTTTCATCTCCTTAATTAGTTTTTCAATAAGAGGTCTAGAAATATGCCCTAAATGTCTATGCCACAATATCAAAGAATTTTCATCTTTCCTATTACACTTTGTCCCAACAACAGAATTAACAGACATCTCACTCACATTCAACATATGTAAACCATCATGCAAATTTCCAGAACCAACAACAACGAAATTAAAACATACATCAAGTATTCCATTACCAAAAACAAAAAAGTAACCACATTTATCTAATGCTGAAATAGAAATCAAATTCCTTCTCATTAAAGGTACATAAACTGCATCTTTTAAAATTAAAAAAGTGTCCAGAAGGTAAAAACAAGGAAACAAAATTTCACCATCTATATACTAAAACAAAGTTTTTCTTACACCAACACTACAACACCATCCATATACTAAGAGGTATTTTATCAAACACTTAGAATGAATTTAAGTGAGAGAAAAAGAGAACAATGTTTTTCTCATTTTCTCATATTCATATCAGACGGATAAAAGCAGAGGAATGACAAGAACACCATTACAAAACAAAATAATGTGATTACCTTGTAGTTGCAGACGGAATGACGAAGGAGAATGACGGTCGGCGACGGTTGGACGGAGGAGCTCGACGGAAACGGTGGTTACGTTACGGATGTAAATGTTCGACAGAGGAGAAAGAAGAAAGAAACATGCACGACTGTTCTGTTTCTTTTACAATTTTTGGTGGGTAGTTTAAATTTATTTTAATTATACCTATAGCAGCGCTTTTAAAAAGCGTTGTCTAAGGTGTGGCTTAGGCTTCACATATAGCAGCGCTTTTTAAAAGCGCTTTCTTAGGTATACCCTTTAGTAGCGCTTACAGAAAAAGCGCTCTCGTAGGTTAAACCTACAGCAGCGCTTTAGAAAAGCGCTTTAATAGGACCCCCTTTTAGCAGCGCTTTCTAAGGTCATACATTTAGCCGCGCTTTTTAAAAAGCGCTTTCTTAGGGGCCCCCTTTAGCAGCGCTTTTTAAAAAGCGTTGTCTATGGTAGGCTGTTTTTTTCTTTTTTTTTAATGACTCTTTAGCAGCGCTTTTTCAAAAAGCGCTGTCTTTGAATGCGCTGCTAAAAGTCAATTCTGGCGTAGTGAATGTTAAAAGTTTTATTTTAAACAAATTTAATATTTCTTTTTATATTTGTTGTATTTTTATATCTTCATTTTACTATCATTATATCTGTTTAAGTTTTTTATTTATTTTTCATATTTTTATGTTAATTTTAGTTTTCCTAATATTTTTCTTTATAATAATAAGGGAATCAAAACTGTAATTTAGCCAATTATATATTATAATCATTGTGTTTTTATAAATTATTTCATGATGATCTCTAATTGAATATTTATATTTTGTTAATAAATTTGTATTTGTATTATAAACGGTAAACATCGCAAGTTTTATGATAAAAGTAGAAGGATAAAAAAGTAAATTAGTTTTAAATTACCTCCCTTTCGTTTGTGAACCAAACATATTTGTAAATAAAATGTCTTCCCTCCCCTTTCATATTTTGAACCAAACATATATGTAATTAAAATCCCTCCCCTTCCTTCCCCTCCCCTCCCCTCCCTTTGATAAAAATATCTCTCCTCCCCTCCCCTCGATTGAACTAAACAGACCCTAAAATAATTCAAAATTGTATTGATTATACTTCTAATTTTGAAAATATTTATTAAGTTTATTTTTAATCTATTGTTTGCAAAAAAAAAATAGTTTATCCATGATTTTCTAACTTTTAATTTTTTTTTAATATAGTTTCGCGTCGTTTAATTTTTTATTCTTATCAGGGTTGAGAGTTTTCTTTGAAGAACCTTGGTGAGAAACCTTAATCATCTAACTCTATTTGCAGCATTTTGCCTTTGACATATTTACCATTTGATTTTAGGAAAATTGATTTAACATTCTTTAGAGGTTCATTTGCATCTAGCTCGGGCTCATAACTCTCTAGGGACCTTATGAGTTGTTCTAGTGCCAACTTATTCAAATAATTGGCCTATTGAATAGTAGTGACCTAATGTCTCCATCTGATAGGCATACTTTTGAGAATATTCTTCACATGAGTTGAGGTAGTGTAACTCTTGTCTAGGACCAGAGACAAGAAACTAAAGTTTGAAAACTTGAGAAAATGTTATCCTACATCTTGAATAAATCATAATGTTTGAAAATCTCATCTTTAACTTCTTTGATTTGCTTGTCTCCTTTATAGAGAATCATAGATACTCTTGGAATTAGATTAATCACAAGTTTTTAGAAACTTCTTGAAAGAGATAGTATTCACCACGTTGATTCTTACTTTATTATGAAATATATATTTACTAGCGGGTGTACATTGGATTAAAATTTTAATTGTAGTTAATATATTTTATTTTAATAAACATCATTAGGTAATTTGTATTTATAATATTTTATTTTAAACTACACATTCAATCCTAAATTAAGTAAAATAAATATAAATATATTGAATTTTTTAAAGATGAATTCCTTCCATTTTGTCTTTACATATTTTCAAATACATTTAATTTTCTTTTTTGAATTTATGTAATGTTATTGAAATAATTTATTAGGAATGTTTTATAAATATATTCATAAGTTTTAAAAAAATTATGCACAATCCAATAATTCTAGAAGTGTTTTCAACTACGTCAACCTTCAAGCTCTAATGAATTTCAAGAGTCTCAGTTAAGCCAACATCTTGCATCTTCTTCACAATTTCGTCTTGAGACAAGAGTTCTGAAAGAATTCGTCCATAAGGAATGAAAAAAAAAATTTCCTCGTGAGAGGAATTGATCTTTGACTTCATTAAGTTAAATATGGTGAGAGGAAGGTTAACTTTAACACTAGTTTGGATGAAGAAAATGATATGCTTGTCATCATGAGTCGATATAAATTTTTTTCTCTTGGATGGATATTTGATACGAATAGTTGATGCCATATCTTTTTCATGGGAAAGAGAGAGGAGACACTTACAGGCTTATTAAAGTTGTCAAGAATCTTCTGAGGAATGAGGGTGGTGAAAGGACTGCTCATTTTGTACTGATGAACACAAACATTATTCTCCTTACAATTTATTGTCTTAGAAATGATAGAAGGAATGATGACAATTGGGATTCCAAAAACATTGGACTGGATTCTTAAAACTTCATGTCCAATCTGCTTACTGGAAGAATTTATCCAGAATTCTTTTACAAGAACAAGATAAATGGGTCCAAATAGCATGTCGAAGTATTTACCCCATTATTGAGAGGTGGCGACATCACAGAGATCAAAACCTTGACATTTAATCTCAGTGAAATCAACAAAGTTATCATAAATGATAGACAAGGAGTTTTCTTCACCAAAGAAAGTGCTAGAAGCTAATTCTAATTAGAGTTGAGATGAAGGAAAACAAACTTTCATAAATGGTTTTGAGAAGACACAAAGAGATAATGAGGGGTGAGAGGTAAAAAAAATATTTTAAATAGGGTGAGATGAAAAGTTGAAAAGAACAAGAAAAAAATAGGACAACGGGATACAAAGAAAGTAGACTCAACACTTACCTACAAAAGGAAAAGTAATAACGTTTATGAAAAGGCACACAACATAACACGTTTGTCAGACGACATTATTACACAACATTAAAAAAGAACAACAATAAAAACATTAAAAAAGATCTTTGAAAGGACACTGCATATTAAAAACAATCTAGTAAAAGAAAATAAAGGCAATTTTGCTAGAATACTCAACATCTTTTCAATTCTCGAGTTGGTTCAATCCAATAGCAGTTAAACTTGGGAAGATGTGTCTGAAGACCAAAACAAATTCTCTCTCCTTTGACCATTGGGACACATTAACTACAACAAATTTTGCTCAATCCCAAAACTCTCTATATAAAGAAAACTTCGTTACTAGCAAGTCACAATCCTCCATTTTCTATCTAGATCTTTTTCATTTCTCTCTTAGACATGAGTAATTCATCAGAGAACTCTAAAAAGGATTCCTTCAAATAAGTTAGCAATTCCGTTTGAAAGCTCAAAGATGCTAAGAAGAAGCACAAAGATGATATGCACAAGGCCACTAAATGTACCATAATACAAGTTTGTTCATCTGTTGGAGCTTTTGTAGTAGGAAGGACTTTAATTACAAAGATGAAGAAACTAAATAAGAAGAAGAAGCCGCATGAAGATAGTGGATCAGGCACTGATGATGACTATATGACCTTCCTTAGAAGAGTGGTTGGCATGCAGATGTAGTATGAAGATTGTAGTCTTTAGTTGTGCTTTTTCTTTCTTTTGAAATGATTCTGAATCTTGTAATGTTTTATAAGTAAAAATATTTAATCCTATCCTCTGAATCTTGTGCAAAGTAGGATTCTTAGATAAACATATTGCAAAAGTATTAACACAGAGAATATGAATGCTACTCTTATAAAGTTGACAGTCTTATAACTGACTTTTCATCTAGAGTATTTGAGTGCTGCATCTAAATGCTACATTATATTCAGCTTCTATAGTTGATAATACTACTGTTGACTCTCTCTTTTGGACTATGAAATAAGATTGTCACCAAGAAACTGACAGCTTCCGCTGGTGCTCTTTCTTTCTAGTCTGTCTCTAGCATAGTCATATCACAATAACATATTAACTTGTAATCTTGTGATTTTCTATAAATAAAGGCAAGGTTAGTTGTACTTTCATATATCTAAAGATCCTCTTAACACTTGTTAAGTAGAATTCTCTAGGATCTGATTGGAATCTAGAACGTAAGCATACACTTAATAACATGCCAGGCCTAGAAGTTGTCAAGTATAAGAGAGAACCAATCATACCTCTATATACCTTTTGTTCTACCTATTTACTTTCATATTTCTCTAGAATGGACATTGGAACAAGAAATAGCTGTAGGCTCTTGGCTTAGCTGGCAAGGAAAAAAATTCCTATCAACCACCACTATAGGTTAACTGATATTTTATTTTGAGTTCTTTTTAAACTTTCGTTATATGTCTCATAACTTTTCAAATTATTACCGAGGACATTGTTCTTACTTTATGCTTAGGGACGTGGTACCATTTTTCTAATGTTATCTTTTAATATTTCATGATTAATTAAAATTTAAAGTTCAGTTTATCAAAATTCACACCCGACCTCTTGTGTTTATCTCTGTTCATCTCTGCTTCTAACATAACTTTAAAGTACGATTTATTTATGTTAATATCTGCTTCTAACAAACTATTTTAAATCAATTGTTTTTATGAATTTTTTTAAAAAATTGTTTATCACAAATCACCCCCTCTTGTGTTTAGAGTCTTTTTTTCAACACATTGTCATCCATAATTGATATGTATGAGGTGCGTTTGTCTATTCTTTATACCTTTCTTGACCCAACGTCCAAATATTATCTTAACCAATAGTTTAAGCATATTTAAAACTCCTATAAATTCTAATCCTTCTCCAAGTGAATCTTGAGTAGAGGCTTATTTCTCTAAAAAAACACAAACATTAATAGACATGTTAGAAATAAAATTAAAATTATGAAAAGATAAGAAGAGATTCCAAAATGATTGGTAAAAGATCACATATCACTATGTATACATATTTAATCTTATAACCACGCCAGTATTATTGGCGCCTCTATTAAAAAAGGGCTTAATACTCTTTTTAGTCCCTTACCTATACCTCTGGTCCATTCTGGTCATCTTTCTTTTAAAACATCCTATTTGGTCCCTTACATTGTTAAACAGAATTAAATAAGTTCTTTCTATTAAATAATGATAAACAGCGTTAGACAGAAAAGACATGGCAGTTGAGGTGGATTTTTCTCTTCATCACCTTATTCTTCTTCATTGCTGAAACATAGTTTAGTTTACCCCCAATCTAAAGCTAATGCGAATAATGTAAGAAATGCCCAAATTGAAACCTAATTCGTCTACATTAGTGCGCTAATCATGAGTGTTGCTCGTGGTTCATCATCATCATCGAAAAACAGAAATGATTCACATGTATTTAGCAGCTCTAATCTTCCATGGAAACCTTTTTATCGTTATGGAAACACTGATGTAATTCGAAGAGCAATAACTATCAATAATTATGGAAATATTTTTTGGGGTTGTCAACATTTTAAGGTAAACTTTATTCTGAATATTCTAGGTTGAAATATTGTTGAAATGTCTTTTTATTACATGTAATTTCTTTCTTAATCTTTACAGAGATATAATAATGTTGGTTGTGGATTCTTTGAATGGTTCTATGAAGAAGGTAGAGATGAAAAGGAGAAAATCATGATGAAGCAACAAGTAAGATATATATGCTAACTCAAGAGATGGAGGAAGCAAAAAAAGTGGTTGAAGTATTCAGGCTAAGTAATATGGAATTAGAAGCTGCTTTGAAGAACATCATCAAGTGGAAAAAAATTGGAAGTATATGTCCTATGTTGTATTCTTTGTTTTAGTATTCAAGATGTTGTAATACTCATTATGTACTAGTTCAGTTATTTGACATGTCTATGTTATGTAAAAGTTTAGTTTGTATCATGAACTAGTTGTACCAGTTAAATCATTTTACATGAATGTGTTATGTAAAAGTTGATTTTGGCATTATTTAGTTGCACTAGTTCAAGCTTGCAGTGTTCAAACTTGAATGTTATTTTACATGAATATTTTATACAATGTTAAAACCTGCATAAACTTTTATAAATTGAATGATAAATTTGCAAAATAGAATTATAATTGAATGATAAACTTCCACTTGATTAAACCTTGTTCAAATTTCATTGTTCAAACCTTGCATAAACTTTATTCAAAACAAACATGATATAATTTATTACACACATAACATAAACCTTGTCTTAAAAAAGACATGACATAAACCTTGTCTTAAAATAGACATGACATAAACCATGTTCTCAAAACAAAAATTACATAAGATTGTTACAATACAGACATGACTAAATGCTATTCTTTGGATTGTTTCTTTTTGTTGAAGTGGTCCTCCTAGTGGTAGGTCCAATTGCATTTTGTGATGCACTTAGCCTGGTAGTTGGACCCTTTGTAATAAATAACTGATTTGAATTCCTAACAGGTAACTTCTTTGGCCTCCCTCCTAGCTGAGATGACTGTGAAACAAATGACTGAGTTGTTTGAGATGGTGGCTGAGATGATTGTGGATCCCTTGCTTGAGTTGTTTGATTTGGTAGCTGAGATTATTGTGTATCCCTTTCTTGAGTGGTTTGACTTGGTGGCTGAGATGATTGTGTAGCCCTTAATTGAGTGGGTTGAGATGGTGACTGAGATGAATGTTTAGAAGGAGTCCTCTTACAGGTTGACTTATTCTGTCTAGTTTGTTTGCACTTGGTACACCTAAGTACCATTCCAATTTTTCTCATCTTTCGACATGTCCCGTCAATTTCATCTTGCTCATGGCTCCTCCTCTTTTTGGGTCTTCCTGATATTTTTTTGAATTTTGGTGGCTGCACATCTGGGTACTCTGTTCTGACCCATCAATTGGTTCCATTAACAGGATAAATGATAGGTTCATAAACAACTTGATACCTTGATTTCTTATAAAACTCTAGGATATAATCATGAATACATAGACTTCTACTCTTCAATGCAGAAATTGCATGAACACAGGGGAGAGCTGTTAGTTGCCTCTTTTTGCATGAACATTCATGGCCTTTTAAATTGACAAAAAAAACACATCAACTTGATTCTTAATGTGTCTTACTTCAAAGATGAACTCAGATGACATCCTACAAAAATTCATAAAATGTATAAGTATTGAACACATAGTTGATAATGTCTGAAATTCACAATTGATAATGTACCTTACTATCTGGTAGTTTGTGTAGGTGTTTCTTTTTTTCAATTTCTTCTTAATGTTTGGAAAAACACCCCCATCACTTAATTGGGAGAATCTCACCCTATTAGTTTCCCATTTTTCCATGATGTAGCCCCTTATTTCTTCTAGCATAGTCACCAATGGCTTTGCTTTTGACTCTACAATCACACTATTGAAAGCCCCAAACATGTTATTCAAAACAGAATCGCACTTTGAAGTTGTCCTGAAATAGGATTTGCTCCAAAATCAAGGTGGAGTCTGCATCATATGCTTAAAAGCCTCTTCATGTAACTGTCTCATTCATCTCATCTCCCTTTCCCATGCTTGTGGATAAGTAGCCCTGACAGCCTTTCAAATGATCTCCTTATACATTTTTCCAGGAAACTTCTTCCTAAATTTTTTATATAAATGTCTTACACAAAATCTCTATTCTTAAACCAAACAATAGTGACTAAATACATTAACTAAGGACTACATACTTTAACTGAATGTGAAGAAATAGGTTTGTACATTTTGCTGATCAGAAATTAATGTATAGGTTCGACATTCATCCCTACCTCCTATATCATCAATAAGGAGATCCAAAATCTAGGACCAGTTGTCTTTATTTTCCCTTTCCACAACAACAAAAGCTATAGGTAACATCTGTTCATTGGGATCTGTACCAATAGCTTCCGAAATCTGACCTCAACAAAGACCTTTTAAGAAGCATCCATCAAGACCAATTATAGGCCTACACAACTTGAAACTATTTTTGCAAGAAGCATAGCAAATATATAACCTCTTGAAATAAGGCCTTGTATCCTCAACACGTTTTTGGACAGGTGTGACACTTAATTTCGTAGTTGAGCTAGGATTTGTCCTTAAAATTTCATGACAGTAATCATATATTCTTGTATAATCCCCTAAAAATGAGCCATCAATCATATCCTAGCTACAAATTTGGCCCTAATTTCCTTTGTCTTGTAAACTCCTACATTCCATTTCTTTAGAGACTTTTCCTTTATATCCTTGATCTTGATCAAGATATTTTCGTGGCGCTTGTTGTTGGATAAGCTCCCCACTCAGACAAATCTGAATCGAAGAGGGATTATTTTGAATGCTCATGAAAATGTATGCGTGTTTTGTTTCCGTAGTAAAGAAGATAACTGCCATTTTTCTTTTACTTGTCCCAAAATCTCCTTAATTTGGAAGAGGCTTGCTTTTTGGATTGGGATTCCAGGTCTTATGAACAAGATTCTCATTTGTACCTTTTTTTAGTGGGCGGTTTCAATGTTGAAGTTGTGTTCGAAGTCTACGGCATGCTAGTGTATTTGGCGGTCTAGAAATCTTATCATTTTTTATGGCGAGGTGGGAAAGCACGAGGTTATCATAGATAAAATTATCTTATCTTCATGGTGGTGGATTTCTATTAGATATAAACATAATCGTAAATGCATATATTATAATTGGTTAAAATATCCTAGTGATTTTCTATAATTAAATTACCTAGGTGTTGGTGTTGTGCTGTTGTAGGTTATGTTTATTGGGTTGGAGTACTCCTAGTACTCCCATTTAATATATCTTTATTTGCCTATGAAAAAAATCTCTAAAACATGTCTCTATGACATGATTATCTCCATTACAGTGATTACACTTGCGGACTTCTTTCTTCGGATACTTCTTGACAGCCAAGGCAGACCCATTCGAAGACTCACCATTTAGCATAGCTTCTTGGCGATTTGTCTCTGCACATACAATTGCATAAACTAATTGAAATTTAGGAAGCAGAGTGGTAGCTAGAACACGACCACGAACTCCATCCAAATGTGAATCCAAACCAGCCAAAAAAACATAAACTCGTTGAGAATTAATTATCTTATTGAATTTCTCAACATCTTTAGTTCATTCCATGGTACAATTATTAATACTATCGCACTCTTGCCATTGAAATTTTCCAAAGTATGTAATAACAGATCCACCATTTTGTTGAGTAGAGATTACCTCACGATGTAATTGATAAACTCTTGATGCATCTTGGTCGACTAAGTTTGTTTCACAGTTTCCCAAATTTCTCTCGTCGTAGCTAAGCGAATGAAAAGGGATCTGATTTCTTTGGTCATGGAGTCCAGAAGCCAGGACTTGACCAAGCAATTTTCATCTTCCCATGCTTCATATTCATCGGATTTATCTTTTGTTGGTGCAGTCTTTGTTCCGGTAACGTAACCCCATCATTTTCTGCCTCTGATTTTGTTCTATGTTCAACGATCATTTGACGTAGTTACTTCGGTCAAGCCGTTCTAGGGTGAGTGCATCGTTGAATTGGACAACAGCGGAAAATCCAGAATTCTCCAATTTGTTTTTATCAGAAGCCATCAGAAATTACTAAAAAATAGAAAACCATCGTTTTCTATATTAAAAGAGAAACGGTGTCTGCTCTGATACCATATAGAAGTTTTCAAAGTAATAATTTGGATATATTATTCATTGATCATGATACAATATATACACAAAGTAACCCCTAAAATTCCCCTTCTATTAAGGGAATGACAGCCGCACACAGTAATCATATAATTGTAAAATAAATTATTCACAACACATAATATTTTCCTACTTAATATAGCTAATAATATCTTTGACTTATCTTAACATGATCTTTACTTGGATTACTTGTATATCAACTTAACCTACCAACGACATATGCAATATCAGGTCTAGTACAAGTCATACCGTACATTAAACATCTGATTACCTTTGAATAATCAAGTCGTGTCACTGGACACCCTTTATGTGGCTGCAAATTAACATTTTGATCAAATGCAGTAGAAACTAGTTTATAATTGAAGTGATCAAATTTCTTAAGCAGCTTTTCGATGTAGTGAGATTGGGATAAACCAATATTTTCACCATCTCTTATGATTTTAATTCCTAAAATCACATCTGCTTCACCCAAGTGTTTCATATTAAAAATTTTGGATAAGAAAGTTTTAGTCTTTTCTACCTCATTTAAATCAATGCCAAAGATTAACATATCATTCACATATAAATAAATCATGACACATTTTCTATTGCTAAATTTAGTATAAGTACATTGATCAGATTCATTTATTTTGTATCCATTAGTTAACACAACATGGTCAAATTTTTGATGTCATTGTTTGCGTGCTTGTTTTAACCCATATAAAGATTTGGTTAATTTACACACTTTATGTAAGAGAATTTCCAAAATAATATTAAATAAGAATGATTGTATTATTTGAATTAATAATATAAATATTATATTTGAACTTTTTCATCTCTAATTTAAATGCTACGGCTGAATATTGTTGGTATAGTATGTCATGTCATTGGTTAGCATTTAATTCGGAACAGTTGCAACTTATAAGCAATATATGGCTAGTTTTTAGCAAAGCATTGTTACTGTCGGTGTAACCTAAAATGGTGCGATACAATATTTCAAGGGATACATTTGTTCCCAAACATAATGTAGCATCACTATAAATTGAATGTTTCTTGACACGATGAAACACACAAAAAATACAATCTGTCTCAAACTATTTTCTCACTCTAAATTATCTTTTTCTTCTCATGCATCTTCTCTAATGCATGAGAGCAAGTAAAAGAAATATTCTTCTGTAAAATACTATGCTTAGAGAGACTGTGCAATTCTCTTAAAGGATTCCAAAGTATCCTGCAGGAAATTCGTCGGTAAACCCGTTTGCATCCAACATACCAAGATTGGTGGAGGCAAATTGTTCCTTAAGCTTAGTGTGGAAACATACGCTTTGGAAGTTTATCAAGAAAATTTATTTCTCTATTTTCATCTCCATTAATTCTTAGTTTTGCAGCAATCCCAAACAATATATATCTAACATTCTTAAGGAACAATTTATCTCATTCAGTGGCTGCTTCACTAAAAGAGATGACTTCTGACTTTGTGAAATTAGAGAAGTTCGACAGAGGGAATTTTATTCATTGGCAGAAAAAAATGAAATTCCTTCTCACAGCATTGAAAGTGGTGCATGTCCTTAACATGCCAAAACCGGAAGAAAAAGAAGATGAAAAAATTGCTGAAACTAGAGAAATGTTAGACTTTCAACTAGGGAGCATTGAACATAGTGGGACTTTTTTCTAGAGTAACCTTTGTGAGAGACACGCCACATACTCACCCAAAACCTTAAGGTAATAGGTGTATGGGTTCTCTCACTTATAAATGCTCAAGTCACCACATTTCCATCCAATGTGGGACTATTATCCACACTACTCACACTTGTTAATATTTAACACTCTCCCTCAAGTGTGAGTCTATCCACAATGCTCTCCCTTAAGCGTGTATGGGTTCTCTCACTTATAAGGATTCTCTCACTTATAAATGGACTCCCTCAAGTGTGAGTCTATCCACAATGCTCTCCCTTAAGCGTGTATGGGTTCTCTCACTTATAAGGATTCTCTCACTTATAAATGGTCTCCCTCAAGTGTGAGTCTATCCACAATGCTCTCCCTTAAGCGTGTATGGGTTCTCTCACTTATAAGGATTCTCTCACTTATAAATGGACTAGGATTCTCTCACTTATAAATGGACTATTGGACTAGGATTCTCTCACTTATAAATGGACTATTATCCACACTACTCACACTTGTTAATGTGCCTTCTATCCACAATGCTCTCCCTTATAGGATTCTCTCACTTATAAATGGACTATTATCCACACTACTCACACTTGTTAATGTGCCTTCTATCCACAATGCTCTCCCTTAAGCGAATGTGCCTTCTATCCACAATGCTCTCCCTTATAGGATTCTCTCACTTATAAATGGACTATTATCCACACTACTCACACTTGTTAATGTGCCTTCTATCCACAATGTTCTCCCTTAAGCGAAAACTTCAACTGTGCAACTACACCCTTGTACTGTCGTTGACACTTTCAACGAGACACTCAACCCACGACCTATGGGGATCGTTCCTTTTATTCGAACCAAAGGCTCATGATACCACTGTTAGACTTTCAACTAGGGAGCATTGAACATAGTGGGACTTTTTTCTAGAGCAACCTTTGTGAGAGACACACCACATACTCACCCAAAACCTTAAGGTAATAGGTGTATGAGTTCTCTCACTTATAAATGCTCAAGTCACCACATTTCCATCCAATGTGGGACTATTATCCACACTACTCACACTTGTTAATATTTAACAAGAAAGACAAAAGTAGGACAATTAATGATGATTATATATGCATGAGACATATTCTCAACAGTATGTGTGATTCGTTGTTCGACATTTATCAGAGCAGCAACTCCGCAAAAGAATTATGGGAGAAATTGGAATCAAGATACATGCAAGAAGATACTACAAGTAAGAAGTTTCTTGTTTCTCAATTTAATAATTATAAAATGGTAGACAATAGGCCTGTAATGGAACAAATGTATGAAATCAAACGTATTCTCAATAATTACAAACAACATGATATGCATATGGATGAAACAATCATTGTATCTTCCATAATTGATAAACTTCCTCCATCATGGAAAGATTTTAAAAAATCTTTAAAACATAAGAAAGAGGACATATCTCTTGAGCAATTGGGTAATCACCTTCGTTTAGAAGAAGAGTATCGTAAACAAGATGATATTAAAAATCAAATTACTCATGAGAAGGTGCACGTAATGGAGGAAGGAAATTCAAGTAAAACTTCCAAGAAAAGAAATCGAGATTTTAGAAAATCTTATGAAAATCATAATGTTAATAGTAATAATAACAATAGAAAGAAAAAGAAAGGAAATTGCTATCATTGTGGAAAACCAGGACACTTTAAAAATGAGTGTAGGTTCTTAAAAATGTCGCTACTGCGAAAATCGGCGCCGGCTGACAGAAGAGTCGCCACCGTGCGTTATTTATCCCAACGGAGGGAAAGGAAACGCTCGAGGTAAACCTACCGCAAAACGGGGAAAGGAATGGTCATCGCAACCAAAACCTGGATTCGGGAGTCGGTTACGCAAGGGGAAGGTATTAGCACCCCTCACGTCCGTCGTACTCGACGGGATCCACACTTGTTTTCGGATATGGATTGTTATTTCTATCTAAACTAAAGGTCAGGGTTAAAAAGAAAAGAAAACGACTCGGCAAAGTATCGCACTTTATGCCTACGTATTCCCGTCTAGAACGAGAAATCAGAGTCAACGTAGTTCACCTACCTACAGGAAAGGAGGGGAAGGTTGCTCGCTAGGATATCGCATCCTATGCCTACGTACTTTCATACAGCATGAAAGATCAGAGCAAACGTAGTTCGGGCCACGTACGACACAAGTCTGTTTTGATTGTTTTTATCTCCTTCTGAAAAAGGGTTTTCCTGATTAGCAGTCCAAGCGGACAAAAATGACATTTTGATGAGTTCACATTCTTTTACGGAAGAAGTGTCTTTTATTGTGTTTGAAATATTTATTGTGTTTTTCTGTTTGTTTTGAGAAAGAAGAGACAGAACTCTAACCTACGGTTGCGAAGGGAATCAAACAAACCTGATGTTATCATGCATGGGTTAAGACCTAGTGTCTATCATGCTCCTCTCTTGCGCAGAGAGAAACAAAGATCCTAAGGGAATAGACGGAAACAGAAACAATAGCATATATACAATAAAGCAGTAAAATGCATGGATGCAGCAATACAAGCGAGGCAAGGGAGCCCCACTCAACCTCGAACCTAGAAAACAATAGGCAAAAGTGAACAGAATTCACTTTCAACCCAACAGGTTAAACAGCAAACAATACAGTCAGGGAAAACCAAACAATACATCAAAAACAGCAAAAATAAACAGCCACAGCAGCTCTGCATCAACATCTGTCTTCAAGTCATCTCCAACAGCTACAAGCTTCAAGCAATGCATCAATCTCCATCTCCACAGCCTTCAAGCAAGGTCTTTGATTATCAGTCTTCCATCTGCAATGGCTTTTCTTCAAGTCTCAATCTCCAAGATGAATATCAGTCAATAAGATGAAGTGAATGTTAAACAGTCAACTGCCTACCAAGGGTGGCTCATTAACTGTTAACATTATACAGACAACTTTCTCTCAAAAGTTCTATCTTTCAAATACATTCACTGATCCTTCCAAAGGAAGGAGGTGGATATTTGAAAGAGACTTTGAATCATAGAGAAAGAATGGAGGCAGACAAGGCCTTCCATGTTTGTGAATCAAGTTTTCTACCCTAGAGCTCTGCCTAGCTCTTAAATCCTATGCTCCTCAACAGCTGCCAGCAAAGGATGCTCCTCATCAACTCTGGAAGTTGGTCTTCAATCTCTTGATCTCCAATGGACTTCATCATCACAAGTCTTCAGCTCTCCCAATCCCCAAGCAAACCCAATACCCCACACAAACAAATGAAATAACCCTAGAGAGGGCACGCCACACAGTCAGACAAATATAAGCAGTATACTAATAGCAGTAGGGGAATCCTAATATTTTCTAAGGGATCTATTATTTACCCATAATCCCCATAGTCCCATACCCCAAAGATTCAATCTACAACTCTTAAGGGAAATGATTTAATTCTCCTATGTTATCTCCTAAACCCTAGTTTTGATCATGTTATTCACACCTAAACAAATCACCTAAGATTAAATTCTAAAATCATGAATTAAATTTTATATACAAGATAAAGGTCTAAGCTAATCAACCTAAAAAGAATGGATTAAAAATGTTAAAGCATCTAATCAAACCAAAATTAACAAATTCATGCACTAAACTAAACATCATTTAATCCTATTTAAAAGAAAAATATGCCAAAAATATAAAAACAAAATGAAATATTAATTTTTTGTATGATAATTTTCTTAACAAAATTATGCACAATATGCAAAAAGAACCAATTAAAATCATGCATTTTTCTATTTGTTATGGATTTTCAAAGAATTAAAAAAATTGAATGAAAATAATATGATTTAAAATTGGATGAGGGTGCATCTAGTAATAAAAATCAGTTGAAATGAAAGGATGGGCCCAGACTGGGGGGCGCGTATAGCAAGCGCGTCTGGGCCCAATGACTCAGAAAATTTAATCAAAAAATAAAAAAAACTGGAACGGTGTATATAGCAAGGTTTTTAGTTCATTAGGTTTGGGCCTGAAGATAGGGGGTGGCATTAGCAAGGATTGCAAAGCCCAGCAGAAGAGCTTTAATGAAACGGTGCGTAGCACCTTTGGAAGTTCCCTCTGTTTTCAGCTTTAAACGTGAGCCATACGATCAAGGTCTGAGTCATGGTCAACAGATGGATCCAACGGCCTGGGGTCATCGTCTACCTCCAGCAAACCCTAGATTCAGAAAACCCTAACCATGCACGAATTTTATACTCCTCTGTTCTCCATTGTCTCTCCATGAAATCACACGATTCAAAGAGCAAAGTTGCTCTATTCCTTCCCCTCTACACAGCCATATCATCAGCTCCTTCTAAAACTCAACCAATAATCAAACCCGATGAGTAGAACAACTCGGTTCCACCATTTTCACCTGATATCAACCTTGAGAATTCTTGCTAAATTCTATCCTAACATAATCTACATCTCATGCTGATTATTCTAAACTAATTAATGAGGATTATCGTGCCATATTCCATGAGTTATAAGCCTTAACAGCTTTGGTACACCATGATCAACCTTCATGAAACTTCTTCAAACTCACCAAAATCAATCACCTAACTATGCCTAACCATTCTAACCTAATGATTCACTATGATTCTAACTAATTCAGTCAATTCGAAGAGGAAACTTACCTGGTGTAAATGATGAAAACAGCTATGGAAATCCTTGGATTTGATGCTTGCAATGATCTGAACTTGATCCACACACTCAAGTCTTGATTCTGTATGCAAAGATTCTTGTTCAATCCTCTTGAATTCAGCAATCCCAAAGTTCTTGCACCTTGGATGATAAAGTTGTATGGCACGATTTCTCTTCAATTCAGCCAAATTCTTGTGTGAATTGTGATCTATGAATGATATTGATGATGATCAAATCAAGAAAAATGGAAATTGATAGAGATTTGAGAGAGTTTGAGATGCTTTTGCAAATTGGAAGAATGATGTGAAACTTGGTATCATGCACAAAATGAATCACCAACCATGGCATGAAGCTCTTCAATTCAATATATAGATGGCAATAGAAAGTCCTAGAACCTTGGAGAAACTTCCCATGCACACTTTCCCTTGGATTTGGATTATGTAACTTCCTTTGTAAGTAACCAAGCATATCTTTCAATTCTTGAACCAAACTCAAAATTATACTTTTTCCAATGTTCTTAAAACATTTATTCCAATCAAAATGACCTATAATTTCACCCCATTTGGTCAACATATGAAAAATCTCCATTTTAGGTCATTTTTTATTCATTAAATCCACCAATTTTGAAACCTTGAGCTATGAGTCTTTCCAATCTTTCATGGTCACTTTTCTAGACTCAAAATGTCATTTGGAGCAAGTTTGATGTTGTGAAGTTTTTCATTTGAAGCTTCCTTGTATGAGTTTTGGGCATAGGCTTGAAATGACCTGTAATTCTCAGATGACCAAAATACCCTTTGCTTGCCAAGACCATAAGTAGAGTTCCACAAATCATATGAAGGCATACCATACCATTATAGAAAGCTAAGACAATGAGGAACAACTCTTATGTTGACCAGAAATTCATTTGAAATCTCCTTGAGGGGTAAAAGTTTCTTGGAAGACAAGTAACTTTCACAGACAAAATTTCAGATACCTCAGATGACCTGTAACTTGCAAGGACCATAACTTGAGTTCTATAAATCTCCTTGATGTCTTCCACCACGAAAATTAAAGGTCTTGAGATCCTCTACAAGTTTCATGTTGTCCAAGGATCCATTTGAAGCTTGCATTTTGACTTATCTTGCTTGGAAGTTTGACCTAAATCAGGGGATTTTACACAGAAACCCTAATTTAGAAACTCCTCTTCTCCTTGATTTCTCTTGATTTCTTCTTGACATATCACCATATCCTTATCCACATGCCAAAGTATGAACCCCACATATCTCAAATAGACCTCAATGCCTTTCAATCAATCAATTGACCTAGGGTTGACCCATGGTTGACCCAAATGAAATCCTAGTTGACTGTCTTCAACTGCAATTCTTGTGATCACATCAATGACTTGGCTCCTTTGCAAAATGACTCTCTAAGTCCTCTATGATGTCTAGATACTCTCCATGCTCAGCCCACAGCTCACAATTTCTTTGATGATCTTCAGATACCCTCAGATAGGAGATGGATGCACTGCTTGATCCATTGACTTCTTTAGCTTCAATTTCTTCTCTGATGACTTGGATGAGATTGAATTAGAACAATAACCTCTTGATAGGCTCATAGAGATGAGGATAGTACTTGGTCCATTGTTGGATGACTTGTTATGCTATGCTATGCAGATGATTAGGCTATGTGCATGACTCTATATGCAAATGCTAATGATATTGAAACATAAACCAAATGAATAAGGTTGAGCAAATTTTAGGGTGCAACAGCTGCCCCTATTCAAGCGACTTGGACCCGATTGGGTGAAGAGCGAACGGCCTTCAAACATTCGAGGTACGAGACGGTTGAATACTAAGAACCCGGAAATTTGCCAACCACAGAAATAAACTGCACCACTGCTTGGGGAACGACATCCACCAACGGACTCTAACTGTTACGGCAACCCACTGATCTCTTAGCGACGTGCTGGGGATTATTTTCATCAGCCTGAAAAGATTCTATCATTGCAAGGATAGAACTAAAACTTGTCCACGTTAGGACTCCACCTGTTGTCAACTTGGAAAAACTTCGGTAACTTCGCTGGGGATAATTCGTCTGCATTTTATTAGAAATAAATTGTCCACGTTAGGAATAAACTCTTCCACGTACGGAATCATCTCTTCTGTATCTGTCCATGTCAGGACTAAACTCTTCCACGTCAGGAATAAACTTCGCCTAGATCTGTCCACGTCAGGACTAAACTCTTCCACGTCAGGAATAAACTTCGCCTAGATCTGTCCACGTCAGGACTAAACTCTTCCACGTAAGGAACACATCTTTTTTCCACGTAAGGAATCACATCTTTCCACGTAAGGAAACCAACTTCTTTTCTGAATCTGTCCACGTCAGGACTAAACTTTCCACGTAAGGAATACATCGTTCTTCCACGTAAGGAATGCCATCTTTCCACGTAAGGAAACGATCTTACCTTTCCACGTAAGGAATCAATCTTCTTTCCACGTAAGGAAACCATCTTCTTTCCACGTAAGGAATCACAATCTTATCTTGATCTGTCCACGTCAGGACTCCAATCTTTCCACGTAAGGAATACAATCTTTCCACGTAAGGAATCAATCCTTCCACGTAAGGAATACCACTCTTTCTGATTTGTCCACGTAAGGAATATATTGCTTTTCCACGTCAGGAATCAACTTCTTTCCACGTAAGGAATAATTTCTCTCCTTGATTTGTCCACGTAAGGACTCCCCTCTTGACTTGCTGAGGAAATAAAACTCGTCCACGTCAGGACACACACTTTGCCAACAACACGAAGAAGGATAAATTTGTCCACGTCAGGACTCTCATATCTTGTCATCACGAAGAACTATAAACTTTGTCCACGTCAGGACGCACATCTCACCATTACGAATAAAGATATCTGCTGGAAATAAATGGTCCACGTCAGGACACCAACACAAGGAGTAATCAATTCTGTCAACATTATGACTTCACATTCAATCAATACCAAGAAATCAAATCTGTCCACGTTAGGACTAGCACATATCGTCAATTTGAGGAAATCCATCTGTCTGCGTCAGGCCTTCACATTCCATCAATTCTGAGAAGTCGAACCTGTCCACGTTAGGACTAACACCTCTTATTAGCCCGGGGAAATAAATCTGTCCACGTTAGGACCCCCACTTCTCTAGCACGAGGAAAACCCGTCAATATAGGAATAGATTGTCCACGTCAGGACTCATTTCTCCATTGGTCCCAAACCACAAACTTCTTAGTACTGACGTGACAGCGACTTTGAGGCGGACTCTACTGGGGATATTTGGAAACCAAACTACCGGACGCCTGTTCTGATAACCGGCGGCAGCCTCTGAAATTCTGGTTCATGAAACCTTTTGATGACAAATAACTTTGCTTGGGGACAAGGAGATATTTTGCCTACTAACTCTGGCGGGGAAAACAAGAGAAATTCACAAATAACTCTGTTCGGAGACAAAGAGAACCTCATCATGATAACTCTGTGGGGAATAATGCCAAAGCTGACACTTCATTGAATGTCTCGCGTCGAGACCTCGAATGTTTAGTGATTTATTGGACCAAGAACTCCCTCACCCTGCATGAGAAATAACACTTGAAACAAACGGTTAGCCAACCTGGTTTATGTTTCAAAATGCATATGTTTGACAATGACGCAATGCTCCATTCGACATGGAAATGCTACACGTTTTTATTTGGTGGATGCAAGTATGACACTATATGCCAATGCAAATGCAGACTCGAACTGCTGGGATACAGGAACTGCTCCAGCAAAATAAATGTTGAAGACAACGCCAACTCCGCTGGGGATAGCCAGGTGCTACAGAACTATTCCAGCAAAATAAATGCTGGAAGAGTGAAGTTGACTCAGCTGGGAAATTGGGAACTTAAACCAAGCACCTCATTGAAGTAACACCCTGCTGGGGAATATAACTCTGCTGGAGGATAGCGGATAAGCCTGGTATGATCGAACTTCTGCTGGGGAGTGAACGGATATCACACGGTATTTTGACAAAATAAATGTCAGGGCGCCCGACCAACTCTGCCGGGGAGAGTCTTAATCTTCAAGTTCCACTGGGAGGAATGAAAATACTTGCTGAAAAGAGAATTCCGCTAAGGACGAAACGATTCTCTTGGGGAAAATCAACTGACTCCGCTGGGGGAGAGTAAATGACCCTGCGGGGAAAGGTAAACTTCCTGAATACAACTCACCAATCGGAAATATTAATCTTCTGAGGCTAAACCACTCTGCTTGAGATGCACTGCCTGAATACAGTCTGCAATCTTGGAGTCACCAAACTCTGCTAAGGATAAACGACTTTGCTGGAGAATGCCCTTTGGCACCAACTACGACTAGCTGGGGAATTTGATCCTTCTTCAGTGAGGAACATTGTTATCTCAGAAGCGCGACCTGCGTGGGGAGCGAGTCTTTCGTTACGAGCTTCTGGTCCATACTGCACTCTTTTGATCGTCTTCTTCATACGGCTACGAACCCTGCAACAACACAAACAAGCCAAGACAAGCCTATACAACCAAATCTATTCAGGTTAGCGTTAGTGTTTTCAGTTAATTCAAAGTTTTAGCAATTGTTGGCAAGGGCCAACGACGTTATACACATGCTAGTTTCATCAAACTTAGGCGTTTATCATGCACAAAACAGTAAAGAACCAGCATCAAATACTGAATAACATATTTTATTGATTGGGCCCCTGAATGGGCGGAGTTTTTGTACACGGGATGTAACTCCTGAAAAGAGGAAGCTACGCACAACAAATATACAAATATGCATAAGAAGCATAAATATATTGACAAATTAAATTTGTACACATGTCGGCAACGGGATGCAGACGAACACCACGAGCTGATCCTCCTATGACTCGCCCGACTCTAATGCTTTTCCCGGTATCCACACTTCCGAAGAGATTGTATCTGATAATCGACCCCTCGAGTATATTCTCCCGCACCAAAGCTCAATGCAGTATCAAATTCGGACCGCAGTCATTTGCTTTTCAAATCCCTAACTTTTGCGTGAACCGCCCTTTACGGGTTTTCAGTTCACCGGGATACCCTTTTTTGCCGAAGCCGCCCAGTGTAGGTTTTCAACTTCGCGGGTGTACATTTTTTCATTTTATCCCTAACTTTTGCCCGAACCTTTCATTCTGTTTTTGGTTCGCCAGGATGCCCCATTTTTGCCTGGACTCTCTTTTTTCTGTCCAGCGGGTTAATTTTAAGCAAAGTATTTTTTAACTGCGTCCGAATTCACAGGCGACGTAAAGTCTTCACCGTCCATGGTGGACAACAACAACGCTCCTCCTGAAAAGACTTTTCTAACAACGTATGGCCCTTCGTAGTTGGGGGTCCACTTGCCCCTGTGATCTGCCTGTGGCGGGAGAATCCTTTTCAGCACAAGGTCGCCCGTCTGAAAGCTCCGAGGATGTATCTTCTTATCATATGCTTTCTTCATTCGGCTCTGGTACAAACGACCGTACGCTAGAGAAGCTAGCCTCTTCTCATCCATTAAACTCAGTTGGTTCAACCTGTCTTTCACCCATTCTGCCTCATCTAGTTGAACGTCTCGTAGTACTCTCAGCGACGGAATCTCGACTTCTAATGGTAGCACTGCTTCCATTCTGTATACCAACGAGAACGGGGTTGCCCCGGTTGATGTGCGTACCGTCGTACGATAACCGTGCAAAGCGAAAGGTAGCATCTCATGCCAATCCTTATAGGTCACCACCATCTTCTGAACGATCTTCTTGATATTCTTATTGGCCGCTTCAACAGCGCCATTCATCTTGGGTCGGTAATGGGAGGAGTTGTAATGTTCGATCTTGAAATTCTGACAGAGCTCCTTCATCATTTTGTTATTCAGGTTTGAACCGTTGTCCGTGATTATCCGCTCGGGGATTCCATATCTGCAAATGATATCTCTCTTGATGAACCTGGCCACCACCTGCTTAGTCACATTTGCATAAGACGCCGCTTCCACCCATTTGGTGAAATAATCGATTGCTACTAGAATGAACTGGTGCCCGTTAGAAGCTGTCGGCTCGATCTTTCCAATCATATCGATTCCCCACATCGAGAATGGCCATGGCGATGACATCACATTCAGAGGACTCGGAGGCACATGGATCTTATCAGCATAGATTTGGCACTTGTGGCACTTCCTCGCAAACTTGAAACAATCAGTTTCCATAGTTAGCCAAAAGTAACCTGCCCACAGCAGCTTCCTCGTCATAGCATGCCCACCAGCATGCATACCGAAGGTACCTTCATGTATCTCCTCCATGAGCAGCTTTGCCTCTTTTTCATCTACGCAACGCAGCAGCACCAAGTCGTGATTTCTTCTGTATAAGACACCGTCCGGATTCAAATAGAAATTACCCGTCAATCTCCTGAGAGTCTTCTGATCTTGACTAGATGCCCCAGCCGGATACTCTTTGTTCTTCAGGAAATTAAGGATATCAAAATACCATGGTTTATCGTCAGATGCTTCGTCAATAGCAAACACGAAGGCAGGTCTGTCAAGCCGAGAGATAACAATGCTGGGAGCCTCGTTCCAGAAGTTGACCTTGTACATGGAAGACAAAGTGGCCAGGGCGTCAGCCATCTGATTCTCCGCTCGCGGTACATGATGCAATTCAACCTTGTCAAAGAAAGGCAACAATCTCCTTGCATAGTTCATGTATGGTATTAAATTGGGCTGGCGTGTCTCCCGTTCCCCTTTGATTTGATTCACCACCAAAGCTGAGTCTCTGTATACGTCCAGATTTTTGATTCGCAAATCAATGGCTTCTTCAAGCCCCATTATACAAGCTTCGTATTCGGCTTCATTATTGGTAACTGCAAAGGTCAGTCGAGCGGTCAACGGGATGTGCGACCCGTGTGGAGTAGTGATGATTGCCCCTATTCCGCTACCGTAGGCATTCACAGCCCCGTCAAAGATCAACTTCTATTTGGAACCCAATTCTGGTCCTTCATCTGGCAACGGCTCTTCACAATCTTTCATCTTTAGGTACATGATATCCTCGTCAGAAAAATCAAACCTCATCGATTAGTAATCTTCAATAGGCTGCTCTGCCAAGTACTCAGACAGTACACTCCCCTTTATAGCCTTCTGCGAGACATATTGGATGTCGTATTCAGTCAAGACCATCTGCCACCGGGCAATTCTTCCTGATAACGCCTGCTTTTCGAACACATATTTGATAGGATCCATCTTCGAGATGAGCATGGTTGTATGATTCAGCATGTATTGCCTTAAACGCTTGGCGGCCCAGGCTAGCGCGCAACAAGTCTTTTCAAGCATTGAATATCGAGATTCACATTCAGTAAATTTCTTACTCAAGTAGTATATCGCATGCTCTTTTCTTCCTGTCTCGTCGTGTTGACCGAGAACACAACTCATGCTTCCCTCAAGAACTGTCAAATACATAATCAAGGGTCTCCCTGCCACTGGGGGTATCAAAATAGGAGGCTCCTGCAAATACTGCTTTATTTTATCGAACGCCTTTTGAAAATTCTCGTTCCACGTCACAGCTTGATCTTTCTTCAACAGCTTGAATAATGGTTCACACGTAGCAGTTAGGTGAGATATGAACCGAGCGATGTAGTTCAACCTCCCTAAAAACCCGCGCACCTCTTTCTCTGTTTTAGGCGTCGGCATCTCTTGAATTGCTTTTATTTTAGCAGGATCAACCTCTATTCCCTTTTCACTTACGATAAACCCCAGCAGTTTACCCGATCTCACCCCGAAGGTGCATTTGTTAGGGTTCAGTCTCAGCCTGAACTTCCTAAGCCTTTTGAATAACTTCAGCAGATTCACCAAATGCTCTTCCTTCGTCTGGAATTTGGCAATCATATCGTCAACATAAACTTCGATCTCCTTATGCATCATATCATGAAAAAGAGTCGTCATTGCACGCTGATACGTTGCCCCAACATTCTTCAACCCGAAGGGCATCACTTTATAACAAAATGTTCCCCAAGGCGTAATGAAAGTAGTCTTCTCCATGTCCTCTGGCGCCATTTTAATCTGATTATAGCCCGAGAAGCCATCCATGAAGGAGAATACGGAGTATTGAGCAGTATTATCAACTAGCACATCGATATGAGGAAGCAGAAAATCGTCTTTTGGGCTCGCTTTATTCAAGTCACGGTAATCTACGCACATTCTCACTTTACCGTCTTTCTTCGGCACTGGTACGATGTTAGCGACCCATGAGGGATATTTTGTCACAGCCAGGAAACCAGCATCCCACTGTTTTTGAACTTCTTCTTTGATCTTCACTGCCATATCGGGTCTAGTTCTGCGAAGCTTTTGTTTGACCGGCGGGCATTCTTCTTTCAACGGCAGCCGGTGCACAACCATATCTGTATCGAGCCCAGGCATGTCCTCATACGACCAAGCGAACACATCACTATACTCTCTGAGCATTTCAACCAGTCTTCGCTTGATGTCGCTCTGCAGTGCGGCTCCTATACGAATATTCTTTTCAACCCCTTCCGACCCCAGGTTAATAATCTCGATGACCTCTTCGTGAGGCAAAATGACTCTTTCCTCTTGCTTCACCAACCAAGACAATTCTTCAGGAACGTCACCATCTTCAACAATCTCCTCTTCGGCCTGAAATACCGGGTGTTCAAAGTCGGGACGAGTCATAGGTGGTTCAAGGATGTCATTTGAAAATGTTATCCTGCAAAAAGAAATGTTAAATGCTTCAAAATGCGTATAAAGCGAATAACCACGTTGCCATTTTATTGTAAAATACAAAACAAGAAAAAAAACGAGATTGTAATATTTGCACATGAAAAACGCCTTTTATTTAATGATAAACACGCAATGTTCATAACAGCACAGCCCTAAGCAGATCATGATGCCTCGGGCAAGACACCAGATTGTTCAACAATTAAAAACAAAGCATTACTGTTTAAGAGTCACAGGAACAATCTCCTGAATAGACCAGTTGCACAATCCCTGTCCTGGCATGCTCGGCTGAATCCAGGCGTCCATATCGCAATCGCTGTCTCCTTCGTCAGACTCTGAAGCAGCATTGATGGTCTCATGACATACTCCACTGGTAGTGATGGTTATTGGTCCTCTGAAATGGGGTGCCCCCACAGCAGGTGTTGATGACGACGGTTGATATCCTAGCCCGAAACGGTCCATCTTCACAGGAATATCCAGCACTTTGCCCCAGCCCTTGGTCTCACCAGCCTCTACCAGAGCTTGAGCTTCTTTATATGACGAGATGGCTATCTCTGACACTTTGCTCGGCCCGGGACCTTTGTCCTTGATGCGCAACCCTTCAAATGCCTGACAGGGTGTTTCGTGAATCTCTCCGTCGACCTCCACATACTTAAATGATGACAAATGGCTGACCAGGATGTCCTCTTCTCCGCAGACTGTGACCACGCTGTCTCCTACCATATATTTTAACTTTTGATGCAAGGTAGACGTGACTGCCCCTGCACCATGAATCCAGGGTCTTCCGAGAAGGCAGCTATATGCAGACTGGATGTCCATGATGTAAAATTCAGTCGCGAAAACCTCCGGCCCCACCTGTAGAGGCAATGTTATCGATCCAAAAACCGTTCTTCGCGTCCCATCAAATGCCCTGACTACCAAGTCACTGGGCGTGCACAGGATTCCTCTGACATCTAGCTTCATCATTGCTTTCTTGGGCAGCACGTTTAAGGACGATCCGGTATCGACCAATACATGCGACATGACTGATCCTCTACACTCGACAGATACGTGTAGCGCCATATTATGCTCCCTCCCCTTCGGGGTCAAATCGAAGTCTGTAAAGCCCAAGCTATGGCCTGCACTCACATGCGCCAACACTCCCTCCAGCTGATTCACGGAAACATCTTGGGGTACGAAGGAAGTATCCAGGACTTTCAACAGTGCATTTCTGTGAGCTTCAGAGCACAATAGCAACGACAGTATAGAGATCTTTGACGGCGTCTGTTGCAGATGCTCAACAATCTTATAATCACTTTTACGGATCAAGCGCATGAACTCCTCCACATCCTTCGATGCCGTTTCTTTGTCGCTTGCCTGCACAGGGACATTCTCAACCATCTTTCCTTTCCCCTTTGCCAGTCTTTCCGCCTCTACCTCAGGCGATGTGAAGATCCTCCCACTCCTTGTCATACCTCCGGTACCAACAACATTATCTACAGTCTCAGCTGGCTGCTTATTAACATCAATCTTTATCCCATCACAATACACTTCCAACCCATATGACCATGGGACTGCCTTTGTGCTCTCGTACGGGATTGGTCCGGCCTTAGTGATAGTGATTGGCGGTCGCTGGGCCGGTTCCGTTATAGTGATTGTCTTTCGAGGAATCGTCACAGTGGCCACATCACTTTGCTTGTCTGCTAATGCCCCTGCAGGTTCTTCAATTGCTGCTCGGTCAAATTGCAATGTGCCGCCATCTATTAAAGCCTGAATACCTTTCTTTAAATCATCACACCCCCCAGCTAGGGTCCAGCATTCTAAACAATACTCGTCACACCCTGGATAGACACCCCCTTGCAATAATCTGCTTTTTATTTCACACAACGGTGTCTTTAAATCGTCGACATTCATAATCAAATTCAAACCCTCCTCAGTCAAAATGGCGTTTGCCCCATGATTAGGCATGGGCTTCTGCACTATGTTCGGACCCGCTGTTCCAAAATTGATAGCCTTACTGTCCAATAAATCCTGTACTACATGCTTAAATGCATGGCAACCCTCTACATCATGGCCCGGAGCCCCAGAGTGGAATTCACAGTGCCTGCTTGCATCATAACCATACGGAGGAGTGCCTGTTATTGGCGCCAGCGTTCTCTTCTCTACCAAGTTCAACCCTAACAACGTCTGTAACAAATCTGCATACGTTGAAGGAGGCTTCTCAAACACTCTCCTTGGTTTACCCCCTTGGAATCTGCGTTGGGCAGGCTGTGCCCCCTGCTGCGGCTGCTGTTGCTGTTGTTGTTGAAACGGTTGTTGCTGAAACGGAATAGTAACGCTTGCCACCTGCTGCGGTTGATTATACTGGTTTCGACCTCTGCCTCGGCCTCGGCCTCGGCCCCCAAACACTGCGCTTGCATCGCCCTGACGGCGCCCACCAAAAGCCTTTCTGTTACTGCCAGATGCAGTAGATTCCTCAGCTTGGAATCTTCCCTGTTTAATGTTACTTTCAATCTTTTCTCCCATCAAAATTAAGTCTTAGAAACTGGCCAAAGATGTGTGAAACAACTTGTCATAAAACATACCGGTGAATGTTCCTATGAACATGTCATTCATTTCCTTGTCTTCTAAAGGAGGACGGACCCTAGCAGCCATGTCGCGCCATCTTTGCGCATACTCTTTAAAGCTCTCACCCTTCTTCTGAGACAGCCCTTGCAATTGGACCCGGTTGGGTGCCAAGTCGCTGTTGTACTTATAGTGAGCTACAAATGCCTCTGCCAGCTGCTTCCATGTCTTTATATGAGTTGGCTCCAACCCCATATACCACTCGAGGGAAGGACCTGACAAGCTATCTTGAAAGAAATGCATTAGCATCCTCTCATCAGTTGAATACGCAGACATTCTTCGGTAATAAGACCGCACGTGCACTTTCGGGCAGGTGTCCCCTTTATACTTATCAAACGTAGGAGCTTTGAATTTGATTGGCACCCTCAAGCCAGGTACCAGACCCATTGTTGACATGTCTAAGCCCACAGCACTTTGGTTCACGACCCCCCTCATCTGCTCTTCTAGCATTTTGATCCTCTGGGAATCATCCATAGGTCCCTCGAAACCTCCACCGGAGAAAGCGTCCTCCTGCTGATCTTCCTGCCAGTTACCATTCCCAGCTCCATACCCATCGTATCCATTGTTGCGGCCAGCTCTAATCTGATTCATCACCGGGCCTCGCCCCCTGTTACCGTACCCCGGAACAACTCCAGCAGGTCCAAAAGTCATTAACCCAGCGCCATTTCCATTTCCGAATCCTCCGTAACCCTGATTAGTCACACCGAATCCGTCCTGCCCAAAGCCTTGAGCATTGAAACCATATTTCCCAGCATTATCGAATCCCTGGTCATTGAATCCGAATCCAGCATTACCGAAGCCGTTGCCTCCCATATTATCACCCAAGTTGACATCACCAAGCCCAACGTTATGGACAGCAGTCTCGTTCCCAATTCCAACGTTACCGTTCCCAGCAGTAGTAGCGTTGTTGACATTAACAGCAGGTATGTTGACTACAGGTAGAGCCACTGGTGTGGGAGTACCATCCCCATGAACAGTGTCGACTCGCACAGACTGATGATCCTCATTCCCATGCCCAGCATTTCTTGCCAACAGAGGCTGCACCATAGCCTGCAAATTCTCCTGACCCTTTGCAATAGTCTCCATTGTCTGCATAAAGAGCGCTAGCTTCTCGCGCATATCTTGCATCTCATTCTGCATTTGATCCATGATTCTTCAGCAGTTGGTGCGAGTGGAGTATCTGTGCGGGCGCTGATCTGCAATCCTGAAAAGACCTGGTACAGAGCGGGAAATAAGATACCATCCAATGATTACCTGTAATGCAATATGAATACGAATGCAATGCAATGTGTGTCTGTGCATTAGGGAAATTCATTCATATTACTAGCACTGTCACTGCACTGGGGGGTGTGATGATTTAAAGAAAGGTATTCAGGCTTTAATAGATGGCGGCACATTGCAATTTGACCGAGCAGCAATTGAAGAACCTGCAGGGGCATTAGCAGACAAGCAAAGTGATGTGGCCACTGTGACGATTCCTCGAAAGACAATCACTATAACGGCACCGGCCCAGCGACCGCCAATCACTATCACTAAGGCCGGACCAATCCCGTACGAGAGCACAAAGGCAGTCCCATGGTCATATGGGTTGGAAGTGTATTGTGATAGGATAAAGATTGATGTTAATAAGCAGTCAGCTGAGACTGTAGATAATGTTGTTGGTACCGGAGGTATGACAAGGAGTGGGAGGATCTTCACATCGCCTGAGGTAAAGGCGGAAAGACTGGCAAAGGGGAAAGGAAAGATGGTTGAGAATGTCCCTGTGCAGGCAAGCGACAAAGAAACGACATCGAAGGATGTGGAGGAGTTCATGCGCTTGATCCGTAAAAGTGATTATAAGATTGTTGAGCATCTGCAACAGACGCCGTCAAAGATCTCTATACTGTCGTTGCTATTGTGCTCTGAAGCTCACAGAAATGCACTGTTGAAAGTCCTGGATACTTCCTTCGTACCCCAAGATGTTTCTGTGAATCAGCTGGAGGGAGTGTTGGCGCATGTGAATGTAGGCCATAGCTTGGGCTTTACAGACTTCGATTTGACCCCGAAGGGGAGGGAGCATAATATGGCGCTACACGTATCTGTCGAGTGTAGAGGATCATTCATGTCGCATGTATTGGTCGATACCGGATCGTCCTTAAACGTGCTGCCCAAGAAAGCGATGATGAAGCTAGATGTCAGAGGAATCCTGTGCACGCCCAGTGACTTCGTAGTCAGGGCATTTGATGGGACGCGAAGAACGGTTTTTGGATCGATAACATTGCCTCTACAGGTGGGGCCGGAGGTTTTCGCGACTGAATTTTACATCATGGACATCCAGCCTGCATATAGCTGCCTTCTCGGAAGACCCTGGATTCATGGTGCAGGGGCAGTCACGTCTACCTTGCATCAAAAGTTGAAATATATGGTAGGAGACAGCGTGGTCACAGTCTGCGGAGAAGAGGACATCCTGGTCAGCCATCTGTCATCATTTAAGTATGTGGAGGTCGACGGAGAGATTCACGAAACACCCTGTCAGGCATTTGAAGGGTTGCGCATCAAGGACAAAGGTCCCGGGCCGAGCAAAGTGTCAGAGATAGCCGTCTCGTCATGTAAAGAAGCTCAAGCTCTGGTAGAGGCTGGTGAGACCAAGGGCTGGGGTAAAGTGCTGGATATTCCTGTGCCGTCTCGTCATATTACTAGCACTGTCACTGCACTGGCACCTTCGCACTAGAATCGGGGAATGAATTTCCCTAATGCACAGACACACATTGCATTGCATTCGTATTCATATTGCATTACAGGTAATCATTGGATGGTATCTTATTTCCCGCTCTGTACCAGGTCTTTTCAGGATTGCAGATCAGCGCCCGCACAGATACTCCACTCGCACCAACTGCCGAAGAATCATGGATCAAATGCAGAATGAGATGCAAGATATGCGCGAGAAGCTAGCGCTCTTTATGCAGACAATGGAGACTATTGCAAAGGGTCAGGAGAATTTGCAGGCTATGGTGCAGCCTCTGTTGGCAAGAAATGCTGGGCATGGGAATGAGGATCATCAGTCTGTGCGAGTCGACACTGTTCATGGGGATGGTACTCCCACACCAGTGGCTCCACCTGTAGTTAACATACCTGCTGTTAATGTCAACAACGCTACTGCTGCTGGGAACGGTAACGTTGGAATTGGGAACGAGACTGCTGTCCATAACGTTGGGCTTGGTGATGTCAACTTGGGTGATAATATGGGAGGCAACGACTTCGGTAATGCTGGATTCGGATTCAATGACCAGGGATTCGATAATGCTGGGAAATATGGTTTCAATGCTCAAGGCTTTGGGCAGGACGGATTCGGTGTGACTAATCAGGGTTACGGAGGATTCGGAAATGGAAATGGCGCTGGGTTAATGACTTTTGGACCTGCTGGAGTTGCTCCGGGGTACGGTAACAGGGGGCGAGGCCCGGTGATGAATCAGATTAGAGTTGGCCGCAACAATGGATACGATGGGTATGGAGCTGGGAATGGTAACTGGCAGGAAGATCAGCAGGAGGACGCTTTCTCCGGTGGAGGTTTCGAGGGACCTATGGATGATTCCCAGAGGATCAAAATGCTAGAAGAGCAGATGAGGGGGGTCGTGAACCAAAGTGCTGTGGGCTTAGACATGTCAACAATGGGTCTGGTACCTGGCTTGAGGGTGCCAATCAAATTCAAAGCTCCTACGTTTGATAAGTATAAAGGGGACACCTGCCCGAAAGTGCACGTGCGGTCTTATTACCGAAGAATGTCTGCGTATTCAACTGATGAGAGGATGCTAATGCATTTCTTTCAAGATAGCTTGTCAGGTCCTTCCCTCGAGTGGTATATGGGGTTGGAGCCAACTCATATAAAGACATGGAAGCAGCTGGCAGAGGCATTTGTAGCTCACTATAAGTACAACAGCGACTTGGCACCCAACCGGGTCCAATTGCAAGGGCTGTCTCAGAAGAAGGGTGAGAGCTTTAAAGAGTATGCGCAAAGATGGCGCGACATGGCTGCTAGGGTCCGTCCTCCTTTAGAAGACAAGGAAATGAATGACATGTTCATAGGAACATTCACCGGTATGTTTTATGACAAGTTGTTTCACACATCTTTGGCCAGTTTCTCAGACTTAATTTTGATGGGAGAAAAGATTGAAAGTAACATTAAACAGGGAAGATTCCAAGCTGAGGAATCTACTGCATCTGGCAGTAACAGAAAGGCTTTTGGTGGGCGCCGTCAGGGCGATGCAAGCGCAGTGTTTGGGGGCCGAGGCCGAGGCAGAGGTTGAAACCAGTATAATCAACCGCAGCAGGTGGCAAGCGTTACTATTCCGTTTCAGCAACAACCGTTTCAACAACAACAGCAACAGCAGCCGCAGCAGGGGGCACAGCCTGCCCAACGCAGATTCCAAGGGGGTAAACCAAGGAGAGTGTTTGAGAAGCCTCCTTCAACGTATGCAGATTTGTTACAGACGTTGTTAGGGTTGAACTTGGTAGAGAAGAGAACGCTGGCGCCAATAACAGGCACTCCTCTGTATGGTTATGATGCAAGCAGGCACTGTGAATTCCACTCTGGGGCTCCGGGCCATGATGTAGAGGGTTGCCATGCATTTAAGCATGTAGTACAGGATTTATTGGACAGTAAGGCTATCAATTTTGGAACAGCGGGTCCGAACATAGTGCAGAAGCCCATGCCTAATCATGGGGCAAACGCCATTTTGACTGAGGAGGGTTTGAATTTGATTATGAATGTCGACGATTTAAAGACACCGTTGTGTGAAATAAAAAGCAGATTATTGCAAGGGGGTGTCTATCCAGGGTGTGACGAGTATTGTTTAGAATGCTGGACCCTAGCTGGGGGGTGTGATGATTTAAAGAAAGGTATTCAGGCTTTAATAGATGGCGGCACATTGCAATTTGACCGAGCAGCAATTGAAGAACCTGCAGGGGCATTAGCAGACAAGCAAAGTGATGTGGCCACTGTGACGATTCCTCGAAAGACAATCACTATAACGGCACCGGCCCAGCGACCGCCAATCACTATCACTAAGGCCGGACCAATCCCGTACGAGAGCACAAAGGCAGTCCCATGGTCATATGGGTTGGAAGTGTATTGTGATAGGATAAAGATTGATGTTAATAAGCAGTCAGCTGAGACTGTAGATAATGTTGTTGGTACCGGAGGTATGACAAGGAGTGGGAGGATCTTCACATCGCCTGAGGTAAAGGCGGAAAGACTGGCAAAGGGGAAAGGAAAGATGGTTGAGAATGTCCCTGTGCAGGCAAGCGACAAAGAAACGACATCGAAGGATGTGGAGGAGTTCATGCGCTTGATCCGTAAAAGTGATTATAAGATTGTTGAGCATCTGCAACAGACGCCGTCAAAGATCTCTATACTGTCGTTGCTATTGTGCTCTGAAGCTCACAGAAATGCACTGTTGAAAGTCCTGGATACTTCCTTCGTACCCCAAGATGTTTCTGTGAATCAGCTGGAGGGAGTGTTGGCGCATGTGAATGTAGGCCATAGCTTGGGCTTTACAGACTTCGATTTGACCCCGAAGGGGAGGGAGCATAATATGGCGCTACACGTATCTGTCGAGTGTAGAGGATCATTCATGTCGCATGTATTGGTCGATACCGGATCGTCCTTAAACGTGCTGCCCAAGAAAGCGATGATGAAGCTAGATGTCAGAGGAATCCTGTGCACGCCCAGTGACTTCGTAGTCAGGGCATTTGATGGGACGCGAAGAACGGTTTTTGGATCGATAACATTGCCTCTACAGGTGGGGCCGGAGGTTTTCGCGACTGAATTTTACATCATGGACATCCAGCCTGCATATAGCTGCCTTCTCGGAAGACCCTGGATTCATGGTGCAGGGGCAGTCACGTCTACCTTGCATCAAAAGTTGAAATATATGGTAGGAGACAGCGTGGTCACAGTCTGCGGAGAAGAGGACATCCTGGTCAGCCATCTGTCATCATTTAAGTATGTGGAGGTCGACGGAGAGATTCACGAAACACCCTGTCAGGCATTTGAAGGGTTGCGCATCAAGGACAAAGGTCCCGGGCCGAGCAAAGTGTCAGAGATAGCCGTCTCGTCATGTAAAGAAGCTCAAGCTCTGGTAGAGGCTGGTGAGACCAAGGGCTGGGCTAGGATATCAACCGTCGTCATCAACACCTGTTGTGGGGGCACCCCGTTTCAGAGGACCAATAACTATCACTGCTAGTGGAGTATGTCATGAGACCATCAACGCTGCTTCAGAGTCTGACGAAGGAGACAGCGATTGCGATATGGACGCCTGGATTCAGCCGAGCGTGCCAGGACAGGGATTGTGCAACTGGTCTATTCAGGAGATTGTTCCTGTGACTCTTAAACAGTAATGCTTTGTTTTTAATTGTTGAACAATCTGGTGTCTTGCCCGAGGCATCATGATCTGCTTAGGGTTGTGTTGTTATGAACATTGCGTGTTTATCATTAAATAAAAGGCGTTTTTCATGTGCAAATATTACGATCTCGGTTTTTTTCTTGTTTTGTATTTTACAATAAAATGGCAACGTGGTTATTCGCTTTATACGCATTTTGAAGCATTTAACCATTCTTTTTGCAGGATAACATTTTCAGATGACATCCTTGAACCACCTATGACTCGTCCCGACTTTGAACACCCGGTATTTCAGGCCGAAGAGGAGATTGTTGAAGATGGTGACGTTCCTAAAGAATTGTCTTGGTTGGTGAAGCAAGAGGAAAGAGTCATTTTGCCTCACGAAGAGGTCATCGAGATTATTAACCTAGGGTTGGAAGGGGTTGAAAAGAATATTCGTATAGGAGTCGCGCTGCAGAGCGACATCAAGCGAAGACTGGTTGAAATGCTCAGAGAGTATAGTGATGTGTTCGCTTGGTCGTATGAGGACATGCCTGGGCTCGATACAGATATGGTTGTGCACCGGCTGTCGTTGAAAGAAGAATGCCCGTCGGTCAAACAAAAGCTTCGCAGAACTAGACCCGATATGGCAGTGAAGATCAAAGAAGAAGTTCAAAAACAGTGGGATGCTGGTTTCCTGGCTGTGACAAAATATCCCTCATGGGTCGCTAACATCGTACCAGTGCCGAAGAAAGACGGTAAAGTGAGAATGTGCGTAGATTACCGTGACTTGAATAAAGCGAGCCCAAAAGACGATTTTCCGCTTCCTCATATCGATGTGCTAGTTGATAATACTGCTCAATACTCCGTATTCTCCTTCATGGATGGCTTCTCGGGCTATAATCAGATTAAAATGGCGCCAGAGGACATGGAGAAGACTACTTTCATTACGCCTTGGGGAACATTTTGTTATAAAGTGATGCCCTTCGGGTTAAAGAATGTTGGGGCAACGTATCAGCGTGCAATGACGACTCTTTTTCATGATATGATGCATAAGGAGATCGAAGTTTATGTTGACGATATGATTGCCAAATCCCAGACGGAGGAAGAGCATTTGGTGAATCTGCTGAAGTTATTCAAAAGGCTTAGGAAGTTCAGGCTGAGACTGAACCCTAACAAATGCACCTTCGGGGTGAGATCGGGTAAACTGCTGGGGTTTATCGTAAGTGAAAAGGGAATAGAGGTTGATCCTGCTAAAATAAAAGCAATTCAAGAGATGCCGACGCCTAAAACAGAGAAAGAGGTGCGCGGGTTTTTAGGGAGGTTGAACTACATCGCTCGGTTCATATCTCACCTAACTACTACGTGTGAACCATTATTCAAGCTGTTGAAGAAAGATCAAGCTGTGACGTGGAACGAGAATTGTCAAAAGGCGTTCGATAAAATAAAGCAGTATTTGCAGGAGCCTCCTATTTTGATACCCCCAGTGGCAGGGAGACCCTTGATTATGTATTTGACAGTTCTTGAGGGAAGCATGGGTTGTGTTCTCGGTCAACACGACGAGACAGGAAGAAAAGAGCATGCGATCTACTACTTGAGTAAGAAATTTACTGAATGTGAATCTCGATATTCAATGCTTGAAAAGACTTGTTGCGCGTTAGCCTGGGCCGCCAAGCGTTTAAGGCAATACATGCTGAATCATACAACCATGCTCATCTCGAAGATGGATCTTATCAAATATGTGTTCGAAAAGCAGGCGTTATCAGGAAGAATTGCCCGGTGGCAGATGGTCTTGACTGAATACGACATCCAATATGTCTCGCAGAAGGCTATAAAGGGGAGTGTACTGTCTGAGTACTTGGCAGAGCAGCCTATTGAAGATTACCAATCGATGAGGTTTGATTTTCCTGACGAGGATATCATGTACCTAAAGATGAAAGATTGTGAAGAGCCGTTGCCAGATGAAGGACCAGAATTGGGTTCCAAATGGAAGTTGATCTTTGACGGGGCTGTGAATGCCTACGGTAGCGGAATAGGGGCAATCATCACTACTCCACACGGGTCGCACATCCCGTTCACCGCTCGACTAACCTTTGCAGTTACCAATAATGAAGCCGAATACGAAGCTTGTATAATGGGGCTTGAAGAAGCCATTGATTTACGAATCAAAAATCTGGACGTATACAGAGACTCAGCTCTGGTGGTGAATCAAATCAAAGGCGAACGGGAGACACGCCAGCCCAATTTAATACCATACATGAACTATGCAAGGAGATTGTTGCCTTTCTTTGACAAGGTTGAATTGCATCATGTACCGCGAGCGGAGAATCAGATGGCTGACGCCCTGGCCACTTTGTCTTCCATGTACAAGGTCAACTTCTGGAACGAGGCTCCCAGCATTGTTATCTCTCGGCTTGACAGACCTGCCTTCGTGTTTGCTATTGACGAAGCATCTGACGATAAACCATGGTATTTTGATATCCTTAATTTCCTGAAGAACAAAGAGTATCCGGCTGGGGCATCCAGTCAAGATCAGAAGACTCTCAGGAGATTGGCGGGTAATTTCTATTTGAATCCGGACGGTGTCTTATACAGAAGAAATCACGACTTGATGCTGCTGCGTTGCGTAGATGAAAAAGAGGCAAAGCTGCTCATGGAGGAGATACATGAAGGTACCTTCGGTACGCATGCTGGTGGGCATGCTATGACGAGGAAGCTGCTGCGGGCAGGTTACTTTTGGCTAACTATAGAAACTGATTGTTTCAAGTTTGCGAGGAAGTGCCACAAGTGCCAAATCTATGCTGATAAGATCCATGTGCCTCCGAGTCCTCTGAATGTGATGTCATCGCCATGGTCATTCTCGATGTGGGGAATCGATATGATTGGAAAGATCGAGCCGACAGCTTCTAACGGGCACCGGTTCATTCTAGTAGCAATCGATTATTTCACCAAATGGGTGGAAGCGGCGTCTTATGCAAATGTGACTAAGCAGGTGGTGGCCAGGTTCATCAAGAGAGATATCATTTGCAGATATGGAATCCCCGAGCGGATAATTACGGACAACGGTTCAAACCTGAATAACAAAATGATGAAGGAGCTCTGTCAGAATTTCAAGATCGAACATCACAACTCCTCCCCTTACCGACCCAAGATGAATGGCGCTGTTGAAGCGGCCAATAAGAATATCAAGAAGATCGTTCAGAAGATGGTGGTGACCTATAAGGATTGGCATGAGATGCTACCTTTCGCTTTGCACGGTTATCGTACGACGGTACGCACATCAACCGGGGCAACCCCGTTCTCGTTGGTATACGAAATGGAAGCAGTGCTACCATTAGAAGTCGAGATTCCGTCGCTGAGAGTACTACGAGACGTTCAACTAGATCAGGCAGAATGGGTGAAAGACAGGTTGAACCAACTGAGTTTAATGGATGAGAAGAGGCTAGATTCTCTAGCGTACGGTCGTTTGTACCAGAGCCGAATGAAGAAAGCATATGATAAGAAGATACATCCTCGGAGCTTTCAGACGGGCGACCTTGTGCTGAAAAGGATTCTCCCGCCACAGGCAGATCACAGGGGCAAGTGGACCCCCAACTAAGAAGGGCCATACGTTGTTAGAAAAGTCTTTTCAGGAGGAGCGTTGTTGTTGTCCACCATGGACGGTGAAGACTTTACGTCGCCTGTGAATTCGGACGCAGTTAAAAAATACTTTGCTTAAAATTAACCCGCTGGACAGAAAAAAGAGAGTCCAGGCAAAAATGGGGCATCCTGGCGAACCAAAAACAGAATGAAAGGTTCGGGCAAAAGTTAGGGATAAAATGAAAAAATGTACACCCGCGAAGTTGAAAACCTACACTGGGCGGCTTCGGCAAAAAAGGGTATCCCGGTGAACTGAAAACCCGTAAAGGGCGGTTCACGCAAAAGTTAGGGATTTGAAAAGCAAATGACTGCGGTCCGAATTTGATACTGCATTGAGCTTTGGTGCGGGAGAATATACTCGAGGGGTCGATTATCAGATACAATCTCTTCGGAAGTGTGGATACCGGGAAAAGCATTAGAGTCGGGCGAGTCATAGGAGGATCAGCTCGTGGTGTTCGTCTGCATCCCGTTGCCGACATGTGTACAAATTTAATTTGTCAATATATTTATGCTTCTTGTGCATATTTGTATATTTGTTGTGCGTAGCTTCCTCTTTTCAGGAGTTACATCCCGTGTACAAAAACTCCGCCCATTCAGGGGCCCAATAAATAAAATATGTTATTCAGTATTTGATGTTGGTTCTTTACTGTTTTGTGCATGATAAACGCCTAAGTTTGATGAAACTAGCATGTGTATAACGTCGCTGGCCCTTGCCAACAATTGCTAAAACTTTGAATTAACTGAAAACACTAACGCTAACCTGAATAGATTTGGTTGTATAGGTTTGTCTTGGCTTGTTTGTGTTGTTGCAGGGTTCGTAGCCGTATGAAGAAGACGATCAAAAGAGTGCAGTATGGACCAGAAGCTCGTAACGAAAGACTCGTTCCCCACGCAGGTCGCGCTTCTGAGATAACAATGTTCCTCACTGAAGAAGGATCAAATTCCCCAGCTAGTCGTAGCTGGTGCCAAAGGGCATTCTCCAGCAAAGTCGTTTATCCTTAGCAGAGTTTGGTGACTCCAAGATTGCAGACTGTATTCAGGCAATGCATCTCAAGCAGAGTGGTTTAGCCTCAGAAGATTAATATTTCCGATTGGTGAGTTGTATTCAGGCAGTTTACCTTTCCTCACAGGGTCATTTACTCTCCCCTAGCGGAGTCAGTTGATTTTCCCCAAGAGAATCATTTCGTCCTTAGCGGAATTCTCTTTTCAGCAAGTATTTTCATTCCTCCCAGTGGAACTTGAAGATTAAGACTCTCCCCGACAGAGTTGGTCGGGCGCCCTGGCATTTATTTTGTCAAAATACCGTGTGATATCCGTTCACTCCCCAGCAGAAGTTCGATCATACCAGGCTTATCCGCTATCCTCCAGCAGAGTTATATTCCCCAGCAGGGTGTTACTTCAATGAGGTGCTTGGTTTAAGTTCCCAATTTCCCAGCTGAGTCAACTTCACTCTTCCAGCATTTATTTTGCTGGAATAGTTCTGTAGCACCTGGCTATCCCCAGCGGAGTTGGCGTTGTCTTCAGCATTTATTTTGCTGGAGCAGTTCCTGTATCCCAGCAGTTCGAGTCTGCATTTGCATTGGCATATAGTGTCATACTTGCATCCACCAAATAAAAACGTGTAGCATTTCCATGTCGAATGGAGCATTGCGTCATTGTCAAACATATGCATTTTGAAACATAAACCAGGTTGGCTAACCGTTTGTTTCAAGTGTTGTTTCTCATGCAGGGTGAGGGAGTTCTTGCTCCAATAAATCACTAAACATTCGAGGTCTCGACGCGAGACATTCAATGAAGTGTCAGCTTTGGCATTATTCCCCACAGAGTTATCATGATGAGGTTCTCTTTGTCTCCGAACAGAGTTATTTGTGAATTTCTCTTGTTTTCCCCGCCAGAGTTAGTAGGCAAAATATCTCCTTGTCCCCAAGCAGAGTTATTTGTCATCAAAAGGTTTCATGAACCAGAATTTCAGAGGTTGCCGCCGGTTATCAGAACAGGTGTCCGGTAGTTTGGTTTCCAAATATCCCCAGTAGAGTCCGCCTCAAAGTCGCTGTCACGTCAGTACTAAGAAGTTTGTGGTTTGGGACCAATGGAGAAATGAGTCCTGACGTGGACAATCTATTCCTATATTGACGGGTTTTCCTCGTGCTAGAGAAGTGGGGGTCCTAACGTGGACAGATTTATTTCCCCGGGCTGATAAGAGGTGTTAGTCCTAACGTGGACAGGTTCGACTTCTCAGAATTGATGGAATGTGAAGTCCTGACGCGGACAGATGGATTTCCTCAAATTGACGATATGTGCTAGTCCTAACGTGGACAAATTTGATTTCTTGGTATTGATTGAATGTGAAGTCATAATGTTGACAGAATTGATTACTCCTTGTGTTGGTGTCCTGACGTGGACCATTTATTTCCAGCAGATATCTTTATTCGTAATGGTGAGATGTGCGTCCTGACGTGGACAAAGTTTATAGTTCTTCGTGATGACAAGATACGAGAGTCCTGACGTGGACAAATTTATCCTTCTTCGTGTTGTTGGCAAAGTGTGTGTCCTGACGTGGACGAGTTTTATTTCCTCAGCAAGTCAAGAGGGGAGTCCTTACGTGGACAAATCAAGGAGAGAAATTATTCCTTACGTGGAAAGAAGTTGATTCCTGACGTTGAAAAGCAATATATTCCTTACGTGGACAAATCAGAAAGAGTGGTATTCCTTACGTGGAAGGATTGATTCCTTACGTGGAAAGATTGTATTCCTTACGTGGAAAGATTGGAGTCCTGACATGGACAGATCAAGATAAGATTATGATTCCTTACGTGGAAAGAAGATGGTTTCCTTACGTGGAAAGAAGATTGATTCCTTACGTGGAAAGGTAAGATTGTTTCCTTACGTGGAAAGATGGCATTCCTTACGTGGAAGAACGATGTATTCCTTACGTGGAAAGTTTAGTCCTGACGTGGACAGATTCAGAAAAGAAGTTGGTTTCCTTACGTGGAAAGATGTGATTCCTTACGTGGAAAAAAGATGTGTTCCTTACGTGGAAAGTTTAGTCCTGACGTGGACAGATTCAGAAAAGAAGTTGGTTTCCTTACGTGGAAAGATGTGATTCCTTACGTGGAAAAAAGATGTGTTCCTTACGTGGAAGAGTTTAGTCCTGACGTGGACAGATCTAGGCGAAGTTTATTCCTGACGTGGAAGAGTTTAGTCCTGACGTGGACAGATCTAGGCGAAGTTTATTCCTGACGTGGAAGAGTTTAGTCCTGACGTGGACAGATACAGAAGAGATGATTCCGTACGTGGAAGAGTTTATTCCTAACGTGGACAATTTATTTCTAATAAAATGCAGACGAATTATCCCCAGCGAAGTTACCGAAGTTTTTCCAAGTTGACAACAGGTGGAGTCCTAACGTGGACAAGTTTTAGTTCTATCCTTGCAATGATAGAATCTTTTCAGGCTGATGAAAATAATCCCCAGCACGTCGCTAAGAGATCAGTGGGTTGCCGTAACAGTTAGAGTCCGTTGGTGGATGTCGTTCCCCAAGCAGTGGTGCAGTTTATTTCTGTGGTTGGCAAATTTCCGGGTTCTTAGTATTCAACCGTCTCGTACCTCGAATGTTTGAAGGTCGTTCGCTCTTCACCCAATCGGGTCCAAGTCGCTTGAATAGGGGCAGCTGTTGCACCCTAAAATTTGCTCAACCTTATTCATTTGGTTTATGTTTCAATATCATTAGCATTTGCATATAGAGTCATGCACATAGCCTAATCATCTGCATAACATAGCATAGCAAGTCATCCAACAAGGGACCAAGTACTATCCTCATCTCTATGAGCCTATCAAGAGTTTATTGTTCTAATTCAATCTCATCCAAGTCATCAGAGAAGAAATTGAAGCTAAAGAAGTCAATGGATCAAGCAGTGCATCCATCTCCTATCTGAGGGTATCTAAAGATCATCAAAGAAATTGTGAGCTGTAGGCTAGGCATGGAGAGTATCTAGACATCATAGAGGACTTAGAGAGTCATTTTGCAAAGGAGCCAAGTCATTGATGTGATCACAAGAATTGCAGTTGAAGACAGTCAACTAGGATTTCATCTGGGTCAACCATGGGTCAACCCTAGGTCAATTGATTGATTGAAAGGCATTGAGGTCTATTTGAGAGATGTTGGGTTCATCCTTTGGCATGTGGATAAGGATATGGTGATATGTCAAGAAGAAATCAAGAGAAATCAAGGAGAAGAGGAGTTTCTAAATTAGGGTTTATGTGTAAAATCCCCTGATTTAGGTCAAACTTCCAATCAAGATAAGTCAAAATGCAAGCTTCAAATGGATCCTTGGCCAACATGAAACTTGTAGAGGATCTCAAGACCTTTAATTTGAGTGGTGGAAGACATCAAGGAGATTTATAGAACTCAAGTTATGGTCCTTGCAAGTTACAGGTCATCTGAGGTATCTGAAATTTTGTCTGTGAAAGTTACTTGTCTTCCAAGCAACTTTTACCCCTCAAGGAGATTTCAAATGAATTTCTGGTCAACATAAGAGTTGTTCCTCATTGTCTTAGATTTCTATAATGGTATGGTATGCCTTCATATTATTTGTGGAACTCTACTTATGGTCTTGGCAAGCAAAGGGTATTTTGGTCATCTGAGAATTACAGGTCATTTCAAGCCTATGCCCAAAACTCATACAAGGAAGCTTCAAATGAAAAACTTCACAACATCAAACTTGCTCCAAAAGACATTTTGAGTCTAGAAAAGTGACCATGAAAGATTGGAAAGACTCATAGCTCAAGGTTTCAAAATTGGTGGATTTAATAAATAAAAAATGACCTAAAATGGAGATTTTTCATATGTTGACCAAATGGGGTGAAATTATAGGTCATTTTGATTGGAAAAAATGTTTTAAGAACATTGGAAAAAGTAGAATTTTGAGTTTGGTTCAAGAATTGAAAGATATGCTTGGTTACTTACAAAGGAAGTTACATAATCCAAATCCAAGGGAAAGTGTGCATGGGAAGTTTCTCCAAGGTTCTAGGACTTTCTATTGCCATCTATATATTGAATTGAAGAGCTTCATGCCATGGTTGGTGATTCATTTTGTGCATGATACCAAGTTTCACATCATTCTTCCAATTTGCAAAAGCATCCCAAACTCTCTCAAATCTCTATCAATTTCCATTTTTCTTGATTTGATCATCATCAATATCATTCATAGATCACAATTCACACAAGAATTTGGCTGAATTGAAGAGAAATCGTGCCATACAACTTTATCATCCAAGGTGCAAGAACTTTGGGATTGCTGAATTCAAGAGGATTGAACAAGAATCTTTGCATACAGAATCAAGACTTGAGTGTGTGGATCAAGTTCAGATCATTGCAAGCATCAAATCCAAGGATTTCCATAGTTGTTTTCATCATTTACACCAGGTAAGTTTCCTCTTCGAATTGACTGAATTAGTTAGAATCATAGTGAATCATTAGGTTAGAATGGTTAGGCATAGTTAGGTGATTGATTTTGGTGAGTTTGAAGAAGTTTCATGAAGGTTGATCATGGTGTACCAAAGTTGTTAAGGCTTATAACTCATGGAATATGGCACGATAATCCTCATTAATTAGTTTAGAATAATCAGCATGAGATGTAGATTATGTTAGGATAGAATTTAGCCAGAATTCTCAAGGTTGATATCAGGTGAAAATGGTGGAACCGAGTTGTTCTACTCATCGGGTTTGATTATTGGTTGAGTTTTAGAAGGAGCTGATGATATGGCTGTGTAGAGGGGAAGGAATAGAGCAACTTTGCTCTTTGAATCGTGTGATTTCATGGAGAGACAATGGAGAACAGAGGAGTATAAAATTCGTGCATGGTTAGGGTTTTCTGAATCTAGGGTTTGCTGGAGGTAGACGATGACCCCAGGCCGTTGGATCCATCTGTTGACCATGACTCAGACCTTGATCGTATGGCTCACGTTTAAAGCTGAAAACGGAGGGAACTTCCAAAGGTGCTACGCACCGTTTCATTAAAGCTCTTCTGCCGGGCTTTGCAATCCTTGCTAATGCCACCCCCTATCTTCAGGCCCAAACCTAATGAACTAAAAACCTTGCTATATACACCGTTCCAGTTTTTTTATTTTTTGATTAAATTTTCTGAGTCATTGGGCCCAGACGCGCTTGCTATGCGCGCCCCCCAGTCTGGGCCCATCCTTTCATTTCAACTGATTTTTATTACTAGATGCACCCTCATCCAATTTTAATTCATATTATTTTCATTCAATTTTTTTAATTCTTTGAAAATCCATAACAAATAGAAAAATGCATGATTTTAATTGGTTCTTTTTGCATATTGTGCATAATTTTGTTAAGAAAATTATCATACAAAAAAATTAATATTTCATTTTGTTTTTATATTTTTGGCATATTTTTCTTTTAAATAGGATTAAATGATGTTTAGTTTAGTGCATGAATTTGTTAATTTTGGTTTGATTAGATGCTTTAACATTTTTAATCCATTCTTTTTAGGTTGATTAGCTTAGACCTTTATCTTGTATATAAAATTTAATTCATGATTTTAGAATTTAATCTTAGGTGATTTGTTTAGGTGTGAATAACATGATCAAAACTAGGGTTTAGGAGATAACATAGGAGAATTAAATCATTTGCCTTAAGAGTTGTAGATTGAATCTTTGGGGTATGGGACTATGGGGATTATGGGTAAATAATAGATCCCTTAGAAAATATTAGGATTCCCCTACTGCTATTAGTATACTGCTTATATTTGTCTGACTGTGTGGCGTGCCCTCTCTAGGGTTATTTCATTTGTCTGTGTGGGGTATTGGGTTTGCTTGGGGATTGGGAGAGCTGAAGACTTGTGATGATGAAGTCCATTGGAGATCAAGAGATTGAAGACCAACTTCCAGAGTTGATGAGGAGCATCCTTTGCTGGCAGCTGTTGAGGAGCATAGGATTTAAGAGCTAGGCAGAGCTCTAGGGTAGAAAACTTGATTCACAAACATGGAAGGCCTTGTCTGCCTCCATTCTTTCTCTATGATTCAAAGTCTCTTTCAAATATCCACCTCCTTCCTTTGGAAGGATCAGTGAATGTATTTGAAAGATAGAACTTTTGAGAAAAAATTGTCTGTATAATGTTAACAGTTAATGAGCCACCCTTGGTAAGCAGTTGACTGTTTAACATTCACTTCATCTTGTTGACTGATATTCATCTTGGAGATTGAGACTTGAAGAAAAGCCATTGCAGATGGAAGACTGATAATCAAAGACCTTGCTTGAAGGCTGTGGAGATGGAGATTGATGCATTGCTTGAAGCTTGTAGCTGTTGGAGATGACTTGAAGACAGATGTTGATGCAGAGCTGCTGTGGCTGTTTATTTTTGCTGTTTTTGATGTATTGTTTGGTTTTCCCTGACTGTATTGTTTGCTGTTTAACCTGTTGGGTTGAAAGTGAATTCTGTTCACTTTTGCCTATTGTTTTCTAGGTTCGAGGTTGAGTGGGACTCCCTTGCCTCGCTTGTATTGCTGCATCCATGCATTTTACTGCTTTATTGTATATATGCTATTGTTTTTGTTTCCGTCTATTCCCTTAGGATCTCTGTTTCTCTCTGTGCAAGAGAGGAGCATGATAGACACTAGGTCTTAACTCATGCATGATAACATCAGGTTCGTTTGATTCCCTTCGCAACCGTAGGTTCTGTCTCTTCTTTCTCAAAACAAACAGAAAAACACAATAAATATTTCAAACACAATAAAAGACACTTCTTCCGTAAAAGAATGTGAACTCATCAAAATGTCATTTTTATCCGCTTGGACTGCTAATCAGGAAAACCCTTTTTCAGAAGGAGATAAAAACAATCAAAACAGACTTGTGTCGTACGTGGCCCGAACTACGTTTGCTCTGATCTTTCATGCTGTATGAAAGTACGTAGGCATAGGATGCGATATCCTAGCGAGCAACCTTCCCCTCCTTTCCTGTAGGTAGGTGAACTACGTTGACTCTGATTTCTCGTTCCAGACGGGAATACGTAGGCATAAAGTGCGATACTTTGCCGATTCGTTTTCTTTTCTTTTTAACCCCGACCTTTAGTTTAGATAGAAATAACAATCCATATCCGAAAACAAGCGTGGATCCCGTCGAGTACGACGGACGTGAGGGGTGCTAATACCTTCCCCTTGCGTAACCGACTCCTGAATCCAGGTTTTGGTTGCGATGACCATTCCTTTCCCCGTTTTGCGGTAGGTTTACCTCGAGCGTTTCCTTTCCCTCCGTTGGGATAAATAACGCACGGTGGCGACTCTTCTGTCATTTCTGAAATCAACATGATATAAGATGTTGATTCTTGGTGGATAGACTCTGGTGCTACCCGTCATGTGTGCAAAAATAAAAAATTATTCAAGACCATCAATGAAGAAAACGGTAGTGTTTTGTACATGGGAAATGCTTCTACAGTTCAAGTCAAAGGAAAAGGATCAGTAGAGATTGAATTCACATCTGGAAAATTACTCACTCTGAAAGATGTACTTTATGTACCTGAAGTTAGGAAAAACTTGATATATGTACCTTTACTTAATAAGTATGGTTTCAAATCTGTATTTGAGGGAGATAAATTTATTCTCTCCAAAGGGGGTATGTTTGTAGGGAAGGGTTATCTTTCTAAGAATATGTTCATGTGTAATGTTGTTAATAATAATAACAATAATAATAATGATGTGATTTATGCTTATATTGTTGATTCTTATGATTTATGGCATATGCGACTAGGACATGTTAATTTTAGAAAATTAAATGATATGATGAAATCAAATTTAATTCCAACTATTGAAAAAAATTCAAATTCATGTACTACTTGCATGTTAACTTAAATTACTAGACAACCTTTTAAAACAGTTGAAAGAAGTTCTAAAGTGTTAGATTTAATTCATTCTGATATATGTGATTTACATGGTTGGCCCACAATTGGTGGTAAAAAGTATTTTTTCACTTTCATTGATGATTGCACTAGATTTTGTTATGTTTATTTAATGCACTCTAAGGATGAAGTCTTAGAAAAATTTAAAATTTTTAAAGCACAAGTAGAACTTCAACATGAAACTTTCATTAAATGTTTTCGGAGTGATAGAGGGGGAGAGTTCTATCATCCTAATTATTTTGAGTCCACTGGTATTATACATCAAATAACTGCACCATATTCCCCACAACAAAATGGAATAGCAGAAAGAAAAAATAGGGTGCTCGAAGAAATGGTAAATGTCATGTTATCCTATTCTGGTTTATCTAAAGGATATTGGAATGAAGTCATGCTAACTGCATGATATATATTGAATAGAGTTCCTAATAAAAGGAACAAGGTAACCCCATATGAACTCTAGAAGAAAAGAAAACCCAATCTAAACTATTTAAAAGTTTGGGGTTGTAGAGCAATTGTAAAGGTGCCTGAACCAAAAAGAAAGAAATTGGGAGAAGGAGGAATTGAATGTGTATTTCTGAGATATGCTAAAAATAGCAAAGCATATAGATTCATGGTTATTGAATCCAATGACTCATATCCTATTAATACCGTGATTGAGTTAAGAGATGCAATTTTTCAAGAGAGTAGATTTACCTCAATTCAATATCCCAAGGACAATGTTCATTATGATGTTCAAAGTCTAGAAAATAATTTATCTAATAATGATATGTTGGAATGTTCAGAATCTCGAAGAAGTAAAAGAATTCGAAAAGCGAAAAACTATGGATCAGACTTCTTTATGTTCCTTGTAGAAGGAAATAATGATTCCATAAATCGTTATGGACCAATTTGCTATAACCTAGAAAATGATCCAGAAACATTCGAAGAGGCAATAAAATCTCAAGATTATGCCTTTTGGAAAGAAGCTATCCAAGAGGAAATGGACTCAATAATGGGTAATAAAACCTGGAAACTAGTAGATCTCCCACCAGGATCAAAACCAATAAGGTGTAAATGGATCTTTAAAAGGAAAATGAAAGTTGATGGTACCATTGAAAAATTCAAAGCTAGACTTGTCGGTAAAGGATTTACATAAAAAGAAGGAATTGATTATTTTGATACTTATGCACCTGTTGCAAGAATTGCATCAATTAGAGTGCTTTTAGCACTCACTTCCATCTATAAGTTTGTTATTCATCAAATGGATGTTAAAATTGCTTTTTCTAAATGGAGAATTGGATGAAGAAGTGTATATGAAACAACCTGAAGGGTTTGTTATCAAAGGCCAAGAACATAAAGTGTGTAAATTAACTAAGTCTTTATATGGGTTAAAACAAGCACCCAAACAATGGCATCAAAAATTTGACCAAGTTATGTTGGCCAATGGATACAAAATAAATGAATCTGACAAATGTATTTATAGTAACTTTAACAATGGAAAAGGGGTTATGATTTGTTTATATGTGGATGATATGTAATCTTTGGTACTGAATTAAAAGAGGTAGAAAAGACTAAAGCTTTCTTATCCAAAAATTTCGATATGAAAGACTTAGATGAAGCAGATGTGATTTTAGGAATTAAAATCATAAGAGATGGTGAACATATTGGTTTATCCCAATCTCACTATATCGAAAAGGTGCTTAAGAAATTTGATCACTTCAGTTGCAAATCAGTTTCTACCCCATTTGATCAAAATGTTAATTTGCAACCATATAGAGGGTGTCCAGTGGCACAACTTGAATACTCAAAGGTAATCGGATGCTTGATGTATGTTATGACTTGTACCAGACCTGATAGAGCATATGTGGTTGGTAGGTTAAGTCGATATACAAGTAATCCAAGTAGAGACCATTGACATGCTGTTAATAGAGTATTAAAATACTTAAAAAGGACGATTAACTATAGTTTAACATATAGTGGATATCCTTCGGTTTTGGAAGGATATACAGATGCCAGTTGGGTAACATATGTAGAAGATCATGCCTCTACTAGTGGATGGATCTTCAATCTTGGTGGAGGTGCAGTTTCTTGGGGTTCGAAGAAACAAACTTGCATTGTCGACTCGACTCCACCATGGTTGCAGAATTTATTGCTCTGGCTGCAGGTAGTAAAGAGGCAAAATGACTAAGAAACTTGTTGTATGAGATACCTATTTGGCCAAAGCCAATAGCACCTGTATCCATACATTGTGATAGTCAATCCACACTATCTAAATCATATAGCCAAGTATATAATGGAAAATCTAGACATATTGGTATAAGACATAGCTATGTGAAAGATTTAATTTTAAATGGAGTAATCTCCATAGTGTACGTAAGAACTAAAAATAATCTTGCAGATCCTTTGACGAAAGGTCTGACAAAAGACATGGTGTTGAAGACATCATTGGGGATGGGTCTCAAGCCCATATCTAATTAATCACCAATAGTGAAAACTCAACTCACACTTGATTAAAATCAAGTCTTGAGTTCAATGATAAAAGTACATTATTAGAGTGACTGAAGTTCTTAACAATAGAAACAACCCAGGGGCAAAAAATACTTAGACCATAAAAGCAAAGTGATAGGATGAGATTATTCTCTTAATAGATGTATAGCATATGTTTTGCTAAAATGCTTATTATGGGAGCATTTCCGATATAGTCTACCTATATGAGAATGAAGTGGGCCGCTTCATAGAGTTCAAGGGCTTGACTCTTAAATTCTCATGAAAAGGATATATGACATAGTGCCATATCAAATGTGTCATATTTACAATTCTTTTGATAGTATCGAGATTTCATATGTAAGTTTTGCACACTTGTTCTAATGAGTAGTTGGTTCAAAGCTTGTCTACCAATGTCTGTTCGGGATGAGTGAAACTCATAACTTACTAAGTATTGGTTCAAATCGTAAGATACCTATATCTGAAACCATGATATTTCCAGAATTATGTGATTTAGTTACTTTGAAAATGGTGGGGAATTATAAGAGAATTTCCAAAATAATATTAAATAAGAATGATTGTATTATTTGAATTAATAATATAAATATTATATTTGCACCTTTTCATCTCTAATTTAAATGCTACGGGCTGAATATTGTTGGTATAGTATGTCATGTCATTAGTTAGCATTTAATTAGGAACAGTTGCAACTTATAAGCAATATATTGTTAGTTTTTAGCAAAGCATTGTTACTGTTCGGAGTAACCCAAAATAGTGCAATACAATATTTTAAGGGATACATCTGTTCCCAAACATAATGTAGCATCACTATAAATTGAATGTTTCTTGACACGATGAAACACAAAAAATATAATCTGTCTCAAACTATTTTCTCACTCTAAATTATCTTTTTCTTCTCTAAGAGCAAGTAAAAGAAATATTCTTCTGTAAAATACTATCAAAGATACGCTTAGAGAGACTGTGCAATTCTCTTTAAGGATTCCAAAGTATCTTGTAGGAAATTCGCTGGTAAACCCGTTTGCATCCAACATACCAAGATTGGTGGGGGCGAATTGTTCCTTAAGCTTAGTGTGGAAACATACGCTTTGAAAGTTTATCAAGAAAATTTATTTCTCTATTTTCATCTCCATTAATTCTTAGTTTTGCAGCAGTCCCAAAGACTAAATTTCTAACACTTTATGTTCTTGACCTTTGATAACAAATCCTTCTGGTTGTTTCATATATACCTCTTCATCTAACTCTCCATTTAGAAACGCGGTTTTAACATCCATTTGATTGATTACAAGCTTATAAATGGAAGCAAGTGCCAAAAGCACTCTAATTGATGCAATTCTAGAAACATTGACTTTTATTTTTGTTTTAAAGATCCATTTACAACCTATTAGTTTTGATTCTGGTGGGAGATCCACTAGTTTTCAAGTTTTATTATCCATAATTGAGTCCATTTCTTCTTGAATAGCTTCTTTTCAAAAGGCAGAATCTTGAGATTTTATTGCCTCTTCAAATGTTTCTGGATCATTCTTTAGGTTATAACATTGACTTTTATTTTTCTTTTAAAGATCCATTTACAACCTATTAGTTTTGATTCTGGTGGGAGATCCACTAGTTTTCAAGTTTTATTATCCATAATTGAGTCCATTTCTTCTTGAATAGCTTCTTTTCAAAAGGCAGAATCTTGAGATTTTATTGCCTCTTCAAATGTTTCTGGATCATTCTTTAGGTTATAGCAAATTGGTTCATAACGATGGGTTGTTGGTTTGTGACAAAAGCCTTTTATACACTTCTTTAACGGAGGTCTGTTTAGTGTGGTATCCCACCGAATATGGGAGAGTAGATTATAATTATGTTTGAAGAGGTCTGTTTTCGATAGTAAGGGTGGTTATAGGTTTGGGGAGCAGCAGGGAATGTGTGGTAGAAAGGTTCTTTGCGGTAGTTTGCTTCTAATCATACTTCCATCTGTAAGGTAGTGTTTCGATGCTGGTTAGGTGGTGTCAAGTGTTGCAGAGTGTTGTGCATTGGTTTGGTTGGTTTGAGGTTGCCATAGTCTCGCTGTGATCTGAGTTTTTGCTATTTGTTGTGATCCTGTTGTAACAAGTTTGTCACTGAATTGCTGTGGTGGATTTACGTAGTAGGATGCTAACATTTGTTTGGGTGTTGTAGTGAGCTTAAAGGTCTAGTGGGTTGTAATTATAGCCATAGCCGCAAGACTCTGCCCAAATGATGTACATTAGCTCGAATTGGCGGGTAGCTATTTTTTTATTTCTCTCATCTCTGTTGTTTCTGTTTAGTGTTGTCCAAAGAAAGATCTGCACGTTTTGAACAGAGATTTAGAACAACAGTTTTTGGTGGTTTGATGTAAATACAGTCGCACATTTAGCTCGTTGTTCTTGAACAGAGATATAGGGGAAGATCATGTGTTGTGTTGTAGTCAATTGACCGAGAGCGAGGTGAAAGGCTTCAGCGGGATAATGGTGCAGTTCTACTATTGCATTATACAAGTTTATGATACATATAGCGAAACTAACAGTAAACTGACATCAAGAGGTCTTGGCGCATATACTGCAATTTTGTCTTGTTTGGACAGTAAAGTATTCTTGCAATTGAGTGGAGCACTGGTTCGTGTTTTAGGTGGAGAAGGTTTGCGTCAGCTTAGGTAGCCCAGACCAAACATAGTAGCAGCATACCTACACCATAAGCAATCATCGCCCACAAGAAGCATCTCGATCGAATATTCCACTTCACTAACCAATCATACCTGTAAAGTTTTCAACAGTATAATCAAGTTCATAAACCATTAATAAGACAAGGAACACTCTTTTCGCGTGTCAAATTTTTGTTTTTATAAGGAGTTGATGTGTATCCGTGTTTAAGACTAAAGTTAACATAAGTAGTCGAATAAGAGATCCATGTGAGACTTTCAATTCAAACACTACTAGAAGACTTGGTAAGATCATGTCCCCGAAACCGATGACCTTGTAACCACCCCAAGGATCAAACATACGCGGTATCTTGAGGAGCATTGGGATGCCATCTTCTCCACTCCTATCACCACGAGCTACCTATAAAGAAGAGAAAGTGTGTCATTTTAAAGTGGAAATAGGAGAGGAACAGCTAGAAGATGTCTTATACTTTTCATGAGTATGTTGAGAATTCACATCATTACCTAAAGTACCATTTTTGGTTGAAGCTGGGCTGTGAGATATTGGATCAAACTCTAGTGTTGTCGAAGTCTGTTCGCAAGTAATGCGTGTTGTAGTTGAAGTTTGTTCTAACATGCATTAGTCAATATTGCTAGGGTTGTTAGCATGTTGAATTGGGTCTTGCTTGTAAGTCCAATTGTTTATGTTAGCTTGTACCCTAAGTTGGCTTGTAATGGGTAATTGTTAAAAAGCCCATTAGGCTAGTGTGCTATTTTATTATAAATAGGATGCTAGTTTCTCAATCTTGGCATAAGGAAAAATAGGAAGATAAAATCCTAATTTCAAGGGAGAGAGGTTATTTTGTTATTCTTGTATACTTGTAATCTTTTTCTAAGAGAAAGGAAATAATGACAGTTTAATAACCAATCATTGTTGTTCCTTGGTGTTTTACCTTGTTTTCTTTGTTAACCCTAACCCTTGTGAGTTTCTTGATCATTAAGAAATCGTTTATACTTTGTTTAAAGGTATCCGATTCACAACAAATTGGTGCGGTGAGCATGGAGAAGATGCCTTCAACAAAGTATGAGATTGAAAAGTTCACCGGAGTGAATGACTTCAGTCTGTGGCGCTTGAAGATGAAAGCCCTATTGGTTCAGCAGGGTTGTTTGGAAGCGTTGAAGGGTGAGGCAGCCATGGACGTTGTATTAACGGCAAAAGAAAAGACGGGCATGATCGAGAAAGCCCACAGCGCAATATTGTTGAGCCTTGGTGATAGGGTTCTTCGACAGGTATCAAAGGAGACTACAACATCAAGATTATGGGTGAAACTTGAAAGTTTGTACATGACCAAATCTCTGGTGAATCGACTCTACCTGAAGCAAGCTTTATATTCATTCAAGATGAGTGAAGACAAAGTATTGGCTGAGCAGTTGGATATGTTCAACAAGCTGATTCTTGATCTTGAAAATATTAATGTGAAGATCGATGATGAAGATCAAGCATTGTTGCTGCTGTGTGCTTTTCCCATAACACATGCTCACTTCAAAGAAACTCTCTTGTATGGAAGGGAGTCCCTGACCTTTGAAGAAGTTCAATCAGCCTTGTATTCTAAGGACTTGAACAAATGAAAGGAGCATAAACCTTCGACGGTGGGCGAAGATTTGGCCGTTAAGGGGAAATTCTTGCGAAAGGATGGTAAGTTAGACAAGAAGAAAGGTAAAAGTCAACAGAAGTCTTATAGTGGCGAAACATCTAGTATTCAATGTTATCACTGTAAGAAGGAGGGTCACATAAGAAAGGTGTGCCCTGAACGCCTGAAAGATCATGGAGGTAATGGCAATGCAGCCATTGTTCAAGATGACTTCGACTCATCTGATGTTCTTGTGGTTTCAAGTGGCGACTCGAGGAAAGAGTGGATTATGGATTCAGGTTGCACTTGGCACATGACTCCAAACAAAGAATTGTTCGAGGAGCTATGTGATCAAGATGGTGGATCTGTGTTGCTGGGAAACAACAAATCTTGCAAAATTGCAGGTATTGGATCTGTGAGATTCAAGCTCCATGATGAGTCAATAAGGTTATTGACTGAAGTCAGGTACGTACCTGACTTGAAGAGAAATTTGATTTCTCTTGGTGAATTCGACAAAAAAGGATACGTTTTTCAAGGAGAGAAAAGTATCCTAAGAGTCATGAAGGGGTCGAAGGTAGTCTTGAGAGGCGTGAAGAAACAAGGCTTGTATACCCTTGAGGCTGAGGTTGTAAGTGGTTCGACAAATGTTGCATCCACGAAACTTATGTCGAAGACAGAATTATGGCACATGAGATTGGGTCATGTCAGCGAAAGAGGTCTGGTCGAATTGGGGAAGTAGAACCTGCTAGGAGGTGACAAAGTCGAAAAGTTAGAATTTTGTGAATCTTGTGTATTTGGTAAATCCTGTAGGGCGAAGTTTAACAAAGGCAAGCAAAGAACACATGGATCTCTAGATTACATTCATGCTGATCTTTGGGGGCCTGCAAGGAATCCTTCACACTCAGGTGCAAGGTATTATCTATCCATCGTTGATGACTATTCCAGAAAGCTATGAATATTCATTTAGAAGACGGAGGATGAAACTTTTGAGAATTTTAAAAGTTGGAAGATTCTGGTCGAAACTCAAACTGGCAGAAAGGTTAAGAGGTTGAGAACCGACAATGGCCTTGAATTCTGCAACGAAGCGCTCGACAATTACTGTGTTGGGTCTGGGATTGCAAGGCATAAGACTGTAGCAGGTACTCCTCAACAAAATGGCTTAGCTGAGAGATTCAATCGAACGATCCTTGAAAGGGTTAGATGCATGTTGGTTAGTGCTGGATTGAAGAAGGTGTTTTGGGCGGAAGCTGTTTCGACAGCAGCTTACCTGATAAATAGATGTCCCTCGACTGCCTTGGGAATGAAGACACCTGAAGAAGTTTGGTCGGGACATCCACCTAGTCTTGACAGACTGAGAGTATTTGGTTGTGTGGCCTATGCTCATATTAGGCAAGACAAGGTCAAACCTAGAGCTCTGAAGTGCATGTTCATGGGATACCCTGAAGGAGTCAAAGCTTATAGGCTATGGTGCCTAGAGCCAGGTCACAGGAGGTGTATCACCAGTCGAGATGTAGTTTTCAATGAAGCAGAGATGGCTTTCAAGAAAACTGATGATGCTGACGAAGAGCTGGAACAGGAAGAGATTCCTATTGAGGTGGAGCATGTTGATGCTGAATTGCTTACCCCAGATGAAGTCGAAGAAGACGCAGAAGATGTTGTCAAAGATGAGGAGATTGATAATGACTACCTGCTAGCAAGAGATAGGTCGAGGAGAGTCATCAAGCCACCTCAGAGACTTGGGTATGCAGATCTTATAGCTTATGCCTTAATCTTTGCAAGTGAGGTTCTAGATGAAGAACCTAGAGACTATAAGGAAGTTATGAGGAGTCGAAAGAAGACTGAATGGCTGAAGGCCATGGATGATGAGATGAAATCTCTTCATGATAACAACATCTGGGAACTGATCAAGAAACCTGTTGGAGCCAGGTTAGTCAGTTGTAAATGGATTTTAAGGTACATAAATGAGTCTCTGAATAAAGTCCTAATTTATGGTGGAGTCTTGGGTGAAGATAGTAAAGCAGCAATCGAAGGATATGTCGACTCTGATTATGCAGGTTGTATGGATTCCAGAAAATCTATCTCTGGATATGTGTTCACTATGTTTGGGATAAAATTAGTTGGAAATCAACACTTCAGAAGGTTGTTGCCTTATCAACCACTAAAGCGGAGTATATTGCCCTAACTGAAGCTGTGAAGGAAGCATTGTGGCTTGAAGGTTTTGCAAAGGAGCTAAAATTCAAGGTCGAGTTATCACTGTTAAATGTGATAGTCAAAGTGCAATACACCTGTCGAAGAATTCAGCCTATCATGAGCGAACCAAGCACATTGATGTGAGGCTGCATTTCATCAGAGGGGTAATCGAGCGTGGAGAAGTCCAAGTGCTGAACGTTTCGACAGATCATAATGCTGCTGGTATGATTACCAAGACGTTGCTCAGTTGCAAGTTTTTCCACTGTATGCAGTTAATAAAACTGCATGAAGAAAGCTAGTTTCTTCATGTTATAGAGTTAGATCCAAGGTGGAGATTTGTGAGATATTGGATCGAACTCTAGTGTTGTCGAAGTCTGTTCGCAAGTAATGCGTGTTGTAGTCGAAGTTTGTTCTAACATGCATTAGTCAATATTGCTAGAGTTGTTAGCATGTTGAATTGGGTCTTGCTTGTAAGTCCAATTGTTTAAGTTAACTTGTACCCTAAGTTGGCTTGTAATGGGTAATTGTTAAAAAGCCCATTAGGTTAGTGTGCTATTTTATTATAAATAGGATGCTAGTTTCTCAATCTTGGCATAAGGAAAAATAGGAAGATAAAATCCTAATTTCAAGGGAGAGAGGTTATTTTGTTATTCTTGTATACATGTAATCTTTTTCTAAGAGAAAGGAAAGAATAGAAGTTTAATAACCAATCCTTGTTGTTCCTTGGTGTTTTACCTTGTTTTCTTTGTTAACCCTAACCCTTGTGAGTTTCTTGATCATTAAGAAACCGTTTATACTTTATTTAAAGGTATCCGATTCACAACACTGGCAATGGAACATTCTTAACCAGCTTGGAATCTTTTCTCGGATTTATCAGTTGCATGACAATAATATGTAATTAAAAGGCCATTGCCCCACCTCAGACACATACATAACAGTGGCACTGTGCGTCAACAAAATTAGAAATCAAAGTAACTTAATCATATATTTATCATATAAGTAGTTACTGGCTAGAAGTTACTATGCTAATATGATATAGTGTGACAAATAAAACATTGCCAAACGTCTTCATGCGTAAGTTCAACGAAACAATTACGAACTTTGGCTGGCACAATTTTCAATCTGATTTTTACTGGAAAAACTACTTAGTTCAAAAATTGTCAATATCTTGTTTGAGAAGAATATATAGCTTTTGCCTAATCATGTTGAGGTATCTGAAACAACATTTTGGTTTCAAGTGTTAAGTTTGTGATAAAAGAATATAAAAGTGCACACATAAGTAGTAATATATATATATATATATATATATATATATATATATATATATATATATATATATATATATATATATATATATATATATATATATATATATATATATATATATATATATATAACTTTTTAATAAAGTTTGACAATTGATAATATAAAGGATGTTTCAAAACATTCACTCTAATAATCTTTACCGTATAATCTCCTCCAATGATAACAAAATAAATAAACTTCTAAACAAGATAAACTGTTATGTTGAACGACTTCAGCTTCCTCAAGTGGCTTTAACATTCTCTAGTGGTTTCAGCTTTCTCCGGTGACGTTTTCTTCAAAAAATTTCCCTTTGCCTTGTGCACCAAAAAAGTAAACAAGAATGCTATAGTGTTAATCACCACCAACACAATGAGTGAATTCTTCACACCAATACGTGTAGGATACCCTACAGCTGCTTTACTCTTGTCCTTGTTTTGTGACAAGTACATGAATCCATATGAAGCAACCATAGCCCCGAAAGTGTCTGTTGTAGATGATATTCCAATGCAAGTAAAACGGAATCTAGCAGTAAAAATCTCTTCCGACACAATAAATACAATGACATTAGGTCCAAAATTTGCAAAGAAGAAGGTTAAGTTATAGAATAGCATAAATACTATTTGTTTATCTTCCTTAATCCAATAATCATAAAGAAAGGTTGTCACAAACACAAACACTGCCATAAAGAAAAATCCTATCAATTGAATTGCAAATCTTCTCATCCTATCAACTAGAAGCACGGTAAACAAATAGCCTGGAAGAGTACTGCAAATATCCATAATTGTTTGAGCTCTTGCAACTAGATAAACCTCCTCAAGTGCATTCATAGTTTCTGATGGAGGTATAAAATCAACTGAGCTTAAGATATCCTTCTAGATTAGATTTTGGCTATAAAATGTCATATCAAGACAGAACAAAGTGATTGCTGTACCGAGAAGATGTAATCCATAGCGTCTTAGAAACTCTGTTGAGAAGAAACCAAATTTTTTTCTCATCTTCTTTCTTTGGTTCAACTTAAATTTCAACCCATAGAACATTAGACATTTCTATTGCTGCTTGTGTTGTGTTATCAGCAACCCGTGAAATGGGCAGTTTCTGACATCTTCATCCGCCAATAATAAGACAATGCAGCCGAGAGTGCTCCTGCCATCAAGATTATTCTCCAAATATAGTCGGCTTATGGGACGGTTGAACCATATGGATCAACCGCATAGGAAGGAGAGTCATATTTGGCTTTGAATATAGCTGCAACTATCATTGTAAATATACCACCGGCCAAATATCCAATCCCCTGCATGGCAAACACAGCAAAAATGAAAGCCTCTTTGACATTATAAGCTTTGACATTATGAAGCCGAAAGCAGGTAGTCTATATCCATACCAAATACAAGCCAGAAGCGGAAAAAACAGAGTTGATATGACATGTTTTGAAGGGTGACCGAAAGAAAGTCCGGATCCAAATGAGCCTATTATCATGGTCATCGGCGTCATGTTATAAACTTTTTTGTCATTGTGCCACCAATCCAACTAAAGAAAAGCTACCCTACAAAAGAACCGCAGAAAGCAACCGCGTATAAAGTAGATGATGAAGATTCCCATCTCAGCAATAACGATAGATGTGATGGATGTTAAGTTGTGCCATTGTGATCTTGCCATGGCTAATGGCAAGATCACAATGGCACAACTTAACATCCATCGTTATTGCTGGGATGAGAATCTTCATCATCTACTTTATACACCACTTTCTGTGTTTCTTTTTTAGAGTAGCTTTTCTTTAGTTGGATTGGTGACACAATGGGAAAGAAAAAAAAGTCTATAACATAACGCTGATGACCATGATAATGTGCACATTTGGATCCGGACTTTCTTTCGATCACCGTTCAAAATATGTCATAGCAACTCTGTTTTTTTCGCTTCTGGTTTGTATTTGGTATGAATATAGACTACCTGCTTTCGACTTTCATAATGTCAAAGCTTATAATGAAAAAGAGTCATGGTGCTTTCATTTTTGCTGTGTTTGCCATGTAGGGGATTGGATTTTTGGTTGGTGGTATATTTACAATGATAGTTGCAGCTATATTCAAAGTCAAATATGACTCTCCTTCATATGCGGTTGATCCATATGGTTCAACCGTCCCATAAGCCGACTATATTTGGAGAATAATCTTGATGGAAGGAGCACTCTCGGCTGCATTGTCTTATTATTGGCGGATGAAGATGTCAGAAACTGCCCATTTTACGGGGTTAGTTGCTGAGAACACAACACAAGCAGCAACAGAAATGTCTAATATTCTATGGGTTGAAATTCAAGTTGAACCAAAGAAAGAAGATGAGAAAAAATTTGGTTTCTTCTCGACGGAGTTTCTAAGACGCTATGGATTACATCTTCTCGGTACAGCAATCACTTTCTACTGTCTTGATATGACATTTTATAGCCAAAATCTAATCTAGAAGGATATCTTAAGCTCAGTTGTTTTTATACCTCCGGCAGAAACTATGAGTGCACTTGAGGAGGTTTACCTAGTAGCAAGAGCTCAAACAATTATGGTTATTTGTAGTACTCTTCCAGTCTATTTGTTTACCGGGGTTCTAGTTGATAGGATGGAAAGATTTGCAATTCAATTGATCGGATTTTTCTTTATGGTTGTGTTTGTGTTTGTGGCAACCTTTCCTTATGATTATTGGATTAATGAAGATAAACAAAATAGTATTTATGCTATTCTACAACTTAATCTTCTTCTTTGCAAACTTTAGACCTAATGTCATTGTATTTATTGTGTCGGAAGAGATTTTTCCTACGGGATTCCATTCTACTTGCATTGGAATATCATCTACACCAGCAAATTTTGGGGCTATGGTTGCTTCATATGGATTCATGTACTTGGCACAAAACAAGGACAAGAGTAAAGGAGTTGTAGGGTATCCTGTAGGTATTGGTGTGAAAAATTCACTCATTGTGTTGGGTGTGATTAACACCATAGCATTCTTGTTTACTTTTTGGTGCACAAGGCAAAGGAAATTTTTTTGAAGAAAATGTCTTGTGCGAAGAAAGGGAAAGCTGCAGCTGAAGCCACTGGAGAAATTTAAAGCCACTTGAGAAAGCTGAAGTCGTTCAACATAACAGTTCAACTTATTTAGAAGTTTATTTATTTTGTTATTATTGGAGTATATTATAAAGTTAATATTATTAGAGCAATGTTTTGAAACATCCTTTATATTATCAATTGTCGAACTTTATTAAAAAGTTATATATATATATATATATATATATATATATATATATATATATATATATATATATATATATATATATATATATATATATATATATATATATATATATATATATATATATATATATATATATATATATATATATATATATATATATATATATATATATATATATATATATATATATATATATATATATATATATATATATATATAATATTACTACTTATGTGTTCATTTTTATATTCTTTTATCACAAACTTAACACTTTAAATCAAAATGTATGCAAAGTTGTTTCAAATGCCTCAACATAATTAGACAAAAACTATATATTCTTCTCAAACAAGATATTGACAACTTTTGAACTAAGTAGTTTTTCTGTAAACAATCAGATTGAAAATTGTGCCCGCCAAATTTCGTAATCCTTTCTTTGAACTGAAGCATGAAGATGTTTGGCAATTTTTTATTTGTCACACTATCTCATATTGTGCCAGCCAAAGTTCGTAATCCTTTCGTTGAACTGAAGCATGATAAAGTTACTTTGATTTCTAATTTTGTTGACACACAATGCCACTGTTATGTATGTGTCTGAGGTGGAGCAATGGTCTTTTAATTACATATTATTGTCATGTAACTGATAAATCCAAGAAAAGATTTCAAGCTGGTTAAGAATGTTCCATTGCCAGCTTCAACCAAAAATGGTACTTTATGAAAGTAGCATTCATATTCTCTATGTTAATACTTTTGCAATATGTTTATCTAAGAATTCTATTTTACACAAGATTCTGAGGATAGGATTAGTTATTTTTACTTATAAAACATTACAAGATTCAAAATCATTTCAAAAGAAAGTAAAAGCACAACTAAAGACTATAACCTTCATACTACATCTGCATGCCAACCACTCTTCTAAGGAAGGTCATATAGTCATCATCAGTGTCTGATTCACTATTTTCATGTGGTTTATTATTATTATTATTATTATTATTATTATTATTATTATTATTATTATTATTATTATTTAGTTTCTTCATCTTTGTAATTGAAGTCCTTCCTACTACAAAAGCTCCAACAGATGAACAAACTTGTATTTTGGCACATTTAGTGGCCTTGTGCATACCATCTTTGTGCTTATTCTTCGCATCTTTGAGCTTTCAAACGAAATTGCTAACTTATTTGAAGGAATCCTTTTTAGAGTTCTCTGATGAATTACTCATGTCTAAGAGAGAAATGAAAAAGATCTAAATGGAAAATGGAGGATTGTGACTTGCTAGTAAAAGAGTTTCCTTTATATAGAGAGTTTTGGGATTGAGCAAAATTTGTTATAGTTAATGTGTTCCAATGGACAAAGGAGAGAGAATTTGTTTTGGTCTTCAGACACATCTTCCCAAGTTTAACTACTATTGGATTGAACCAACTCGAGAATTGAAAAGAAGTTGAGTATTCTAGCAAAATTGCCTTTATTTTCTTTTCCTAGCTTGTTTTTAATATGCGGTGTCCTTTCAAAGATCTTTTTTTAATGTTTTTATTGTTGTTCTTTTTTAATGTTGTGTAATAATGTCGTCTGACAAAAATAAATTAGTTATCTTATTAATATGTGATCTTATCATATCAGAAAAGGATCAACATTCAGAACACATCGTGATTTTTAATTCGTCGGTGGTGGAGAAGAGGAGAGGTGTACCTGCAAGGTACTTTGATGGCAAAGTAAGAGACGAAGTAGAAAGAGCAAGTACGGAGAAAGTGTGTACAGAATTGAATCCCTAACCCTCTAGTGAAAGATGGTATTTAATTATAATGTGTCTCCAACGATGGGCCAACGATTACTTTGCACTAGGTTGGATTACAAGACCCAATACGAGTAATTGACAGGACTTACGTGGCATAGGAAAAACCAGCACGTGGTCTTCGCCCTAGGTCAACTGCCCCTTGATCCTCGGAAGGTGGGTAGTTTCCTGATCACGTATCCCTGCGGGAGGGGGCACGTGTAGACTGTAGTGGAGACGCATGAGAGCTCCCTGTGCGTGTTGATGGATTGGGCCTTCAATGGGCTTCCCCGACGAGGAGGTGGATTGGACCGTGTCGATGATGGGTCATCCTCTGGCCCAATCTAGAACAGGAGACCCCAAGTTGTTGCTCTGAAGTTGAGGAGTGACTTAAGAGTCAGGTCAAATGTCGAGGACCTGTCCGGGGGAGTGTTGTTCGTGTCTGAAACATTGAACTTGGTGACGAAGTGCTTGGCCAGAGAACTGCTCGACATGTAGGAGCTCGCGGGGAGGCCTGCCCGTTAGATGTAGTCAGAGTTTTTTTTTCTGTTTCCCCGGTGGATGATGTGGCTGACGATACGACGAAAGTGGAAAGGAACATGCATCTCTTGTCACGAGCATGAGAGGGAGTTGAAAGGACGTGTGCGGTGTCTTCTAGGGCAACATGTCAAGAGCAATAAATGCCTAGTGTGGCTACGAGTAGAAGCAAGACTCTGCCCATTGAGGAATGAACTCAAATGGGGATTTATCGTATCCAAACATGGAAAAGATAACTAAAACAACCATCATCCACGAGGACCAAACTCTATGGGGAATTTAGATAGGGTGGACACTTTCTGCCTAAGGCTGATAACTCTATTGGAGAGAAAAGACAAACCCAGTTGTTGCGGTGAGAATCGTGATACCAGACTATTGATTAACTTGAATCTTAATTCTTAAATTCACAACCGAACTTTAATTTATCCAAAGGAAAGGTTTAAAGAAAGAAAAACCTAAGTGCGCTATGTAACAATAATGCTAAGAGATCTAAAGGTTCGGGGTTGGTTATGCCTATGGTAGGTATTTCACATCCTAAACATTTGTAGTACTCTACAGGAACCTTGTTAGTATTTGTGTTATGCTAAAGTTTGCTTGCTAAGGGAAAAGTGCTAAAGTAAAGATCTAAAGTTATATACAAAGTATGCTCGCCAAGATATTGCATCTCGTGTCTACGTATCTTGACGGGAATGGAATCAAAGTAACCGTAGTTCCCCTAACTATGAGTGAGGAACTCTTGACTGTGGTCAAGGTTCCAATGGGATGTAAGCATTCATAGGGAAGTACTTACATGGAGTGCAGCGACTCCTAAATCTATGTTGAGATTGTTATGGTAGAGAATGTCCACGGTGGGACGCTAAACATGATTACGGCGACTAAGATCCTAAGACTAGGATAAAAGGTAAAGGTAAAGGATATTCACGGCGGGACAACTACCTGGAGCACGACGACTCAGATCCTAAGTTGCGAAAAGTAACAGGAAGTTAGTGGTTAGTGAGCTCAAAACACGAAAGCAAAATAGTCCCAAGATAAAATCGGACAATAAGAGAATTGTTAATCGACTTAAATATTAATATTTAATAAGATTAATTAATAATTTAATTAATCAAATTAAATAAAAATATTTAAACTAATTAATAATTATATATAAAAAATAACATTTTTACATTTTATAATATTATTCACATTAGCTAATAAAAAAAAAACAAATAAAAAAATGAAAGAAATATGTGTAAAGAGATTGAAAGGACTATTGGGTATAATTAGATGGGTTCCAATCTAACTAAAATGCTAAACATATATCATATACATATATTTTACAGCATAAATTTTACAATAAACATATATCATATACAAAACTTTATTAAAGTAATACAATATCACACAAAAATGAATTAACAGCAACATCAAAGCAGCAGTACCACTCAAAAATGAAAATAATAATTATAATTCAAACAAAATCCTTACACAAACTCTAAAATGACCATACAAAAAACAAAACAACTTATCTCCTATTATAATAATAACAACAGAAAAAGAATAAGCTAAAAAATAACATTGATTAAAAAAAAATAGACATGCTTACCTCTTCTTGCTCCCTTCGTCTCGCTGCTCGTCTCTCTGTTTTTACACTCGCTCTGTCTCGCGAGTTCTCCCTCCACGGTGAAGGTTGCGTGACGGTATGAAGGTTCTGCTACTGTGAGTTGAAGTGAAGTGAGTTGTTTAAGTGATGGTGAATGGCGGTCGGAGTTTGTCGTCGGTGGGAAGTGTCTTGGTTTCTATGAAGGGTGGATGGATGAAGAAGAGTTTCAAGATTGTTTGGTGTGTGTGTATTCTCAGTGAAATGAGATTAACAAATTGTGTACTTTTAATGTGTGAGAGATCTATTTTTTCATGAAAAGAAAAGAGTATTGGTTAAGGTTTTTTGATGATGGAATGGAAACAGAGTAAGATCCATGGTTGTTGGAAAAAGGGTATGGTGTATGGTAAGTGTTTTCTTGTGTGGTAATGGAGGTTATGGTGTGAGTTGTTGAAAAATATGCAGCTATGAGAGATAATATGAGATGGTAATGTTTTTGTATATACGGTGTATCTAGAATGGTGTTTATGGTAGTGAAGAAGTGAGCTAATGCGGTTATATCATCATGATAAAGATGGCGGAAGTGGTTCGTTCGGTGATGGTAGGCAAAAGGGACGGTGAAGATCAGAAAGTGGAGGCTGTTGTTTTGTGAATGGAGGTTTTTTGAGGTTATGAAGGATGATGGGAGTGTATTAATGTGTTGAACATGGAAGAATCATGGTGCTCTCCCCATTTTTCTTTTTCTTTCTGCAGTATCTTATATTGTGGTCCTTTTGTTAATGGTTCTTGTATGAAGATAAGAAGATATTTTTTTGTCTGTATGTGAATTCTTTATTTTTTTAAAAAAGTATATGATGAAAATGGTATATGAATCATGTGGTCAGAAGAAAAAAAAAGTTTTGTTTTCATGAGTTATATGGAAAATGGTGAAGTGGATTATTTTGAGAAAAGGGGAGTGAAGTGGACATAACAATGAGGTTACCGTTGTCATGAAGGAAGTAGAGAAAAAAATGTATATTTTTCAAATCTCCCCCACCGTCCGTTCCCTTCTCTTGGATTTTAAAAAAATATATTAAAAAAAAAAGTTGTTTATTTGGGTAAATCCAACAAAAATGACTTGTAGACGTCTGTGCAATGCTATCATGAAACTAAATTACTACAAATAAAGAATAAAACAAAACTTATCTTTAAAACTTAATAATTAAGTGTTACTAATATTAGATAAAAAACAAATTTTATTATATTTAAAAAATGATTAAAATAAATTATTTAAAATAAAATTAAATAAATAAAATCTGATTAAATCTATTTAAATTAAAATAAAATCGGTTAAAAACGAACAATCAGACCGACATCGAATTACTCGAAAAAATATAATGAATACACCAAAGTGATCATCAAAAAATATACGATTAGGAAAAATACAGCGTTTTGTCAAATTTTGAAATAAATTGTACCCGCTAAAACGGCTTAAACTGTCCAAAAAATTTATTTCAGCTGGTAAATTGAGTATTATGAAAAATATAAGAGATGATAAACTATACATATGATGCAAAATAAGTGGGATCTTAGAGTCAAAAATTAGGGTGCAACACCACTCACTTAGGATATAAACGCCAAAGTCAACAAAACAGTTCAACACCAAAAAGGTGGTAAAAATGCTCAAATTCCATGCACATGTATGATGAATCCATGTATGTCATGTTTATGCTTATCTTGACAAAACAGACAAAGAAGCAAATGGGAGATGAAATAAATATCTCGGCAAGGATACCCGACCAACTTCACCAGATTAGAACATCAATTGGGATAAACATGTAGAATCAGCAGCCCTAATCCAAGGTTTCAACCTTCTCTAGGGAAGAGAGTACTCCATTTAGAGGCTTAACGTTATGACTTTACTATGGATTGCCATCATGAATCTGATTTCTTTGTTGGAAGAGGGAGATCCGTGGGAAATTGCCAAGATCAACTGGAGTAACAACTTATTGAGGAGCTGGAAAAAGAGATTACGAGAACAATATAGTTTTGCATTTCAATTGCATAATGATCATCTTTAAGTCTCATCTGCCCCATATTACATGGTCTGTGAGAAGAAGCCATCAAGAGGATTTTACATAAGAAATGACATACAAGATGTCTCAATATCTTCAAACTTTTGGAGAGATTCAACAAAATCTCGACGTAATTTCCCTAGATTAGTTGCATTTACACAACGAAGTCCTCTGACTTGTCCTTCAGATAATGGGAGTAATAAATGGGAAATAGACTTGCCCCTGTTGGTGGGTCTTTGGAGTCCTGGTCTTGAAAGGAATTGGGAAACAACTTGCCATAAGATTACCTCAAGACGGCTTGCCCCAATATTCTGAACTTTGAAGAGTTCTTCCCCTGATTCACCAACTTTTGGAATGGTTGATTGAAAGATCCTCCAAATTGGTTTGCCTCAGGCTGAGCTTCCTTTATCAAGTCAAATTCCTTAGCTGGTTGTGTAACACCCCACTTCCCATAATTGACCAAAAATATAATTTAATCCAAATAAATATCAGAGTTCCACCACAAAGTGGGATATCACATCAAAATCTCCACATAACTCTTTATAAAAAGGTTCTCAAACTAAACAGCGGAAAATATCCAATAGTTTAATATTCTCGGCCATCCGCCAAATTTATAAAATTAATCATTAAAATTTCACTAACAGTGATACGTTCACAGGAAAAACATATAAGTTCAAAATGGAAAACATAAAAACGCCCAAGTCTCGTGCTACGTATCAGAGCATCCTAGACTCGACTCGCACGCCACTATCCAGCTAGCTAAGCACTTGGATTGTCTGTACTTCCGAGGAAGCACAGACTACAACAACAACAAAGGGGTGAGAAAACATGATCATAATCATCATCAATAATATACATGAATAAGGATAGCAACTACATCAGTCATCACCCACTCAACACCGATCACGACCTACTGTCCAAATATCAACACAACACATAATTATTCACAAATGCAACTCAACACCATGCATGCGGTACTGACTCAATAGTTCATTCAATCAAACCCACCATTCTCCACAAAGGAGTACGGGTGAATCACTTACGCTCCATCCGAGACATGATTCAACCCCACTAATCAGTTCAAGCACACTAAGTGCACACAATCCTCCTGATCACATCACCATATATCATTCATATATTACACAACAAATAAACACAAGCACGCTGAGTGCACACGATCCTACTGATCACATCATCATACAACATTCATATACTACACGCATTCCCATACATCATACGCTTCTTACTCACTAGCCAATTATATTAATTAAGTCCAATATCAGATAATTACATTCTTTCACACCAACTACACTCTATTCATCACCAAACATCATCTCCATACCTATCATAACCACATAGGTCTCTCAGAACAAGAGCACAACACTGAAATAGCAAAATCCCCATTTTTGGCACCTCAGACTGTCCATACGCGTATTGGCCTGTGCCATACGGGTATGACTTTCTCATACGCCAAGGCCATACGCGTATCACCTCCTCATACGCGTATGCCCAGAGGCAATTTCCCCCTCAATACGCGTATCACCATGCCATACGCGTATTGCCTAGTCCTATACGCGTACCATACACGTTTAGGCAGAGGGTCGTGTCACAAATCCCTCCCCTGCCACTCATACGCGTATTGCCTCCCTTTTCCCCCCTTCCATACGCGTATGGACTAGCCCCATACGCGTATGGCCAAATCTGTTACGCATTTGACCAGAGGCTTCTCCTCTGCACTTCCTGCTATGAATTTCATTCTTTCTACACTTCCAATCAGTCCATTATGTTACTATTATTGGTTCTAGACCCGTAATTCTCATATATCTTGTATTTTAACATGGTTGTCTCAATTCTACGCTGCTCTAGTCGTCATTCTATCTAATTTCTCTCCAGAAATTCACATCTGTGTTCATCATCATTATCACAAACAGATACATATAATTTTCACCACAATCACACCAATGTGTGTATGAAATCATCATCATCAACAACAACAACAAGTATATTAACATTGCAATTTATGTTCATACAATTCCTACGGGGTTAAGGAATCTCCACTACCTAATTCATGCATACAATCAATTAAAACCAGTTTCTCCCCCCCTTACCTCGATTATGAACGAATTGATGAAGAATTCCTACGAATTAGACAGCCCTAGCCTTGTTTTTGATCCCCTTTGGTCTTTCTCCTTAACTCTGCTCTAAACTGGTTTATCGTGTTATTTCTTCTTTTTACCAAAACCTTTTAATATTCCCCTAATCCTAATTTTAATTACTAATCTAATAATAATACAAATAATAATAATAATAATAATAATAATAATAATAATAATAAAATAACAATATTATTTTTAATTGTTAAATTACTATCATTATTAATTCTATTATATTAATATTAAATTCTATATTCCATTAAACAAGTCTCATAGCCTAAGGGCGCTCACTAATGCACTCAGACACGTTCCCACATAGGAACACCCAAAACAAAATAACACCAAAAGACTAAATAATTAAAATGGGTGTTATAGACTGCATTTGTTGGGATTCCTTTGATATTGGGTTGTCTTGCAAACATGTATTGTTCATTAAAAATTGGTAATTTCAATGCAACACTCATGCAAGTTTTTGAAATCAAAATTTATTGATATAACACACAGTGGAGTGATTAAATGACCATAAAGAAGTGGATCTAGCCATTTTCAGAATGATAGATGAGGTGATCATCACAAACCATTAACAAAGATCATTAGGAGTTAGGTTATCCAATTTTGTTGTAGTATGCTTTCAAAAATAACCTTACCTCAATTAGGTCACTTAAGGTTGTAATGTGACTTGGTTCATAACTCTTGAAATAAAGGATAAAGGCTCAAAGTTTGTTTGTCCCCACCCAATCTTCATGATGAACTTCAATCATATGTTCAGTTAACTCAGGCTATACATTCATGTTCCTATAGGCTAGGAATCGAATTGATGATATTTGGTGATGGTTCAGAAACCTATGCCAGTCACTACTCCCTTACAATATTCAATTGTTTTTACCATCAGGGACTTTCATGGTGAGGATTTAAGGTCAACTTCTTTTTGGCTGGCATACAAACCTTTTTTATATAAAGAAAGATAATGAGCTTCCCACCTTTCTTTGCTTTTCCCTTGAAAGGGACTCGACTCATTGTTCGAGTAAAGATTTCTTAACGATCGTTCCTTATTTCTCACTTTTGGGGACAACTTGTACAACAATTGTTCACTTGATTTAAGAGAGTTGACAGGTGTCTTTCATGAAGCTCTTGCATTCGAATGTATAACCGAGTTAAACTGAGAACTACATTACCATAGGTTTAAGATTTAAGGGTTTTTTAATTCTGAAAGAAAACAACTACTTCTAGGCTCAAAGTGGTTGACTAGAGATTAACTCCTTATTTCTCCAGTGTTTGGGAATTTGAAACAATTACTTACATCACCGACAAAGTTTAATTGAAAGCATATCAACAACAGTTATGGGTATAATATTTTTTTCATCCTCTCCAATCTTTGTTTGAACAACAGTTTGGTAAAGATAAGTGGATGGAAAAAGATTCTTTTTGTTTTTTTAACAATCAAAGGAAAGAGAAAGAGTGAGTACGAATGGGTTGATCCAAAAGATGCATAAACATTTCATTAATATCTCTAATTCAAAAAAATAATAGCTTACAAGCAAATACAAATTCAAAATGCAAAGAAAATACAACAGGAAATGCTAAAACATCCAAAAGATTGCCAGCTTTAGAGAATTGACTTCAACAAACTTCAAGTTCCTTGTCCAGAAAGGTGGTCACTTCTTTGACACACAGATCTTGCTTTTGATTAACTCATACATGTAACTTATCCCTTGTGGTATAAAACCTTA